>CM035098.1:11510528-12248135 GCA_020205505.1 Panax japonicus
ATTTCTTTATCAAACTTCGCATAAACATCGCTTATGCTCCTATGGTATATCAAATTAGGAAAAACTTCAGTGTGTCCTATAATCTTCAGTGGACCCTTCATATCTCTACCCATATATATACTTGGAACGAATTCATAGCAACTGATATATATATATATATATATATATACAACACGGATCAGGTCCGGGAGTCCGGACCTGATCCAAAATCCGGACCCTATATATTTTTTTTGTAGAACAACTAAAAAAAATTATGGAACTAAATTTTTTCCATAATACAGTGTTTTGGGTGTGTTTTTAATACTTATACCAACCAATGTATGTACACAGACTGTACAGATATATTTTGTTATACGTATCCAAATCACACCCAAAACACTGTATTATGTAAAAATTCAAGTTCCATAATTTTTTTTAGTTGTTTAAAAAAAAGCAAAAAAAAAAAAAGGGTCCGGATTTTGTTAAAATCCGGGAGTCCGGACCTGATCCGGACTCTCTCTCTCTATATATATCAACTCCAAACCTATGACATCCGTTAAAGATTCATGATAACCTACGTTGATCACATTGATCCTTAAGAACTTTTACATATCCCAGTAAAAGTATTTTCAAAATAACTATAATTTTGTGATGGAGGCAAATAGGCATAACAATTTTTTTGGTACTATTAAGATGAGAATGCATGTACGGAAAAAAGATTAATTCAAAGCAGGGTTAAATGAATACAACATATATACCTGAATCATTTTGCCCACGTTGCTCGCACCATAAATTTTATGGACACAAGCAAATCTTTGGGGATTATCTCCGGGGAAATATGGGGAGAAAATACAGTCTGCAAGACATTTTCTTCTTAAGAACTTGCAAGCCGCGCAGCGTTTGACATGATTAATGGAGATTATTACTCTATGAAATTCTAACCACAAAGATTGCCTACTCAAAATATTATTCCTTTTTGAAGAAGAAAAAATTTTTTTATGGAGAATTCAGTTGGTAGCTTGGCTAGTCAATAAGTAGTATATATATACATATATATATAATATTTGGATTATGGAAATGAGTTTTAATTAATGCAAGAAGATTTAGAATCTGTCATAGTTTATCAAAAGTTGGTTGTTATTAGGAATGTTGGCAAGTATTGAAGAGCTCACTGCCAATAATAGAGATATAAAGTTGGCAAGTAGAGATTTAAAGAATCTTTTGTTTTTGATATTTTTCGACCTTTTTTTGTACATGTAATGTAACTTTAATTAGCCAATTTTGTTTTATGAATAAATATATTCTAGGTGATTATGATTAAAAATTTAGGATTTTTATATGTGTATATTTTATAGTGATAATTGCAGGATTGATCAATGTGACAAAATTATCCTACACTAGTTGGTATGCACGGGCTAGTTCGAAAAAGAAAAAAAAGAAAATTGTTCTTTAAAATCTATGCTATCATGTATTCGAATAGGTAATATTATTAACAGGGGTGGGGACAGATGTTATGTACCTATCAATAAATATTTATACTGCGTATACGTCAAAAACATAAAGACTATACAACTCTGACAGTTGAACACCTCTCAATCTAAATATGGAGCAAACCAAACACCAATAATTGAATTTGGTAATTGTGTATAAATTATTTGCAAATTTTGTATACATGTGTAAAAAACACCTCCGGCATTATCATCCATTTCAAGTTTAAGGTAAATGCTTCTAAACTATAATAACCTGATGATAGAATTAAATTGGAGAATATGTGTAATGTAATAATATTCCTGTTTTTTCATTAAACCTGACTAAATGAAAACATTCTAGCAAGTATATTGAGAAATCACATGTTTGTATTTTCTAGCTAGTCACATGTTTGTATTCTCAAGTAATCCAAAGAAAACAATATTTTGTGAACATTCAAATATTAAGCAACATTAAAGAGTTTAACTACCTGATATGCTCATATATACAATCAAAGCATAATAGTTATTATTTCAGTATAGAACAAAAACTACAGTCTTGAAGGCAACTGACAATAGATAAAATTGATAATTTAAATGCAAATACATAAATTGGAATACAGAGAGAGGTACATATCTTCTGAGGAAAAGAGGATTGACATTGAATCTCATAGTTGAATATTAATTTTGGAAAAATTTCGTTAAGTACCAATACATTCCTTCAATATTATCAAAGGACACCAAATAAGATTCTAGAAAATAAAGTAAAAAATTGAGAATTTGATATATGTTTACATAAATTAAAAGACATATGCTAAAGCCTTTACATCATCTATTGAAATTGGAAAACTCCATAAAATTTGAAGAAAAAAAATAGATAGATTTCCATGGTGTATGAAATCATGTTCTCCCTTGGCTATCCAGAAGCAAAAAGTGGAGGAAAGTGGAAAACATTAATGCAAGTCTCTATTTATGAGTGTTTTCAGCATCAAATCTTTAACTATTGAGTTTTTCTTCTTTAATCATCATCATTTCATGTTTTCCCCATTAAAGTATAAAATTCACCACATTAATCAACTTTCCCTTCTCTCTGTTTAGATAAAAAATGCAAAGAAGAGCAAATTTTTGTAGGAAAATTCTGATTTCAATATTATCAGTTGCAGAGATCAAAGATTTTGTATCTTAACTATCAAAGTGAACCTTTTAAATTAAACATATATAAAGAGAGTAGCAGTTCAAAAACTATTCACATTGCTTCCTTTAAAATCTTTTACAGATAAACCAAAAACCATCCTGACTAATTTCTTGTAAAGCAACACGTACTATTTATGCAATAAATCTTCTAACTGTTTCAGATCATCATCATCAGAAGGACCATTGAAATAAAATAAAAAGACATAATAGCATATCTACTTTAGTATGCTAACACATTAATCAAACAATTGTTGGTATTTTACATCTACAGGTCATATAAAAGGATTAGCATTTGAATTTTAAATGTCAAAAGCATAATGCAAGTAGTACTTGTTCATCCGATTTACACCAAGCAGCTTGAAAAAAAATTATGAAGATCTCACTCAAAAAAACCACCTACTATATTAGTCTAAATTATACATAGTATTATATATAGAGAGAAATTACTTTCTATGGGAATTTTGATTCAGAGATAAATAGTTATCCAACGCTTGGATCGGGAAAAAATCTTTCCAAGACATTATGCTATAACTGATGTTCAAATTGATAGGTATTCTAAAGCTCTATTCTATTAGATGCACTAATTTAAAGAAAGGGACTTGACAAATGTAATGAAGCCGAACAATTATAATCCTCAGAGAAGAGACAGATAACACATGCTATACAAATACAACTAATATTGTTATGAATTTAAAAAACATAACGTTATTTTGTAGTTTTAAGAAAATAAAAATTTTCCCATTGTAAGGCTATTAAATCCACTCATTTTATTTGGTTGCATTGCATTATAGCCATCAAACTGGAATTGGGGTTGTCCTAGTTGAATTTAAAAGTCAATTTTTCTCCAGTACCAACTGCAAAAGTGAGGAATTATGGTTTCTTCCAAATGCTAGGCAAAAAAGCTGAAATGCAAATAAAAAAGTATAGATTAATTTTTTTAATTTTAATATATATATATATATATATATATATATATATGAAGGGAGGGAAACCTGGAAAAGGGGTCTCTCTCTCTGGGCAATACCATCCTTAACTTTAGCACCTCGAGTTCTCTTAGCTTGTTCCAACTGCCCTTAGCATTCAAAGCCAGACAAAAGAAAACAAAAAATAGCGTTAATTAGGGTTTACTTAGAAATCATCAATAGAAAAATTACAAAAAAAAAAAAGAAGAGCACAAATCAATTAGTAGTATAATGAAAGTTTAAACCTGGTCTTCGGAAACGAAATAGCATGAATTCACTAATAGTCTAACACTTCACAAAATATCAATGAACACCTGACAAAATATCAATGAACACTTGGGCAGACATGTAACTTTAATCTACTGTTCAACTAATAGTAGTAGTTATTCTAAAGTTAATCTGCTGTTAAACTAATAGAAACTATACTAAAGTTGTCTCTAACATAATTAAATTATGGCAAAAAGTATAAAAATTGGGTCAGAAGCAAATATTATATACTCCCAATTAAAATATTGCATTTAAATACCTATTATCCAGGCACTGATGTTTCTCCTAATATCCCTTCTCCTTCAAAACAATCATCTATACCCTACATTTGTTAATGTTTGAAAGAAAAAAAGAAACAACAATTTCAATGACAAAAACAAAAAGAAACAATGATAATAAATAAAAAAGTTTGTTGATACACATACCTCAAAATGCATTGTTATTCTCAAGATCAACCTCCTGAACCAAAATAAAATTAGATAGAAATTTGTTCCACTTAAAAAATGAGAAATAATAGCCTCCATGTATGTCTAGTTCAGCTATATGTGAAGTGTGTGCACAAAATGAGAGAAGCATTCCAAAATATTGAAAAGTTCATAAATTTGGAGCGTTAATCACCACATCAGTCAGACAACGACATGCATCTCAATAGTATATCTTTTCATTGGAGCATTTCACCAAACAGTTTATATGCACCATGCCAGATAACTCTAAATTAACAAAAAGTAGTGTGAAGTACCTTAGCAAATTATGTGCACACAAATGAACCATTTTCAATATAAGAAACTCAATATAAAAGGGATGTGAATTAACAAAATAAATAAAACTCACTATACATCCATATCGATATGGGTCGATTTCTTGGGTTCCTTCATTCTCAACCAAGACCATATCGAACTTAGCCGATTCCTCATGTCCAGAGACTATCTTTCTCAGAGGTTATCCATCGTCCATTAAAATTATGCAATTCGAGATGTCCTGGTAATAAATGTTTTGCAACATAAACACTTGAGTTTATCAATTAGACTTGAAGAATTATAACAACTGTAATAGTTATTTCCATTCCACAGAAAGTAAAAATAATGCCCATAACTTTTGGATAAAAAATTCGAAACTCGTTTATCTTTGTGTGCTAAAGAGTTACCATGAGAAAAATGAAGATTTCGGATTTCTACTTTCCCTTCCTTTTCAAATTGTCTCCTTCCTATGAAGGTATCATGATAAACCAAAGTAAATCAGATGCCACCAACAGAGAACATACCTTATGGTTCTGAAAGCAGCATGGAGCCATTCTCCATATTAGTCCCCAAATTCCAGCCCCTGAATAGGAAATAAGATTAAAACCAGAAGTAGCAATGTACAACAAAGGTAATATAACAAATGAATCATTTACCACCTTTCCGTGGCTTCTTTCTTCAGTTCCTCAATATGACTTCCAATTTTAGCACATGCCGCTTCAATTTCTATATTTTTCTCACAAAGCTCCTTCCATTGCACCGATAAAGCATTAAGCTCGTATGCAGTGTTTTGCTGATCATTTACAGAAACATTATATTTTATATGCTCAACAGACACAATGAAACAAAACACAGTGCGACTAAGATATTTAAAATCACCTGATGATATTTCCTTTCACGATTCACAGCTTCTATCTGTTTATTTAGTTCAGCGGCTTCTGCTTGACATCTAGTGAAAACATAATGCAAGTACAAGGAAGAGATGTAAATATCAACTTAGCAAGCCAATACGAGTAATCAATTTATTTTTTAAAGAAATAAAAAGCTCTTTGTATTAAATTCAAACCTCTATTTCTTGAATGAAAGTTATTTTTAAAGGCCGTACTGTTTAATGCAACACTGTTTGTCCCACAAAAAAATCTCAGTTTCTGCTCTCGCTCAACTGTTGTCAGTTTATTGACGATAGAGCATAGCCCGCCAATATGTTGACTACAGTTGAGCCAAATCTCAGGGGTGCATAGCAAAGAGACCTGGGACTTTAAGGAGTCCTCAAAATCATGGATTTTTAGTCTGAGGTGTGCATTTTTTGTACCCCATTCAATGATCTCATGCACAATGTGGGAATAGGATAAGTTTTTCTTTTATGACTCTAAAACCGAAGATGCACTACACAAGAAATAGAGTAGACGGGCATATCAAAAGAAGTGGGTCAACAACCTAGATAGGAACACCTCCAGCCGTTGGTTGTGCTGTTTCCAGACATCAGCGCCATGTTTTGACATTAATTCCAGATTTTCAAGCCTACAACATTAACCACCAAAATTATAAGAGACAGAAGAACGTCAATAACAAATATAGGACAGGGAAGCAATAAAATAAAATAAAAGAGCAAAAGAGGCAACATATACGGGAAAGAGGAGAAAACGAAGTGAGAGTATCACTGCAGTGCAAACCATATTTAAGTTATAAAGATGTAAAACTCCAATGAATGCCCCTTCATATCTACTACAACATCTTTCATAGTAAGTCCCAATAAAACACAACTCTGACAGCTAGGCCTATTAGCAATTCTGAAATATTAAAAATACACTTCTAGCGTATGAATTTTGCAAGCAAAATATTATGAACCATGCTAGAATAATCAGGCTACCTAATTACTTGATGCTGAAGCAAACGTTGAGCTTTCTGAAGTGCCTGATTCCAGGCAGTTTCATCATTCCTTTTGTTCATAGATGGCATTTCCAGTCCATATCGTGACATATCGAGAGGCACAGGCGGCTTTGAAGCTCTCACTCGCTCAAATTCCCTGGCAAGCATCGGATGATTCTGAAACACAAATTCAACAATAAAGTAATCAATTACACCTTCTTTGGGTAAAACAAAAACATTGTAATTGCATAATCACTTAGAAATTTGGAGGAAGTAAAACTTAAAAACCTTTTTACTAGGAGGGGGAGGGGAATGTACTGATGTAGAACTATGTACATGTATGTACAAAGTGCAAGGAGAGACAAGTACCTTAAGTTCAATGGCTAAGCCCAAAAAAAAACCATAGGTCTTCAGATGAAAAGAGTGAGTAACAGATAAGCAAAAAAGGGAAACTGACTAAAAAGCATTTGTATCCTGTGTTTTAAAAGGTGCACCAACACTTCCTAAAATTTGTAGCAATTACACGTTACTCGTTGGTGTGTAGACAGTCCTCAAATATTTTTTTTAAGTATTTTATCTAATATATTTTTAATCAGTTAAATAAATTTCAAGAGCCCTGAAACTGGGGGCAGAACCTGTGTTCTTGAGAAGTATGAAAGAAGAAGCATCCTCTTTTACCCCCTCACAAAAGCAACTCAAACATCATCACTTTGAGGAAAAGGCCCTCCACTTTGAAATAGAACCTATATTTCCTCAACACAGTGGCCAAACATTGAGCCCGGACCTTAACTGACAATTGATTTAAAGAACCGATCATCGAGTAGTTATTATTATGTAGAAGATCGAGTAACTACCGGAATGGCATGACCTTACTCATTTAACAAACAAGTTTTCTCAACTCCCTGAGATCCCCTCTAACGTTGTGTGAGGGTGCAACGGGGTGCCCCTGCTACGCTTCCCCCACCAAGGAATTAGCTAAACTATGAAGCACGCATTAGGCAACATACCAACAAAGTGGCAAAGGGATTTTTCTGAGATTCGGCTAGGCCTAGACTCACCTAGGAGATTCAGTCAAAGAGTCCCAAAATTTTGACCAAAAAGATCAGAGAAGTGAGTTGCATAAGAGGGTTTCCTACCAAAAACATCAAAGAAATTCGCTATCAGTCATCCCTTTCCGCCACGATAGGCGATGGGCAAAGAGATCTCAATGTACATCTCTCTCCTCTCTTTCCTAAGTCACCTCTGTCTGTCTTCTCCCTAGTTCTCTCTTATCTATTTTCTCCCTTAACACTTTATTTTGGTAATACTCTTCACGCATTTTTAACTTCCCCTATTTGGTATGCTTATACCCACAACTAAATAAACAGGGAAGTATATTACATGTTGGATTTAGGCCCAATTCTGAATGATCTAGAAATTATGTTTGTTAATGTGTTTTTCTTTTTCAAACAACAGGAATTCTCTCATATAAATTCTATTTTATGGTTTTTATTCAAAAAAAGTCGAGGAAAATTTGAAATTAAGTTTGATATGTATAATTTTTGTTGAAAAACAATTACAGAATCTATGAAATTAATTAATTCATCATCTCCAATATATTTATACGAAAATAAATATTAATTTAATATAATTTTTAAAAATGTACCTAATCCCTGAATCCCTATTTTTTGAAAATGGTTCAAAGTTTCGGTGTATTGAACGATATTTCGATGTATCGGAGTGCCAAACCGCAACCAATACGATCAGAAAATCCGTGATTATTCATGTAAAGGGGATGTTTAGGTAAAATTTTAACGTAGCGAAACGGTTTCGGATCAAATAGTGGAAAATTTTCGGCGTAAATGGGAAAACACCACACAAAAAAAAAGTATTTAATACGTTTTAACTAGTACCTAAATTGGTATTAAAAACTAAAATAAAATAAACTAAAACTATTCAAGTTAACTAACTTATAAATTATACTTATACTACTGAGCAAAAAAACAATTATACATACTATATAATGCCTATCTTGAGCTTAAACTTTCTTATAGTCATTTTACTTGGAAATCAAAAATACTTTTTTATAATTGTACCTATATAGCACCTAATCAAGTATAACTTGAAAATATCTTAAGAATTTATTGTTCAATTCTTATACAATGTAAAACTTAACACGATTGTGAGATGTCTATTTTATCATTCGGACAACTAGTGCAAGGACTTCTCTACATTTTCAGGATGTTACCCATTGATTGGTTCCAAATTCTTTCAAATGGTCTTAAAGGTCAGTCAAGAACTTGATACCCTAAAAACAACACAGAAACTACTTCTCTGTGAAAATACCCAACTTCTATCTTCACTACACAAGATCATTGCATAGAAAATCTCAAACAGCTGGCTCCACATCCACTCTGAAAATTCTTTCTAAAGTGCAGAATTATATGCAACCACCTGCAGTGTTCTAAAAATCCCCCTCCCCTTGGTGCCTCGCCTAGGCGCTAAGCCCTCCTGGCACCTCACCTAGGCCCAAGACGACAAAAAAATCCCTCCAAAAAATTAGGCGGGAGGCCTAGGTGGGTCTAGGCGGAGAGGTTTTTTTTTATTTTAATAACTACCCAAACCAGATCTTGATATATTTAAATTTATAATGATTTACAATATTCATAATACAGGTTGTAGCATATCAAATCACAACAGGAAGTGAACAATATCAAGTCAAAATGGATAATTTTATTATAGTTGTAATTATTTGAACTTCTACCAACTTCGAATTATATAAATGATGATACATTTATAATATTTAGTTTAATTCAATATAATTCTTAAATTTATGTTTAGTTTCTTAAGTATTAATATTGAATTAAATTCTTAAAATTTTAAATTTTATTATTTAATAATAATCTTGTTTATGAATAAAACTAATACGTTAAAAATATGTTTGAACTTTAAACAATTGCGTGTTTGTGTTTGAACTTTGACATTAGCAATATGGATATGTGTTTGAACTTTGACATTAGCAATATGGATATGTGTTTGAACTTTAAGCAAAGACCTTTATTATTTTTATTATAGATTGTTTTGCTTTATATTATTGTTTTGTTTGGATAAAAGTAAGATAAAATATTAAAATTAGCTTAAAATAAAAAATCCCGCCCGGGCCTTTCTTATATGACTTGTGATCTTAGGAAACCCATCACCAAAAGCTAGTTATTAGGGAGGGGGAGCCTAAGACTATATCAACTCACATGAAGAAAAAATGACAAGTTTATTGCAAGTAATTTTGATTACAGGAAATCAGAAATGATTAACTCTGTCTCTACATCTTTCTTATTTCTCTATATCTATTAAGAACTTCAATTCCTAACTAAATTCTATTAATTTTGTTGTCAATCACTGACGTTATAACTCTAGATTGTAACAAAAAAATTGCCTTCAAGATCGAAAAAGTTAAAAGTAAATGAAAAGAAGACCAATCACCAACGAGAAAAGAGATAAGAGCACCCATGAAGCGCGGTGTATGTTGTTTAGGGCCTTGGGAGTTTTTCTCACTTATAAAGAAAGTAGTGGTTATATGAATTGCCAACATTCATTAAAGTTCCCAAAATCAAAAAAAAAAAATCATGTAATACATGATTTAAGCTCAACATTGGTAGCATTTTCAGAATAACTTCTACAGGTATGATATTCTTATTTTTTTCTACAATTGTTGAGTTCAAAATATGTGCACAACTATCAAAAAACTGCCTAAATATTTACACATTCACATACATAAATGATAAATCAAAACTTTTATTCACATGCTAGGAAAAAAGAGCTGTGAATAAAAAAAAAACCTCTAAATATTCACAAAAGCTTTGGTAGTAAACAGGCTAGTTCTTATTGTAGGTATCAACAAAGTATGATATTTTGACCACATGGAGTTGTTGAGATAAACAGGGCAATATCTAACCTATTAGATACACATACATTCACACACACACACACACACACACACACATATATATATATATATATATATATATATATATATATATATATATATATACATAAATCTAAAATCAATTCAATATAAATTCAACTTGGTCTTCAAAAGTTCAACGGCAAGAGTAACATAGGGCAGAAAATTATATCAGTCTTTCAGTTTTCATTTCCTTACATTATTTAAGTTCCAAACAAGCCTAAAAACTTTCCCCCAAATTTGCCTAAAAATATCCCAAATTTGAATGTAAAAATACATATTCAGAGGGGAAACTACCTTAAAATTGAAGGTGGGAACCGGAGGGAGATCTTTTAGGAAATCGGAGGGTTTTTTGGAGCTTCGAGCCATCTCTTCTTCGACCAAACGGTCCACTTCTCGTTTCACTTGGGGATCGCCATACTCGTCGTCGATGTAGGGCAACGCATCAATGACTTCGGCACCGGTGGACCACGCCGGTCGAGAGGATGGAGGTGCTTCCAGCATAAGAATATCGCCGTTACTCTTTGCCGGTTTTGCCATTGTTGCAGACCTAATTATCTCTCTCGGCCCGTAAACCGAATAAGAATCGGAGCTTGGGTTATAGATATTCATTTCGACATAATTTTCTTTTTATCAATTTTTGATATTTTAAAATTCAAAATAATAATTCTTAATATGTAATTGTAGATTTTAGTAAGAAATAATTATAATTGTTAAAAAATTCTAATAATTTTTGTATTTATTATTTTTAAACTCAAATAATGTATGTTATTTATTATTTTTAAAACTCAAAGAACTTGTACCATTTTTGGTACGATCCGTAGGTATTTAAGTTGTTTTACAGTTCAGTGCAAAAAACTGAAAAAGAATTATGTTGAATTGGATAGATAAATTCATTGACTAGTTAAAAGATGTTTTGTGGAACTAACATTGTGCTTTTGAGTTTTGAATGAGAAAAAAAAATTGAAAATTTAATTTTTAATAAAAAAGAAACTAATAGGAAATTTATATGTTTTGTTTCATGTTGTTACTAAATTTATATTAGAAAAAAAAAACTTAGGATTTACATTTAGATTACTAGTTGTTGTTACTTGTTGGGTATTTATTATTATTATTATTATTATTATTATTATTATTATTACTATTATTATTATTATTATAGTTATAACTTCTTCAACTCCCATCCGTTCCAAAACAAATTCGGCTCCATTATCATCCCAAAATTAATTCTCAACTTCTTCAACTACCAAGCATACAAGAAGTGGAGCAAGAACACAGTAAATTAAAAGGTTAGCCTAATGTGTTTTAGTTATCTTTATAGAAATTGGATAATTAATACTTCTCGTGATTATAATTGATGTGCTTGGGTTGCGCAAATTTGGTGTGATGAAGATATTAGATGATGTCTGGAGTTATATAGATGAATTATTATGAAAATTTATGGATAAACCATGTCTATAAAATCTGGATTTTTAAGTGTTGCATTCAAGGTATTTGATAAAATACCTCAGAGGTTAAGATGTTTAAAAGTGAGAATAAACTTGTGATTGGAACCAAATGGATTAGGTGAATAAAAGTAAGTTTTTTTTTCCGACAACAAGTCCATTCGTAAGCTAATTGATTTTATGATGATTTATGTTTATCCGAATGAATGATGCTTAAAAGATAGCTCACTACGCTCTATTATTAATGAGTGTGCATCAAGATGATTGCTCCTTTATGAATCATTTGTTATGGGCGGGAGAGGATAACCTTTTTATTTTAGAAACATTACGAGTTTTGACCATGAGCGCGTCAGAGGGTTGTCTATTCAGATTTGGAAATGGATTGGCAGGTTCCTCTATTTTATGATTTTGTATTTTCCTTTCTTGAAATGTCATTGCTTTGAGATCTTTATTAATAAGTTTTTACTTTCCATTCTGGTCCACAATGTCCTTTCAACCGGAACATCTGTTTGAGGATTACATTCAGTAGATTCAATCGGGTTGTTTCAAATGAATGTTTTTGTGCAGTGTTAAGGGAGGATATGCTAATATGGGAGTCAATTCATGCACAATACATACTTAGTGCTATTTTGCCATTTTCCTATGGTCACCTTGACCTTAAACTCTATAAGACCTATTGTAAACATTTTATATGATCAACTTGCTCTAGAGGTGTTTGTAGCTAACATTGGAGATGCAAAGGCAGGCAGTTGTTGCACGTTCATCGATCGCAGATGTTTCCGAAAATAAGTCAGTTGTAGTAAATTCATTAAAAGCCATTGTTTTGACAAGGGAACACAAAGCCATTTATCCACAAGAGCGGGCACACATCCAAAAGGTGTTGTGCGAGATAATAACGCTGCAAATTAGCCAAAACGGATATAGTTAGGTTGCGTTTCATCAAAGAGGTTGTACAACAAAGCGTAACGTACGAAGAGGATTAACTAATGAGTAAAGTTATACTTTGGCTTATAAACGTCTAGCGTAAACATAAGGAGGATTAGCTAAGCATCAGACATGTTCTTACAGTGATTTGCAAACTTGTTGCTATGTGAAAGATGTTGTGAATGTTATATTTACTCGCAAGTGCACGAATCGAATACTAGTATAGCTTACAAGTGCGAGGTCGAACCCTAAGGACTTGACGGATGGAACATGTTTTTCTCACTCACTAATTCTAATTAATTTCTAATCTAGCTTAGAATTTTCGAGAGAATTCTTGTCAACTAAAATTCGCAAATAAAATAATTAATGATAAAATACTAGGGTGGCGGAGTCATATAATTTATGTCATTTTCCTAATATTCATGCCCAATACTCTACTCTTTATCTCACACTAGTTTGGTCTCTCGACACTACTAAATTCGGAAAATAAAATCAATTAAGTCCAATTAATTTTCAAAATCAGATTGTTAATTCTTCCATAGCCAAACATATGTATAAAATCAAAACATTCATTATTTCCATCAAAACACAGTTTATATCCGCTTTTAACAAATTATAAACTGAATCCAATAAATAATAATGAGAATTCAACCTTATTTTTTATCAATAAAAGTAGACATCCAAAAGGAAGAATTATTTTTAACGCGAAAGCACTAAATTGGTAGAATTAATTGGCATGAATATGTGCAATGGAATTAATCAAATATATTCATCCTCAACCCTAGAAAATAATCTAACCTAACATGCTTGAAATTGAAACATAAAACATAATAAAATAGTACACAATTCAATAAACAAAATACTCACTTGAATGAACCAATTAATTGAAGAAGAAAATAAATAAATTCTGAAATTCAAGACTCAAAATGTTCTGCTTCCAGGTTGTCTGTTTTCCTATTAATTTCAGATCGTATCCTATTGAACTTGGAGTAGCAGTGTCCACTAAGTATTTAAGTTATATTTTGGTGCCATATTCGTATTCATAATATGTTGAAGAATCCAGTTTGTGTTGCCGCCACTTCTGTTTATAATTCTTATGTTAAATAAGGAAGAGAGAGTAGTTTGGCAGATAGATCTAGTGGAAGCTTTAGCACTTGATGGGCTTCACCTCTTCACTAATATGTTTCAAATTATTTTATGGGTAGACAAAGAAACTAAAATACTAGTTTAATGACCTGGAGGATCAAATTTTGTAAAATTTCAATCCAATACTCTCCCTAGTTTTAAAAAATGAGATAAGAAAGATAAGGTGATCAAGCCTCTGGATTTAGTTCAAATGTAGAACCAATTTTGGAGATGGCAACATACTAAAAATGGAAAGTTTGTTTCCATTCTACAGTGCAAGTGAATCAAGTATGCAAGTATCGTAAGGATAAAGAAGTAGCGCCTCAGATATTGGGTCCTGTTTTACGCAACAATTTTTGCTTGATCTTAAAACAAGTTTTTTGACCAATCATGATACCTAACAACTGCTTGTTAGTGAAATACGGACTTAATGATTTGGTTATTTTCTTGTTACTGTTTATACTTGTTTATTTATTAAGCAAATTGTTGGGTTCTTCTACATTAATAATTGGGGTAGAGAACTTCAACATTTTCGAAATCAGTAGTAGAAAAAACTTTTTGCCAACTGTTTCGGAGCAAAACTCTTCCTGGTAAAAAAAAAAAGAGAAGGTGGAAACACAAAAAACTTGTTTATTCATATTCTAATTTTGCTAGGCAAGTTTATAAATTAGTTGAGATTTGTACTTTAATATTTAAAATATATTTAAGTTTACCTTAAAATTCTTTTTGATATTTTAACTGTTCAAAATGAGAGTCCATTTTGTTTAGCGCAAAGAATTTTGGGGTGCATTTTGTTGAGTTAAAAAGAATTTTGGAGTGTATTTTGACCAGTTTTAACCTCATAGGGTACATTTTGTTTAGCATAGAAGATTTTTGAGGTGCACATTGACATGTTTTAAATATTAAAGTGCACATCTTAATAACCTAAAAACTTTGGGGTTTAAAGTGTATTTTACTATAAACTTTATGTAATCCATAAAAGTGAAATTTTGGGTCCTGAATTCGAACCCCGTAACGCCATTTCACGATTGTCCCTTTCGAAATCTTACCGGCCGTCTGACCTGGTACTTCTCTCTCTATATATGTATAAACTAATATGTTGTTATTTAAGGGTTTACTTTGGTTGTGTGAATTTTTTTTGCCTCTAATTTGTGCATTTTAAATGAAAATTATGATTTTTCATTTGTTCTAAGAAATTTTTGAATGAGGTTGCAAAATCTAAATTTGTTGTTCATTAAACCTTTGTTGTTAGGTTTGTTCCAAGAAATTGTGATGTTTTAAGGAATTTAGACAATAGAGTTGAAAATCAGAAAAGTTCAAGTGTAAATACAAGGTATGTTCAGAGTGCAAAGTAAGTACTTTGTTAGAATACGATAAGAATCCTAAAACCGCGGTCTTTAGATCTCACGATAGTGCTTATTCACTGTGTTATAAGTAGTCCCAGGTCAAGAATGATGATTTGCAAGCAAGGATAAATGATCATAAACCTAGATATGGTCCACGATATTCTAATTAAGTTCTGAATTTCACTGGAGAATTGTGTGCAGCTTTTGCTTTTGCTGAATTGAGAAACTTTATTAAATGTGTCTTTCCGGTATATGTGAGATATGAAGATTTGTTATTTCATCTTGCAAACTGTAATTCTTATAATGGTTTGACGTTTATGTATTTCTTATGTATGAATGTTATTCTCTTTACTATAAGCATGGGAATGTCTGAATAAGCTGTTGTTTATTCACTATGTCTATCTGATGAATTATTAAATCTATAACTATCAACCACATAATCAATGATCCATCTAAACAGTACATCTATCAGGTTGCTCTCAGATTGAGCAACCTTATGTTCTTTGTCCTCGTGGTCGCGAGCATGTTTTCCAGAATCGTTCAACAAGAACTCGTTCTCAGCTTCCATTGAAGGCCTCTTCTTTGTCTTGAACTGATTTTTACTTGTTACCGGAAACAAATATTTCCAGTTACTCCAAATACCCCTCCTCCCAGGTTGTCTGTTTTCCTATTAATTTCAGATCGTCTCCTGTTGAACTTGTAGTATTCATAATATGTTGAAGAATCCATTTTGTGTTGCCGCCACTTCTCTTTATAATTCTATGTTAAATAAGGAAGAGAAAGCAGTTTGGCAGATAGATCTAGTGGAAGCTTCAACACTTGGTGGGCTTCACCTCTTCACTAATATGTTTCAAATTATTTTATGGGTAGACAAAGAAACTAAAATACTAGTTTAATGACCTGGAGGATCAAATTTTGTAAAATTTCAATCCAATACTCTCCCTAGTTTTAAAAAATGAGATAAGAAAGATAAGGTGATCAAGCCTCTGGATTTAGTTCAAATGTAGAACCAATTTTGGAGATGGCAACATACTAAAAATGGAAAGTTTGTTTCCATTCTACAGTGCAAGTGAATCAAGTATGCAAGTATCGTAAGGATAAAGAAGTAGCGCCTCAGATATTGGGTCCTGTTTTACGCAACAATTTTTGCTTGATCTTAAAACAAGTTTTTTGACCAATCATGATACCTAACAACTGCTTGTTAGTGAAATATGAGCCTAATGATTTGGTTATTTTCTTGTTACTGTTTATACTTGTTTATTTATTAAGCAAATTGTTAGGTTCTTTTACATTAATAATTGGGGTAGAGAACTTCAACATTTTCGAAATCAGTAGTAGAAAAAACTTTTTGCCAACTGTTTCCACTTCAAAGAAAGTGGAGCAAAACTCTTCCTGGTAAAAAAAAAGAGAAACTAGAAACACAAAAAAACTTGTTTATTCATATTCCAATTTTGCTAGGCCCTTACTTGCTGTGGTAAAGTTCCATTTGACAAATTCCCAAGTCTTGTTTTCTATACTGGAAAATTGTGAAGAACTACCAAATCTGGTAAGTTGAAGATCAGAACTATCCATGAGGACATGGATATTTTGAAAGGGAGGGAATTATAAGCCCAAGGGCCCTAGTGCAGGAAGTATAAAGTAATGGTTCTCCAGAAGGCACCATGCACATATGGGTAGTTAGTTAAGTATGTTAGCGTAGAGCATGTTAGTGGCTCACTTTAGTGTGCTGTCTTCCTCATTGCTACTGCTTATTTCCTAAAACAATCAACTAACTTCAATTGTTGGTTGAACTTGCTGTTTTGGTTTAACTTCAAGTTAGGATCTTGGGTTGATCATGACAGTGTATGGGTTTTGTTGATTGTCTCTATGAACTATTTTATATTTTCACATGTTATTCGACTACAACATGATGGTTAAAACGCCTAAAATATTACCGACTCATACTCTTCGACCTCTTTGACAAGCAAGTTTTTCTCATGAAGTGTGATGAAAAATCTTTGTGGAAAAAATTGAAATCCAGTTTTGCTATCAGAATAACTTCAGGGGTCTTTAGTTTCAAGTCATTGATTGTTATTGTTAAGTATATGTGCGGTTTCAGTATTATAGGTTGAGTATCATCTGTTTTGGTTCAGAGGTATTTATGACATTTGTAACCTCTTTCATTTGGTATATATAGTTATGGTATGACAGTTACCATTGATTTCCTCCCCTCTTTATTCCTTCTTTCTCCAAAACAGAAAAATAGTCTCAATTGACATGAAGACAATTCATTCCATCTCTTTATTTAATGGTGTTGGGAGTGATTATTTGGGCTGTGGGTATTTGACTGTAATGGGATTGTGTTTACTTGTTTAGTCCATCTTACAAGAGATTAGAATGAAGGATCAAAAACAGTCATGGACCTTTTGCTTTTACCGATTCTCTATTATTTTCTGTTCTTCTCCCATATCACGGGGCTAAAATCCTGAAATGTACGAGTTATCAGAGACTTTTGAATTTGCACTCTAGTTACAAATTAAGGCATTGCCTTTCCACATAGGGCATTATTACATTGAATTTTGGTACTGCAGAAAACAAATTGCCTCCATGAACCTTTGAAAAGGATTTTGTTGAATCTGGAAAAACAGAGTCTATGTCTATCAGTTGCCATTTCGCAGAGCTAATTCTACTGATTGTTAATTTTTGACTATTGAGAAGCACTAGAACCTAGCTGTATGGTGTGATTATTGTTGGCCATTTCATCAGAGGATATTTGCACATTTTAATTTTTTTCATCTCTTTTTGTTTTTATTTTTTTTATATGTATTATTTTTTTGTCACCTGTAATTATATCTATATGACTTGAATTGTTCAATATTACTCGATTAAAGTACCATGGTATCCTTCTGCATACATCAAAGGTGACATGATTTCGTGTTTCTAATTTCTTATGTATATTTAGTTGTCAAAACCTTTCTGCTCACCGATGCTTTTTCTTTCTTTAGCTATAAAACTGAAGTTAACGTGTTTTTATCATTCAAAACATGTTTCTAATTTCCATTAAATCAGGTCGGCAGCGCCTTTTGTTATGGATTCTACCGGAACAAATGATGAGACCAAAAACACAGATAGTTTAAACGAGGAGAATTCATCTGATGTGATAAAGGTGCTGTTTTTTGCTCGGGCAAGAGATTTAACTTGTTTAACTGACATGTCACTCGAGGTGTCATCAGGTAGTACTGCCCACGATTGCTTGAGCAAGCTTATTGCCAAGTTTCCGAAATTGGATGAGATCCTTGGGTGCATGGTTCTGGCGCTGAATGAGGAATACACAACCGAGTCTGCAATTGTTAAAGATCAAGATGAGTTGGCTATCATTCCTCCAATAAGTGGAGGCTAAGGCTAAAATTCTTTATGTATAGATAGTTTGAAACTAAATAAATGCTAAATGTATGATGAGTATTTGCTGATTACTATACCAATACCGGCTCCATATTCTTTGTTAAGTGGATGTCAGAATTGTTGTAATATTTATGTACAAAATGGATCATTGTAAGGGTTTATTTGAAGATGCTATACAGTGAAAGCATGTTTAAATTCATATAGTTTTGCACTATTTTACTCTTATTTTTGGTGCTAGAATTTCTCTATGCATTGTTGTGTTTTTATTTTACTTATATCCATTGATTTCTATTATTTTATTTTTTATTTTATCATGTTTTTTTGTATTTGTTACATCTTTTTAGTTTTTTATTTCTTGTAATTTTTATTTACAAAATGGATTCTTTTTAAGGGTTTGATTGAAGATGTAATCTCTCTCTGCGTGTCAGCACTGTATTGGTCAATTGATCAACTTACAATGAAGTTAGTTTCATAATAATCAGATCCCATTTTTTGTATTTGTTCTATTTAGTTTTCTTCTCTTTTATACTTTTAAGCTTATATATGTGATTCATTTTAAGCTTATTTTAACTTGTTTAGTTTTAAAAGGGTAGTTGAGTTGAGTTTTGAAATTTGATTCTTAAACTTTTTTCTTCGATTGATCCATTTCCACTTATAATATACAGAACTAAAAGAAATTAAAGGAAAGAAAAGACAATGTATAAAAACTTTGAAATGCAAGGGAAAAAAAGTAAAGGGCTACTATTACAATAACAAAATTCAAACTAACTTGAACTCAAAAAAAAAAACTTTCATTTGGTATTTATTTTGGAAATTGATATTTTCACGTATATTTTTGATTTTTTGACATGGTCATCTCTCATAAGAGCGTGCAGTGAGTTCCACCCACCTTTATGCGAGAAGAAATCATGCGAAAATATTAAAAATACATGTGAAAATAGTAATCCCTTATTTTTCTTCCTAGCATCAATGGCGCCCTAATAATATCAATTATTAGGACTTGTTGAGCCAAGCCCCCCGTTCTGGGCTGGCAAAAACGAGTTCATGAACTCAGATTGTTGTTGGATTGGTCCAAGTTGTTGTTACTGCTGCAAATAAAATGGGCATGTGTTCACAAAGTCTGGAACATGCCCAAGTTGTTGTTGATGGTAAAATGAGTTAACTCCAAACTCTGCATATGCATCAGACCCAAATTGCTGGTGAAATAGGCCAACTACTAAATTTGATTCATGTGAATGAACCTCAGGCCCAAGTTGTTGTTGCTGCTGGTCAAATGGGTCAACTTTGAACTGTGAATGGTCCTCAGTATTGTAGGAATTAATCTCAGCAGACTCCGCTAACTGAGAATAATAATTCTGAGCTTTGTAGGCAGCAAGCTCGGCCTGAAGTCGTGCTAATTCAAATTTTTTATCACTTAATTCTTGATTTAGCATGGTAATTATGCCAGCAAAGCCGTAAACAGGATTTTTGATGCGATTTTCGGCCTCAATAATCAATGATTCTGCAGTTTTTGCTCTGTTATGTTCAGGAACTTGCTGCATAAATATTTGTAAGAGTAACAAATTAGAACTTGGAGTATATAAAGTACTTAATCACAACTACTAAATTGCAAATTTTTTATTTAATAATATAAAATTTTGATCCCGAACTTGAGACTTATTTCTTTATCAAACTTCGCATAAACATCGCTTATGCTCCTATGGTATATCAAATTAGGAAAAACTTCAGTGTGTCCTATAATCTTCAGTGGACCCTTCATATCTCTACCCATATATATACTTGGAACGAATTCATAGCAACTGATATATATATATATATATATATATATATATATATACAACACGGATCAGGTCCGGGAGTCCGGACCTGATCCAAAATCCGGACCCTATATATATTTTTTTTGTAGAACAACTAAAAAAAATTATGGAACTAAATTTTTTCCATAATACAGTGTTTTGGGTGTGTTTTTAATACTTATACCAACCAATGTATGTACACAGACTGTACAGATATATTTTGTTATACGTATCCAAATCACACCCAAAACACTGTATTATGTAAAAATTCAAGTTCCATAATTTTTTTTAGTTGTTTAAAAAAAAGCAAAAAAAAAAAAAGGGTCCGGATTTTGTTAAAATCCGGGAGTCCGGACCTGATCCGGACTCTCTATCTCTCTCTCTCTCTCTCTATATATATATATATATATATCAACTCCAAACCTATGACATCCGTTAAAGATTCATGATAACCTACGTTGATCACATTGATCCTTAAGAACTTTTACATATCCCAGTAAAAGTATTTTCAAAATAACTATAATTTTGTGATGGAGGCAAATAGGCATAACAATTTTTTTGGTACTATTAAGATGAGAATGCATGTACGGAAAAAAGATTAATTCAAAGCAGGGTTAAATAAATACAACATATATACCTGAATCATTTTGCCCACGTTGCTCGCACCATAAATTTTATGGACACAAGCAAATCTTTGGGGATTATCTCCGGGGAAATATGGGGAGAAAATACAGTCTGCAAGACATTTTCTTCTTAAGAACTTGCAAGCCGCGCAGCGTTTTGACATGATTAATGGAGATTATTGCTCTATGAAAATCTAACCACAAAGATTGCCTACTCAAAAATATTATTCCTTTTTGAAGAAGAAAAAAAATCTTATGGAGAATTCAGTTGGTAGCTTGGCTAGTCCAATAAGTTGTCTGTGTGTGTATATATATATAATATTTGGATTATGGAAATGAGTTTTAATTAATGCAATGAAGATTTAGAATCTGCCATAGTTTATCAAAAGTTGGTGTTATTAGGAATGTTGCAAGTATTGAAGAGCTCACTGCCAATTAATAGAGATATAAAGTTGGCAAGTATAGATTTAAAGAATCTTTTGTTTTTGATATTTTTCGACATTTTTTTTTGTACATGTAATGTAACTTTAATTAGCCAATTTTGTTTTATGAATAAATATATTCTAGGTGATTATGATTAAAAATTTAGGATTTTTATGTGTATATTTTATAGTGATAATTGCAGGCTTGATCAATGTGACAAAATTATCCTACACTAGTTGGTAGCCCGTGCAATGCACGGGCTAGTTCGAAAAAAAAGAGAAGAAAATTGTTCTTTAAAATCTATGCTATCATGTATTCGAATAGGTAATATTATCAACAGGGGTGGGGACAAATGTTATGTACCTATCAATATATATTTATACTGCGTATACGTCAAAAACATAAAGACTATACAACTCTGACCGTTCAACACCTCTCAAATCTAAATATGGAGTAAACCAAACACCAATAATTCAATTTGGTATTTGTGTATAAATTATTTGCAAATTTTGTATACATGTGTAAAAACACCTCCGGCATTATCATCCATTTCAAGTTAAAGGTAAATGCTTCTAAACTATAATAACCTGATGATAGAATTAAATTGGAGAATATGTGTAATGTAATAATATTCCTGTTTTTTCATTAAACCTGACTAAAATGAAAACATTCTAGCAAGTATATTGAGAAATCACATGTTTGTATTTTCTAACTAGTCACATGTTTGTATTCTCAAGTAATCCAAAGAAACAATATTTTGTGAACATTCAAATATTAAGCAACGTTAAAGAGTTTAACTACCCGATATGCTCATATATACAATCAAAGCATAATAGTTATTATTTCAGTATAGAACAAAAACTACAGTCTTGAAGGCAACTGACAATAGATAAAATTGATAATTTAAATGCAAATACATAAATTGGAATACAGAGAGAGGTACATACTCTTATGAGGAAAAAGAGGATTGACATTGAATCTCATAGTTGAATATTAATTTTGGGAAAACTTCGTTAAGTACCAATACATTCCTGCAATATTATCAAAGGACACCAAATAAGATTCTAGAAAATAAAGTAAAAAAATTGAGAATTTGATACATGTTTACATAAATTAAAAGACATATGCTAAAGCCTTTACATCATCTATTGAAATTGGAAAACTCCATAAAATTTGAAGAAAAAAAATAGATAGACTTCCATGGTGTATGAAATCATGTTCTCCCTTGGCTATCCAGAAGCAAAAAGTGGAGGAAAGTGGACAACATTAATGCAAGTCTCTATTTATGAGTGTTTTCAGCATCAAATCTTTAACTATTGAGTTTTTCTTCTTTAATCATCATCATTTCATGTTTTCCACATTAAAGTATAAAATTCACCACATTAATCAACTTTCCTTTCTCTCTGTTTAGATAAAAAAATGCAATGAAGAACAAATTTTTGTAGGAAAATTCTGATTTCAATATTATCAGTTGCAGAGATCAAAGATTTTGTATCTTAACTATCAAAGTGAACCTTTTAAATTAAACATATATAAAGAGAGTAGCAGTTCAAAAACTATTCGCATTGCTTCCTTTAAAATCTTTTACAGATAAACCAAAAATCATCCTGACTAATTTCTTGTAAAGCAACACGTACTATTTATGCAATAAATCTTCTAACTGTTTCAGATCATCGTCATCAGAAGGACCATTGAAATAAAATAAAAAGACATAATAGCATATCTACTTTAGTATGCTAACACATTAATCAAACAATTGTTGGTATTTTACATCTACAGGTCATATTAAAGGATTAGCATTTGAATTTTAAAGGTCAAAAGCAGAATGCAAGTAGTACTTGTTCATCCGATTTACACCAAGCAGCTTGAAAAAAAATTATGAAGATCTCACTCAAAAAAACCACCAACTATATTAGTCTAAATTATACATAGTATTATATATACAGAGAAATTACTTTCTATGAGAATTTTGATTCAGAGATAAATAGTTATCCAACGCTTGGATCGGGAAAAAATCTTTCCAAGACATTATGCTATAATTGATGTTCAAATTGGTAGGTATTCTAAAGCTCTATTCTATTAGATGCACTAATTTAAAGAAAGGGACTTGACAAATGTAATGAAGCCGAACAATTATAATCCTCAGAGAAGAGACAGATAACACATGCTATACAAATACAACTAATATTGTTATGAATTTCAAAAACATAACGTTATTTTGTAGTTTTTAGAAAATAAAAATTTTCCCATTGTAAGGCTATTAAATCCACTCATTTTATTTGGTTGCATTGCATTATAGCCGTGAAACTGGAATTGGGGTTGTCCTAGTTGAATTTAAAAGTCAATTTTTCTCCAGTACCGACTGCAAAAGTGAGGAATTATGGTTTCTTCCAAATGCTAGGCAAAAAAGCTGAAATGCAAATAAAAAAGTATAGATTAATTTTTTTAATTTTAATATATATATATATATATATATATATATATATATATATATATATATATATGAAGGGAGGGAAACCTGGAAAAGGGGTCTCTCTCTGGGCAGTACCATCCTTAACTTTAGCACCTCGAGTTCTCTTAGCTTGTTCCAACTGCCCTTAGCATTCAAAGCCAGACAAAACAAAACAAAAAATAGCGTTAATTAGGGTTTACTTAGAAATCATCAATAGAAAAATTACAAAAAAAAAAGAAGAAGAGCATAAATCAATAAGTACTATAATGAAAGTTTAAACCTGGTCTTCGGAAACGAAATAGCATGAATTCACTAATAGTCTAACACTTCACAAAATATCAATGAACACCTGACAAAATATCAATGAACACTTGGGCAGACATGTAACTTTAATCTACTGTTCAACTAATAGTAGTAGTTATTCTAAAGTTAATCTGCTGTTAAACTAATAGAAACTATACTAAAGTTGTCTCTAACATAATTAAATTATGGCAAAAATTATAAAAATTGGGTCAGAAGCAAATATTATATACTCCCAATTAAAATATTGCATTTAAATACCTATTATCCAGGCACTGATGGTTCTCCTAATATCCCTTCTCCTTCAAAACAATCATCTATACCCTATATTTGTTAATGTTTGAAAGAAAAAAAGAAACAACAATTTCAATGACAAAAACAAAAAAGAAACAATGATAATAAATAAAAAAGTTTGTTGATACACATACCTCAAAATGCATTGTTATTCTCAAGATCAACCTCCTGAACCCAAATAAAATTAGATAGAAATTTGCTCCACTAAAAAAATGAGAAATAATAGCCTCCATGTATGTCTAGTTCAGCTATATGTGAAGTGTGTGCACAAAATGAGAGAAGCATTCCAAAATATTGAAAAGTTCATAAATTTGGAGCGTTAATTACCATATCAGTCAGACAACGACATGCATCTCAATAGTATATCTTTTCATTGGAGCATTTCACCAAACAGTTTATATGCACCATGCCAGATAACTCTAAATTAACAAAAAGTAGTGTGAAGTACCTTAGAAAATTATGTGCACAAAAATTAACCATTTTCAATATAAGAAACTCAATATAAAAGGGATGTGAATTAACAAAATAAATAAAACTCATTGTACATCCATATCGATATGGGTCGATTTCTTGGGTTCCTTCATTCTCAACCAAGACCATATCGAACTTAGCCGATTCCTCATGTCCAGAGACTATCTTTCTCAGAGGTTATCTTTCTCAGAGGTTATCCATCGTCCATTGAAATCTTCATCAAATGACACAAAAAATCTGCAAAAACAGTCAATCCATTAGCTAAGAGGTGAGAAGCAAAGGAACCAATTAAAAGTAACAAAACATACTGAAAACAGATTCTCAATTTGTTTCTTTCATAGACGATATCTATTTGTCACTTCTTAAAGAGAATTTTCGTGAACAATTGGGAAGAAGAAGTCGCGATCGACGGGAAGAGCAATTTAATATAATTAAGAAGGAGATGAAATTAGAAAAAATAATACATAAGATGAGCGATTGTTAGCCTGCTCAAGACAGAAAAAAAAAGAATGGGTTAATTGAGAAGGAGGAGGAGGAAGAAGAAGAAGAAGAGGAAGAAGAAGACGAAGAGGAAGAAGAAGAGGAAGGGGAAAAAGAGGGGAAATCTGAAGAGTTTTGTCGATTGAATGATGGAGTCGATAGTTTCCAATTGAAATAGATGAGAGATATGATTTACAGAGGAGGAGATGAAGAGATGGGTAAACCAACAGAGATTGGATTTATAGAAATCGATGGAAATGATAGAAAAAGCCAGCCGAGAGAGGAAAATGAATCCATTAAGATTAAAATTGACTCAGATTAAGATTACCTTTGCTAAGAGTGAACTCAACGATTTTTCCAATTGATGATGTCATCATTTCAATTGATTTCAAATTAGAGGTTGTGCTGTATTTATATATATATATTGATTCTAACATATTTGAATGTACAATATCACTATCACTAAGGTTCTATTTGATTACCTCTTATGTCCAAATCTTGTTTGGCAAATTTTTTTTTTGCCTCTTAATAGCTGTTAGACATAAAAATAAATTTATAATATCCAGAGAATAATAGCTCTTAATAGCTCTGAGCATGAAATTTTTTTTTGGACAATAATAACCTCTACCCTCTTTTATCCCAAGAGCTCTTCTAGGGCGACCGGTCCTATCGACATTGCTAGCGACCGTTTTTTTTGTAATGTCTCCCAAATAATTTATAAGATTTATTGGAACTGGAATTTTTACAGAATAAAGTGATTTGGATGTCATTTGGATACATGTAAAAAATATGCTTGTGCAGACTGTACAAACATATTTTTTACATGTATCTAAATAACATCCAAATTATTTTATTCTGTAAAAATTTCAGTTCCAATAAATCTTATAAATTATTTAGGAGACATTACAAAAAAAAACCCAGTCGTTAGCAATGTCGCTCGGACCGGTCGCCCAAGACTTTTTCTTATCCCAAATCAAACCTAGATCGCTATTTCTCTCCTTCAAATCGCTGCTGCTCTTCTCCGATTCTGCTGCTGCTCCTTTGTCTTCTTTCACCAGTAATCTTCTCTCCCTTCTTCATCTATTGTTTACGCCGATAATCGCTGAAACTTTTTAGTTTACCGGCTTCTATTTAGATTCATGCGACCACAACAAATTTATCCCTTTTCTAATATTATCTTCTGAAATTTATGAAGCTACCTTCTCCTTATTTTTTTAAATCCAGTTCTATGCAAAATCTTCTCTTTTTCTGCAATAAAACTTACTTTGAAGATTACCCAGTAAGTTTTATCCCTCTCTATTTTACAAACGGTTGTTTGTTTTTTCTTTTTGGAATGGAAATGATTGTTCTTGGTGGACTTTAGTGGCAACAGAGTTGGATTATATGTTTCAGATCTCAATTCCCAATTTGTTTTGTCTTGAATTTGCTTGTTTATATGATTTTTAAGTAGTGGGCTGTGTTTTGAATCATGTAATACTAGTCTTTTTGATATTATGTTCCCTCTTTTAACCAATCATGGCGATTGAAGACCCATTTCAACTTTGACAAATTTTTGCTAGGAAAAAATAATTAAATGAGTTGTATAATCTAGCTAAAAACTAAATGAGTTGTGCTTCGATGGGATGATTGCTTTGTGGGTGAAGGATTAGTTGTTACTGCAGAGTGGAGTCTCTAAATAATTAATTCACTTTTTGTAAAGTCATTGATAATTGCTAGACATATAATGGACAACCATGAGTTATTTATTTATTTATAATTTGTCAACCAAATAATATAAACGTGGTCAAGCAATTTACCGAAAAAGAGTATACAAATAATCAAAAACATGTTGAATTCACTATTTCATAATTCACAAATCGTAACAAATTATTGGTACTTCAAATAGTAGAGCTAAAACTGTATACATAAACAATATAAGTTTACATGTTTCTATGTGATTATGAAGACAAACTTGGGTATTTGGAGGCATAGTGTTCATGTTTGCACTTCATGAGCAATAATTAAACTCAACTGCAGTCTCCACTCTGCGTTGGAGCAATACAGTTGACAAAAAACATAGCGTTGGGTGGCATAATCAGCTCTTAACTGTTTGAATTTATTTTAATTTGTATGGTTGAATTATTATGCAATGTTGATATTTTTGGGACATGATAATATGTTTGAAGTTAATTTAAATTGTACGTTTTCATTTTTATTTTATCATATTGTGGTCAAAATATTATAAATATGTATTTAAAATACTATTCAGACCTTCTGATTATCAATCAGGTTTTGTTTAAACTGTTCAGAGGGTTAAAATGGTAAAATACTGTTATTCAGACATTTTAGAAAAATTAATTATCAATCAACATTTTTGCATTCAGACGCAATTCTATTCAGATGCTCTATATTATTCAGACGTCTAAACTGTTCAGGTCTTAACACTCAATTTTATCAAACACCATCTAAGTCTTCTAACATATTCATATGTGAGTGAGGCCTTATAGAAATATCAATTTCACTTGTGAAAATATTAATTTCCTAGTTTTAATGTTAGATATTAAGTGTTTTGACATATTTACCCTTTGATATACAATAAATGTGTAAAAAATATTTGAAATAATCTTTTTTTTTAATTACATATAAATTGGAGATTGGCCTACCCATATTATGAGGTTTTCTAATTGGACATGAAAATTAGACATAATATATTTGAATTTTATCTATTTAATTGGGGGTCAAAATACAAATAAGTAAAATTCAAATATCATCTTGTTCAATTTTCATGTCCACATAGAGTTTTTGCCCATGCCATCGATCTAACCGAACCAAAGAGAAAAAAAATTAATAGATTAATTATCTAATTAAAAAAAATTAAAAATAGATTATCGAAGTGAAAAAATAAAGAATAATAGTTTAGGATAATAATTTATATTTAAATAATTAAAATATCAAAATTATGTTTTTGCTAAGATTTCATAAAATTAAAATAGTGATATTTTTTTTAAACTCACAAGCAGGGAAACAAAATGAATTTCATTTTCCTCAGTTTCTTTTTTCTCATAAATTTATTTTTTCCTTTCTCTCTCCAAACTCACAGAAACAGTTGCAATTTGAGGGGGTAAAAACGTCATTCAGTGAAAACTTACTCGGATCAAAACCCGATTCTGACCGAATTGCCTGCGTCTCTGTTTTGTTGTGTTATACAGTGTTGCAGTTTGAAGCTCTATGAAGATCCACACAGGGACGCAATGAAGACAGAGAATTGTTAAATTCATATATATACATATACATATATTCATATATATACGAAAATGGGAACGACAACGGCGTTAGCACCGGGATTATCACGGAAGCTCAAGAAGGTGCTGGAGACTCGTACCGACAGTCCAGATCTGCTGGCGTCACTTAACACCGTCTCCACTTTTTATACTGAAAATACCCCTGTGGCTCGGAGAAACCTCCGATCAACCATCGAGAAGCGAGCTTTGTCCATCAACCAGGAATTCCTACTTGCATCTGATACCGCCCAGCAGGTTCAATTTCACATTTTTCTTTCCCTCTCTACACTGCTCTTTTCTCTCTGTACAGAACTGAGATTGATTGCTTTTGATGTTCGTTTTTGAAAGGCCTTGGATCGGGTGGAGGAAGAGATTAATGCGCTTACTGATTGCTGTGACAAGTACGTTCATGATTTTGTTGTTTTATTAATTGGATTGTTTTGTTGTTTCAGTTGAAACAATTTGGTAAAACAAATGGAGTAAGCAATTGATGTATAATCCTACAGCAGTTCATGTTCTGTTGAAATCAGCTGAGTCCGAGCACGTAATTTGGGTTTGTCAGGGGAGAGTAACGATATATGACTTGTAGTGGATTTGAATTGTAGGATGTTTGGACATCAAAATTTACTTTAGGGTTTGATGATGCTCTATCCTTCGGGTAATTGAACTCCGACCCTACTGGACCTGCACAACATGTTCTAAGGGTGGTTAATGGCTTTGGGCTGCAGTGAAACGGGCCGCAATGAAATGTCTCCAGTGTAGATATTGTTGGGAATATCCAGCCCATATATGCTTATTTTGAAATCACATGTTGACTCAAAAGGTTAACCTATTAGGTTTATGTTTATGGTCCATTAGAGCATATATGTTCTCAATCTTTCTACTTGTTTTCCGGATTTTACTATCACGCGGTACCTCAACAATCTTTCCCTTATCGCGTGATCTCTCCATCCACATCGACACCAAGCTCCCCCTTGAATTTTAACCACACTCTACTCTTTTGACCATTAGCCCCATCATTTTTTCTAGTTGACGAGCCACCCCCCTTCATTATCTCTTGTTTGATTCACCAAGAGCCTCTGTTAAGCCCATCAAATCTCCCTGTCGGACAAGCTTATTTCTCAATATCTCTTGTTTGATCCACCAAAGAGCTTACCAAAGAGCCTCTCAGATAGTCCACCCCTTGCTTAAAGAGTACATAATCCACCTAGCAACATCTATAACTCATTGAGCCTAACCCATCAAGTCTCTACCTAATGACGAGCCCACTCTTCAATATCTCTTGTCAAGAGTCAACCAAGAGCCTCTGCTAGAAGAGTCAACTACTTGTTCAATGAATTATTTTTCGTCCATTATGCGCAGTTCATACCATATCCATAACCCAATCCCATTACCATGACTTTGATATTAGTCGTGGGAATATCCAACCCATATATGCTTATTTGAAACCATATCTTGACTCAAAAGGTTAACTTATTAGGTCTATGGTCCATTAGAGTATATATGTCATTGATTTTCAACTTGTGTTCCGACGTGTCATGTGTGACTTTACTATCACGTAGTACCTTAACAGATATTAGATATTAGTAAGTGGGGGAAGAAAGATAGAATACCAATCTATGTTTTCAAGTGTAAAGAGTGTAATTTTATCAATGTAGTGGGGGTTCTTTTTATAGGTGTAGGTAGTGGAATCTCTCCCTTTGGTGCGTCCCATCAATGGGTAGTTAGGACCAACTCATGTGAGTGGTGCAGACAAGTCCCATCTAAGGAAAATTGGTGTCAACGTCTTGTGGGGCTTGGGGATGTGATTTCGGCGCCCGGTTTTCAATATTAGATTGATCCGCCGGGTCGTAAACTTTGGACCTCCACTTTTGAGCCTAATGCGTGAGCTTTCATCTCATATCCTAACATTGCCCCCACTCCCTTGTATAAAGTTCTTTGGTAGTCCTTTGGTTGAGGTGTGCTATCTGGACAATATTTATGTGCTAAGTGTCTTTGGGGTCTCGTTCAAAGATGGTTCGTATTCGGCGGTTATAAACGCGTTACAAGGAGAACATGTGTTTAATACACGCGTTTAATTTGCCGTTCGTTGGGCTTCGTGGGCATGATTGCGCTGTAGGTGGCGTTTTGTATGCCTGACACGAGTTAATGTCGAATTAATCTCAACTGTTTATTTCTAAAACGATGGTTTGATCTTAGCTGTTGAGGACATTTATAAATAGTGAAGTGGTATCACACACTTTTTACTTTTGCCTTTTACTCTGCCTTTTCTTTCACTTAAGATCTCACTAGAATCCCTCTTAGAACTTGAGTTTCCCATCAAGTTTGTCTTTTTCCGATCACTTTCCTCAAGTAAGTTCTCTAAACGGGCTAGTTTTTCATTTTGTACATTTTCCTCCTTATTTTTGTTGGTTTCTTTGCATTGATCTGGGCCTAACTAGACTTGTTTGGATTTTGTTCGTCGTACTTTCCGTCGTAAATGGCTAAAACAGTTAGGATTCCTTGTTCCTTAGGTAGGGCCGGTTTTCCCACCGACAAAAGGCCTAGACCTAATCACGCCTTTCAGGATGATGAAAGTATGGAGAGTGAAAGATCCCAGTGATGCTCGAGCCGGAGGGTAGGAATGAACTAACCACTTTTGTAAGGGAGAGTACTTTGACCCTTAGGACGTTCGATGTAGAGGATTGGGAGAGGTAATGGGAGACGCTTCCTTGACTAAACAAGTTACGGAAGTCCTTAGAACTGCCTCCCTTCATCCATGAAACGCAGGCGTGTAGATTTGACGCCAGGTCCTTAGTTATCCCCCCTAGTATAGCCTTAGGATGCCAACGTCAGAGAGAGGATGGACCGCCTCGAAGGTCGATGGTTTGGGATTCTCGTCATACATTTTTGTTACGACCTAAGGTTTTCCCTCCACTTTTTCATTTGAGATCTTCTTCGGGACTTTTTTAAATTTAGCATCGGGCAATTAGTGCCGAATTCTATCTTCCTCCTAAAACACGTTTATAGCTCATTGTAAGCAGGGGAATTTGAATCCCACTTCTCGCATCTTCTTTTACATGTTCAAGTTCTAAGAACCTAGACGAAAGGGTTTTATCAGCTGCTCTGTTAGGATGGGGACCTTGACTTGGTGATCACCCCTTTGAGTAACAAGGGATGGCATGATAACTTGGTCTTCATCAGAGTTGGTGAAGTGGCTTCTTTACCCTGATTTTTGGACCCCTAATGATTCCGAATCTCCAATGGTATGGGCTGAAAGTCCACACATTAGGCCCAAAAGTGGAGGTTCAAAGTCTATGATCCGATAGACTTGCCTAATATCGGGGAACTGGGCGCCGAAGTCACATTCCCAACACCACACCACACCAGTTGTCCTTGGATGAAACTTATCTGCACCGCCCACATGGGTTGGTCCCACCTATCTATTGATGAGACATACCGAAGGGACATATTTCACTATCTATACCTATAAAAGAACTCTTCCACAACGTTGGTAAGAATATACGCTGTTTACACTTATCCTATATTAATATTCTACTTTCTTCTCCACTTATTAATATCTACATTGGAGACGTTTCACGGCGGTCCAAAGCCATTAACAATCGCGAAAACGTGTTGTGCTGACCTAGTAGACCTGGGGTTCAGCTGGAGACGATTACTCGAAGGATAGAGCATCGTCGTGCTAGTTTTCTTACAATGTCGATTGGGAAAGATAGATCATCTTTTCCCCGACCTCGAAGGATAGAGCATCATTATGATTCTTGTGCAAGTTTGAAGATCAAATTGGTAGAAAGGGCTAGAATTATGGAGCTAAGATTTAGTTAAGAAATGCATATATAATTTATTAATTATATAGTACAATATATTGGAAGGACATTATAAAGATATTCCTATACGCTCTAAATGAAATTTCCTTATTAAAAGGGAAGATGAATATGAATATCTTTTTCTGTTCTTTCTTACAAAGATAATTCTTTTACACAAATGAAAGACACGACATATCTAGACATTAAGATTTGTTGGACTCTCTAAGAAGTACCGAATAATTGTCCAATAGGAATAATTTTTTTCAAAGTATGAACACTGAGAGTATCAAAAGTATCTGAGCTACCTAGGGATTTGGGATCAACTATGAAGAATAAACAGGATTGTCAACCATGAAGCATAAGGAAGTGGAGGATTCATTTTTGGTTTGATGAATGGTGTGGTGGACTGTGGAGGAAAACCCTTGTATAGTGCTCTTCCCAAGGCTTTCTAAAATATTTGTGATTTGGGGATTTTGCTGTCTGTATCTTTTTCTTTCTTTCCTATTTTTGTTCTTTTGTTTTGTTTTTCTCTTTTGGGATGAGGGTGTTTTTGTTGGAATTGTATCTTTATAAGTGGTCTTAATGATTAGGAGTTAGACTGCAACTGCTTTCTTCAAGAGGCTTTATGCATTGGTATGGAGAGGGGGTGGATATGATGGTTTGGAATTTGGATGGCTGACAGGGACTTATAAGTATTTCTACAATATGCTAAAATGATTGTTCCCGGGGCTAAGGCTCCTGTAAAAAGCTGGGTCTTGGAAAATTCAGAATTTAGAGGTATGCAGCGGTACCTCAATTACTGAGAGGCTGTTTCATTGAACTTTAGCCCGTGACCAAGCATTCAACAAGTGAGGATTTGACCATGGTGCCAAGCACAACCTTCAAAAAGATAACTTGTTGCTGCTAGGATTCAAATCGAGCCCAGATCTCCACGGCCACATCATGGAATTCTCAATATCTAAAATATGCTATCCAGCTAAATCAAGTTTTGGCTTCCTACGGTGGGTGTCTTTATTTGGTTAGGGAAGCTGCTAGGGCCGCATTCATAATTGGTTACATCTAGAGAAAGGTGTTAATGTGCAGCACATGAATGGGTGCTAACAAGTTTTTGATGCTGAAGCCTTTCTGTTGGACCATTGTCCATTGCGTTGGTGGGAGGCTTTTGCCAACAATATTGAAATTAGAAAAGGACGAAACCCTAATTATTCTTGATTCATGCGTTTTGCCTGTTTGCGAACCGGTGGAGCGAGGAGTTTTTTCAAGCCATGGAAGAGTGCTATTGTGATTATGTTACGGTGGATGTATAACATGTTTAGTGATACCAGAATTCACTAGTATGCTAGTAGTGAATGGGGTTTTGGTTTAACATCTTAAATGAAATGATACCAGAATTCACTAGCATGCTAGTAGTGAATTGGGTTTTGGTTTGAACATTTTAAAACATGGTACACTTCCTTTTTCGAACATAAAATTAGCACTCTTGAGCACTTTCGCCCTTTTCTCTCTATTTTTTATCTTTTACAAGATGAAATATACATAACAAAGAAAATGAAAAGCCAAAAAGACAGTTGTCTAAGTAAAAGATTGAACAACAGCAGCATGCATCTGTAGATTAGGGTATGATAGGATGCTATTATTTCCCAGCTTCTTCTTTCTGCTTTTCTATATAAGAAACTGAAAAGATTATATATACAACACTTGGGTATTCTATTTATTTTAGTTACTTCTTTAATGAAAAACCATGTCTATGTTTAGAAACTCTTTTAACTATAAATCTCATTGAAGTTAGGTACCTCAACATACAAAATCCTAGATCACATGGTGATGGTGTACTATATCACATTATGTGAACCAAAAATGTTGAGTTTTAAGTAACATTGAAGTTGAACAGGTTGCTTTTAGGTCAGATGGGCACAGATTCATCTGAAATATGACACCATGATTTGAGTGGTAGTAAGGATAAGGGTTTGCTTTGTCTGAAGAGTGACTGCACTTGTTGTAATGTTCAGAAGTTGGTGCAAATTTTGCAGGGAGAAGGTAAAGGGTGTGTAGGAATCATGCTTTGCGTAGGCGTGTACCAGCAGAGAAATTTCTTTAAAGGGAATGCCACATGTTGAAGTGGGAGATAGTTTTGTAAATGGGTCCAGTTAGTACCAAATAAAGTTTAATAATAACTAATTTTGGGCTCCATATATATTTCACCACATCTACTCCCCAAATTATTTGATTTTATAAAGCTGAAGGTCAACCACCTTGGTCCCAAATGAATGTGGGGTTGATTCATGTTCCACTCTCAATAGCTCAATGTAATATATAATTAGATTCTTTGGAACATGGGGCTCCTAAATTTTTCATTTTAGATCGGGCATCTAAATTCATGATATAATTGTTCTGTTAACCAAAATATGCTCCAAGTAAAGTTATTATTTGTTATTTTGCTTATTACATAAAGTTGAGGCGGATACTTAATCTAGACTTGCGGGAGAAAACCTTGAATTATCTTGTTTGAGGGTTCTGCCTGGTGTTTTTGTTTTTTCCAACTTACAAACTTACTCCATTAGGTTTTGAATAGAGTTACATGAGCTGAATTTTGCATAATGTTAAATTGACTTGTTGGTTTATATAGGAAATTTCTCTTAAAACCATGTATTGGGACTTAGATTTTACCTTTCAGAATCGCGAAGGCTTTAAGCAGTTGCAGTTCTACCACTGGTGATATTATCAGTACCACAGAAAGGCTCAAGCATGATCTTGAAATCACTACACAGAGGCAAGAGATTGTGTCATGCTTCCTACGTGATTATCAGCTTTCCAATGATGAGGTGATAGTGTGATCCCTAAATGTCATGTAGCGCTCAAACATAGACTTGAAAGTATGCTCAGGTTGTACTCGATATATTAATTGGTGGAGGTTGTTCCTTCTATAGATAAATGCACTTAGAGAAGAAGACTTGAATGAGAACTTTTTTAAGGCACTTTCTCATGTTCAAGAGATCCATGCCAACTGCAAAGTACTCCTCAGAACACATCACCAGGTACTCTCTCTCTCTCTCTCTCTCTCTCTGTGTATCTGTCTCTGTCTGTGTGTGTGTGTGTGGCTGTCTCTCTCTATTTGTGTCTGTTGCGCGTGTGTAAGTTTGTGCTTCTTCCATTACACATCCCCGACAATTCCTTTGCATTTTGATATACTGGAGATCTTGTCATTTACGTTTCTACTTATCACAAAAAGAATATTGTTAATGTAGGATTCTGTTAAATGTTTGATCCTGCCTTAATAGAGACTGGACTTAGTTCCTAGGATTAAGTCCCTGAATATTAAATCCATAGTAACTGTAACATAATGGTAAGTTGTTGAAATACAGCAGAAGAATGAGATGGTTTCTCAAATTTTTCTATTAAACAGAACGAGTGCTTGTTACCAAAAAGATAAAAAAAGGGTGAAAAAAGAGGCACAATGAGGATTGGAGGTGTAGAAAGGTATACTACAACGTATATCTATCAATATATTAATTTAAACTTGTTTGACAAATTATATGGAAACTTTTGGATTTAGTTGGGAGAAGTAGTCTTCCTTTTATCATCTCTAAAAATGCATATGAATCAGAAATTATTATTTTTTGGTTTAACATATAATACAGTGCCAATTTAGAAGATTTTTTTTCCTTTTATTATTATTATTTTTTGTTAACAAGAAAGAAATTTATTAAAAAAGAGGGGAATAAAAGAAGTCCTCAGAGCAAAGGAATAGAAGAGTTTGTATGCTTTTGTTTGTAGTATGTCATTTTATGCTTATACTAAATTCCTTTGAAACATAATAATTTTTTTCCCTTTGGGTAAAGAATAGATTTTCATTAGAAAGAAGAGGAATTACAAAAAAGGAAGACAAGAGTTCTCATAGGAAAAAAATCTTAAAAAATAAAGAAAATCTAGTGAAGCACTACTCGGCTGCTCGCCAATCTCGATGAACATCAGAAATTGCTACTCCTCTGAAAGCTCCAATTGCCGAAGCCCATATCAATGCTAGAAATGAAACCCTATCCTAAAGAAGAGAAATAGGTAGACAAGTATCATTGAATATTGTAGCATTTCTTTCGGTGAATATGACCCACAAATTGGCAAAACAAGAACACCTCCAAAGGATCTTGGCATGTAAAGCCCCCAAAATCGAGACTATCTCAATTTCTGATCTTGTGCGTTAGATACTATCTTGATTCATCTTTACATCATAATTAGATGTAATAACAGCTAAAATGTCAGAAAATTAAAACTTTCTCTATCTTTCTTCTATTCCCTGAATGACAACTTTTATGATTCTTCTTGTTTCCAAATCATATTTATTTTTATGATTTTATTTCATCAGAGTAACTATGTGTGTATACAACTCATTCTTCCATACAAATTCTTTCTTATATAGTATTATCACTATATTACTTTACATTACAAAGTAATCACTACGATACATTCTCATCTCAAAATAATTATTCTTTATTTATTGAATATTTCAAACTTTACATAATAGCACTTTACACACATTGTGAATTGTCATCACAAGTTAATACAATCTCATTCAAAAGAAATATTTCTTCTTTACACACTCCTCTAAACTTTATCATTTGAACAACTAGAGTTTTCATCGCAATTGTAACTTGCAAATTATTGCAAAAATAAGCATGACGACTCAACAAATCTAACAGTTTTTATGTTTCACATAGCACATAATTTCATGCGCTCATTTCATATCTTATAATTTTTCTACTATGCATATCAAATATCACATATAGATTGAGTTCTATAACTCAATCAACATTAGTCATAATTTGACTTTTACAATTCATAATGCATAGCATGTAATTTAACATACTTACGAAGATCTTACACAATATCAAGTTCATATAACACAAAGGAATTGAAAGACTTGACTTGCGATTTGATTACAACTTATAGCTTAACATCACCTCAGGGTCCTACACAAATTAAGTGTACATACATACCATATCAGTCATACATTCTTTAATGTTTATACTCAAATTATATTAACTTAGTGCAGTTACTTAGTCTACTTTTACTCTTGCTCTTTTCTAAGATTTATTTCATTTATCTTGCTAATCCCTTAGTAGTCTTTACTTTAAACAAGTCATATACATCATGAAGATACTTAATTCACCTACATTCTTAGTTTTGTTCTTCATATTGCTTATTTCATTTACCAAATCTCATTTGATTTAGTCCTTTCTTGCTTGGATAACGCAGGCCACTATATATTTTAGGTATATAGCAGTAGGGCTAAAATATATACTCCAATATCCTTTCCGCAAAATAAACTCAGCTCGTCTTTTATAACATTAGTCTTTTTGGAAAATCTCTTATCCACTTAACTTGATGTAGTCAAAACATTCTTTGATCAATCAAATATCATAGGACTCATGCATTCCTTCATAAAAGACTTAATTACACACGCTCCCAGGTTCAGATAGCAAATACAACCTCTTGGAAGCTTTGCAGCACGGTGCGGCCGCACTGCAATTTAGCCCATGAGTGGCGCGACCGAGCTACTCTTGCTGAGGTTCTGAACTGAGCTATTTCTTGCTATGCTCAGCCCTTAACATGCTAGGTTCATTCCAAAACAAAACTACCTTATTATACCCATGATTTGGGGTCATGTCAACATGATTGGTCTCTAAATACATGGACCACAACAATTTCACAAAAGCAATTCATTTTCAATTCCTGCAGTTCCGCGTGGCCGTGCTGGTTTTATACTTGGAAGTGGCGTACAGGCTCTGTTTTGGTCTGCTATATGCAGAACCCAAAATCAAGCATTATGGTTCTTATCCTTTTGCTTCCCAACTTCCATATTATAAGTTCAGGCCACCAGAGACAAGTTTCTAATTCTAAATCATGAATCACACCATCATTTACAGCCACCAATTTTCTTAATTTTCATAATCTTAGAGAAACTCCTTTACTTGGGCATTTTAACAGTCTACTTGTGGGCATAGATTTAATACTCACTCTCTATATAGTTTCAAGTATGATTTAATTCCAGATTTCATTTAGAAATCATCACAAGTACACAAACATCAAATGAATTCTTATTACCTAACAAAAGATGCAAATTACCTTTTGATTGCTATTTCTTGCTTGAATTGAGTCAATTCTTTCTCTTAATCAGATGCTAATTATATACTTCTTCATTATTCCTAGTTCCACCTCCTAATTGAATTTGATAGATTTACAGAAACTTGAGAGTTTCCTTGTTGATCAAACAAAAATTGAGAGCTGAAGACTTGGCTTGGATTTTATAAAGATCCTATACTTGCTCAGCACTCCCTTGCTTTGCTCTGCACGAAATCTTGCCCCTCACTCCTAATTCTTTGCCCATACTTATTAGCCTTGATCAATACAATTTAGGCTTGCTGAGTACTGAGCCTTTCAGTTCATGTTATTTCCTTATAACTCAGTTTCTCATGCCTTGCAGCCCACAAAATACATACACTACTTAATACGCATATATAATACATTATATTAAAAATGGATTATTTATTATCTCCAATAAAATGAAGGTTATAAAATTAAATAAGGCAATAATTTTACCATATTAAAATAATTTAATATTATAAATTATTTTTAATTAACTTATTTAATGAATATAATAATTTTTGCATCATTAAATTTAATCATCTCCTTCCCTTTTATAAATTGTTTTTAATAACTTATTTATACGCAACAAATATATAATAATATTTTCGCTCATTTTCTTTTCCCCCCTTTATAAGTTGTTTTCAACAATTTTCTTACATATAATAAATATATAATAATAATATATTTATTTATTCAAAAAAATTACATATTTCACAACACAAATTTACTTATGCAGTCCAATATCACATAATAAGAATTTTATTAATTTAAATTCTTATTTTAATATACTTCGAAAATTCGAAACATCACATTTTGTGATTTTTATGTTACAAGAAGCTAGGTCTTTATTTAGAAACTATAGAGGCTATATTTAAGGAACCCATATTTTTCTTTTAGGGACCAAAATAATGTGTTGCTATGTGTTAAAAACAAACAGGGATGACAATTATGTGGTGCAGTTTTGGTTTTTCGGTGATTTGGAACTGCAATCTTGAACCAGAATTGCACTGCATCGGTAGTGATTCAAGAATTTTATATACCAAAACCGCATCGATCGATTTATATTTTGAACCGCACCGCAACGCATCAACTTGCACCGGTCAAAATTATTAATATTTTGATATAATATTTATTAAATTAGTTTAATATTTTAACAACACATTATAATAACATTTATTAAAATACCTCAAGAAATATTAACAAGTAATATAAGAATGTATGTTCAATTAAAATTTTGATAACATTGTTATAATTTTAACATTATTATAGTTTTAATACATATCAACTATATGTAAAAATATTTATAAATTAACTTTTGATATGTAAAAGTATAAAAATAATTTAAATATATGTTTAGAGGCAAATATCACAATAGCACCACACCGGTTTGATTGTTTTTGCACCAAAACTGCATTGACAAGGCTAACGGTTTGGATAAAAATTGGTCGATTCGATGCGGTTTGATCGGTTTCGGATTGGTTGCGGTTCAAATTGCCATCCCTAGATGCGAATTTATTTGCAATAGACCGTGCCTTGAAGTTTTGTCTTGAGCAAGTCTTCTGCAATGATGTTTTCATTTTATTGGTGTATGGATAATTTGAATAAAACCAGGACGTTCTTATCAAAGGTTCTCGAGGTTACAATCTTTTTAGCTGATTTTTTAGTTGAACATCAGATTTGTGGGATAAATACTTTTTTGATCACTGTACTTTAGGTCAACTTACAAATGAGCCACTAAACTTTTTTTTCTTACAGTCAACTCACTGAACTTAATTTTCTTAGAAACCGTTACAAAAACTGTTAAAGTCCGGTTAACTTTTAACGGTTTGACCAATATAATGCTGAGTTGTAAAAAAAACGCTGATGTGGCAATAATAATCCAAAGTGGAATATAATAATAATAATAATTTTGATAATAATAATAATAATTCTGAAAATAATTTTGATAATAATAATAATAATTTTGCTAATAATAATAATAATTCTGAAAATAATTTCGATAATAATAATAATACAGATAATAATAATATTTATAATTTTTATGGTTTATAATTTCCTTAATTATATTTTCTAATAATTACATAAAAACTCATTTGATATTAATTATAAAAATAATTAAATATATATAGTTTTTTTATTTATATTTTATTTTAAATGATTTTCTTTCATTTTCTCCATAAAATTTGTTCATTTCCACATAAGCGTTAAACTCATGCATAAAAATTTCATGTCAACTTTCTCTCTCCTATATGTCAAATTATGTTAAAAGTCTAAGGACTTGACGATTTTTGTAACGGTTTGTAAGAAAACTAAAGTTCAGTGAGTTGACTGTAAAAATAATAATTTAGTAACTAATTTGTAAGTTGACGTAAAGTACAGTGACCAAAAACACATTTATCCCTAAGATTTGCTTGCTTGATTAATATTTTTAATATAAGCGGGACAAGGCTTTGATGATTCCACTTGTGTTGTATTTGGCTCCCATTCTTTAACTCTTAGTTCACAGTCTTTTCCTCTCACTTTTAATAATTTATTGATTACAAATTTATTAGTCTTTATATGTTGCAACTCACTATAAGATCCTTGACAGCGTGCAGGTTTGGAGCTCATGGATATGATGGCTGTGTACCAAGAAGGAGCCTATGAGCGCCTGTGCAGGTAAGTTTACTAAAATCAACACATACTTGAACAAATTGAAGTTTCCCTTTCTTGTTCGTTGGTATTAGCATGTATTTTCCTGGTGCTGTGTCTTGATCTCTAAACCCATAACCATCACCTAGAGAATATCTTCCAAAAGTGTGTGTCGAACTTACTTTAAACTTTTAGTTCCTTCAGTTATTTTTATGATTATGATCCCATTAGCTTCCAATCTCAATAGCTTTTTAGGAACTTACTTTACTTTCAGTAGGTTGTGTGTAATGGGAAGTTTGTCACAGTGGAAAAGTGAAGGAATGCAAGGGCAGGAATAAAGTCTAAGGAGCAACTTTCCGTAGTTGGTGCCCTATGAAGGGAAGTGGAGGGAAGGAATGGAGGAGGGATGACGATTTCCTTTTGCCATCTAAAATATCTGCCCAAATTGGGTTGAGAAGTGGATGGAGAGAAGATGATAGTTGGGAAGACATAAAGATTAGTTTCTACTTTGATAAATAATTAAGATGAGAATTCTCTTGCACATTAAACAACAAGCTACGGAATTAGAGTGTAAAATTGAAAGAACTCTAACCATGAAATATTTGTTGAACAGTAAAAAAAGGGCATCACCCTTATTTTCCTTTCTGGCTGTCGTGCTCAGCGAGTCAACATAAAATGAGAGAGATGGCTTTCCTACAAACAGAAATTTCTTTTCCTTCCCTGTACTAATCCCTCTAGAAAAGAGTATTCTGAAGATTGGTACTTGCTATGTGAAACTCTTTCCCATCTACCGAAGGAAAATAATAAAACAAAAGTTTTATATCAACATTCAGCTGCAAGTTATTTATTTATACTTGTGTTCCGTAACAGCCAGGGCCATTTAGTTTGTTTTTTTATATTTAAATTTTGGTAACTTCATTCAGGTGGGTTCAGGCTGAATGTCGAAGATTGGGTGACACCGACAATCCTGAAGTTGGTGAACTTTTAAAAACAGCAGTTCGCTGCCTTAAAGAGAGGCCTGTACTTTTCAAGTACTGTGCAGAAGAGGTAGTTACAATGTGAAATCTAGAACCTCAAATAACAAAGGTTATTGATTTTTCTCAATTTGTATTCACACATAGTTCTAATCTTTAGGTGGCAAATATGAGACATAATGCATTGTTCAGAAGGTTTATAAGTGCGCTTACACGTGGAGGACCTGGTGGAATGCCCAGGCCAATTGAAGTGCATGCTCATGATCCCTTACGTTACGTAGGTGACATGCTTGGCTGGCTCCATCAGGTGTGATGCAAACTAGTTTGGCTTCTTCTTCTACTCTTATGATGTTCTGGTGTTACAGTACCATCTGAAAGTTTGTGAAAGAATATATTTAAATGTAGATTATTCTTTTTGCTCTCAACGCAGGCATTGGCATCAGAAAGAGAACTTGTCTTTGTATTGCTTGATCCAGATGCAGTGGTAGATACAGGACCAACTGCACGCCGATTTTCAAAGGGTACTGATTCAGGAAAGGCAGACTCTGACTTGACATTCGTTCTAGACAGGATATTTGAAGGAGTTTGTCGGCCATTTAAAGTGAGAGTTGAACAAGTTCTGCAGTCTCAACCAAATCTTATAATTTCATATAAACTTAGTAATACCCTGGAATTCTACAGCCACACTGTGAGTTGAACCATAATCATCAGAGTCGTCATTTTAATGTCCTTTAGGAGTTTCTCTTTGTCTTGACCTTTATTTTTCTTACAGATATCAGATCTGTTAGGAAGAGAGACGGCTCTTTGTAATACACTTTGGGCACTCAAGGATGCTGCTCAGAAAACATATTTTGACATTCTAAAAACTCGAGGAGAGAAACTTTTACGATATCCTCCCCTGGTTGCTGTTGATCTTTCCCCACCACCTGCAGTGAGGGAAGGAGTCTCTGTTTTGCTTGAAATAATCGAGATTCATGACAGCATAATGGTTCCTGCATCAGGAAAAAAACCCGACTTCGGTCCAGTTATATCTGCTTTACTAGATCCTATTATTCAGGTTTGTTGTACTAGATATTTGATGATTTCATCTAGTTATAGTTGATGGACATACTTTTCTTGACCTGATGTTTACTAACACAAAATACTTGATGTTTCTGCAAAATGACTGGTCAATAAGTCAAAATTTTACACACCTATGTGTGTGTGCACTCGTGTGTGCGCTCATGTGTGAGTGAGTGTTTGCCTGAGTAAATAAACTAAAAGTAAAAGAACAGTGAATGGTGTTTCTATTTTTGAGAGGGGGATAACAACAATAACACGGATGTTTCTGAAAATTTTACATTCAACATTTTCACTTGAGTTTTGCATTTGGGTTGGGATGCTTTTAACTTAGCTATATGTTTGTTTCACTTATTTTGCTGTGAAATGTGACCTTTGGATTGTTAAAGTTGGTTAATTTTCTGAAGACCAGATTGCTTAAATAGTATGGTGGCATCTTAGTAAGAAAAATAATCTGTTTATACAATCTTATTATTTATTTATCTACCGTAGATGTGCGAGCAAGCAGCCGAGGCGCGCAAGTCAAAGGAATCCATTCAGTCATCAAGAAGAAGTAGAACGAGTTCTGACCCAAGCCAATTCAGTAAATCATCTGTTGATGCTATGTTGGCACATAGCAGGTCCTCCCATGCATCTCAGGTATGTTTCTGCATGCTTTGCGTTGCCTTTTTATAAATACTTCCACTTTTTGATATCGAAATCTTTCAGTGCTTATCTTAAGTTTCATTGATTCTTTTTGCAATTCTATTGGGACAATGTAACAAAACAACATTTACTTGTGCATTATGTATAGAGTGCCATGGCCATGCATTAGCACTATCCTATGAAAATTATAGATTGAATTATCAGAAACGTCTCAGGAAAACTCATCAAATCTCGAAAGAGTCTTAAACTATATGAATTTCATTTTATTTTAACAAGGTTTAAATATGGGTGTTGATGACATGATTTTGTATTTTCCGCTAATCCTTACAAGAAGTAAAAACTTTGGGGTTTTTTCAAAGGAAGGAAATCACTTCTATGGCCTACTTTTGATTTATTCTGTAGACAATGTTTCTCCTACTGGTCTCGTTCAAGTATTATACTTTCTGTATAGTAGCAGGCCAATACCAACATGGCTAAATGTAGTTTCCTACTCGTCTTCATCCAGGTTATTCCTAGGTTCCTTGTTATCCTACTTGATATTACTTGAGCTAAACTCAATTCTTTTTAACATGTTACTTCTTGATTATCGGAATTTGTATCATGAAGCATATTATGTAAAAGTTAATAATTTTTGGTATATAAATCATGAGAGATTGCTACATTATTCCCAGTACTCTTGATACCCTTCCTCATTGTATTCCATGTCCAGCATAAATTTTTTGAACATCTCATGATCATTTAAACATGAAATTTAGTTTCAATAATATTTTGGTGGGTTTTATCCTCCTAACCGTGCAGTTGATGCTTATGGAACAAGTGTGTGGTTGATAATTTATATGGTGCTTTTATTTTCATATCCAATTCTCCATATTGTGTTATTTCTATATGTCCAAAGACAATGATGTGACGATTATTACCAGAATATAACATTTGGTACGGGAATTCCTGCAGACTTCTGAAACCCCCTCCAAGATTTTTCTCATCAACTGCTTATCTGCAATCCAACAACCATTGTTGGGACATGAGGTTGCATCCGAATATGTGATGAAGCTTGGGGTGATGATAGATACTCACTTGCATGGTCTTGTGGGAAAAGAAGTTGATGCCGTTTTAAGAAGATGCGGTTTGTCAGACAAGATGCCACACTTTAGTAATTTGTTAAACAGCGAGTCACTGCCGTTAGCAGAGATAGAGGTGACATCTCCCGTCTCTCTTTCAGAGTGCTTGAAAGCTTTCTTCGGGCTTGTTTTGGGAAGTGAAAGTTCGCTACCAGAATTTGAGCAGATGCAGGTTCCAAAGCTGCGATCCCAAGCTTGTGTTCAGTTGGCCAGATTGCTGGCTGAAGCTTATGAACTTATTTACAAGGCAATCATGGATCCCAAGAATCGTTATCCAGATCCCAAGTCATTGGCAAGGCATCCCCCGGACCAGATAAGGACAATTTTAGGAATATGATAATGCTAAAATACTAAATCTGTATTATTTTTGTGAGGGAGAAAAAGGGGGAAAGGCTAGAAACTAAGTTATCTTTTGACATTTCAAGAACAAAACATTGGGATTTTAAGTAGAGTAGTTTGAAAGTCTCTTGTTGGTCTATTTTGTCTTAACACCCCGTAAATTGTTTATTTTTAATTTTCTATATATAATTGGAATATATTCTTTATACAATTTTACATATTTTTGGTAAATGTTGGTGTTCACGGACTTTTACCATTTGCGACGATTAAGCCCTTTTCGTTTTAATATATGTTATTTCTTTAAAAGGATTTTTATTTGTGGCTTTCTACCATTGTAATTTTTTTTTATTATCATTGTAACGTATTTCAGTTTTAATAAATAATAAATTTAGTCATTTGAACTATTTCTTAAAGAAAAAAAAAGAAGAAACCTTTGATGATTGGTAAGGGGCAAAGTAGATTTAGTGACCTTGATGATTCTAAATAAAAAACATCATAAAAACTTACAATTGTAATTGATTTGAGATAATCTTGGTCATTAAAATGTATCTTAGTCTCTTGTCAATTACTCAATTACTCCACCCGTCCCTAATTATTTGACGTTTTAGAGTTTTTTATTTGTTTCTAATTATTTGATGTTTGTTTAAATTTTAGAAGAATTAATGATAATTTTTTCAAAATTACCCCTCATTACTCTGCCTATTTTTTTTTGATACTTTAAACTCTTTTTCTCTCCTTATCCTAATAAAATTCTCTTTATCCCAACAAAAGATTTCAGGGTATTATAGACAATTGAGTACTATATTTAATGCTTTTCAGTTATTATCTTAATTCTTGTGTTCACCTCTAAAACATCAAATAATATTAGGGATGGAGGGAGTATCTAATTATAACTCAGTTGTCTAGTTATTTGTTTGTTAAATGGGAGTATTTTTGTGATAACAAATATCCAGTTTTTAATTTAATAAGGTGAACATAGTGGAGTTTTTATATGGTTAAATGACAAAAATACACTCAATAAAGAGGTGCATGATTAGCATTTAATACAAAATTTTTTGATCAAATTTTATTTTATTATTTTTGTAAGTGTTCACATTGAGGTGTTAGTGTTAGCATTTAATATCTGTAATGTCTGCTGATTCATTTAAGTTAGTTTCATATATTTGTTTTTATTCGCTATTTATGTATTCTTTTGTGTTTTTATACTTATTAAATGAAGTTCTCACTGTTTACCATAAAACAAAAACAAAATACATAATTGTAATTTTTTTACAAGTGTCCCCACACCTTGGTGAGCCGAGTGAGATCACTCCGAGGTATAATTATAATTGCATATCTATATTAAACTGTAATATTAAATGATTAAGAATCTTCATAAAATTTTATATTTTGCTTCCATCAAATTTCTTAGTCTCAAACTTACCCTAGTTGTTGACTCTTAGTTATTAATGAATAATATTAGAGACATAAATTATTTTATAAATTATTAAAATATTTATAGAATAATTTATGTATGTAATTATTAATAACAAAGTTTCTTTTACCTATTAAAAAAAAATCCATTATGGTATCCATTTATTATTATTTTGAATTATTTTATTTCATATTTAGTCTGTTACTTAATTCCTAAATTATTTTTGATTATTTTAAAGGTCAATTGATATCATAATATTATATTTTCACTTGGGACTATAGTTACTCGTCAAATGTCCTTAGAAATGATCAAACATAGTCCATGACATTAAATAACGAACTAATTATGGAATAAAATATATAGTTTAAAGTGATAATAAATTAGTACAAATAATCCTATCTAATCCATCATTTTTACATAGAAACATAACTTTATAAACTTGTAATGGAAATTATATATCATGAAAAATAACAGTCCCACAAGCAATGCTAATAAAGAGAAAACAACAAATGATAAAAGACATGGTAAAAAAAAGATTTAGCACTATAAGAAAAACATGTCTCATACATGTTTGCTGTTGAAGGTAAGTATAAGATGATTTGAGGGAACATTTTGTCCTTCAAATCACATCCAAAAAGATTAAGATTTCCATTTAAGTCAAGTACTAAAAAGCATAAAGGGAAAAAAACCCCACCACTTGCATTTTCCTTCTTTCCACCACAAAAGAGATTTTTTTATATAAAAAAAAGTCCATGACTATAGAATGCATTGAATCTTATACACAGTTCATGAAATTAGACCTAACTTTCTTGTATATAAATTTATAGATCCCGGAATCAAATAACATCAACAATAAGCTAAGGGACCCTTATAAAGTCCACCTTACAAAAGTTAATCACTACAAAACCAAGAGAAAAAAGGTACTACAATAAATAAAGTAATGATCAACCTAGCTAGAAGGTGCACTTAGTGGCTCTAAGGCTATCACAATAATCATTCGAGTAATTCTTTTTTGCTACGAAAACCTCAATACAAACGTACGCGGCAGTAGAATCATATTCAACAGTAAAAGAGACCAACTTTTTGTTGTTGCTGAATTACAGATTTATTCAAGTTGTCAGCTAGTTTCGCAGTAACCCTTATCCTTAATTATCAAGGTGAAAACTTGCTTTCTTATAATTGTCACTTAGTGTCAATTTTGTTTCTCGAGTTGACATTTTCTCAATTTCGTGTTGAGCGATAGTCGTGCGTCTGTTTGATGAGGATACTGGTATTTTATATCGTAAGATAAACAAAAATACCCTCATTAAAAGACACATAACTACCACATGACACGAAGTTGAGGAAACGCCAAACCATGAAATAAAATTGATTATATGTTTCAGCTATAAGGATCCAAGTAATCACTTAATTTGGTAATTAAGGAGTTACTGTGTGTAATTCAGCCTTTTTTTCTCAAGGTATATTAACGCTCATAGCTTCACTATTGTGCTTTGCTGATGAATTTTCTAAACTATGATCATCAGATTCCTGTAAATCATAGGGCTGATCATGCGGCGCAATGGCAAGGGACAAGGATGGATTGTAAGAGTACCAACGGGACCAGAACAAATAGTTGAAGAAGTTTACAAGGCTAAGAGCAGCTAACAACCAGTAAAAAAGGTCTAACCTATCTTTGTTAAGGTCATTATAACTTAGCCAGCCACCACCAGAAGAGCTTGACGACGTAGTTTTATTCACCAAAGACACCAAAAGAGAGCTAAAAAAAAACCCGAATGAGTACGAGCAATAAGTCATAGCTGTTAAAAAGGATTGCATTCCTTCTAATGACTGTTTGTAAAAAAACTCAATTAGCCCTACTGCTGTGAACATTTCTGATAGCCCGAAAATAAGAAATTGTGGAGCAATCCAAAAAATTGATAGTTTTTCTTGTAACTTTAAGGCCGAGTTCCTTCTCTTGTGTTCCACTAGTGCAGCTGCAACCATTGAGAAAGTCGCGATAAAAAGCCCTATCCCAACCCTTTGGAGAGGAGAGATACCCGAATCTCTTTTGGTGATTTTTCGGACCATTGGGACGAAAAATGTCTCATAAAGTGGGACAAGAAATATCAGCATAATGTATGGGATTGCTTGGAGAGATGCAGGAGGGATTTGGAGGGTTTTTGTGAGGGTTGTGTTCATGGTAGTTCCTTGTTGGACTGAGAATGTTTGGAGCTGAGCTAAAATGGTGTTTAAGATTATAGTGCAGGCAAATATAGGAACAACTGAGATTAGGATCTTCACTTGTTCAACTTGAGATACTGTGCATAATCTCCATGGAGTTTCGTTTGTTTGACCATTTTCTTCTTGGATTTTTATGCAGGCCTTGTCGAGGAACCTACAATTTTTAAGAAATGTTATGTTTAAAAAAATATTAGGCTTAAATACACTTTAACCATGTAATGATGTCGTATTTTAGAATTTAATTTTAAGACATTGAACTAGTATCCCTAATTTTTCATATATAAATATTTTTTGCCACCAGGATGTAATAATTGATAGAAGTAATGATTTAATCCCAAATATCTTCGAAAATATAAAAGTTGTAGTCATGTGAGTGTATGACGAAGAAAAAAAGAGAAAAAATAGAGTTATTATAAACAATATACCCTTAAAAGACTTAATTTTTATTTATTAATTTTGACTGACCTGATTCCTACAAAAAAATACAATCAGGAGGCCAAAAGATTTTATTTATAGTAATTCAGAAACATTAAGGTTCAATGCCTTAAAATTAAAATATTAAATTCTAAAATTTAAAAATTTTAAAAGTTTAAAGTGTATTTAAACTTACAAAAATATTATGAACCATTTACTATTCATCCTATCATTATGTTTTGATAAATACATGTTTGTCACTCACATGCAAAGTTATGAAACACTAAAGAAATGAAAAAAGCTTTGTTCTTTAATTATGTGGTTTTCAGGTTAAAGCATACATGCACCACCTCAATTTTTCTGTATGGAGAAGAGTGCTGACGGTGGATGACGTGGCAGAACCGCGTTCGAGCATGATGGTTTGGCTTCCATGAAGCATATTTGAGTTTGAAGGACAGACTTGCTTTCTCTTTGTAATTGCAGCTACAAACACCTTTAAGAGAAGGAAATGAAATAAAATTTAGTATAAAGTTCATACATGATCCCTTAAAACTGAAACTTGTACAAGAAAATATACGGAACCCAAAAAATTTACAAAATTTTATATTTGTTATGTGTGGTATATATATATATATATTAAATAAACCTAGATTTCACTTTACCCTATTGACATGGCCATAATAGGCATGAGTCCAGAGAAAAAAGGGCATATCATACTTTTATAGAGAGAGAAATGCAAAACTTTTCCACGTGTTATGATGTTTTCAACCATTGAATTTACTAATTAGCAAATCTCTCCTCAAAGTAGAATTATTAGTACAAAAATATACCTTTTAAGGATAATTAGCCATGCAAAAAGTGATCCAAAAAGTATAAATTTGCACTACATAGAATACCACGAGGTAACAATTTGTTATTTTAATCTATACAAAGTGATAAACTTTAAAGGCGTTTTGGAGTTGGGAGTTCTAGTTCACATCGACAAAAAGGTGCTGATGGTTCCTCCGAAAAAAAGTAACAGTTTGCTATATTATAAAGCCAGTACCATATGGTGGCTGATGGTTCCTCCAACAAAAAAAGGTCCTTGTAAATGAGAAGGATATCGAAATAATTACATACTTGTGCAATTGGTGTGAAAATACTTCCTCGAGGCCGCTTGTTCCTATAAAGAAAAGTTCCTGATATTAAGCTGATTAATCCCACAGTCATGGCAGCCGCAGAAATTCCAAAACCAACGTCCATGCCGGAATGAGTTTGAACCCAAACGAGAACGGTTAGGGCAACAAGCTCGCCGGTGGAGAAGGCGAAATAGGCACAATTGAAGTAAGTAGAGAGCTTTTTGGATTGCTTGGTGTCATCCTTTCTAAATTGATCAGCTCCAAGAGAGATTATGTTTGGCTTCAGACATCCACTACCTAGAGCTACCAAGTACAGGGCTACAAAGAATATCAAAGCCTTGTAGCCCTTTGCTTCGGAACATTGCCCTGCACTTGATACCATGTTGCACTTAGGTGGCTTTAGTTGGGGGAAATGGGCTTGGATGGATAGTAGTATAAAACCCTACCAAGCAAAAATCAAATACACTTATAATGAGAAGTAAGGAGTTTTAACTCAAGTGGTATCAGATCATCTCTTAGGTTGGAATGACTAATACTTCTCGTGTCTCGGGGCGGGGATGCATTATATTTCATGCCACCCACTATAATAATTATTTCATGTTTCTTTTTAATTGATGTTTCAAAAGAAAACACAAAAATAAGAAAAAGAATGAAGAGAGTAATAAGATAAAAGCATCATAGAGAGAGAGAGAGAGGAAGAATTACAGAGAGCTCAACGAATCCGAAGATGAGCATTGTAGCAAAGCTCCCAAGATAAGAATCAGAAAGGAAGCCACCAAGGAGGGAGAGGAGGAAAACAGTCCCAACAAAGTTTGTTACAACGTTGGCTGCCTTTGACAAAGGATAGTGCATGTCATTGAACACGTAGGTTATGAGGTTGTTCCCAACAGCAGCAATTGCCATCATCTCAAATGCCTGAAGGCCTGAATCATCCACCAACAACACTAATATGATATAAATTTAATATATATGATATAGTTAAGGAATGAATGAGCACCCACTATCAAATGAATGCAAACTCCATTGGTACCTTCTATATATTATATAATATATAGTTACTAAATTTAAGGATAGTGCTAAGTAAATAAATTTGCACAACCAATCTGTTTGCTAAAAAAATAGACTGGATTTGAATTACATGCAGTTTAAATTAGATAGTCCACTTGGACAGTCTTATAGCAACAAGTTGTTGTGTATAGCAGAGAGTTGCATGTATATAATATATACTTGTATAACAAAGGACATCTGATATACAATAATTTGCTATACAAGTGCAACTCATCATTTTTATAAACTGTCCAAAGGAACTGTCCATTTTGAACTACTTGAAATCAGGATCCAATTCAGTTGTTTAGAAAGAGAGAGAAAAAAAGAGAGAGACCAAGAACAAATACAGCAGCAGCCATTCCACCATGGTTGTTAGGCTTGGAGGGTTTGCCTCTCCAATCAACAGAGATCTCCTCCCCACATCCTGCAGGCACTGATTCCCTTTTGAAATTATTTCTTGTCCCTTCTCCATCCATCACTATATTAATTTGCTTGAACTTTGGTTGACAAAAGAATATCTACACTATATTTTGAAAAACAAAAGATAACCCTAAATATATATAGCTCTAGTCTCTCTTCACAAAGGCAAAGACTAAATTATATGGGGATTCTTAGACAAAAACACAAGTGGGTTCTGCCTAGTTTTTATAATTCGGCATCTCCATGGCACCATCTTTCCGTCATCTGTAAGTTGACTTTTGGCAGTGGTCTGTCCCACATGCCTAAAAATTCAGCTTAGCGCAGACCCATAATCACTAAAAAGGCACGTATGCAAAAATAGGGCTTAAATACAACATAAAGCTTTATGTTTTTTTTTTTCGCATTTTAAAACTTGAATCATTTTATTTTAAGACATTGAATTTAATGTTCTTAATTTTAATAAATAAAATTTACTAGCCACTGGATTAGCATATCTTGTCGGATTAATTAAGTCAGGTTAGTGAAAATGAAATGACAATTTAGTCTCTTATATATCGTTTATATTGTCTCAATTATTTTTCTCTTATTTGTTATCTTATAAATTAATGCACACTAATCATGTGTCTATATTCTTAAAAATATTTAAAAGTAAAATTATCCAAAATACACTCAGTGTCTCACTCTAGTCAATTATTAAAAGTCAGTGGCTAAAAAGTTTAATTTATAGAAATTTATGAATATTAAAACTTAATGTCTTACAATATGGTTTTAATTTTAAAATGTAAAAAATTTAAAAGAAAGAAAAGAAAGACTAGAATAGAAGGGTTTGTCGTATCACTTTCCACCTCACTGCTGCTAGGTGGCTTGGATACATGAACTGTAATTGTCCCCTAACACTAGCCCATTAATTCATTAATCATAATCATTCTTGTAGGAGCTAGGTCACGGTGCCCCACTATTTCTATGCTGTTTTCTGTAACCTTCATTATATTTTATGAGAAATTTGCTTGTATATACAAAGTTTAAATATAAATTAGTATCTTAAATTATAGGTCATATTTTATTTAGGTGATTAATTTTTAATTTTGTATTGAACTATTAATTTTTTTTAATTGTAACAAATTAAACCTGTCACGTCAGAAATTGCTGACGTGGCTACTTGTGTGGGGCCGTAAGCTGGTGTGACTAAAAAAATAATTTTTTAATTATGAATTAAACAAATTTGATATAATAGAGTATAAAATAGTCCGGCAACAATTCAGACAAAACAAACATTAACTTAAAATCTTCAGAAAACCTTCACCACAGTAGATCTAAAGCAAGCCCCAACTCAGTCCAAAAAAACTAGCTCAAGAACTGCAAATCTATTATTCCGTCGAAGAAATACTAAAAACGATTCCGGCACGACATTCCTTCAATTTCTTCTACCCATCATCCAAGGCAAATGCTTACGGCCCCACACATTTATCATAAATTAAGAAATTGTTTAACTTTCCTTAAACTCATTTATCATAAATTAAGAAATTGTTTGATAAAATTGAATGAAATATTCTAAATGCTTAAGAATCTTTGAATGACTTGAATGATAAAATTGAATGAAATATTCTAAATGCTTATGTATGTATTTGAAAATGAATATTGAATGAGAACACGTGTTTGATAGTTGATCATGTATCTAAGAAATTAAAAAAAATATAAATAAATTTAATAATTACACAAGTATTTTCTCACATAAATTGTAAGTGGGGTTCATCTGAAATTATAAAAAAATTACTTATGAACTGTGGTTTTGGTTTTTAACCGTTTAAATTCTTTATTGAGTAAATTTGTTGTATGATTATAATTAAGTACGTAGTCTTATTTAAGTTGAATGAACTTTTAAATAATCTTTTTATGAAAATTAATTTAGTATAATATTAACTATCTAATTATAATATCTAGGGTTAATAATATACAGTAAAATTGTATTTATATAGTCACGTGGCCTGAGCTCGGGACCATTCTGATTATTTCTGTTAAATTTTCTCGTAAAGATCGACATTCATGACAATTAGTTATTGGAAGAAATAAAAAAAATAATAAATCATAACATAACATCTTGTAGCGGCATGTTATTATTCATGTTACTATTTTGTAATATTATTAATATTAATATTAATATTTAATAATATTAGTATTTATAATATTTATATTTATAATAATATTTTATAATATTATTAATACTATTATTAATATTTTTTAATATTAATATTAATAATAGTAATAACTAATATAAATATTAATACTAATATTACTATTATTCTTATTAATAATATTAATAATATTGATATTAATAGTATTAATATTACTAACTAATTTATATTATTCTTAGAAATTTTTGGATTCAATTCTGCTCTGCTTGTTTGTTTTCATAGTTGATCTATTCTATTAGTTCCCAGTGACACAATAGTTATCTAGAAGGGGAGGTTGAATATATATTTTAAAATCTTTTCCTTTTCAAAATACTTGTCAGATTTGTTAATAAATTAACTACAGCGGAATATATAATTTGTTTGTTCCCCTTTAAGATAAACTAAGTTTATAGGTGATAAGCAGTTATGACAGATATTGTAACGATCGAGGAATTTTGTAATTAATTTAAATATTTATTGAATTGAATAAATATTTTGTTAAATTTATTTATTGAGAAAAAAATAAATATAATAGATGGAATGATGGTGCAAGAATTTAGTAAATAAATTGATTAATGTTAATTAAATTGAATAATGGTAATTTTTATTTGAAGATTTAATTTAATGAAATAATTAAATTAAATGAATTGTTTAATATTTAAAAAAATAAGTAAATTAAATAAAGTAATATTTAAGTCTAATTTGTTAATTGAATTATATATATAATTATTTATTAATCATAAGTATAATTATAAAAAAAATATAATTTTTATAATTATAAGTGTAAGCTAATTAAATTGGTTACATGTGTGATAAGTAAAAACTATATAATATAAGGATTATCAAAATAAATTGGAATGGGGGAATTTCTGTGTAGCCAAACAAGGCCTTGTGGCCTTTGGCTTATTTTAACTGACACAGACGTATTGTATTTTTTTACCGGTCGTACGTGGGGGAAGTGGGAGTAAGTTTATATGTTTCCGTATAATTCCTAAAGGCTAAGTTCAGAGAATTTGGAGAAGGAGGAAGGAAACACAGAGAATAGAGAGAGAGAGTTTGGTAAAGAAGAGAGAATCACAGAGAGAAAGAGAAGGGTTTGATAATCGTTTTGCTAAATCAAGGTATAACTTCCTCCAATTTTAACTTGTATTTTTGAAATTTCTATTGATAGTTATGTTGGATTGATACATATACATGTATGTAGGGTTTATAATCTGTCAATCATCATATGTGAGTGCTATTTAAAGATTAAAATGCATGAAATTGGGTTTGTAGTAGAAGATTTAAAAACAATGTTATATGTATGAAAAATGGCTTAAGAAAGTACAAAATTGATGCTCAATATGTGATATAATCTATAAATTGGTGTTAGATTGTGTTAGTATGTCAAAAAACGAAAGTAACGTAGTTTGAATCGTGTCAATTGGTTAAGAAACGGAGTCGTGACGATCGAATTCGCTAAAAGTGTTAAAGGTGATGAAATTGGGAAAATTGTGGTTTTGTTTCTTCAAAATTGGTTATATAAAGTGTTTATGTTGATTAGTATGAAGAATTGCATGTTTATAAACGTTATTACAAAGTTTAAGTTATTGGACTTGTGAAATTCTGTGGAGATTGGGTTGATTTTTGGTGACTGCTATAGAACAGAGATGCTGCAGTTTCTGTCTGGGTATAGCGCAGCTGCGCCGGTACCACAAGCAGAAACGGTGCAGCTGCGCCGTATGGTTTTCTGAAGTCGATCACCAGCGTAGCTGCGCAGGTACCAAGGCTTGGGGTAGCCCAGCTGCGCCGTGCCCTGAGCCTAGGCAATGAATTTAGTTTGTTTATGGGTTGTAATACAAGTGAAAGTAATATACATACAAGTCAATCATGTATGATGATAAAGCATATACTTTGTAATCAATCTTATTTATTTATTAATAAAAGAATTATTAAAGACATTTATTATCTACATGGTGTTGTTTTACAAATATGTGATAAACCCATAATTTTAAGCAATGCTTTTAGAATCATGATGAGATCATGCTAATGAGATCTAAATTCTTAGATAGCTTAAAACTAAAATGTTCCCAATCAATGGATTACTAAAAAGGGGATTAGTGAATCCGGATAGATTGGTACGTACGTTGCTTGCTCATTGGATGAGGATGATTGATGTCATGATCATTTGTGTGGAGACACTAAAGCAAGTATGTAGGTGCTTATTAGAGAATAAGTTCACTGAACGTGACTTGCTAAGGAATACTTAATAGAGTTTTACTTGTCTGTCAATAGGAATTTCTGTAGTGATAGTAGTACAAATGATCCTTAAACTTGAGATCATCATATTATCTTATATATAATGAATTACACTTTGACTTATTCCTTAAGACTCTTAGAGTATATCAAAGGGTATGTTTGGGTGTAATAAGTTATATATGAAGATAATGAATGATCAATAAAGAATCTACCACTTCTAGTAAAAGAAGAGAAATGTCCTATGTTATTCGATAAATGACAACCCAGGAATCCTTGGCCAAGGTGGAATGAAATTAGAAAGTAGTTTCTAATTTGCATTCATTAGGAGTTGTGCATTTAGGAATCGAAATACATATAATTAAATAAAATAAGACTTGACAGTAATTCTCTGTCTTATATTTAATTGGGACATTGTATGGTGGAAGGATTGAATTGTAAGGTAACTATTAACTCAAAGGTTCTTTTATGATTAATGTTAAAATCTATATTATCTGGAAAGTTGTTGATTGCTAGGGAGGCTTATCCCTATTGTAGAATAAATATTATTTATTTAAATAAATTAATAGTTTAATTTATTTATTTAAATAAAGTTAGAATTGTTCTAATTAATTTATTCACAACCGGTTTAATATGGAGAACCTAAAGGGTAACACCATAAAAAGAAGAATAATTATTTAAGAAGTTAATGGCATAATCGTAATAATATGTTAAGTATATTTAATTTAATCTATGGTGATAGAATAAATTAAATAGCTTAATATTTATTATTTAATATTTTAAAAATATTAAAAATAAATTAATAAGAGGAGTCTTATTAATATTATTACAATTATTATTATTTTAATTTCTAAAAGAGTTTAGAAATTAATTTAATATAAGTACTCTCATTTATTCCTAATAGGATTAGGAGGGAAAATTAGTTAAAAGAGTTTAATTAATTATCCCTAATAGGATTAGGGAGCCCATTTAATTAAAAAAGTTTAATTAAATAAATAATACCTTATTTTAATAGGATTACCTGATATCTTTATAAGAGGAGTCTTATATCAGATATCAAAAGATACGTAATTCCAATAATTGGAGAATACGCCCCTTTTAATTTCTATAGAGATAGGAAAAAATAGGGTTTGAGCCAATACACCATTCTTCTTGAAAATTCTTCTTCCTTGGTGGATCACTTCTAGAGGTCATACATTTGGGTGGCTTACATTGATCAAAGGAAGGAATCTAACCGAAGATTCAAGGAGATTTCGGAGAAGTAGGAGGTGAACTCATACCCGAGGAAGCTCGTTTCTACAAGGGTATGATTCCATAATTTCTTATTCTTCGTTTTAATTAATAATATGCATAAAGGAAGATCCGGGTAATTGGTTTGTGAAAAATTTTAAAATCTAATTTTATTTTGCTTCCACTATTTTTGTAATTTGATTATTACTTTGATTTTCACAAAACATTACAACAAGGACCTAATTTGGCTTAACATGCATGATAATGATGTTAAAACATAACATGGACTACAATAACAAATTGAAGTGTAATGTAATATCAAAATATGGAAATTTTAATTTATCACTTGAATAAGTTATGTAATGAACAAAGGTGATGTTTTCAAAAGTTAGAGATAAATGATAAAGTTTATGTTAGTTTATAGTGAGATTTCAGATTCGCTAAAATGGTTAACCAACATGGTTAGACATTAAGACAAGGTTATGGTTTAAATGGTGGGTTAAACCCATAAAGCTAAATGTTGATGCAACTAATTGTTATTGCGATTTCAATAATATGTGTAGGGTAATTGGAGAACATTATTATACTTGTGTAGCTTACATACAATGCAAGTTCTTTGTCCTAAACTTTTATTGAGCAAGTCCCTAACTTCATTCTTTTATTAATGAATGCAAGTTTCATAGCTATGTTATCTTTTATGTCAAACAAGCTTTCTATTCCTAAATTCTACGTTAAAGTTGAGAAAGCCTATTGATTCTATCTCGTGTATGATTGTACAAGCTCTTGTAATCTAGTTAATTACATCGAGCGAGTTTCACATTCCTAATTCTTGATATTTCTATTTAAAGCATATACTGTTTAATTCAATGATTCAAATGAGATTGTTCTAACTCTTTTGAATATTTTACTTTGCATGTATACCATGTCTACTCAATTGTATATTGTTGTTATTCGATCTTTGACTTGAATAACCTAGTTCAATTCTATATTGTTGTATTAAACCTTCAACTAACAAGCAAACTTCTATTGATTGAACTAGCCTACAATGGAATAGTGTTCTAAAATTCTAGAACCACTGAAAAGTTAGTTCCAAACTAAACTTTTTTTAGTGCGGAAATTCTAAATTCAAACTGAGACGAATAACCCTAACATAGGGGATTTTGTACGTGTAACGTTTAGATGTTTGTGCACAATATATGGTACAAAAGGCTGATTGTGACGCCCCCAAAATAGGTATACATGTAAGACCCTGAATTTTATGAAATAAAAGTATTCAATTTTTCTTATAATTACAATTCAGTAAATGGTTAAATTGATAAAAAGTTAAAGTTAAGGGTGATATATGAAATTTTTTAAAAAATACGCAAGTGGTTATAAAATATTCATTGTTGTCGGGGAATATTCGTTTGGTCGTGGAATATTCTTTCTGTTGGGGAATATTCGTACGACGACGCAATCATTTGTGGGCCCCATAGCAGAATAACTGTCGGATGAAGAAAAAGACAAATTAAAGTTTTTATAAATAACGGCGTAGTGGTTACCGTTAACACTGTTAGAATACCCGGTGGGTAAAGTAAAGTAATACGCGTTGTTGCACAGTAGCATACGGTATTGCACAGTATTTTTGAATTATTGATTCTTACGTAAGAAGGCATTACTCAATAATTGTTACAGTAATTACTGTTCAATATTTTATTTTTGATTCAATAATTGTTGCATTGATATTTTATATTACTGTTGTTTTAATAATTGTCACTACACAGTATTTTCCATTATCGGAGCAATAATTTATATTATCTGAATAATATTATTAGATAATATTATTGGCAATGTCTAGAAAGTTCTGTCTAAGGAGAGGTTTGGTCACCTAATTGCGCGCCAGTAAGGAGAAATTCTTATTGGAAAGCCTTCTCTTTCCTGAGAACTGTCTGGTTATCATTATTGTGTTTCTGTAATATTATTTGTGAATAATTAATTATTGATTTATATGATAAGGAAAATATTCATTTTATGTGGATATAAATGGAGAAAATTTTTAAAGTGACAATTGTTAAAAAATCTATATTTTATCTTTTCTGATAAAATACTATTTTATTATATTATTATAATATTATAATGATATTTTTACAATGAATGTGTGATATATGAGTAAATGAGGAGGAAGAGTATTTTTATTACAATAAATACTAAAAACATGTTAAACATGTTGGTGGACCCATTTCTTGACTGAAATTTGATTATAGCCTGTAAAATCGTCCGTTTATGGATTTCAGTCAATTTCTGTTAGGAATTTGGGAAAACTTTCTTCTGTAAAGTTGTATAGAATTGAATTTCCTATAAAAACTCGCAAGATTCGAATTTTCTGATAAAAGAGCTATTTATTATGAATTATTGAAGTTCCGAAGTTCTGAAATAATTGATTTTTTGAAAGTTATAATTGTTTTAAATATAAAAAACGTTTTTTATGGTTTTGGTTGAGGTGTGGCTGATGTTTGGACTAATTGGGTGTGTAGGAAGTTGAAGAAAAAATATATTATATTATATTAAATTTTCTGCTTTAGTGTTCTAAGCAATTTCCTATAAATAGGGTGCTTAGGTTAGAATTGAAAATCACACCAGAAATTGAAGTTTTCTCTCTATTTCTCTCTCTATATTATCGAGTGTATTCTTGTGAGTATTTTGATATTTTGAGTGTTGCTATACGGTGCAAGTTCGTTCAGCGTTATTCCAGTCAGAAGTACTGCTCTTTTGAGGTAAGAGATTGTAAGAGATAGTATGGGATTGTAAGGGATAGTAAGGGATATTATTTTGTTTAAAAATGATATTATTTCCTCAATATCATTATGCCAAAATATTGGTTTGAACTTTTTATCAAATTTAGAACTTTTTCATTTCGGAGTTACTATTCACGATTTACTATTCATGAGTTACTATTCACGAGTTACTATTCACAAGTTACTATTTATAATTTACTATTTATGAGTTACTATTTACGATGGGTTACTATTCATGAGTTACTATTCACGAGTTACTATTCACGAGTTACTATTCACGGGTACTATTCACTACAAAATTGGTTTCTTTTTCTAACCAAATTATAGTTGATTTATGAATATTACTCTGGAGATTAAAACTATGTATTGATTTTATTGATTTTATTATCATATATAACATTTTTATAACCCTGATGTTGAAATTCTCTTTTACTGGAGTGTAAAGATGGGTAGATTATTGGTATGATCATGACTAGGGTTCTCATTGGCCAGTAGTGAAAAGTTGAATTGTGATTGGTATGATCATGACCATTGAATTTATAATTGAATATCTTTAGCTTAAGTGCAAAGGTGAATTGATCAACATGGTTATAATTATTGTTTATATAAATTTTGAAATGATTATATATTTCTTTGAGATATTAATATATTTGGCCTGTAGTGCAAAGATGAATTGTTGATGAATATATTTGGCCTGTAGTGCAAATATGACATGTTGAGGAATATCTTTGGCCTGTAGTGAAAAGATGAACTGTTGACGAATATCTTTGGCCATAGTGCAAAGATGAATTTATTAGTCTGATTATAAACATGAACTGTGATTTGGTATAACCATGATCTTTGATGTTTCAAGTGATGAAAATTATCTTTGTCCTGGATGAGAAAAGGAATTTAGAACAACAATTACGATTATGAGTTATACATGTGATTGTGGATAGGAATTGTTGATTGATGTTACAGGGATAAAACATTGTTGGTGGATTTTTAACATGGAGAAGATAATAGACTTTATAGTCTATTTGACTCTTCTAATAGATTGCTCGTTCCGCTGCAACTATGGTTAAATTTTTTTATCATCTACCATATGTTTTAAATATCTGATTTATTACTGTTGAAGACTATTGATAATTTATTTATCTTTAGTCATGATATTCTTTACTGAGCTAGTTGTGCTCACCCTTTTGCTTCACAATTCCTTTTAGGTAATACGAGTGTAGCTGGGTCGAGCGGGGGATAACAGGGGAATAGAACGGTGGTCATTATTTAGTAGTTATATTTGGTGAATCAACTAGGGTGAGGGGAACCCAACGTTGGAAGGCTGTTTTACCACTATCATACAAGATGTCTAATAACATATCACCTCGTGTCATCATAAGACATGGATGTGCTCATCCACTTGCTGAGTATATATACGAGCACTACCTATATAATCTTGGAGTTTGGTTGAAGTATAATTCTCAATTAGAGACGGTGGAGATAATGATATGTCAAGAGAAGACACACCATTGGGAAGAATATGATAGTAATCTTCTCGTTTTTCTTTGGGGTCTATTGGGTCAACCAAGGATAATTTTGTGGGCATATGATATCTATCATAACCTAGACGCACGGCCTCCCATGTACGAAGGTTTCCTTGAGCACTTCCCAAAGATTTTAATTTCTAAAACAGTTCTAGATTGTACCTTTATGTAAGGTATCACTGTGAGGTGCTGCCCATAGTTGGGACATGAGTCATAGTTGGTATTAAAACTCACAACATATGTGTTGTTGTATTTTGTATGACAATTGTTGTAATAAAGTTGTAGTTGTTTTCTGTACCATGTATTTGGCGACTCAGAATGGGTTGGATGGAATGGACCTATTTTGGGGGCGTCACAATACATCAACCATCTTGAGTCTCCAAATACATGGTACAAAATTCAAATACAACTTAATTATACAATAGTCGTGTAAAATACGACAAAACATAATCTAAGAGTTTTAATAAGAATATTGTCATCTAGATAATATCCACACTCAATGGAGTCCTCATTATAATTATTATCACATTATTTCGTAGAATAATGAGGACTACTAAAGCCACTTATCCTGGACCATCACTCCATTCCCCGACTCGTCCAAGCTATATTCTCATTTCCTGAAGAGAACAATGAAAGAAAATGGTGAGCTCAACTAGCCCAGTAAGAAATATTATGACTAAGATAATACAGAATAAATTATCCTTAGCCTTCAACAATATAACAACTAATAGAATACCATAGACAACAAGTTTTAGATCAACAACTGCAGCGGGATAAGCAATCCATTAGAACAGTCAAATAGAGCATAAAATCTACTATCTTCTATGATTTAAAAAGTTTTTCATCAACTTTATCGCTGAGACTCAACTTAATAAATAAACCACATCATCGAATTATCCCTGCACCACGGCCAAGGATATTCATGTAATCATCAATGGTCATGATTATATCGAGTAATCCCTAGTCATAATCATACAAACAACTGTCCATTAATGAACTACAGGCCAATGAGGACTTTTACCACACCATTCGTTACATTACGGTCATGATTATACTGAATAATCCCGGGTCATAATCATACCAAGTCCATCTACACACATAAGCCAAAGATGACTTTCATCACAATATAGGCATGAGGATGATGACAATGATATAATAATTCAATAAAACAATTTCAATGATAAATTTTAATGATCTATAATTTTATTTATCCAGAATTTAATAACGTTCAAATTGTCAACATGATACTGCTTTGTGGAGTAAAATTCAAGAATGTTCAGAAGAATATTTCCATGAAAAGATACTGGATGAAGCGCAAATATCAAGGATATTCTACTAATTTCATGGAGTATAGAAGCCAAAACTTTAACCAACTAAGTATAATAGAATATATGAAACTGTAAATAGATTTTCACCCGCCATGCGGTAATCCACGTAGACAGATCATTTTCATAATTTAATAAGGAATGAATACGAAGAGTCATTCACCATGCATGTGGTAGTTCGCGTAGACAGGTTATTCCAACAGAATAATAAAGAATAGAATAACAGAAGAATTCACTATGCATGCGGTAGTCCGCGTAGACAGGTTATTCCAATAGAATAATAAAGAATGGAATAACAGACGAATTTACCATGCATGCGGTAGTCCGTGTGGACAGGTTATTCTAATAGAAGAATAAAGAATGGAATAACAGAAGAATTTACCATGCATGCGGTAGTCCGCGTAGACATGTTATTCCAACAGAATAATAAAGAATGGAATAACAGAAGAATTCACCATGCATACGGTAGTCCGCGTATACAGGTTATTCCAACAGAACAATAAAGAATGGAATAACAACCCTTACGAGTATTGAAAGAAAATAAATCTCTTTATAAATAATAAAGAAATAATACCCCTTACCTTAGAAGAAAATTGGATACTGGAATAGTGAGGTAGCAAACTTCTCTTCTTCTTTCTCTTTATAATTTCTCTATAATAATTGCTCTTGTGAGACTTAGTGAATTGGTGAGAATGAAGAAAGAATGAGATTCTATTTATAAAAAAAATATAGTTTCGATAATTGAACGTTTTGGGGCTCAAAATATTACAGTATATTACCTTCCTCTTTTTCTTCATTTTTAATTTAGTCCTGCAAGTATTATCAAACTTGCACCACCTCCCCTAATAGTAAATCATGTGAATCAATAGTAAATCATGTGACTCAATAGTTCTAAACATGTAAAAAAATAAATTATTATATAGTACCTTCATCTATATCTCCATTTTTAATTTAGTCATGCAAGTATTATTAATCTTGCACCAACTCCCTTAATAGTAAATCATGTGAATCAATAGTACACACATGCGAACACATAGTTATAAGCATGTGAATTAATAGCATTTAATTGCTTATTTATCCGGTAAATTACCCGATTGGTCAATATAACCTCAAGACATCAATTATTATCGAAATAAATGTCAATTTCCACTAACACTAATAATTCCCACACAATGGAACTATAAATTTTATCTTTAATTGACATGAACTTATTCATCATATTTAACAACCAGTTCGTTCCCAGGAAAGATGGGGCTTTCTAATGAGAATTTCTCCCTATTGGTGCACAATTAGATTATCTAACCTCTCCTTGACAGAACTTCTAGACATTTTCAATATTGCAATTAATAATATGAATAACTTTATCGTCTCAATTATTGATTTAATAATATATTATATTATGCAGATGATACCGTGACAATAATTGAATCAATAATATGAGAGATATGATGCAACAATTACTGTAGCAATAATTGAGTACAACTAAGTGACTTCTTACGTAAGCATCAATAATCAATATCGTGTGCTACTATGCAACCATGCGTATTACTGTACTTTTACTATCGGGTAGTTCAACAGTTTTAACGCTAACACTTTCGCCGTTATTTTTATAAAAAAGATAATTCTGTCATTTTCGAACTACGACAATACTTCCGTTGTGGGGTCCACCAATGATTGTGCTATCGTACGGATATTCCCCGATAAAAAAAATATTCCCCGACCAAACGAATGTTTTATAACAACTTGCTTACTTTGCAAATTTTTTCACATATCACCCTTAACTTTAACCTTCTTTCAATTTAACCATTTACGAAATAAAATAATAATTATAAGAAAATTGAATACTTTCATTTCATAAAACTTGGGGTCTTACACTGATCCACCTAAGTACGTTAAGAAGGGTCTGCACAGTCTAAATGACTTTTAAGGTTGGGTAATAATACCTAAGTACCGAGGACATAGTTCGTGGTCTTAAGACCCTCAGATATTTAATTCGAACTTGTTTTCTATTTTTGATTCGTAGAACAAGTTCACCATTGTTCAGCATTCGTTGTTCACTCTCATGTTATTATTATTGTTACTCTCTATATCAGTGAGCAATTGTTTGCTCACTCTTGCATTTAACACTGCAGCTAAAATTAAGAAAGTCGATGTGCCATCTACTAGCAAAGGAAAGGGCAAGATGTCCAAATGTCGAAGATTTATGAGAATTTATTTAAGTGATTTATGTTATAGGACTTATTTTATTTTGTGATGTATTCTGCAGACTTATGTAATAATTTAAGGATAGATTTCCTGGGATTATTTTTAAGATGATGTAACCCTTTAAGGGGAAAGATTATTGCTTAAGTTATTTTATGTCTTTATCCTTTATTATGGCTAGTTAGATATAATTATTTTTGATAGTGAGCACTAAATCCTATGGGAATGGAGTACCTGAATTTGGGGTTGTCACAAGTTGGTATCAAAGCTTTAGGTTATGAACCTTAATTGAGGAAACCTTAGGAAGTAACCTTTAAGAAGACATAAAACATAGTGGTGTTTAACTCTTATCAAGTTTTAAGGAATGGATTAAGGAATCCATTGAAGCTAAAAATAAAAAGACATTATGTGCTATGTGTTAATAACTTATGTGCTCGTGAGTATCAAAGAATGTTAAGTAAAACTTAAAAATATTTTGTTGTCAGGATGTCTAACGATGGAGGATCCAATCCAGCTAGGGAAGTGATACCTCAGGTACCTAAAGATGACGAACCCCGGGATGTTCACGTTGTGCTGGAACAGTTGATCCAGGAGGATGAGCCTGTGTCTGATTCCGATGAGGATAGTTCTGAGGAGATAGAGGAGGATGATGAGGAAGAGGATCCTGTGGAGTTTCCACCAAACTCCACATTAGCTGAGATGTATGATGCACTGTACGACTGTAACATAGAATTACAAGATAAGGTTGAAGAGTTGAAGGAGTTAGTTGTGATGCATCACGCTACGATAGAGCAGAAGGATGCAGAGATTCAGGAACTCGACTCACGCCTTGGAAACACTAGAGTGGGACCTAGTTCATACAAAGGGTCAGCATGAAGATCTGTTGGCGGTGAACGAGAAGATAAAGACTGATATGGAAAAGTTAAAAGATGACTTCAAAGAGGAGTCAGCTAAGCGTGTGAGAGCAGAGGATGCTTGGATGAAGGCGACTCAACGTGCAGACCGTGCTGAGGCTAAAGTCCAAATGAAGAAGGACAAGATGAATGAGATGGATTACGCCTTTAATTCTGTGATTGATAGGGCCCATGATCGAGTCTTTTATTATCCACCTCAGTTTGAAGACTCGCCATGGTTCGTGATGGATCGTAGGACGGCGTACCGTATTATGGAGGAAGAGCGTAGAGAAGCCTCTCGACGTCTTAATATGCCCAGATAGAAAGAAGAAGAATAATAATAATTTGTGACTAAGTATATGAATGGATAAACTGTAAATCCCTTATTTTGGGATGAATAAAGGGGTAGTATGAGGATGTAATCCTGAAACTTGTCTAGTTCAGAAAAGTGGATGTTAATAGGGGTTATGCTATGTTTTAAAAACATTATGGATGAATAAAATATCAAAGTTTATTTAAAATGTTATGTGTTATAGCTTTAATCTTAGAATATTTAAGTTAAACTTCAAATACTCAAGAAGTTGAGTAATGAACTAATATGCTTATATTTTAATAGAAAATGCCTCCTAGAAGAAGACAACCACATCAACAAGCACCTCCTGAGGGATCTACTAATAATAATAATAAGGCCAACTGCTATACCGGTTCAACAGTTGGTAACTTTGTTAACGAGAACACTTGTGAATCAACTTCAAGCTCAAGTCACGACCTTTAAGGAATTCAAAGCGGTTGGACAGCCATAGTTTCAAGGGTCTATGAATCTAGTTGAAGCCCAAACCTGGATCATAGAAATGGAGAAGGTGTTCGACGCTTGTTAGAGTTAACGAAGATCAGAAGATTGCGTTCGCAACGTTCATGCTGAAGTCTGAAGCTAGCTACTGGTGGCAGGTAAATAAGGTTCATTGGGGACAAGGAGTGATAGCGTGGGATAGATTTAAGGAGATGTTTTTCGAAATGTACTTTCCAGCGAGTTCTAAGAATCAGTTAGAGGTGAAATTTTTGGAGCTGAAATAAGGAACCATGACAGTGCCAGAATATACTGTCGAAGTTTAACGAGTTGGCAAGGTTTACCACTTATCAAGTTAATGCCGATGAGCGTAAGGCAAGAAGGTTCAAACAAGGGTTGAAGCCCTGGCTTTATAGCAACGTTTCAATGTTCCAGTTAAATACATTTGTGGCTGTACTGGAAAAGGCAATCATCGTAGAAGGTGGAAGCGATGCCTTGACCAAGTACAATCAAGAACAAAAGAAGAGGAAGAATGAGAATGAAAATAAGGCTGGTGGAAGTAACGTTGGAAGTAACAATCAGAAGAGGAAGTTGAGCGAGAATTCGACTACGGAAGGACAGTAAGGAAGTCAGCAAAAGAAAAAGTTAAAGCTTGTGCGACGTGCGGTAAGGGACCATACTGGGATATGTTTGAAGGGAAAAGCGAGTGTGTTTCAATTGTGGTCAGGAGGGACACATTGTACCGAATTGTTTTAGCCCAAATAAAGGATCATGTTTTACCTGCGGTTCGAAGGATCACATGGCTCGTGATTACCCTAAAAAGCCAGCGGGAAGCGCAAGTATAGGAAAATGAAATAACAACGGTGGTGGTGCATTGACTATCACTGGACCAACACAGTCAAGCCGACCTACTGCAAGGACTTTCAATATGACCGTGTAGGATGCTGTGTAATCTAAGGATGTGGTGTCACGTATCATTTCGATTAATGGTATTAATGCTTATGCGCTATTTGATTCGGGTGCTACTTGTTCATTTATATCCGATGAATTTGCTCAGAACTTAGATTTACCTCAGGAAGAATTAGAATTTCCCTTAAACATAGAGATTGCGGATAGGGAAGTGATTCCTATTAGATTCATATATATGAATTGTAGAGTGATTATAAAGGGTCACGAGATGATGGTAAACTTGATACCAATTAGACTTGGTGAGTTTGATGTTATACTGGGAATGAATTGGTTATTCAGTTACAGAGCAATAATTGATTGCCAAAGGAAATGTGTTAACCTTATGACTCCGTCAAAGGTTATGTTCTATGGCAGCAATTCACCTCGATAAGCAAGTTTTCTGATGGTGATGCAAGCCAAGAAGTTGTTGAGATAAGGATGTGTACGATACTTAGCTTACATAGTCGATACACAGAAAAAGAGTGCAAAGTTAGAATAGATACCGATCATAAAGAGATTTTGCAGACGTATTTCTAGACGATTTATCGGGTCTTCCACTAGATCAAAAAATCGAGTTCGTGATTGAATTACTACCTATGGACTGACTCCAATATCTAAGGCACCATACAGAATGGCCCCGATAGAGATCAAAGATGATGGTGCAAGTTGCAAGAATTGCTTGACAAGAAGTATATCCAAACGAGTGTATCGTCGTGGGGAGCGCTGATGTTGTTTTTTAAGAAGAAAGATGGATCGATGCGGCTCTGCATTGATTATCGAGAATTGAATAAGGTCACGATTAAAAATAAGTATCCATTATCGAGAATCGATTACTTGTTCGATCAATTGAAGGGAGCAAGATATTTCTCAAAGATAGACTTTAGGAGTGGTTATCATCAGTTAAAGGTGAGGCCAGAAGATGTACCGAAGACATCGTTCAGAACTCGGTATGGTCATTATGAGTTTCTGGTTATGTCATTTGGTTTAACCAATGCACCTGCAGCGTTCATGGATTTGATGAAAAGGGTGTTTAAACCATTCTTAGACAAATTTGTGGATGGTGTTTATCGATGATATATTGGTATATTCCAAAACCAAGGAGGAATATGTTGAACACTTAAGAGTGACTATTGGAGACAGTTGAGAAAAGAGAAGTTGTATGTTAAGTTCTTAAAATGTGAATTTTGGTTGGAACGTGTACAGTTTCCCGGACACGTTATTGATAAGGATGAAATTTCGGTAGATCCATCAAAAGTTGAAGCTGTAATAAGCTGGGATCAGCCAAAGACACCGTCAGAGGTAAGGAGTTTCTTAGGATTGGCAGGTTACTATAGGCATTTTATTCAAGACTTTTCCAATATCGCAACTTCCGTTGACAAATTTAACTAGGATGACGATTAAGTTTGTTTGGATAGAGAAGTGTGAGGAAAGTTTTCGAGAATTAAAGAAGAGATTGAGTTCAACACCTGTGTTGTCATTGCCTGATGATACAGGGAATTTTGTGGTGTATAGTGAAGCATCACATAAAGGACTAGGCTGTGTGCTTATGCAGAACGATAGAGTCATTACGTATGCATCACGTTAATTGAAAGATTACGAGAAGGGATATCCGACTTATGACTTAGAGTTAGCCGCGGTGGTGTTTGCCTTGAAGATTTGGAGACATTATCTTTATGGAGAGAGGTGTGAGATATATACAAACCATAAAAGTCTGAAGTATATCTTTACACAAAAAGACTTGAATATGAGACAGAGAAGATGGTTGGAATTGATTAAGGACTATGACTACGAGATTTTCTACCATTCTGGAAAGGCGAATGTTGTTGCTGATGCTTTAAGTAGGAAAGGACGGGAGAAGTTAATGATATTGACTACTCAGGAGAAGCTAGTTTCAGAAATGGCAAAGATGGAGTTGGAAATTAAATATCCGACAGAATCTGGTGAAAAGTTATTCCAGATGAAAAACGGTTCAACGTTGATAGATAAGGTGAAGAATGCACAACCTCAGAATGAAGACTATGAAAAGATAAGACAGAAAGTATCTGAAGGTGAGGAAAATAAATTTAAAATTGATTCGTAAGGGTTACTTCGATTCGAAGAGAGAATTTGGGTTCCGCTTGTACCAGAAGTTAAGGAGGAAATTCTGAGTGAAGCTTTCAACTCAAGATATTCGATTCACCCTGGGAGTACAAAGATGTACCAGGATCTTAGACATCATTTTTAGTGGTCGAATATGAAAAAAGATGTGGCTGAGTGTGTGGCAAAATGCTTAACGTGTCAGAAAGTTAAAGGTGAGCATCAAAGGCCAAGCAGGTTATTGCAACCGTTGGAGATACCAAAATAAAATGGGAGCGTATCACAATGGATTTTGTGGTAGGTCTTCCAACGACCCATCAAGGTTACGACACCATTTGGGTGATTATCGATCTATTGACGAAGTCGACACTGTTTTTACCAATCAAGATTAGATTTAATCTAGATCGGTTAAAAAAATTGTACGTGAAAGAAATTATTTCAAGACACGGTGTACCTGTGTCCATTGTATCAAACAGAGATCGATGTTTCACATCTAATTTCTGGAAACGATTACAAGAATGTTTGGGAACACAGCTGACAATGAACACAACATACCGTCCTCAAACCAACGGAAAAAGTGAGAGAACCATCCAAACACTAGAAGATATGCTCAGAGCATGTATCATGGATTTCAAGGGAAATTCGGATGACCATCTACCATTGGCTGAATTTACTTATAATAATAGCTATCACGCGAGTATTGGCATGCCGCCTTACGAAGCGATATACGACAAGAAATGCAGAACTCCATTATGTTGGGATGGGGTAGGTGAACGTTAGCTATTGGGTCCAGAGTTGGTACAATAAACCGTCGAGATCATCAAGGTTATTCGAGCAAGATTGATAGCTGCACAGGATAGACAGAAGAAATATGCTGATCAACACCAAAAAAATCGGGAATTCGATGTCGGTAGTTTTGTTTTCTTGAAAGTATCTCTCTGGAAGGGTAAAATTTGGTTTGGCAAGAAGGGGAAATTAAGCTTTAGGTTTATAGGACCTTTTGAAGTGCTCCCGTGAGTTAGTGAAGTGGCATACAATGTAGTTTTACCTCCGGAATTAGAACATATTCATAATATTTTCCATGTATCTGTGTTAAGGCCATATAAGCCTGATTATAAGCATGTGATAGAATATGAGCCACTACAGTTTGAGAAAGATTTGTTATATGAAGAAGTCCCTGTTCAAATTATTGACAGAAAAGAACAAGTATTGAGGAATAAGGTGATGCCTTCTGTAAACGTAGTCTGGAGAAAGCATAATGCTGAAGAAGCTACGTGGGAACTTGAAGACGTTATGATAAAGAATTATCCTCAGTTATTTTCTTGAACTTGTATAGCGATTCTGGGGATAGAATCCTGTTAAGGAGGGAAAAATATAATGAATAAATTTTTTGAGTCGTGATTTTGAGGACAGAATCCTTTTAAGGAGGGAAGGATGTAACGATCGAGAAATTTTATAATTAATTTAAATATTTATTGAATTGAATAAATATTTTATTAAATTTATTTATTGAGAAAAAAATAACTGATGGAATGATGGTGCAAGAATTTAGTAACTAAATTGATTAATGTTAATTAAATTGAATAATGGTAATTTTTATTTGAAGATTTAATTTAATAAAATAATTAAATTAAATGAATTGTTTAATATTTAAGAAAAATAAGTAAATTAAATAAAGTAATATTTAATTCTAATTTGTTAATTAAATTAGATATATAATTATTTATTAATCATAAGTATAATTATCAAAAAAATTATGATTTTTATAATTATAAGTGTAAGCTAATTAAATTGGTTACATGTGTGACAAGTAAAAACTATATAATATAAATATTATCAAAATAAATTGGAATGGGGGGAATTTGTGTGTAGCCAAACAAGGACTTGTGGTCTTTGGCTTATTTTAACTGACACAGACGTATTGTATTTTTTTACCTGTCGTACGTGGGGAAGTGGGAGTCAGTTTATATGTTTACGTATAACTCCTAAAGGCTAAGGGGGTGTATTCAATTAAGATTTTTAAAGACTTTTTTTAAGTAACAGACTTTTGTAGAGTTTGTGAATTTTAATGACTTTTAAAGACTTTAAAGACTCTTTCAAAATGACTTTTATAGACTCTATGAAATAAGTGATAGACTTTAATAGACTTTTTTACCAAGATTTTGATAGATTTTTGTATACTTTTCATATATCTTGTAGCTTATAGATTAATTATTAATTAGGCCATGTGTACAGCCTTTCACTCTTTTTTCATAAACTACAGAAATCTCATTATTTTATTAATTATTATGGCATGAGATTTTATATATGTTGAAAGCATTCATATTATTCTACTTATTTCATGATAAATTTGGATACTCGAATATGAATAAAACTTTAGAAGCTATAGACACAACACAAAAATTAAGCTCACTTTTCATTAAACTATATATACTATATATGTGTACGATTTTTTAGTAGGAATACCAAACTCTGTTTTTCACAAAATAATATGACAATGAAAATCTATATGATCGAAAAACTTCATACATGTGAGTAAATTGCTACCAAGTTATAAAAAATTTACCAGAGAGATTTTTAGTCGTCGGTAAGCTACAGACAAAATTGCCAGAGAGATTTTATTTTTCTTAAAATTATTAATAGTTGTTAGTGAACCAAAATTAACCGTTAAAAAAATAATTATGCGACTTTTTAATTTATTTATGCTGTTAGAAATTAATTAATTAAAATGTCACGTAACTAGTTTTTTAACAGTCGACCGTTGTCATCTTTTAACTAATTTTTTTAATTTTGATAAGTTTTAGAATTTATCAAAATTCGTATATATCATATATTATATCTATATAATATAAAATATATATAATATTATATTAAAAATCAAAATTTACTGTGTGATTTTTCAAAATCATAACGAGATAGTCCTATAATAAAAGTTTATGTAATTTATCTAATTTTTAATAAGTTTAGTAAAAAAAAATAAACGGTTTATAATTTTAATAATTATATTTTCTAAAATTAGATTAATTTGTATTCATTTTAAGTTAAAAATTTATCGGAGAGTTTTGCGACTTTTGAATTTTCCATAAAATCTCTCTGTAATTTTTTTAGTGGCGATTTGAATTTCTACCTTTATGTTTAATATTTGGAAGTCTTTAGAAGTCTTTAGAGATGAGGTTAGACTTTGGATATGGGTTGATAGTTATAACTTTTTTCTAAAGTTTGTCAAACTCTGTCATTTGATAGAAATCTGAAAAATCAATGACTTTTTGAATACCAAAACACTTTTATAGACTTTATAAAAGTCTCAATTTAATACTACCTAACTTTTTAAGACATTACAAAAGTTGTAATTGAATACTAGTAAACTTTTATAAACTCTTTAAATGTCTTGATTGAATACAACCAAACTTTTAAAGTCTTTAAAAATCTTTAAAAGTCTTAATTGAATACACCCTCCTAAGTTCAGAGAATTTGGAGAAGGAAGAAGGAAACAAAGAGAATAGAGAGAGCTTGGTAAGAAGAGAGAATCACAGAGAGAAAGAGAAGGGTTTGTTAATCGTTTTGCTAAATCAAGGTATAACTTCCTACAATTTTAACTTGTATTTTTGAAATTTCCATTGATAGCTATGTTGGATTGATACATATACATGTATGTAGGGTTTATAATCTGTCAATCATCAAATGTGAGTGCTATTTGATGATTAAAATACATGAAATTGGGTTTGTAGTAGAAGATTTAAAACAATGTTATCTGAAAAGTCGTTGATTGCTAGGGAGACTTATCCCTATTGTTGAATAAATATTATTTATTTAAATAAATTAATAGTTTAATTTATTTATTTAAATAAGGTTAGAATTATTTTAATTGATTTATTCACAACCGGTTTAATATGAAGAACCTAAAGGGTAACACCATAAAAGGAAGAATAATTATTTAAGAAGTTAATGGCATAATCGTAATAATACGTTAAGTATTTTTAATTTAATCTATGGTGATAGAATAAATTAAATAGCTTAATATTTATTATTTAATATTTTAAAAATATTAAAAATAAATTTATAAGAGGAGTCTTATTAATATTATTGTAATTATTATTATTTTAATTTCTAAAAGTGTTTAGAAATTAATTTAATATAAGTACTCTCATTTATTCCTAATAGGATTAGGATGAAAAATTAGTTAAATGGGTTTAATTAATTATCCCTAACAGGATTAGGGAGCCCATTTAATTAAAAGAGTTTAATTAAATAAATAATACCTTATTTTAATAGGATTACCTGCTATCTTTTATAAGAGGAGTCTTATATCAGATATCAAAAGATACGTAATTCCAATAATTGGAGAGTACGCCCCTTTTAATTTCTATAGAGATAGGAAAAACTAGGGTTTGAGCCAATACACCATTCTTCATGAAAATTCTTCTTCCTTGGTGGATCACCTCTAAAGGCCATACACTTGGGTGGCTTACATTGATCAAAGGAAGGAATCTACCCGGAGATTCAAGGAGATCGCGGAGAAGTAGGAGGTGAACTCGTACCTGAGGAAGCTCGTTTTTACAAGGGTATGATTCCATAACTTCTTATTCTTCGTTTTAATTAATAATATGCATAAAGGATGATCCGGGTAATTGGTTTATGAAAAATTTTAAAATCTGATTTTATTTTGCTTTCACTATTTTTGTAATTTGATTATTGCTTTGATTTTCACAAAACATTACAACAAGGACCTAATTTGGCTTGGCATGCATGATAATGATGTTGAAACATAACATGGACTGCAATAACAGATTGAAGTGTAATGTAATATCAAAATATGGAAATTTTAATTTATCACTTGAATAAGTTATGTAATGAACAAAGGTGATGTTTTCAAAAGTTAGAGATAAATGATAAAGTTTATGTTAGTTTATAGTGAGATTTCAGATTTGCTAAAATGGTTAACCAACATGGTTAGACATTAAGACAAGTTATGGTTTAAATAGTGGGTTAAACCCATAAAGCTATTGTTGATGCAACTAATTGTTATTGCGATTTCAATAATATGTGTAGGGTAATTGGCGAACATTATTATACTTATAGTGTAACATTTAGATGTTTGTGCACAATACACGGTACAAAGGGCTGATCCCCCTAAGTACGTTAAGAAGGGTCTGTATAGTCTAAATGACTGTTAAGGTTGGGTAATAATACTTAAGTACCGGGGGCATAGTTCGCAGTCTTAAGACCCTCAGATATTTAATTCGAACTTGTTTTCTATTTTTGATTCGTAGAATAAGTTCACCATTTTTTAGCATTTGTTGTTCACTCTCATGTTATTATTATTGTTAATCTTTATATTAGTGAGCAATTGTTTGCTCACTCTTGCATTTAACACTGCAGCTAAAGTTGAGAAAGTCGATGAGCTATCTACTAGCAAAGGAAAGGGCAAGATGTCCAAGTGTTGAAGATTTATGAGAATTTATTTAAGTGAATTATGTTATAAGACTTATTTTATTTTGTGATGTATTCCGCAGACTTATGTAGTATATTAATGTTAGATTACCTAGGATTATTTTTAAGATGATGTAACCCTTTAAGGGCAAAGATTATTATTTAAGTTATTTTATGTCTTTATCCTTTATTATGAGTAGTTAGATATAATTATTTTTGATAGTGAGCACCAAATCCTGTGGGAATGGAATACCCGAATTCGGGAGTGTCACAGATTTAGTTATCTAGAAGGGTGGTTGAATAGATATTTTAAAACTTTTTCCTTTTCAAAATACTTGTCAGATTTGTTAATAAATTAACTACAGCAGATTATATGATTTGTTTATTCTCCTTTAAGATAAACTAAGTTTATATGTGACAAGTAGTTATGAAAGATATAGCAGTTATAATAGATATATATAAGACACAGTGATTTTAAGTGGTTCAGAGCACTCAAGGCTCCTAGTCCATTATTCTACTCCATGAGTAGAAAATCCACTAAGGATATCTTTACAATCTTTGAAACACTTAGTGCGAGACCCCAAATTTTATGAATAAAGATTTGAATTTCTCAAAATATTTTTTTTGAATATTATGATGTGGATTTGATATAATATTATAGTTGTGGGTAATATTTATAAATTTTGCAAAGTATGCAAGTTGTTATATAATATTCGATTGGTCGGAGAATATTCTTCTTGTCGGGGATTATCTGTACAACGACACAATCATTGGTGGACCCTACAACGGAAGTATTGTCGTAGTTAGAAAACGACAGAATTATCTTTTTATAAAAATAACGGCGAAAGTGTTACCGTTAAAACTGTTGAACTATCCTATAGGTAAAGTACAGTAATACGCATGGTTGCATAGAAGCACACTGTATTGATTATTGATGCTTACGTAAGAAGTCATTCAGTTATACTCAATTATTGCTACAGTAATTACAGCATCATATCTCTCATATTATTGATTCAATTATTGTCACAGTATCATCTGCATAATATTTTATATTATTAAATCAATAATTGAGATGACAAAGTTATTCATATTATTATTTGCAATATTGACAATGTCTAGAAGTTCTGTCAAGGAGAGGTTTGGTTACCTAATTGCGCGCCAATAAGGAGAAATTCTTATCGAAAAGCCCCCTCTTTCCTGGGAACGACCTGGTTGTTAAATATTGTGAGTTATAATATTAATGATGAACAAGTTCGTGTTGATTAAAGATAAAATTGATAGTTCCATTGTATTGGGATTATTAGTGTTAGTGGAAATCGACATTTATTTCGATAATAATTGATGTCTGGAAGTTATATTAACCGATCGGGTAATTAATCGGATAAATGAGCAATTAATTGCTATTAATTCACATGCTTATAACTATTTATTCACATGTGTGTATTATTGATTCACATTCATGTACTATTAGGGGAGGTGGTGCAAGATTGATAATACTTGCATGACTAAGTTAAAAATAGAGGTATAGATAGAGGTACTATACTGTAATTTGTATTTTCACATGTATAGAACTATTGATTCACATGATTGAACTATTGATTCATATGATGTACTATTAGGGGAGGTGGTGCAAGCTTGATAATACTTACCGGACTAAATTAAAAATGAAGGAAAAGATGAAGGTATTATACTATAATATCACGAGTCCCCAAAACGTGCAATTATCGAAACTATATTTTTCTATAAATAGAAGCTCATTCTTCCTTCATTTCTCACCAATTCACTAAAGCTATAGAGCAATTATTATAGAGAGAAATTATAGAGAGAAAGAAGAAGAGAAGTCTACTACCTCGTATTCATGAAGAGAGCTATTGTTATTCCATTCCTTATTATTCTGTTGGAATAACCTGTATACGCGGACTACTGTATACATGGTGAAATTCTTCTGTTATTCTATTCTTTATTATTATGTTGGAATAACCTGTCTATGCGAAGTACTGCATCCACGGTGAAATTCTTCTATTATTCCATTCTTTATTATTCTGTCGAAATATTCTGTCTGTGCGTTTACGCATGACTTGATTCCATTCTTTATTATTCTGTCAGAATATCCTGCCTGTACGTTTACACATGACCTGGTTCCATTATTTATTATTCTATTCGAATAACCTGTTCGTGCGGTCTAACGCATGCATGGTGAATTCTGTTGTTATTCCATTCTTTATTATTCTGTTGGGAATAACCTGTCAGTACGATCTATCGCATAAATGGTGAATTCTTCTATTATTCCATTCTTTATTATTCTGTTGAAATAACCTGTCTATATTGATTACCACATGCATGGTGAATGTTCCTTTGTATTCATTCCTTATTAAATTATGGAAATGATCTGTATACATGGATTACCGCATGGCGGGTAAAAATCTATTTTCAGTTTCGTATATTCTATTATACTCGGGTATTCGGGGCACTTTTCGTTTCAGAGTAATATTTACGAGTTACTATTCACAGGTTACTATTCACCCAAATTATTATTCACTCTAGTATTATTCACTCTAGTATTATTCACTCAGGTATTCGGAGCACTTTTTGTGTTAAAGTACTATTCACGAGTTACTATTCAAGGGTTACTATTCACCCAAATTACTATTCACTCTAGTATTATTCACTCGGGTAGTTGGGGTACTTTTCATGTCGGGATACTATTCACGAGAAATACTATTCACAGGGTACTATTCACGGGGTACTATTCACCCAAAAAATATATTTCTTTTTTGTCCAAATTATTTTTGATACAGAAATATTATTCTCGAATTTTACTGTACAAAGTAGTATCATGTTGACAATTTAGATATTTTTTAAACTCTGAATAAATTTAAAGTCTTTAATATTTATCATTGATTTTGTTTAATTAATTCTTATATCATTATCATCATCCTCATGCTTATATTATGATGGATATCTTTGGTTTACGTGAATAGATGGACTGTTGATTGGTATGATTATGACCAAGGATCATTCGGTATAATCATGACCCGCAATGCTATAAAGGATGTGGTAAAAGTCCTCATTGGCCCGTAGTGCATTGATGGACAGTTGTTGGTATGATTATGACCATGGATTATTCGGTATAATCATGACCATTGATGATTACATGAATATCCTTGGCCCGTAGTGCAGGGATGATTCGATGATGTGGTTTATTTATTAAGTTGAGTCTCAGCGATAAAGTTGATGAAAACCTTTTTAAATCATAGAAGATAGTAGATATCATGCTCTACTTGAATCTTCTAATGGATTGCTTATTCCGCTGAAGTTGTTGATCTAAAACTTGTTGTCTATTATATTCTATGAGTTGTTATACTATTGAAGGCTAAGGATAATTTATTCTGCATTATCTTAGTCATAATATTTCTTACTGGACTAGTTGAGCACACCCTTTTGCTTTCATTGTTCTCTTCAGAAAATGAGAACGTAGCTGAGACGAGTCGGGGAATGGAGTGATGGTCCAGGATAAATGGCTTTAGTAGTCCTCACTATTCTATGAAATAGTGTGATAATAATTGTAATGAGGAACTCCATTGAGAGTGGATATTGTCTAGAAGGCAATATTCTTGTTTAAACTCTCAGCTTATGTTTGGTCATATTGTACACGACAGTTGTATAATTAAGTTTGTATTTGATTTATGTACCATGTATTTGGTGACTCAAGATAGGGTGATGTATACCTATTTTGGGGGCGTCACAGTTGGTATCCAAGCTTAGGGATACTGATCCCTGGCTGAGATGTGAGACTAGAACTAGGAGGGGAGAGGCAGGTTAATCCTTCGCTAGTATGACCTACCTAAGCTTATGTAATATTTAATTGGTCGATTAGAATATAGGGAATAATATGTGGCATGCCAATTAACCTTTGTTTTGAAGATGTATTCTAGAATGATTTCTGAAATACAGGAGATGAGCAATGGGAAAATCATGATAGAGAGGAAATAACTTGGAAGGTACAATCCGAAAAGAAAGCAAGGTATTTTCATCTCTTCGAACTACCAGGTACGTAAATTCGAGGGCGAAATTTCATAAGGAGGGGAGATTGTAAGACCCCAAATTTTATGAATAGAGATTTAATTTCCTCGAATTTTTTTATATTATAGTGTGGATTTGAGATAATGTTATAGTTGTGGGTAATATTTATAAATTTTTGCAAAGTAAGCAAGTTGTTATAAAATATTCGTTGTGTCAAGGAATATTCGTTTTAATAGGGAATATTCGTACGACGACACAATCATTGGTGGACTCCACAACGGAAGTATTGTCGTATTTAGAAAATGACAGAATTATCTTTTTATAAACATAACGACGAAAGTTTTACCATTAAACTGCTGACCTACCCGGTAGTAAAAGTACAGTAATACACGTGGTTGCATAGTAGCACACGGTATTGATTATTGATGTTGACGTAAGAAGTCACTCAGTTATACTCAATTATTGCTACAGTAATTGCTACATCATATCTCTCATATTATTGATTCAATTATTGTCACAATATTATCTGCATAATATTTTATATTATTAAATCAATAATTGAGACGACAAAGTTATTCATATTATTATTTGTAATATTGGCAATGTCTAGAAGTTCTGTCAAGGAGAGGCTTGATCACCTAATTGCGCGCCAATAAGGAGAAATCCTTATCGAAAAGCCCCCTCTTTCTTGGGAACGACCTGATTGTTAAATATTGTGAGCTATAATATTAATGATGAATAAATTCGTGTTGATTAAATATTAAATATTGTGAGTTATAATATTAATGATGAAATTGATAGTTCCATTGTGTTGGGATTATTAGTGTTAGTGGAAATCGACATTTATTTCGATAATAATTGATGTCTAGAAGTTATATTGACCAATCGGGTAATTAATCGGATAAATGAGCAATTAATTGCTATTAATTCACATGCTTATAACTATTTATTCACATGTGTGTACTATTGATTCACATTCATGTACTATTAGGGGAGGTGGTGCAAGATTGATAATACTTGCATGACTAAGTTAAAAATAGAGGTATAAATGGAGGTACTATACTGTAATTCGTATTTTCACATGTATAAAACTATTGATTCACATGATTGAACTATTAATTCACATGATGTACTATTAAGGGAGGTGGTGCAAGTTTGATAATACTTGTCGGACTACATTAAAAATGAAGGAAAGGATGAAGGTATTATACTGTAATATTACGAGCCCCAAAACGTGCAATTATCGAAACTATATTTTTCTATAAATAGAAGCTCATTCTTCATTCATTTCTCACCAATTCACAAAAGCTATAGAGCAATTATTATAGAGAGAAATTATAGAGAGAAAGAAGAAGAGAAATCTGCTACCTCACTATTCTAGTATCCAGTTTTTTCTAAGGTAAGGGATATTATTATTGTGTAAGGGGTATTATTTCTTTCGTATTTATGAAGAGAGATATTGTTATTCTATTCCTTATTATTCTGTTGGAATAACCTGTTTACGCGGACTACCGTATACATGGTGAAATTCTTCTGTTATTCCATTCTTTATTATTATGTTGTAATAACCTGTCTATGCGAAGCACTGCATACATGGTGAAAATCTTCTATTATTCCATACTTTATTATTCTGTCGGAATATCTGTTGGTCGTTTTACCGATCAATATATGCGTGCAAGTATACATGGTTAACAAGTAATAAAGAGTAAGAAAAGTATCGTTCCCACGGAGAATTAACTAATAAAGTTTACTAAGCACTAACCCATGACCATTTCAATCTTATTTAAACAAATAATACAATATAGTAATGAAAACTATGAAATTAAATAATACTAACTATCCCTAGAATGAGACTAGATAATGAAGACTTGAGATTACAATTTCCTCTATTGAATCATTCAAATCCACACACTTCATGATAAGCCAAATTACTTGTACCGGATTGTTAGTCGAGAACACGAAAGTAAAGTACAGCCATATCTCAATGTACCATACTGATATCACATATAATCCACAGTTGACAGAATACACATTAATACCCACATTACCTAAACCACTATATGTTTGTGTGATTTACAAATAATTAGGGTTTAAACCCAAATTCTCAATTGACTACGAGTGGTGCTTCGGTATATGTCTATCCCAGGCACAAATCATACATCCCATCACAATGTAGCACATACAATCAAACACTATCAAGATCAAATCTAAACCCATACTTCGTCTTTCAAGTTCATATGGGTTATCATAGTAATTGATGGCAAATCAAATACGCAAATAAGCATGAATCTTAATAGACAATCCCATAGCAATCAATAAGGTTATCAATGAAGTATATCAAAAAAAACTAAGCAATAGATTCCATTATAATCTCAAAATAGAGTTTAGCTCATCATAGAATCAAAATCCATCATCCATAATAGATTACACATTGAGAAATAAAGATAGAAGTAAAGAGAAGTTAGGGAATTAGGAATGCAAATCTGACCTGATCTCTCTTGCTCCAATTTTGAATTTCCTATGCTCTCCAATTACTTCAATCTTTAACTCTAATCTAATCTAGGGTTCTAATCTAATCTAGAAAGAAAGAGAAGAATAGAGCATATGTCATCTAGATAATCCCCCAAGGGTGGAATATATTTTTCATAATGAAAATACGTCTAATATATCAGCCCTAATTGAACCCCCTACTTACAATTTAAAAATTAAAATAAAATAAATCAACAACCTCAGATGTCGCGCGCGGACGTGCGTCTCCTTTGTAATCATCGCGCGGGCGCGCGAGTGTAAATTCTGCTCAAGCCGGGTGATCGCGTGGGCGTGCGTGTTTAAGCCTATGTAGCCGCACGGCCGCGCGACTTCTGCAGTTTGGATTCTGTGTTCTGCTGCAGCTACTGCTTTGTCCTGCTGCTCCTGATTCTTTGGCATGCCACTCATCCTTCATCCATCCTCAGTTGCACATCTCCAATTGTTCCTTGCGTCATGCTTCCATTAGCCTCATGCCATCTACCATCGCCAATCTATGTCATTTCCTGCACTTTTACACCAAAGGAGTTCTCAGTACATACAATGAAAAATATTACGAAATACAACTAAAAACATACTAAAATGTATTTGAGATGGGCATAGTTCGCATGAATTGATATCCAATAAGTAGGTATAAAACTCACTTATCAAATACCCCCAAGCTTGAACTATTGCTTGCCTTCAAGCAATGCATACTCCATAAAACACTAAAATGAAACTACATGCTATGCAACTAAATCATGATGCAAACGAGTCTCACATTGTTCCAGCTATAACATAATTTTAGTCCAAAATGCCTCAGCGAATTATCTAGATTCAAGAATACAAATTCAAACCAAACTATAGGCATAATCTCATACACTCAGATAATTCATATATGCTATAGAGATGCTGTATGTGTGTTGTGTTCACCAAAACTTAATTTAAGCAAAGAATACACATGCTAAACTGCTCAAAATAGAAAATTACAGTCTAAATCAAGACTCATGTATACTTATGCAACAAAGACTGTTCCAACATATCAAAACAAACTAAGGTTCAACAATGGGCTGAACTGCTTTATTGCTACTCACGGGGGCGATTTTTGCTCTTTCCCGCGGTGTTTATTGCTATTTTTTTCTTCTTTTTTTTTTCACATGACTGTGCAATGCCTCATTCCATTAGGCAAACACTGCTACCCTTTAGCGAGCTTTAAACTAACGACTCCAAGACCATGAAAGACCTTAGGGCGCTAGGTGTTAAGACACCCCTACAGGCGTACTTACTCAAGTAGCTAGGGCTCCGAAATAAGACTAGCCACGTTATTGCTATATATATATTTTTTTAATTTTTATATACAGCATACCCATGTGTCCCCAAAGTTTGAATGACAATATTTTATACAGTCTAAGTCCATTTTCCACATTTTTCTCCTTTTTAAAACCATATTTTCTATTAAGCAATGCAACACATCATTCTTATGCCTACAAGCAATTGTGAACACGGCAGTGCAAACCGAAAGTATCTAAACAGCATCATGAATTACATCGTGTAAAATATTATATCTAAGCTTAAGTTATCCAAAATATTCAATAATCCTTCAAAATTCACTTTCATCATCGGCTAGACAAAATTTCCATAATGCTAGTATTTGTGAGACATGCACTACACATAAAATGCAACTAAACATATACTAACACAAGTAATAATGACTAAAAACCAAAAAAATTTCTGCAAATTTTATCTAACCATAAACATGAAAAATGTAAACTTAAACATGCAATCAAACTATATGCAACTAACTATATGTAACAACTACTCACTACAATCTAATACCCCCAAACTTAAAATAAACAATGCCCTCATTGTAATTAAAAGTGAAATAATACTCCCCTAAGTGGAAATGTTATCTCCGTTCGCCTCCTCATGATCCGATGGTATATCAGACGATGGCTAAGTTTGAGATATTCTATAGTTGGAAACTGAGTGTGGGCTTCTAACTGTCCGAATGCTTGAGTCAGAAATTCTAAAATTTAGCAATTTTTTTTGTGTGACTGAGCTATGGCGCTGGCCGCGCGGTGTTTGGCTTGTAGTTGGGTGCGGCTGCGCGACCCTATACTATGGTAATCTTCAGTTTTTATTTAACTTCTATTTGATCCTGAATGCTTATAGCAATTGGATTGAACTTGAGAGGAGAAATAATAAAACTATTATTAAGACTTACCACTATCTAACATCTACTAAATATGGAAATGTAAATAAGAATTAAACAATGAGGGAAAAAGATTGGATGGGGTGCCTCCCATCGAGCGCTCGGTTTATAGTCCGTTAGCTGGACTCTTTTCTTGACACCGCTATCCAATTCCTCTACGATAAGCTAGGAACCCTCCATCCATTAGAACTGCAATGTGCGTAGGTAGGTTCCCCATCTTGCGTGTCTGTGAATTGAAACAACCAAGCATATTTTCTGTACATGATGCCCCCAGTTCTATTGCATAGCCAGGTGCTCCTTCCGTTGTATCTGTGAATAGATTTTTGCATTGAGGCATGACAGATACAACATGATTTTCTTCTTCTATTATCTCTTCCTCAGCCCACCATGGTTTGTAAGAGGCCTCATAATCGCGAAAATTCTGGCTTTGGATGTGACTACCAAGGGGACATGGATGTGCAAATTTCACTAAAATTTTCAACTCTAATTGAGAAGGCACTTGGGGTATTATACAAGTCATCTCATGTTCTTCATTTTCCATACCCCCAGTTGTCTCCTCAATGTCCACTCCTTTCAGTTCATTCAGTGACATGTACACTTCTGGCTCTCTATCAGTTTCATCGTCCATGTCATAGCACCAATTATTTGGAGGGCAATTGTTCAAGGATTCGAATATTTGATCCATATGATTCCGAAGATTTTGAATTGACCTATCTTGCTCAATCATCATCTCCTCAGTTGATGCTATAAATTTGAACCACAAATCCTCCAATCTTGAATTATCTTGTTTAGTTTCAAAATCCATGTATTGAGGACCATTCATTGAAGAGTTAATGAGTCGTTCCATCTGTCTATTAAGATTTTGGCTTGATAACTCCTAACTCATCATCATCTCTTCATGGTCTGCTGTGCTTTTTGACATGAATTCCTTCAACTTCGAATTTTCTTCTTGTTGCATTGGAGGTGGATATGAGAAATCTGATGGATATGTTGGACTTAGAATGCAGTATTGATCTTGATAGTTATAACCCCATTCATAATCTGGGTGATACCCCCAACCTTGTTGATAATCAGGATAAACATCCTTGTTGAAGTAATCACCCCCAAACTACACTTGTCCAACCTTGATGTTGCACTGATAACTCGGATGCTCGCTAGCACAGTATTCATATGTAACTACTATCTCTCGAGTGCGTTGGGCAAGAATATCCAACCTCTCCGAAAGTGTTGCAATTTGTGCTAACAATGTAGAAAATACATTGAGTCCCTCAGTGCTTGTGTCCCTTGGTTGAATCATATTTGCATAAGGCCATTGATAAGGGAAGTCATCCATGGTACCTGAAAAGAGAAAAATATAGGAAGATAATTAAAATAAAATAAAATGTTTAAATTAAGACTAATTTGATTGAAATTAATGTTGGTAAAAATTTGTTAAGCTAATTCCTCGGTAAATGCGCCAAAAACTTATTGGTCGTTTTACCGATCAATATATGCGTGGAAGTATACACAGTCAACAAGTAATAAAGAGTAACTAAAGTATCATTCCCACGGAGAATCAACTAATAAACTTTACCAAGCACTAACCCATAACCATTTCAATCTTATTTAAATAAATGATACAATATAGTGATGAAAACTATGAAATTAAATAATACTAACTATCCCTAGAATGAGACTAGATAATGAAGACTTGAGATTACAATTTCCCCTATTGAATCATTCAAACCCACACACTTCATGATATGCCAAATTACTTGTACCGGATTGTTAGTCGAGAACACGAAAGTAAAGTACATCCATATCTCAATGTACCATACTCATATCACATATAATCCACAGTTGATAGAATACACATGAATACCCACATTACCTAAACCACTATATGTCTATGTGATTTATAAATAATTAAGGTTTAAGCCCAAATTCTCAATTGACTATGAGTGGTGCTTCGGTATATGTCTATCCTAAGCACACATCATACATCCCATCATAATGTAGCACATACAATCAAACGCTATCAAGATCAAATCTAAATCCATACTTCGTCTTTCAAGTTCATATGGGTTATCATAGTAATTGATGGCCAATCAACTACGTAAATAAGCATGAATCTTAATAGACAATCCCATAGCAATCAATAAGGTTAACAATGAAGTATATCGAAATAAACTAAGTAATAAATTCCATTGTAATCTCAAAATAGAGTTTAGCTCATCATAGAATCAAAACCCATCATCCACAATAGATTACACATTGAGAAATAAAGATAGAAGTAAAGAAAAGTTAGGAAATTAGGAATTCAAATCTGATCTCTCTTGCTCCAATTCTGAATTTCCTATGCTCTCTAATTGTTTCAATCTTTTACTCTAATCTAATCTAGGGTTCTAATTTAATCTAGAAAGAAAGAGAAGAATAGAGCATATGTTATCTAGATTAATTCCCCAAGGGTGGAATATATTTTTCATAATGAAAATACGTCTAATATATCAGCCCTAATTGAACTCCCCTCTTATAATTTAAAAATTAAAATAAAATAAATTAAGCAGCCTCAGATGTCGAGCAGTGGGCTACGCGTCTCCTTTGTAATCGTCGCGTGGGCGCGCGAGTGTAAATTCTGCTTCAAGCCAGGTGATCGCGCGGGTGCGCCTGTTTAAGCCTATGTAGCCGCGCGGCCACGCAACTTCTGAAGTTTGGATTCTATGTTCTGCTGAAGCTACTACTTTGTCCTACTGCTCCTAATTCTTTGGCATGCCACTCATCCTTCATCCATCCTCAGTTGCACATCTCCAATTGTTCCTTGCGTCATGCTTCCATTAGCCTCATGCCATCTATCATCGCCAATCTATGTCATTTCCTACACTTTTACACCAAAGGAGTTCTCAGTACATGCAATGCAAAATATTACGAAATGTAACTAAAAACACACTAAAATGTACTTGAGATGGGCATAGTTCGCGTGAATTGATATCCAATAAGTAGGTATAAAACTCACTTATCAATATCCTATCTGTGCGTTTACGCATGATCCGGTTCCATTCTTTATTATTCTGTCAGAATATCATGTCTGTAGCATTTACGCATGACCTGATTCATTATTTATTATTCTATTAGAATAACCTGTCTGTGCAGTCTATCGCACACATGGTGAATTCTGTTGTTATTCCATTCTTTATTATTCTGTTGGGAATAACCTGTCTAGTGTGGTCTATCACATGCATGGTGAATTCTTCTGTTATTCTATTCTTTATTATTCTGTTGGAATAACCTGTCTATGTGGATTACCACATGCATGGTGAATAGTCCTTCGTATTCATTCCTTATTAAATTATGGAAATGATCTGTATACATGGATTACCGCATGACGGGTGAAAATCCATTTGCAGTTTCGTATATTCTATTATACTCGGGATATTCGGGGCACTTTTCGTGTCGAAGTACTATTTACGAGCTACTATTCATGGGTTACTATTCACCCAAATTACTATTCACTCTAGTATTATTCACTCAGGGTATTCGAGGTACTTTTCGTGTCAGGGTACTATTCACAGGTTACTATTCACTCAAATTACTATTCACTCTAGTATTATTCACTCGGGTAGTCGGGGTACTTTTCATGTCGGAGGTACTATTCACTGAGAAGTACTATTCACAGGGTACTATTCAAGGAATACTATTCACCCGAAAGATATATTTCTTTCCTGTCCAAATTATTTTTGATACATAAATATTATTCTTGAATTTTATTATACAAAGTAGTATCGTGTTGACAATTTGGATATTTTTAAACTCTGGATAAATTTAAAGTCTTTAATATTTATCCTTGATTTCGTTTGATTAATTCTTATATCATTGTCATCATCCTCATGCTTATATTGTGATGAATATCTTTGGCTTACAGTGTATAGATGGATTGTTGATTGGTATGATTATGACCAAGGATCATTCGGTATAATCATAACCCGTAATGCTATAAATGATGTGGTAAAAGTCCTCATTGGCCCGTAGTGCATTGATAGGACAGTTGTTGGTATGATTATGACCATGGATTATTCGGTATAATCATGACCATTGATGATTACATGAATATCCTTAGCCTGTAGTGCAAGGATGATTCGATGATGTGGTTTATTTATTAAGCCGAGTCTCAGCGATAAAGTTGATGAAAACCTTTTTAAATCATTGAAGATAGTAGATATCATGCTCTACTTGACTCTTGTAATGGATTGCTTATTCCGCTACAGTTGTTGATTTAAAAGTTGTTGTCTATTATATTCTATCAGTTGTTATATTGTTGAAGGCTAAGGATAATTTATTATGCACTATCTTAGTCATAATATTTCTTACTGGGCTAGGTTGAGCTCACCCTTTTGCTTTTATTGTTCACTTCTGGAAATGAGAACTGTAGCTGAGATGAGTCAGGGAATGGAGTGATGGTCCAAGATAAATGTCTTTAGTAGTCCTCACTATTCTATGAAATAGTGTGATAATAATTGTAATGAGGACTCCATTGAGAGTGGATATTGTCTAGAAGGCAATATTCTTGTTTAAACTCTCAGCTTATGTTTGGTCATATTGTACACGACAGTTGTATAATTAAGTTTGTATTTGATTTATGTACCATATATTTGGCGACTCAAGATGGGTGATGTATACCTTGTTTTGGGGGTGTCACAGTTGGTATCAAAGCTTAGGGATATGATCCCTGGCTGAGATGTGAGACTAGAACTAGTAGGGGAGAGGCAGGTTAATTCTTCGCTAGTATGACCTACCTAAGCTTATGTGTTATTTAATTGGTCAGTTAGAATATAGGGATAATATGTAGCATGTCAATTACCCTTTGTTTTGAAGATGTATTCTAGAATGATATCTGAAATACAGGAGATGAGCAATGGGAAAATCATGATAGAGAGGAAATAACTGGGAAGGTACAATCTGAAAAGAAAGCAATGTATTTTTATCTCTTCGAACTACTAGGTACATAAATTTTGAGGGCGAAATTTTATAAGGAGGGGAGATTGTAAGACCCCAAATTTTATGAATAAAGATTTAATTTTCTCGAAACATTTTGTTTTATATTATAGTGTGGATTTGAGATAATGTTATAGTTGTGAGTAATATTTATAAATTTTTGCAAAGTAAGAAAGTTGTTATAAAATATTAGTTGTGTTAGGGAATATTCGTTTTAATAGGGAATATTCGTACGATGACACAATCATTGGTGGACCCCACAATGAAAGTATTGTCGTATTTAGAAAACGACAGAATTATCTTTTTATAAACATAACGGAGAAATTTTTACTGTTAAACTATTGACCTACCCGGTAGTAAAAGTACAATAATACGCGTGATTGTATAGTAGCACATGGTATTGATTATTGATGCTGACGTAAGAAGTCACTCAGTTATACTCAATTATTGCTCAAGTAATTACTACATCATATCTCTCATATTATTGATTTAATTATTGTCACAATATCATCTGCATAATATTTTATATTATTAAATCAATAATTGAGACGACAAAGTTATTCATATTATTATTTGTAATATTGATAATGTCTAGAAGTTCTGTCAAGGAGAGGTTTGGTCACCTAATTGCGCGCCAATAAGGAGAAATCCTTATCGAAAAGCCCCCTCTTTCCTGGGAACGACCTGGTTGTTAAATATTGTGAGTTATAATATTAATGATGAATAAGTTCGTGTTGATTAAATATTAAATATTGTGAGTTATAATATTAAATATTGTGAGTTATAATATTAATGATGAAATTGATAGTTCCATTGTGTTGGGATTATTAGTGTTAGTGGAAATCGACATTTATTTCGATAATTATTGATGTCTGGAAGTTATATTGACCAATCAGGTAATTAATCGGATAAATGAGCAATTAATTGCTATTAATTCACATGCTTATAACTATTTATTCATATGTGTGTACTATTAATTCACATTCATGTACTATTAGGGGAGGCTTTTCGTAATGAATTTTTTTTAGCCTCCTTATTCTGCTGAAGAATGATAAATGCTTCCTTATGCTTCTTGGTAGATTGGAAGTGAATTTGATCCCTTTCATTTATGCTTTGGATCATTTCCTTGATGATCTCCCGTAACTTCTTTGTGAGCTCAGAGCTTAGGTTGCTAGGAAGAGTGTTGGCAGCATCGATCAAGTGGTTTAACCGTTGATGAATGAGCAAAGAGTGAATTTCCAGATCATCTTAAATTTTTGTGGTCACTTTCTGAGATGCGTGAGACAACTCAGATTTGGTGGGAAGAACTGAGAAAAGTTCAAGAATTTTTTGAGTGTTTGTAAGATAGGCTTTTGTATTTTGTTCTTGTAGATTTGGGAGAGCAAGAGAAAGATCGAAATAATTGTTGTTTGAGGAAGAAGGAATGTCTGAATGAGGTGCAAGATTAGAGGTTTGAGTTCGGGGAGATGATACTATTGAATCTGGTAGAGCAGGTGACTCCATGATTTGGGTAGGAGCAATGTCTGTGGTGTCACGTTGTGCTGTTTTCGTGGAGTTAAAGGTGGTTGAAGATTGCACTAACATGAAGTTAGGTGTATTTGGTTAATCAGTTACTGAATTTTGGGATTCTGTAGCTGGAAATTAGTTTAGTGGGTAAAGAACCACTTCGACCATCTTGGAAGTTCATAAAATTGATTGAAGTTTGATGGGGGACAGTGGTTAACTATGAAAGAGATGAGAATAGATTTTACCTCACGCTCAGTCTCTGAAGAAGAATGATTTCTGATCAGCTTCAGAGAAAAATTGAGGCTGCTTGGGAATCCATGAGCTAGTACTAAAATCGCTGGATAAGCTTTATAAGTCAAGAACATGTGATCCCAGGAGTTGAGAATCAGGGTTCTGTGATAAGACATCATTGGTAAGTAGGAGAATAACTGATTGTATTTGTCTCTCCTATACCCATTCCAGCCTATTGCAATAATCTCAACTTCTTCATCCTCTTCTTCTTCCTTGTCTTCATCACCTTTATTTGAAATTTCCACCACATCCATCATCTTCTCATTTCCTCTTTGGTCTTCAGCCACTTCCACCTCCATTGCTTCGACACTTTCCATTTCCATAGCTTCAGAGACTATGATTTCTTGAGGGGCTGAGGAGGCTTCATGAACATCTTCTGGATGCTCCCCCTCAGCTGTAGCATTAGCTTGCTCAGGTTCTTCTAACACCTCCCCCTCAGCTGGAGCACTTCCTTATTCAGGTGCTTGAAGAAGCTCCCCCTTAGTATGAATCATAGTCTGATCAGATGCAGTAGGGGTTACTGCACTGTTAAGGTTTACTATCATATCAGCAATGATCTTGGTCTCATCCAAAGAATCAGTTGTTTGGGGCTCAGATCTTGGTTCAGCCTTCTCTGCAACAATTCTTCTTTCTTCCTCCTTCAAGACTTCTTTATTGTCAAGAATATATTTCTTGAAAAGCTTTCTCTTTGTTCTCTTGGGCTTAGCCACATCCTCAGTATTCTCTTCAACTTTAGCTCTGATAGTTTGTTTAGGCTAAGATATTGTTGTAGTATACTTCTCTAGAATGATGGTAATTCTAGACTCCACGATCGATAATGACTCCACGATCATGGTGAATGATGACTTCTTTGATTGATGGATGCGTTTCTTCTTTAGAGGCTCAGAATAACCTTCAGCCTTATCCTTACCATGCTTCTTCTTCTTCATCTCCTTTAGAACTTCTTCTGGTGATTCGGTCACTTCTAGGGTGAGTTCCCTTTGTGTGAGGAGACCTTGAATCTCTTTGCTCAAACTTCCTTGAGGCGCATCAATGGTTGTGCCTTGAGGCTCTTCTGTTAATTGAACATTTTTATTTAATTTCTTCTTACCCTTACTCTTTCTGACCAGAGCTGTGGGTTCTTCTTGATTGACTTCTTCTTCCCCAGCTTCCTTCGCAACTGACATATTTCCCGGCAGAACCGATTTATTCACTTCACCAGTCCTTCCACTAGACTCAGACATCATCTTCACATTTTCTGTAGGGTTTCTTTTCCAATTTGGAAATAATTGTTGGGTCATCGTTCTGTTGGGGTTGATGGGTTCTCCTTCCTTGTCTCTGATTTTGTCTCCCAGAGCAGTTTACAGATTTATGCGAATTAATCTCCCATAGAGCATTTTTCCAGATCTCTTCGTCTTCTTTGAGTTGAGCATCCACTTCCCAATCCATTCTAGGATCAAGGCTCCATAGTTGAGTTGAATTTTGAAGCAGATTGATGTCATGAGCTTCAGTTGGTTCTCATTCATCGAGTCGTGGCCAGAGCTTTTGCAGCATATGCATTTCCTAACAATAACAGCCAAAAATTCATACTTTTGGGGAAAATTTTTCTTCTTGTAGCCCTTAACACTTTGAGACTTCTTGTGGTGCATCTTCCTCAGACCTTCATGAAAGTCAATGACACTCAAAGATGAAAAGCCCTTTGATTTAAAACCTAGGGCTTGGTTTATATCTTCAGCTTTGAGTCGAATCTGCTCCCTCTTGACCCTTGTAGTGATGATGTCATTTTCGAAGACTCCACTGCAGTAGAATTCTTTCACCAGCTTCAGGTAAATCCTTGTGTTGGTGCTTAGAGCTTCTTCGTGACCAGCTTTCTTTAGAAGGGTCAAAACTTTATGGAACTGTGGGTCAGCTATCTTGAATTTGTCGAAGCATAGTTGGTAACCAGATACAACATTGGACGTAGCCATTGATTGCTATAATTTTCCTTAACCAAATAGAAATTAGTTGAGTGCTTTAAAAGCTATTGTTTCTTTAGAGAGAGAATGAAAGGAATGAGCTTTTGAAATTCAAAGGTGAACCGTCAAAAGACATTTTTCAAAATGTATTTGTAACTTCCCTCCTCACGATCTATAGAGTAGGACACGTGTCGAGTTCTGCAGGGCTCCACGATTTTAAGTAATATAAAAAGCACTGATCTGCCCTTAGCTCCCCCTAAGCTAGTGGATCCTTTAAGACGACTACGATCATTGAGGTTTCTCTATGATTGTTGAGTACACTGCTAAACCTGCTCCACGATCATTGTCTCTTCGGGTTCTTGTGATGTACTCTGAATTAGCATCCCTTTTGGGTTAAGGTAGCTCAGGAAGGGCCAACCTCTTAGTCTAAAACTAAGGGTCAGGTTTGTCCTTGAGGCACTTATCAGAAGGGATTCTTAGTCTTGATAGAATTGTTGTCATCACAGTGGGTTTTCTCTGCCATGTCGAGACTGCTCCACGATCGTGGTTTCTCTTAGTCATCTCTATGATTTTAACATAACCTTTTTATCTTCATTGTTAGCACCAACTAGAGCTTAGAGTTTATGGTTGTAGATTTAGCATACCTAACTCATTTATCAATTTATTAAATCTGGATTCATCTAAGGGTTTTAAAAAGACATCAGCAAGTTGATTTTTAGTAGGGATGTATTGTAAAGATATAGTTCCATTTTGTACATGATCCCTAATAAAATGGTATCGTATTTCTATATGCTTAGCCCTAGAATGCATGACGGGATTATGTGTAATTTCTATGGCACTTGTGTTATCACAATGAGCAAGTATACACTTGAAGTCAAACCCATAGTCTGCTAGCTGGTTCTTCGTCCATAAGATTTGAGCACAACAGCTGCCTGCAACAATGTATTCAGCTTCTGCTGTTGAGGTTGATACTAAATTTTTCTATTTCCTAAACCAGGACACAAGTCTGTTTCCTATCACTTGACAAGTGTCACACTGGTACTTTTTCTATCAATTTTGCAGCCTTCAAAATCAGCATCTGAATATCCTGTCAGTTCAAAGGAGGACTCCTTTGGAAACCAAAGTCCCAACTGAGATGTGCCTTTGAGATACCTAAAAATTCTCTTTACAGCAGTTAAGTGTGATTCCTTAGGATTAGCTTAAAATCTAGTACATATACATGTTACATACATTATGTCTAGTCCATTGGTAGTTAGATACAAAAGAGAACCTATCATACATTTGTATTGAGTAATGTCAATACATTTACCTTTCTCATCTTTGTCAAGCTTAGTTGCTGGAGTAATTGGTGTTTTTATAGGAGAGGCTGATTCCATGCCATACTTCTTAAATAAGTCTTTAATGTACTTGGCTTGATTAATGAAGATACCTTCATCAGTCTACTTCACTTGCAATCCAAGGAAGAAATTCAGCTCACCCATCATGCTCATGTAAAACTTGCTCTGCATAAGCTTGGCAAATATCTTGCACATATTTTCATCAGTAGAACCGAAGATAATATCATCTACATATATTTAAACTAGTAAAACTTTATCTTTGTGCTTCCTAAGAAATAATGTGATATCTACTCTACCTCTAGTGAATCCTTTTTCAACAAGAAAGTTAGTTAGTTTTTCATACCATGCTCTAGGTGCTTATTTAAGTCCATATAATGCTTTTTCTAATCTATAGACATAATTAGAGAGATTTGGATTAATGAAACCTGGAGGTTGCTCCACATATACTTCTTCTTGAAGTTCACCATTCAGAAATGCACTCTTAACATCCATATGGAGAACTTTGAACTTTATGTGGGCAGCAAAGGCAAGGAATATCTTGATAGCTTCTAGTTTGGCAACATGTGCGAAGGTCTCGTCGTAGTCGATGCCTTCTTCTTGGGAATAACCTTTGGCCACTAGTCTTGACATGTTCCTTGTGATAACCCCATCTTCATCTATTTTATTTTTGAAGACCTATTTAGTGCCAATAATTGGGTGACTTCTTGGTCTAGGAACTAATCTCCATATAGACAGGTTATTCCAACAAAATAATAAAGAATAGAATAATAAAAGAATTCACCAGGCATGCGATAGACCGCACACACAGTTTATTCCAACAGAATAATAAAGAATGGAACCAGGTCATGCGTAATCCGCATAGATAGGATATTCCAACAGAATAATAAAGAACGGAACCAAGTCATGCGTAATCCACACAGACAGGATATTCCAACAGAATAATAAAGAATGGAATACAACAGAATTCATCAAGCATGCGATAGACCGCACAGACAGGTTATTCCAACAGAATAATAAAGAATGGAACCAGGTCATACGTAATTCGCACAAACAAGATATTCCAACAGAATAATAAAGAATGGAATAACAACAGAATTCACCAGGCATGCGATAGACATCACAGACAGGTTATTCCAACAAAATAATAAAGAATGGAATAACAGAAGAATTTCACCATGTATGCGGTACTTCGCATAGACAGGTTATTCCAACATAATAATAAAGAATGGAATAACAACCCTTATGAGTATTGAAAGAAAATAACTCTCTTCATGAATACGAAAAAATAATACCCCTAACCTTAGAAGAAAACTGGATACTGGAATAGTGAGATAGCAGACTTCTCTTCTTCTTTCTCTCTATAATTTATCTCTATAATAATTGCTCTATAGCTTTAGTGAATTGGTGAGAAATGAAGAAAGAATGAGCTTCTATTTATAGGAAAATATAGTTTCAATAATTACACGTTTTGGGGCTCGTAATATTACAGTATAATACCTTCATCTTTTCCTTCATTTTTTATTTAGTCCTACAAGTATTATCAAACTTGCACCACCTCCCCTAATAGTATATCATGTGACTCAATAGTTCTAAACATTTGAAAAAATTAATTATAGTATAATACCTTCATTTATACATCTATTTTTAATTTAGTCATGCAAGTATTATCAATCTTACACCAACTCTCCTAATAGTAAATGAATGTGAATCAATATTATACACATGTGAACAAATAGTCATAATCAAGTGAATCAATAGCAATTAATTGCTCATTTATCTGGTTAATTACTCGATTGGTCAATATAACCTCCAGACATCAATTATTATCGAAATAAATGTCGATTTCCACTAACACTAATAATCCCAACACAATGGAACTATCAATTTCATCTTTAATCAACACGAACTTATTCATCATTAATATTATAATTCATAATATTTAACAACCAGGTCGTTCCCAGGAAAGAGGGGGCTTTCCGATAAGGATTTCTCCCTATTGGCGCGCAATTAGGTGACCAAACCTCTCCTTGATAGAACTTCTAGACATTGTCAATATTGCAAATAATAATATGAATAACTTTGTCGTCTCAATTATTGATTTAATAATATAACATATTATATAGATGATACTGTGACAATAATTAAATCAATAATATGAGAGATATGATGCAACAATTACTGTAGCAATAATTGAGTATAATTGAGTGACTTTCTTACGTAAGCATCAATAATCAATACCGTGTGCTACTATGCAATCAAGCGTATTACTGTACTTTTATCACCGATTATTTTATGAAAACTTTCTTAATTTGAAAAATTTTCAAATATCACCCTTAACTTTAAACTTTTATCAATTTAACTATTTACTAAAATAGAAAAAATTGAATACTTTTATTTCATAAAATTCGGGGTCTCACACAGAGGCTTTATCAAGAAAGCATATTATCTCATCAGAACTTATTTGAGCAAGATTAACAGTGTAGACAGTCACTTCTCTTGTTCCGGTCAGCTTTATAAAAGAGGTCTTTAGATCTCTGACTTTACACTGATTGTTGAGGAACCTGACTTGATGAACCTTGTCACAGAGTTGGCTGATACTCAGAAGATTGTACTTTAGTCCTTCCACATAGGCTACTTTGTTGAAAGACATTTCACCATTCCCACCGAGCCATATCCTCTTTTCTTACCAAAATCGTTGCCTCCAAAGATGACTGTTGGACCCTCCTTCTCTGTGAAGTTAGATAGGAGGGCTTTATTCCCGATCATGTGCCTTGAGCATCTACTATCCAGATACCAAGTTGTTATCGTGGAGCTCTATTCCTGCAGTAAGGTTAAACTTTCATTTTAGTACTCAGACTTGCATTGGTCCTACCTTGTTAGTACACTTGGGGACCCAAATCTGCTTGACTTTGGGTTTATTTTGCAGAGGATTATAGTAAAATTCTTCAGCCTTATGACCATATTTATCACATACAAAGCATCTATCATGATGCATGCTTGTGTGTGTGTGTGGATTCTTTCTCCATTTGGACTTATATGGATTCTTGGTGGTCTTTCCCTTACATTGATTCTTATTTTTCAATGCATCCTTTTGATTCATGATTTATTATGAGTGAAACTCAACTCTACTATTCCTTCCTTGTTGGTTCGTGAAGTTGGTTTTACTTGACTCCACGATTCTTCAAGGTTGGAGAGTAGTGACTAAGTTACTCTTCTCTTTTCTGAACCCCAGGCCAGCATGGGATCCGTTATGTCTTGGAACATGAATTGGATCAGAAGAGTAGGGATGCACTGGTTCTTCCTTCTATGAGGATTTCACAAATGTAATGCTTCTATTGAAATTTAAAGCACTACTAATGTTAGTTTCCTTTAACTTTTCCACATATGATTCTGAAGTAGATTCCCCAAACCCTAAACATGTTCTGTCAGATGCACTTCTCTGACTAGAGATCAGGGAGTCCATGGATGAAGATAATCTATTCCACATTAAGATTGTCTTTTCTAGTTCTTTAATCTTAGAGGTTAGATTTGACTCTCTTTGTGTGTTGAGTTCATTGGTCTGTCTTAAGATTTTATTCTCAGCCTCAAATTTAGAGAGAGAAGTGGTACTTAGTAATGCTGTCTCCAGTTCTACTTGAACTTTCTCTTTCTTTTTTTAAAGAAGAGAATAATCTTTAGACAAAACTCTGAACCACTTCATATATAGATGCAGATTAGATGTTATGCCATGTAGTGCAGTTCTTAAATCATCAACGTCTATATCAGGAGAGTTAAAGTTGAATACCTCATCGATACTTACTTCATAATGGTCAGTGCTTTTCTTGTCCTTTGCATTTTTGGTTATTAGTCATAGATTTACTACTTGAGGCTCTTCATCATCTCTAGACTCAGGAATTATGTCGTTGTCTGACTCACTCCACGATCCTCCAGCCACAAGACCTTTGTCTTTCTTCTAGAGCTTTTTGTAGCCTTTTGAACTCCTTCTTTGGATTTGTTTTCCTCTTCAGCTCTTCTCTAAGAGGTTTGTTGCAGTTTGCAATAAAATGGTCAGGCTTCTTGCAGTTGTAGCATAAGTCATTGATATGCTCCTGGTTGTTGTTGTTGTTGTTGTTGAATCTCTTAGGTCTGCTACTTTTGCCTTTCCGCATAAACCTTTTGAGTCTTCTTACCAGCATTGCAATGTGCTCATCATCATCTTCCTCACAGTCAGATTCATTTTAGCATGAGCTTTGGAGATGGTTTCTGTTTCCTTGAGAGCAACTCCTTTGTCCTTCTTTCTTCCTTTAGATAGAGTCTCTGTACGTTGGGTTAGCTCTAGTTCGTAGGTAAGAAGGTTGCCATAGAGTTGTTGAACTGTCATTTCATGGAGGTTCTTTGATTCTCTGATGGCAGTGGTTTTGGCATCCCATAGACCTCATGAACTTTATGATAAGATCTTTATTTGGATAGATCTTTCCAAAAGCTCAAAGAGAGTTGAGCAGAACATTGAATCTCTCATAGGTAGAAGTGACGTTTTCTCCTGGAACATAGGGTGAACATCTCATGCTGTAGAGTCAGAAGAGATTGCTTGTTTTCTCTGAACTTCTTCTGTTCCTTCATGCAGAATGAGCAATGCTTCCCAGATATCCATGGCAGTTTTGATGTTGACCATGTTTTCGAACAGATCATCTTCTAAAGACTGGAACAAAATGTTCTTGACCTTTTTGTCTAGTTGGACAGCTCTCTTTTCGTTCTCAGTCCATCTTGATTTAATCTTGATCTGAATTCTGTTTGGATCATCTGGAGTTGGTGCAAGCTTTGTTGACTGTATGGCCCATTCATAACGGTTTCAAATAGCTCTTCAACTATTGAATCCGTATAGGCTTGCATACAAACTTTCCAGTTGGTAAATTTGTCTTTGTTGCACATTGCTGTCTTGCTACCTCTACTGGTCTTGGACTCTTTATCAGTTGTATCATTGGATCTACTCAAGCTTTGCAGGCTTGTTAAGAGAACCTTCTGTGATACCAATTGTTAGTTCCCAGTGACACAATAGTTATCTAGAAGGAGGGTTGAATAGATATTTTAAAACTTTTTCCTTTATAAAATACTTGTCAGATTTGTTAATAAATTAACTACATCGGAATATATGATTTGTTTGTTCCCCTTTAAGATAAACTAAGTTTATAGGTGATAAGAAGTTATGACAGATATAGCAGTTATGACAGATATATATAAGACACAGTGATTTTAAGTAGTTCAGAGCACTCAAGGCTTGTGACTCCCCCAAAATAGGTATACATCACCTATTCCGAGTCACCAAAAACATGGTACAGAAACAACTACAACTTTATTAATATAATTGTCATGTAAAATACGACAACACATAAATTGTGAGTTTAAAATATAAATATTGTCTTCTAGACAATATCCATACTCAAATAAGTCCTCATCATAATTATTGATACACTATTTTACAAAATAGTGAGGACTACTATAACAACTGCCTTGGAACATCACTCCACACCCCGACTACTCCCCGCTATATTCTCGCTTCCTGAGAAGAAAAATGGAACAAAAAGTAAAATGGTGAGCTCACCTAGCCCAGTAAAGAATATTATGACTAAGATAATATAGAACAAATTATTGTTAGTCCTCAATAGGGAAAAATCTGATAGAATACAATAGACAACAAGTTTTAAATCAATATTCGCAGCGATAATAACAATTCATTAGAAGAGTTACGTAGAGAATGAAATCTACTTTCTTCTATAAATTTAAAATTTTATCATTAATATTTTATCCCTGTAACATCAATCAATATACATCTTGAATCAAATATTCATCTTTGCACTACAGGTCAAAGATATTCATTAGTTGGTCATGTTCATCTCAACACCTGTTCATCTTTGCACTATGGGCCAAAGATATTCATCAGAAAATCATTCATCTTTGCACTACAGGCCAAAGATATTCAGTTATATCATCATTTAAGACTGAGGATGATGAAAAATATTTTAAAGAAAATAAATCCAGTGAGACAAAATAATAAATATTAGGGATTCGTACTTTGGTTTATCCATGTTCAAAAATACCCCATAATATACCATAGTGGAGTAAAATTCAAGTATAAAGATTAAAACATGGATACAATCAAAGATAGTAACAAAAATAGACATCTGGGACAAAGAAGAGAAAATTTTATTTTTCGGTGAATAGTACCGTATACGTGAATAGTAATCCAAACATAAAAAGACGAGAATTTCACAAGAAAAATCTTACCAATAATCTGGCATAATGATATTAAAAGAAATAATATCATTTATAAAAATAACATCTCTTACCTCAAAAGAACAGTATTTCTGGCTGGAATACCGGATATAGTGCTGAAGGAAACATGCACCGTATAGCAACACTCAATGTATTAAAATAATCACAAGAATACACTCGATAATATAGAGAGAGAAAACTTTAATTTTTGGTGTGATTTTCAATTCTAACATATGCACCCTATTTATAGGAAAATGCTTAGAACACCAAAATAGAAAATTTAATAAAATAATATATTTATAAAAATTTCACGCCAACCTCATGACAAATCTGAATTCAGCCACCAGTGGGGCCCACAATAATGAAAAAATGTTTTTCTAAATAAAAATATTTAAAACTCAAAAATTAATTATTCTAGAACTTTAATAATTCATAATAAATAGCTCTTTTATCAAAAAAATTCAAATTTTATGTCCATTCCATAGGAAATTCAATTCTCTACAACTTTGTAAGTTTAAGTTTTTCCAAATTCCAAGCAAAAATTGACCGAAATTCACATACGGACGATTTTATGGCCTATAATCCAATTTCAGTCACAAAATGGGGCCCACGAACATGTTTAACATGTTTTAAACATTTTTTATAACAAAAATACTCTTCCTCCTCATTTATTCATATATCACACATTCATTGTAAAATATCACCATTATTATATTATTATAATATAATAATATATTTAAATGAATTATTTTATCAGAAAAGATAAAATATAAATTTTCAACAATTGTCACATTAAAAATTTTCTCCATCTATATCATCATAAAATGAATATTTTCCTTAACATATAAATCAATAATTAATTATTCATAAATAATATTACAGAATCACAATACTGACAAACAGGACGTTCTTAGGAAAGAGGGGGCTTTCATATAAGAATTTCTCCTTACTAGCGCAGAATTAGGTGACCAAACCTCTCCTTAGACAGAACTTTCTAGACACTATCAATAATGCTATCTAATAATATTATTTAAATAATATAAATTATTGATCTGATAATGGGAAATACTGTGTAGTGACAATTATTAAAACAACAATAATATAAATATCAACGTAGCAATGATTGAATCAATAAAATAAAATATTGAACAATAATTACTGTAACAATTATTGAGTAGTGTCTTCTTACGTAAGAAACAATAATTGGTGCGAATACCGTGTGCTACTGTGTTTAAACCACCAGGTATTCAACAGTGTTAACGGTAACAACTACGCCATTATTTATAAAAACTTATACTTGTCGCTTTCTTTATCCAATCGCTTACTGTTATGGGAGCCCACACAAGGCTGCGCCAGTCGTACAAATATTCCTCGACAGTAAGAATATTCCATGACCAAACGAATATTCTCCGACAATAATAAATATTTTATAATCCACTTGCTTATTTAAGATATTTGCGCATTTTATCCATAACTTACCACATTAATCAAATCAACCCTTACTATTTCAAAATAATAAATAGAGGAAATTCAATTTCATTTATAATAAGTTGGGATTTTACAACCTCCTCTCCTTATGAAATTTTAGTCCTCGAAATTGACGTACATACCTGGTGTTTCGAAAAGGTGAGGATACCTTGTTTTCATTTCCGTTTCCAACTCCCAGGTCATTTTCTCAATAGCATGGTTCCTCCACAAAACTTTAACTTATGGTATAACCTTTGTGCGTAGGACATGCTCCATCCTATCCAAGATCTTGACAGGTACCTCCTCGTACGTTAAATCTTTGGCTATTTCGTTTGGTTCTAACTCAATAACGTAGGTTCGGGTCCAATTATACAATTAACTGTCCATCAATGCACTACGGTCCAATGAGGACTTTTACTACATCATTTATAACATTACAGGTCATGATTATATCGAATGATCCCTGGTCATAATCATACAAATCAACAGTCCATCTATGCACGTAAGCCAAAGATGACTTTCATCACAATATAAGCATGATGATGATGATGACAATAATATAAGCATTAATCAAATGAAATCAAGGATAAATTTTAAAGACTTTAAATTTATCTAGAGTTTAAAAATATCCAAATTGTCAACATGATACTTCTTTGTGAAGTAAAATTCAAGAATAATATTCATGTATCAAAATTAATTTGGACAGAAAAGAAATATATTTTTTGGGTGAATAGTACCCCAGTGAATAGTACCATGTGAATAGTACTTCGAGAATAGTACCTCGTGAATAGTACCCGACATGAAAAGTACCCCAAATATCCGAGTGAATAATATTTGGGTGAATAGTAACCCGTGAATAGTAATTTATGAATAGTACTTTAGCATGAATAGTGTCCCGAATACCCGAGTGAATAATATTTGAGTGAATAGTAATCGGGTAAATAGTAACCTGTAAATAGTAACTCATGAATAGTATTCCGTAATGAAAAGATCAATAATTATCAAGAAAGCTCAGAATAATATTTCCATGAAAAGATACTGGATGAAGCGCAAATATCAAGGATATTCTACTAATTTCATGGAGTATAGAAGCCAAAACTTCAACAAAATGAGTATAGAATTCAAAATCTGAAACGAAATAATATTACTTACATACTATAGAGTATGAAAGAAAATATTATTTCAAGCGAATATTGAACAAAAATAACATCCCTTGAATGAAAATAATATTCCAACGAATATTTAACGAAGATAATATTCCTACGAATATTGAACGAATATAATATTCTTTATGAATATTGAGCGAAAATAATATTCATACGAATACGAAAAATAATATCTCTTCAGAATATGAAATAACTAATACCCCTTACGACTGTTGAACGAAAATAATATTCCTACGAATGTTGAACGAAATGATATTCCTTAAGAATATTGAACAAAAATAATATTCATACGAATACGAAAAATAATATCTCTTCAGAATATAAAATAAATAATACCCCTTACGACTGTTGAACGAAAATAATATTCCTATGAATATTGAACGAAATGATATTCCTTACGAATATTGAACAAAAATAATATTCATACGAATACGAAAAATAATATATCTTCATAATATGAAATAAATAATACCCCTTACCTAAGAAAAAGACTGGATACTGGAATAGTGAAGTAGAAGACTTCTCTTCTTCTTTCTCTCCATAGCTTCTCTCTCTATAGCTTCTCTCTCTATAATTGCTCTTCTGAGTCTTAGTGAATTGGTGAGAATGAAGGAAGAATGAGCTTCTATTTATAGGAAAATATAGTTTCGATAATTGCACGTTTTAGGGCTCGAAATATTACAGTATAATACCTTCATCTTTTCTTTCATTTTAAATTTAGTACTGCAAGTATTATCAAACTTGAACCACCTCCCCTAATAGTACATCATGTGAATTAATAGTACAATCATGTGACTCAATAGTTCTATACATGTGAAGAAATAATTAGAGTATAGTACCTTCATCTATACCTCTATTTTTAACTTAGTCATGTAAGTATTATCAATCTTGCACCACATCCCCTAATAGTACACACATGTGAATCAATAATACACACATGTGAACTAATAGTTATAAGAATGTGAATTAATAGCAATTAATTGCTCATTTATCCAATTAATTACCCGATTGGTCAATATAACTTTCAGTCATCAATTATTATCGAAATAAATGTCGATTTCCTCTAACACTAATAATCCCAACATAATGGAAATATCAGTTTCATCTTTAATCAACACGAACTTATTCATCATTAATATTATAACTCATAATATTTAACAACCAGATCATTCCTAGAAAAGAGGGGGCTTTCTGATAAGGATTCCTCCTTATTGGTGCGCAATTAGGTGACCAAACCACTCCTTGACAGAACTTCTAGACATCGTCAATATTGCAAATAATAATATGAATAACTTTGTCGTCTCAATTATTGATTTAATAATATAAAATATTATGCAGATGACACTGTGACAATAATTGAATCAAGAATATGAGAGATATTATGTAGCAATTACTGTAGCAATAATTGAGTATAACTGAGTGACTTCTCACGTAAGAATCAATAATCAATACCGTATGCTACTATGCAACCACGCGTATTACTGTACTTTTATCACTGATTATTTTATGCCAACTTGCTTACTTTAAAAATTTTCAAATATCACCCTTAACTTTAAACTTTTATCAATTTAATTATTTACCAAAATAGAAAAATTGAAAACTTATATTTCATAAAATTCGGGATCTCACAATAGTCTATCATAGCTTAAGAGAAATCGTAGTGTTCTATTCGATCAAGGCTAAATCAAGCACGAACATGTCAAGACACAACGATCGTGGTGTCTCTCCAGTCAGCATTAGAAGCACCTGAACTTCGTCGATTTGCCTGTAGGATGAAGTATAACAAATGAAGAATAACTTATGGAAGTTGAGATTTCAGGAATCCTAATGATCCAACACTCATCCTTAATATGTATCAAAGAAGCGTATATAAGAATGCTAAGGAAAGACCTGCATACCTGCTAAATATCATCTTTTTAGGTGTTAAGGTGAGAAAGCAGTCTGCTGTGTCAGTGGAATAGACGACAGAACAACAGATTTCTAAGAATTCAACATCAGTGCTTAGAAATGTCTGATGCATTAAATGCTACAACGGATGCCTTCAACGAACATATTTCAAAGGCTCCTTTATAAGCAAATCAGACATAGATGCAACAACAAGCAAGTAAAATCTAAAAAGCTCAAGAACACTCAATGTCCAAAACTCTACGATCAAGAAAGAAAATCTTGATATGGTACTCAGTTCTTTCAAACGTATGCTTAACTGCAACTGAGTAGTACAACGAAGAACTCAACTCCCAACAAGTGTATTCCAAGTCTGTTGGACTTGAAGAGTTCTAAGTGAACTAAGGAGTTACAAGACTACTGGTCTTAAAGAAATTTAAGTGACTCAAAGATTGTAAAGATGTCCTTAGTGGATTTTCCTACTCGTGGAGTAGAAGAATGGACTAGGAGGCTTTTAAGACCCCAACTTATTATAAATGAAATTGAATTTTCTTTATTTATTATTTTGAAATAGTAAGGGTTGATTTGATTAATGTGGTAAGTTATGGGTAAAATGCGCAAATATCTTAAATAAGCAAGTGGTTATAAAATATTCATTGTTATCGGGGAATATTAGTTTGGTCGTGGAATATTCTTACTGTCGAGGAATAAGTTTTTATAAATAACGGCTTAGTTGTTACCGTTAACACTGTTGGAATACCCGGTGGTTTAAACACAGTAGCACACGGAATTGCACTAATTATTGATTCTTACGTAAGAAGCCACTACTCAATAATTGTTACAATAATTACTGTTCAATATTTTATTTTATTGATTCAATAATTGCTACGTTTATATTTTATATTATTGTTATTTTAATAATTGTCACTACATAGTATTTTCCATTATCAGATCAATAATTCATATTATTTGAATAATATTATTAGATAACATTATTGGTAATGTCTAAAAAGTTCTGTCTAAGGAGAGGTTTGGTCACCTAATTGCGCGCCAATAAGGAGAAATTCTTATTGGAAAGCTCCCTCTTTCCTCGAAACGACCTGGTTGTCAGTATTGTGATTATGTAATATTATTTGTGAATAATTAATTATTGATTTATATGATACGAAAAATATTCATTTTATGTGGATATAGATGGAGAAAAATTTTTAATGTGACAATTGTTGAAAATTGATATTTTATCTTTTCTGATAAAATAATTCATTTAAATATATCATTATATTATAATAATATAATAATGGTGATATTTTACCATGAATGTGTGATATATGAATAAATGAGGACGAAGAGTATTTTTTTTACAAAAAATGTTTAAAACATGTTAAACATGTTCGTGGGTCCCATTTTCTGACTGAAATTAGATTATAGGCCATAAAATCTTTTGTATGTGGATTTCGGTCAATTTCTACTTGAAATTTGGAAATTTGTAAACTTACAAAGTTGTAGAGAATTGAATTTCCTATGGAATGGACATACGATTAAATTTTTTTTGATAAAAGGGCTATTTATTATAAATTATTGAAGTTTCGGAATAATTGATTTTTAAGTTTTAAATATTTTTGTTTAGAAAAATGTTTTTTCATTATTGTGCGGTACCCACTGGTGGTTGAATTCAGATTTTTCATGAGATTGGCGTGAAATTTTTATAAATATATTATTTTATTAAATTTTCTACTTTAGTGTTCTAAGCATTTTCTTATAAATAGGGTACTTAGGTTAGAATTGAAAATCACACCAAAAATTGAAGTTTTCTCTCTCTATATTTTCGAGCATATTCTTGTGATTATTTCAATACTTTGAGTGTTGCTATACAGTGCAAGTTCCCTTCAGCACTATATCCGGTAATCCAGACAGAAGTACTGTTCTTTTGAGGTAAGGGATGTTATTTTTATAAATGATATTATTTCTTTCAATATCATTATGCCGGATTATTGGTAAGATTTTTCTTGTGAAATTCTTGTCCTTTTGTGTCGGGGTTACTATTCACGTATACGGCACTATTCATGTATACGTCACTATTCACGAATACGACATTATACACCGAAAAATGAAATTTTCTATTCTTTGTCCCAAATGTCTATTTTTGTTACTATCTTTGATTGTATCCATGTTTTGATCTTTGTTCTTGAATTTTACTTCACTGTGGTATATTATGCGGTATTTTTGAACATAGATAAATTGAAGTACGAATCCCTAATATTTGTTCTTTTATCTCACTGGATTCATTTTCTTTAAAATATTTTTCATCATCCTCAGTTCTAAATGATGATATAACTAAATATCTTTGGTCTGTAGTGTAAAGATGAATGATTTTTTGATGAATATCTTTGGCTCGTAATGCAAAGATGAACAAGTGTTGAGAAGAAAACGACCAACTGATGAATATCTTTGGCCTGTAGTGCAAAGATGAATATTTGATTCAAGATGTATATTGATTGATGTTATAGGGATAAAATTTTGATGATAAACTTTTAAATTTATAGAAGAAAGTAGATTTCATTCTCTACGTAACTCTTCTAATGAATTGTTATTTCTGCTGTGAATATTGATTTAAAACTTGTTGTCTATCGTATTCTATCAGATTTTTCCCTGTTAAGGACTAACGATAATATATTCTATATTATCTTATTCATAATATTCTTTACTGTGCTAGTTGAGCTCACCCTTTTCCTTTTTGTTCCATTTTTCTTCTCAGGAAGAGAGAATATAGTGGGGAGTAGTCGGGGTGTGGAGTGATGTTCGAAGGCAGTCGTTATAGTAGTCCTCACTATTTTATAAAATAGTGTATCAATAATCGTGATGAGAACTTTTTTGAGTGTGGATATTGTCTAGAAGACAATATTTGTATTTTAAACTCATAGTTTATGTGTTGTCATATTTTGCACGACAATTGTATTAATAATGTTGTAGTTGTTTCTGTACCATATATTTGGCGACTAAGAATGGGTGATGTATACCTATTTTGTGGTCATCACAGTTGGTATCAGAGCTTAGGTATATGGTCTCTGGCGGAGATCGGGGAATAGAACTAGGAGGGGAGAGACGAATAAATCCTTTGCTAGTGTGTCCTACCTAAGCTTATTTGTTGGTTGGTTAAAATATAGGGATATTATGTGATATGTTAATTTCTTTAATTAACCCTTGTTTTATGGTAGTATTTGACAATGGTAACTGAGAATGTTAACAGTGGACTAAATGAGATCGTGGAGACACCTTTACTCACCAATCAGGAGAACGTACAACAGAATGACAATGTTCATCCTGTAAACAACACCACTGATCAGACGATGAACGATGGGATGTTTAGAAGCATTTTACAGTTCATACAAAATCAGACGAGGGAGACTTGTGTACAAAATACAGGTGGAAATGATAGCAGCGCACTATTTGTCACAGCCAAGCAGTTCAAGGAGTTGTGACCACCAAAATTCTGGGGAAAGTCAGATCCGATTAAAGCGGAGATGTGGGTCAAGCAAATTACCAAGATATTCGATGTCTTGGGATGCACAGAGGAACAGAAGGTTCTATTTGCCACTTTTATGTTTCTTAATGAGGCATATTACTGGTGGGAATCTGTGAAGCGTATCCAGCCAGCCGCACTCAACATATCTTGGGAAACATTTCAAAAATTATTCAATGACAAGTGTTTTTCTGAAAGTATTCGTCATATGAAGGAGGTAGAGTTTATTAGAATAGAACAGAACAATATGACGGTGTTCCAGTACGAGGCGAATTCGCAGAGTTATCCAGGTTTGCACCTCATTTGGTGGAGAATGAGGAACGTATGACACGGATGTTTTTGAGAGGTTTAAAACCCGACATACGTCAATATCTCATTTCTCATAAATTTTCTCTATATTTAGATGTTGTCAACAGGGCTCAATTATTAAAGAGAGATAACGAGTATGTTCAACCAAGGGACCACAACCAGGGTCATTCTGGTGACAACAGTCATCGAAGTAACGATAACCAGCGGGGAAAGAAAAATACGGACAAAAGCGATAACCACTCTGGTGGTAATCGTGGCCATGATAATAAAAGAAGCGAGTCGGGGGGAAATTTTAAAAAGAGAAGGTACAACAATGACAATGTGAAGACATCAACTCCAGCATCAACTATTTCTAAGGGAGGAGAATGACCACCTGGTCATATGTTATAAGTGCGGGAAAGAGGGACATATCAGCCCAAACTGCCCACAACAGTTCAAGGTATGCTATAATTGTGGAAAGGAAAGACATATCGCTTGAGATTGTACTGTAGCAAAACCAAGTCCAGTAGGGATGGTGACTCAAAAGGCTGTCCCAGAAAAGTCAAAGTCGGTGGTTCCTAGAAGAGCGTTTGTCGTGACTAGCCAAAATGCGAGGAACCCGAACGAGGTGATCACGGGTAAGCTAATCATAAATTCTTGCGAAGTTTATACCTTACTAGATACCGGTTCTACCCATTCATTTATCTCTCCTGCTTGTGTTCAACGTTTAAACTTGACTCCAGAGAAATTAGACTTTGACTTATCTGTGGAGACTCCATTAGGAGAAACTTTCATTACATCCATTGTTTATAAATCTTGTTTGATCCAAGTTGGCACCATCACATTACCTGTTGATCTTATCTCTTTAAAGATACTTGCTTTTGATGTGATTTTAGGGATTGATTGGTTAACTACTCATCATGCCAAAATTGATTATTTTCGTAAGGTTGTTAGTTTTCATATTGCTAACCAACCTGTTATTGGAATTCAAGCAACTAAACCATTAAAATTAATCACAGTCGTATCAAGCCATAAAGTCATTCGTTTATTAAAAAACGGATGTCAAGCTTTCTTAGCCCATGTTATGGATTTGAATAAAGACACGTCAGATTTGAATAATATTCCTGTTGTTTGTGACTTTCTTGACGTATTTCCTGAAGAACTTCCTAGTCTACCCCAAAAATGTGAAGTTGAATTCTTTATTGATCTTAAACCTGGTATAAAGCCCATTTTTAAAACCCCATATCGAATGGCTCCTATTGAACTTCAGGAGTTAAAGGTCCAACTACAGGAGTTGTTGGACATCGGTTCCATTCATTGATGACCTGTTTGACCAGTTACAAGGAGCACAAATTTTTTCAAAGATCGATCTTTGTTCTGGATATCATCAACTGAAGATTAGAACTGAGGATATTCCAAAGACTGCCTTTAGAACTCGGGACGGGCATTATGAATTCTTAATCATGTCTTTTTGATTGACTAATGCTCCTGCGGCTTTCATGGATATGATGAACCGAGTATTCAAGGAATATTTGGATCAGTTCGTTGTTGTCTTTATTGATGACATCCTCATATATTCCAAAAGTCGTGAAGATCATGAGCACCATTTGAAGCTGGTACTCCAAAGGCTTCGTGAAAACAAGCTATCTGCCAAGTTAAAGAAATGCGAGTTCTGGCTTGAAGAAGTTGCATTCCTTGGGCACGTGGTGTCAAAACATGGTGTATTTATTGACCCGGCGAAGATTGAAGCAATACAAAGTTGGGAGCAACCGAAGTCGGTGACCAAAGTACGTAGCTTTCTAGGCTTAGCTGGTTATTATCGGAGATTCGTGGAAGGATTTTCTCGAATCTCTACTCCGTTAACTTAACTGACTCGGAAAGATACAAAATTTGTATGGAGCGAGGAATGCGAAAAGAGTTTTCAAGAGCTTAAGAGGAGACTTATTTCGGCACCTGTTTTGAAAATACCATCTGGTTCGGATGGATTTGTTCTCTACAACGGTGCTTCGGGAAAAGGGTTAGGATGTGTTCTCATTCAACTTGGGAAGGTCATAGCCTATGCCTCGCGACAACTCAAAGAATATGAGAGGAATTACCCTACTCATGATCTAGAGTTGGCAGTGGTCATTTTCGTGTTAAAAATCTGGAGGCACTACCTGTATGGGGAGAAGGTGGAGATATATTCGGATCATAAAAGCCTCAAATATTTTTTCACCCAAAAAAACTCAATATGCGGCAACGACGTTGGCTCGAGCTGTTGAAAGACTACGACCATACCATTCAATACCATCCTAGAAAAGTGAACGTGGTAGCTGAAGTATTGAGTAGAAGATCATATATAGGAATGAGTGCGATGTTGTCAATACAAAGGCCCATTTTGTGTGATTTACAAAAGTAGAAGATAGAATTCAAGACTCCGGGGACCCATGCGATGATGTCAAGTATACGCATAGAACCAACTTTAATCGATAAAGTTAAAGGTTCTCAAGCCATAGACCTAGAGCTGATGCGTATGAAGAAGAAAGTACAAGAAGGTGTTATCCCAGAAGCAAGAATCAATGAAGAAGGAATACTTCGAGTCAACTCCAGACTTTGTGTTCCTAATGATTCTGATTTGAAGAACAAGATCATGATGGAGGCACATAATACACCGTTTGCAATCCATCTGGAAGTACCAAAATGTATCGTGATCTTTGACATACATTTTGGTGGAACAATATGAAGAGCGAGATTGTGAATTTTATCTCGAGATGTTTAACTTGTCAACGTGTAAAGGTGGAGCATCAAGTGCCTAAGGGCCCATTGCAACCACTTGAGATTTTGAAATGGAAGTGGGAACACATTACCATGAATTTCATTATGGATCTTCCCACGATTTCTCAAGGCATAGATGCTATTTAGGTTATTGTTGATAGATTAACTAAGTCTATTCATTTCTTGCCGATACGGGAGACTTATTCCCTTGAACGTCTTGCTCGTATGTATGTAAATGAGATTGTGAGATTGCATGGCATGCCAGTATCCATAGTTTCGGATCGTGACCCAAGATTCACTTCACGATTTTGGGTTAGCTTGCAGAAAGCTATAGACACGGGTTTAAGATTTAGTTCGGCATACCATCCTCAAACGGACAGACAATCAGAGAGGACTATTCAAACTCTTGAAGATCTATTAAAACTCTATCTCCTAGACTTCAAAGGGAGTTGGGATAAGTATTTACCATTGGTGGATTTCTCCTACAACAACAGTTACCAGGCAAGTATAGTTTGGCTCCATTCAAAGCATTGTATGGACGAAAGTGTCGCTCTCTAGTATGTTGGGATTAGGTGGGTGAAGCAACATTATTGGGACTAGAGTTGGTACGTATTACTACAGAAAAGATCCAAATGATTCGACAACATATACAAACGGCACAAGATCGACAAAAGAGTTATGTGGATCTTCATCGAAAGGACGTGGAATTTAGTATTGGGGATCATGTATTATTGCGTGTTACTCCATGGAAGGGAGTTACAAGATTCGGGAAAAGAGGAAAGCTCAATCCATGATTTATTGGTCTATTTCAGATTCTTGACCGAATAGGAAATGTGGCCTATAGACTCGCGTTACCTTTAAGTATGTCTCGTGTTCATAATGTTTTTCGCATATCTGTGCTTCGTAAATATGTGAAAGACTCGAACCACGTTATTGAGTTATTTGGTATAATTATGACCATTGATGATTACATGAATATCCTTGGCCCGTAGTGCAGGGATGATTCGATGATGTGGTTTATTTATTAAGTTGAGTCTCAGCGATAAAGTTGATGAAAAACTTTTTAAATCATAGAATGTAGTAGATATCATGCTCTACTTGACTCTTCTAATGGATTGCTTATTCCGCTGCAGTTGTTGATCTAAAACTTGTTATCTATTATATTCTATCAGTTGTTATACTGTTGAAGGGTAAGGATAATTTATTCTGCATTATCTTAGTCATAATATTTCTTACTGGGCTAGTTGAGCTCACCCTTTTCTTTCATTTGTTCTCTTCAGGAAATGAGAATATAGCTTGAGACGAGTCAGGGAAATGGAGTGATGGTCCGAGATGGTTGTTTTAGCAGTCCTCACTACTATGTAAAATAGTGTGATAATAATTGTAATGAGGACTTCATTGAGTTTGGATATTGTCTAGAAGACAATATTTGTTTTAAAAACTCAGCTATGTTTTGTCATATTTTTACACGACAGTTGTATTAAAGAAGTTTGTATTTGATTTTTGTAGCATGTATTTGGTGACTCGAGATGGGCGATGTATACCTATTTTGGGGGAGTCACAACTATGATCTCTACTTGATTGTTTTGCAGACTCCACGATTTCGAGTGTTGATTGTGATTCTTGACTTGTCTCAGCAGACGCTCGAACTATCTTCAGGATTCTGAATGTGGCTTCTAAGATGGACTACGATTCTGAAGCAAATTTTTCGATACTCCACGATTCTGCCTTGGCGTCTGCAATCTCTCAACTGACTTGACAGACTATGATTCTATTGAGTCCTATCTATTACATTTCAAAATAGATCATCTTAACAGCTTTGATCTTTCTTTTATACATTCATTTAAAAATGATAAACGTTAAGCACAAATCATCCTAACAATTTTGATCTACCATCTAAGTCATTGTACATATGTTCTTTGAAGGACTTTACACAAAAGCATATTTATTTACTTTCAACATCAAATTTTAATATTGATGAGTGAGTTTTATACACATGAATTGGATACATTCGAGCTTAATTTATTGTTGTTCTCAAGTCTTTTAGGATGTTTTTATGTGTTTGTGTCTATTCATGCATGTTTTATATTGTTTTGTAGGAATTGGGACAAAAGTTACTTGGATCGATGTTTGGGGTGGCTAGATTCGCGTTTTCGGCTTGCCATTTACACAGCAGTCACTTCAGAGCCAATTTGACTATAGCTCCGGATATTATTTCGCGAAACTTCAAGAATGAAAGTTGTAGATCTACTTTTCCTCTTTCCAGAAAATCTTGAATCATCTAAATCGGAGTTCGGACGAAGAAGTTATGGTCATTTTCCCAAAGGATGTCGAAGCAGAAAATGTTGGAAAAAGGAGCAAGCGCCTAGGCGCTCCAGCCAAGGCTAAATCAAGCGCCTAGGCGCTCAAAGTCAGTAACTACTCTGCTACCAAGCGCCTAGGCGGTCCAGCCAAGGCTAAATCAAGTGCCTAGGCGCTAGGAAGCAAAGTTTGAGCTGGGGAAAAGCTTGGTGCGGGCCTGGACGTGTGTTGGGCGAATTTTGACACCTTTTTGACTCCAAATTGGATTGGGTTTGTTCTTAAGTTAAAAATTAGACTTGTAACCTATAAATACATGATGTAAGGCATAAAATAAGGGGAGATTACATAGATTAGACTAGATTAAAACACTCCTTTAGATTAGAACATAACCCTAGTTCTAATTAGATTTGGAGATTGAAGCAACTTGGAGACCATTGAAGATTTAAAGTAGGAGCAAGGAGGTAGCGTGAAGTCTACTGACAATAGATTATTTCTTCTCATCTTCTTCTATCTTTATCTTTTAATGATTATTCAATTGTGGATTCTTAGTTTAAATTCAATAATCATGAACTAATTCTTTGTTTGAGATTACAATGGATTCTATTGTGTAGTTTATTTTAATATGCTTCGTTATCAATTAGTATTTTCTATTGTGAGGATTGTCTATTATGATTTGGAATTAATTGTTTAATTGATTGGCCATCAATTACCGTGATAATCTATATGAACTCGAGAGATGAAGTATAGATTTAGATCTAATCATGATAACATGTGTTCAGGATTTTGTTAGTAGCTTAAACTTGATGTGTGTTAAGGTAGAGATATGTTTGACGGCGCATGTAATCTTATAGAGAACTTAGTCTTCAACTTTTTTCAATTGTAATTCACATAGAGATATAGTGGGTTAGTTGGTTAAGGTGTTTAACGGATTTCTATCTTAATTGTGGATTGACGTTAATACGGTATTAGTGCATCGAGAGGTGGTTAATACTACTTTCGTGTTCTTGATTAACAATTTGGGATAGAGAATAATTGATGAGAAGTGTGTTAACCTAAATGAAGCAATAAGTGAAGTTGTGATCTTAATTCTCCATAATCTGATTTTTAATTAGTGGTAATTAGAATTAGTTTAGTTAAATATTTTGATTTATAACATTAAATTCATTTGTTTAAATAAGATTGAGTTGGTTACGGGTTAGTACTTGGTGATTTTTATTAAATAATTCTCTGTGGGAACGATACTCAACTTATCACTTTATTACTTGTTGACCACGTATACTTGCGTGTTGTGCGTAATTAGATTTTACCCAACAAGTTTTTGGCGCCGCTGCCGGGGAATTAGTTTAATATTTTTTACCAATATTAATTTCAATCAAATTAGTCTTAATTTAAACATTTTTATTTTTATTTTTAATTCTCTTCCTATATTTCTCTCTTTTCAGGTACCATGGATGACTTTGCGTATCAATGGCCATACACGAACATGACTCAACCAAAAGAAAAGGAGATTGACAGACTCGCGACACTTTTCGCAATGTCAGCACAAATTAAAGAACTTTCGAGGGAGTTGGACGTTATCGCAGCCCAACAGAGTCAAATGATGGCAATCATGTGTGACTATTGTGCTGGCAACCATCTGAGTCATCAATGCACCGTTAGTTTTGGGCGGGGAAAACAAGGTGGTATATACCTCAACCAGTATGCATATGATAAGTACCATCAAGTTTGGGGGTATCACCCGGATTCTTCATGGAGCTACAACTATCAGGATCAATACTCTGCTCCAAATCCAACATATCCATCAAATTTCTCAAATCCACCTCCAATGCAACAAGAAGACAATTCAGATTTCAAGGAATTCATGTTAAGGATTATAGCAGAAAAAGAAGAGATGATAATGAGTCAGGAGTTATCAACCCAAAATTTTAATAATCGAATGGAACAACTCCTCACTACCTCAACCAATGGTCCTCAATACATGGCTTCCGAGACTGAAACAGAAAATTCAAGGTTGGAGGAATTGGTGTCCAAGTTCATAGCATCAAATGAGGAGAGAATGAGTAATCAAGCGAGGTCAATTCAAAATCTTGCGGATCAGATAGAGCAAATGACCGAAGCCGTAAGCAACCTTCCTCCAAACACTTGGCTTTATGACATGGATGACGAAATTGACGGAGAACCTGAACCAAATCTGCAACTGGATGAGCCACAAGGTATAGGAAGTGTGGAGACAAATGGGTATAATGAAATAGAGGTCCACAAAGATCTAAATGGGTCTCCACCAAAGTTCAACGATCTGGTTAGATTTGCAAAACCGTGCCCGCTTGGTAGTCATGTCGTCGGCGAAGATCTTATTGACATAAGAGTGAGTACAATTTTGAATCTATGGTGGGACGAGAAAGAGAAGATAGACGAAGAGCACATTGTGTGTGACAAGCTTTCATGCCCCAAAGTGATCACATACACAATGAAGAAAACACCTAGCTGTGGGACGTTCTTGGTTGAGATCATACCAAACCAGAGCATGCTAGGTGACTTTGATGTAATGGCTATCACAAATGGGAACCTACCAAAAGCTATATTATTTTCGATGGATGGAGGGTTCCTCAACTTTCGAAGAGGAATTGGATAGCATTGACCAGAAAAAGTCAGGCTGAAAGACTATAAAACAAGCGCTTATTGGGAGGCAACCCAAGTTTAATTTTTATTTTTAGTTTTTATTAAGTTTTATATTAGTAGTTTTGAATGTGCATTTATTTAGGATTTAATAAAATTGCTTCTATCATGGTTTTACAGGTTATTCAAGTCAAATTCAAGTGTGGTGCCCAATTTGTTCCATGTGCTTAGCCTATTCTCCAAACTTAGCGGGCAAGGAGGACGATTGCTATATTTTCAGGGAAGTCATCTGCTTTAATTTTTTCTATTTCAGTCATTGAGGACAATGTCTAGTTTAAGTTTGGGGGCATTTTAGTGTCGTATTGCATGTAGTTAGTTATTTACATTGTAGTTCGTTATGTTTTCGGGTTATTTACATTTAGTTTTTGCATTCAGTTTTTTTTTGTTTAAAAAAAAAAATTTTAAATCGCAATAATAGTAGTTAGTTTATTATGTTTGTTGCAGTTAGTTTATATTTGTATGATTCCAACTGTTAGATAGTAAAAGTCTATTTTGGTCAATGATGAGACTGGAGTTAAGTAGATAAGTATAGTATTGAATATTCAGGCTTTAATGTGATTTCTTGTTATGAATTGAATCTTTTCCTGTTTGAAACTGGTATAATTAAGGTTAGCACGTTAATAACAGCTATGTTAACTGATTAAGTTTAAATTGATACATAATGGATTTCTTAAGGATAATACTAATTTGAAGGAATGAAAGACATGAATAGGCGGAGATGGCTAAATTTTGATAAAAACTTAAGTTTGGGGGGAAATTTTGGGATATATAAGCTTCGTTAAAAAAAAAGAAAAAAATAAAATAAAAATTACCGTGGCTAGTTTTGTTTCGGAGCCTTTGTTACTTGAGTAAGTACGCCCGAAGGGGTATCTTAAAACCTAGCGCCCTAAGGTCTTATATGGTCTGGGAGTCGTTGGTCGAAAGCTCGCTAAGGGGTGACACTGTTAGCCTAATGGAATGAGACATTGCACAGTCATGGTTAAAAAAAAAGAAAAAAAAAGAAATATAATAAAACGGGAAAAGAGCAAAAAGCCTCCGTGATGAAAAGTAAAGCATAAGTATCCCGGATTGGACTCTTGAACTTGGTGGATGTTTGACTTTAGTTGGATCTAGCTTGTTCGTGAATTTTGTGAATTTGCAATGTATGATGCCTTCGAAGATATCCATTATGTCTTAAATTTGACTTTATATCAGTTAACATTGTTGTGGAGCACACACACACTATATCAGTGATAACAGTCTAAGATTTGATGATTGATTGGGAAATTACTGATTTGTTTAAATATGATGTATTATCATGTTTACTTGATTTCTCTAAGGCCAGTTAAACAGACTTGTTTCTGTCATTACTGTTGGATTCGTAGGCATATAGATTAGTTTCATTACATTTCATTTTATAACATTTTTGTGTTTTTACTTGAGGACAAGCAAAGGTTTAAGTTTGGGGGTATTTGATGAGTGAGTTTTATACACATGAATTGGATACATTCGAGCTTAATTTATTGTTGTTCTCAAGTTTTTTAGGATGTTTTTATATGTTTGTGTCTATTCATGCATGTTTTATATTGTTTGTAGGAATTGGGACAAAAGTTACTTGGATCGATGTTTGGGGTGGCTAGATTCGCGTTTTCGGCTTGCCATTTACACAGCAGTCACTTCAGAGCCAATTTGACTATAGCTCCGGATATTATTTCGCGAAACTTCAAGAATGAAAGTTGTAGATCTACTTTTTCTCTTTCCAGAACATCTTGAATCATCTAAATCGGAGTTCGGACGAAGAAGTTATGGCCATTTTTCCAAAGGACGTCGGAGCAGAAAATGTTGGAAAAAGGAGCAAGCGCCTAGGCGCTCCAGCTAAGGCTAAATCAAGCGCCTAGGCGCTCAAAGTCAGTAACTACTCTGCTACCAAGCGCCTAGGCGGTCCAGCCAAGGCTAAATCAAGCGCCTAGGCGCTAGGAAGCAAAGTTTGAGCTGGGGAAAGGCTTGGTGCGGGCCTGGACGTGTTTTGGGCGAATTTTGACACCTTTTTGACTCCAAATTGGATTGGGTTTGTTCTTAAGTTAAAAATTAGACTTGTAACCTATAAATACATGATGTAAGGCATAAAATAAGGGGAGATTACATAGATTAGACTAGATTAAAACACTCCTTTAGATTAGAACATAACCCTAGTTCTAATTAGATTTGGAGATTGAAGCAACTTGGAGACCATTGAAGATTTAAAGTAGGAGCAAGGAGGGAGCGTGAAGTCTACTGACAATAGATTATTTCTTCTCATCTTCTTCTATCTTTATCTTTTAATGATTATTGAATTGTGGATTCTTAGTTTAAATTCAATAATCATGAACTAATTCTTTGTTTGAGATTACAATGGATTCTATTGTGTAGTTTATTTTAATATGCTTCATTATCAATTAGTATTTTCTATTGTGAGGATTGTCTATTATGATTTGGAATTAATTGTTTAATTGATTGGCCATCAATTACCGTGATAATCTATATGAACTCGAGAGATGAAGTATAGATTTAGATCTAATCATGATAACATGTGTTCAGGATTTTGTTAGTAGCTTAAACTTGATGTGTGTTAAGGTAGAGATATGCTTGATGCCGCATGTAATCTTATAGAGAACTTAGTCTTCAACTTTCTTCAATTGTAATTCACATAGAGATATAGTGGGTTAGTTGGTTAAGGTGTTTAACGGATTTCTATCTTAATTGTGGATTGACGTTAATACGGTATTAGTGCATCGAGAGGTGGTTAATACTACTTTCGTGTTCTTGATTAACAATTTGGGATAGAGAATAATTGATGAGAAGTGTGTTAACCTAAATGAAGCAATAAGTGAAGTTGTGATCTTAATTCTCCATAATCTGATTTTTAATTAGTGGTAATTAGAATTAGTTTAGTTAAATATTTTGATTTATAATATTAAATTCATTTGTTTAAATAAGATTGAGTTGGTTACGGGTTAGTACTTGGTGATTTTTATTAAATAATTCTCTGTGGGAACGATACTCAACTTATCACTTTATTACTTGTTGACCACGTATACTTGCGTGTTGTGCGTAATTAGATTTTACCCAACAAATATGCAATTCCCAACATATTCATATGAATATTGGTAGAGTTTCAAATTAAGCTGGACAAAAATTAAAAACTTAAATTACAATGAAATATTAGTTAGTAATATTAATAATATTAATATTAGTATTATTAAGATTAATATTATTAATATTTATATTAATAAAAATAATAGTATACTAGCATTCATATTCATATTAGTTATTATTAATATTAATATTACCAAAACTAATATTACAAAATATTATTATTAATATAAATATTATAAATACTAATATTATAAAATATTAATATTAGTTTTAATAATATTATAAAATATTAATATGAATAGTAAAATGTCGCTACAACTTGTAGCGGCTGGGACAATTAAATCTCATTTTAATTGTCCCGGCCGCTACAAGATGTTATGTTATGGCTGTTTTTGGTTGCTCTCAACAAATGGTTGCCATAGATACGGACCCATATATATATATATATATATATATATATATATATATATATATATATATATATATATATATATATATATATATATAGGCACACACACACACACACAAAGAGAGAGAGAGAATAATAGTCAAACACAGTTGTGTACGTGATGAGTGGGTGTTTTATGCCTATGATTTGGACATCTTTAGGACTTAATTCTTTGTTAACTTTAAGTATTTTTAGTGTTTTGTTACATGTTTTTGTGTTTTTGTTATAGGAAACGGCTTCAGAAGGGTAAAACATGAAAATTAGATCTTAGTGGCATTTTCGTAATTTCTGGAAAACTACCCCTGATGGGGCGGGCATAAATACAAAGGAAACCCCTGTCGCATCGGGGATACATGATTCAACTACAGTAACACCCCCCGCCGGGGCGGGACTAGCCAGTACAAAAACCCTCGCTGGGGCGGGGGTATCGGGAAGAAAAAGGAGTTTTCAAAATTTGAGTTCAAAAAGGTTTGGTTCGAGCTGATTGTTCAAGGACTTCCAGGAGGACTAAAAGACATATGAAGAGGCATATAAAAGGATGAGAATTGCAAGGATTGAAAGAGAGGATTTCATTAGAGTAGATTAGGTCAAAATCCTAGTTCTCATTAGTTTTGGAGATTGAAGCAACTTGGAGACCATTGAAGATCAAGAGCAGGAGCTTGAGGAAGATGGAGATTTGCTGACAACAGATTTATTCTTTACTCTGCTCTTATTTTCGTCTTTTAATGGAGATTGCAGCCCAACGTATTCGAAGGATAGTGGTAGTTTGTAATTATTATGCTGGGAATCATCCGAGTAATCAATGCACTGTCAGTTTTGGGTCAGGACAACATGGCGGTGACTACCTCAACAATTATGCATTTGCCAATTATTATCAAGTTTTGGGGTATCACCCAGATTCTTCATGGAGATACAATTATGAAGACCAATACTACGCTCCAAATCCAACATACATACCAGAATTCTCATGTCAACCTTTATTACCACAAGAAGAAAAGTCAAATTTGGATGAATTCCTGTCGAAGCTCATAGCAAACCAAGACAAGAGGATGATGAGTCAAGAAATACCAAGCCATAATTTTCAGAACCAGATGGAACAACTCATCATTACTTCAACCCATGGTCCTCAACACATGAATTCCAAAATTGAGACAGATAATTTAAGATTGGAGGAATTGTTATCCGAGTTCGTAGCATCAAATGAGGAGAGGAGGATTAATCAAGAGATATCAATTCAAAATCTTTAGAACCAGATAGATCAAATGTTCAAAGCCTTGAACAACTGTCCTCAAAACAATTAGTGTTATGATATGGATTCTGAGATTGATGAAGTACCCGAACTAAATATACAACTGGATAAACCACAAGATGTTGAAAAAGAGGAGACTCGTGGGAATAATGAAAACACGGTCGGTGAAGAACTAACTGTGAGTATCAATGATGATGAGCTGATGTTATTAGAGCCCCAAGTGCCTTCTCTGCCAAAGATCAATGATCTAGTTAGATTTGCAAAACCATTCCCGCTAGGTAGTCATGTCGTCAGCAAAGCTCCTTGTGACGTAAAAGCGGGTACAACTTCGAAGTTATGGTGTGATGAACTGGAGAAGATAGAAGAAAAGACTGTTGTGTTTGACAAGCTTCAATGCCCCAATGTGATCACAGACACAATGGAGAAAACACCTAGATATTGGACGTTCTTGAATGAGATCTTATCTAAACAAAGTATGCTAGGTGACTTTAATTCGATATCATCATAAATGGGAACCTATAAAAAGTTACATTATTTCCGATGGATGGAGAGATCCTCAATTATCGAAGAGGAATTGGATAGCGTTGACCAGACAAAATCTGGCTGAAAAACTGTAAATCAAGTGCTAATTGGGAGGCAACCCAGGAATTTTTATATTTATTTGCCTTATTAGTTTATTTAGAAGATAGGAATTAAGTTATTATATTTTACGGGTTCGAGTAATGGACACTACGACTACCCAGTCGGGGGTCTCGCTTACCGGTGAGCAAGCGGCTGCCTAGCTCGCCGGTGAGCTGACGGGGGTTGTAAGGGGGCAGTGCCTCCTGAAGGCCAATCACTTATGAGCTTAATTATAGAATGTCCATTTGTCAAATCCTCAAATTTTTAATCAATTACTGTTGTTAGTTTGTCAAAGTTTTAGAATTCCATTTGCTTATTAAGTTCTCTTATAATCCAAAGTGTCATTCTAATCCATGTTATCTCTATTCATTGAAGGTATTAGAGGTTCAATGGATAGGCATAAGATTATGGAAAGGGAAGCAACTGCACAAAAATCGAGGAATTTTTTTAGAACAGAGCATGCTTGCCCCAGCCGGCAAATTTGTCCTACAAACCCCCGCCCCAGCGGGGGTGCTCTCTGTCCACGCCTGCCCCAGCATGCTTTCAAGGTCAAAAATGTCCCGCCCCGATGGGCTTTGTAGAACTGCAGTGATTAACGAAAAATCACAATTTCATTTGAATAACACCATTCCCTCTCCATCCCAACTTCGAATACCAATGCTCTACCATCGAATTCAGTCCCAGAAACTCGTTAAGCTTAGCTCCACTCACTCTCATCCATTCTCTTGACATTCTTTATTCTCAACCTAATTCATTAAGTTCTACACCCCACATGCATCCACACCTTCATACATCTTTTCTCGGCTGAACTCAGTACACCCAAATTACCTTGTTCTCTACAAGCTCTCACTCCTATTCTTTTATCGAACAAAGCCACCTACATATAACATGCTCACATTCAAGAAGTGGTTGTCCAAGTAACGAACGGATTCATCAAATTGGGTATATTGGGCAAGAATTTTTCCATCAACTTCACGAATTGCAAGAATTTGTCATTGACTCTAGATCAATTTGAACGAACCTTAGCCGTTGACGGTTTATCCACCACCAGTCATCAATGATGCGGAGGTCGCGCACGACGCTTAATGAACCAGGGAAGTCCTTAACTCTTCAATTCTTTCTATTTGAGGACATTGTTCACTTTAAGTTTGGGGGTGGCATTTCATAATTGTTTAGTTCGCATACATTGTATTGGTTAATTATATTTATTTTTCCATATTGTAGGCATGTTTATTAAAGATTAAAAAAAAGAAGTAAAAATTTAAAAATTACAAAAATATTTTCTTTTATATTGAGTGTTTGCATATAGAATGTTTTGCAGGAATCTAGGCATTGGATTGGTTTGAATTTAGCTCGGCTTATGATAAGTTGGGTTTTCTTGTTAATTTGAACATTGTTGATAAATTGATGATGAGTTCTAATTTTAATCATGAAGAAAATCTGAGCCTGTCTGAAACTTATGTAACCAGTTAGCACTTAAAGTTTAACTATTTTAATCCACTTGGTTCAAGGGTTTCATAATTTTTTTTTGGGGAAAATTTTTAATCATAATTTAAGGAAATTAGTGAACTGGCGTTAAAGATTGGAATGACGTAAAAGCTTGAGTTTGGGGAAATATGTGGGACATATATATGTAAAAAAAAGAATAAAAAAGAAAAAGAGATTATGAAAATAAAATAGAAAATCCAAAAAAAGAAAAAATATATAAATAAATACATTGACTAGTTTGGTTCTGTGACCTTTGTTACTTGAGTAAGTACACCCTAGGGAGTGTCTTTACACCTAGCGCCCTAAAGCCTAACAGTTTGAGAGCCGTTGGTTGAAAGCTCGCTAATGGGTAGCATTGAAAAGCCTAAGAGAATTAAACATTGCACAGTCAATTGTAAACACGAGAAAGAGCAAAAATGCCCTCATGATTGAATAAAAGTAGAAATAAATCTTGTATTTACTCTTAGACTTGGTAATTGTTTAGTTTTAGCCGGAGTTGTCATGTTCAAAAAAATAATTGAATTGGAACAAAAATTTCCTTCTAAAAAGTTTATTATCTGATTATTTTGAACTTTGGTTGGTTAGAATGGTTAACGAGCACACACGCACAACATGGGTGATGACAGGTTTGGATTGGCTAACTGGTTGGAGTTATGGGCTTTGATTTGATTGGATATATTGTTTGAGTATCATTTTTATCTTCGAGGCCTATTTCTAGATATCATACTAATTTATTACTGGATTCGTAGATATATTAGGAAGTAGATAATGCATATGCATTCATGTACTTAGGTTAATTTGTTTGTTTTTTGTGTTTTTGCTTGAGGACAAACAAAGTCTTGAGTTTGAGGGTATTTGATGAGTGAGTTTTATGTCTATGATTTGGACATCTTTGGGGCTTAATTCTTTGTTAACTGTAAGTATTTTTAGTGTTTTGTTACTTGTTTTTGTGTTTTTGTCGTAGGAAACGGCTTCGGAAGGGCAAAACATGAAAAATTAGATCTTAGTGGCATTTTTATAATTTCTGAAAAACTACCCTTGCCGGGGCGGGCATAAATACAAAGGAAACCCTCGCCGGGGCGGGGATACATGATTCAACTATAGTAGTACCCCCCACAGGGGCGGGCCTAGCCAGTACAAAAACCCCGCCGGGGCGGGGGTGTCGGGAAAAAAAAGGAGTTTTCAGAATTTGAGTTCAAGAAGGATTTATTCTAGTTGATTGTTCTAGGACTTTCAGGAGGACTAAAAGACATATGAAGAGACATATAAAAGGAGGAGAATTGCAAGGATTGAAAGAGAGGATTCCATTAGTGTAGATTAGGTCAAAACCATAGTTCTTATTAGTTTTAGAGATTGAAATAACTTGGCGACCATTGAAGATCAAGAGCAAGAACTTAAGAAAGATGGAGATTTGCTAACAACAGATTTATTCGTTACTCTACTCTTATTTTCGTCTTTTAATGCTTATTCAATTGTGGATTCTTAATTTTAATTTATTGATCATGAACTAAATCTTTTGTTTGAGATTACAATGGAGCTTATTGCATAATTTATTTTTAGTATGCTTCTCTATTAATTATTGTGATTATTCTTGGATTGTCTATTATGATTTGTGATGAATTGCTTAATTGCCTAGCTAACAATTACCGTGATAATATATATGAACTCGAGAGATGAATTATAGATTTAGATATGATCATAATATCATGTGATTGTATTTTCTGCATGGCGTTGGAATACATAATTTATGTCTAGGATAGAGATATACCTATACCTATACATCGCATGTAATCTGAAAAAGAATTTGCGCTTAAAATCCTGTTTAATTGTAATTTACATAGGGATATAATGAATTAGTTAATTAGTGTATTTTTCTTAATTCTATGATCTGTGGATTTAAGTTGATTTGAGTATGATGCATTGAGAGATGGTCATATTTACTTATGTGTTATTGATTAACAATTCAGAATAGTGAGCTTAATTGATGAGAAGTGTATTAATTTAAATGAAGCAATAAGTGCAGTTGTGATCTTAAATCTCCATAATCTAATTTTTAATTAGTGGTAATTAGAATTAGTTTAATTAAATAATTTACTTTATAACATTAAATTGATTGTTTAATTAAAATTAGTTTGATTAAGAGTTGGTATTTGGTAATTTGTATTAATAATTCCTCGTGGAAACGATACTCTACTTTCACTTTATTACTTGTTAACCATGTATACTTACGTGTTGTGCCTAACTAGATTTTATCCAACAATACGTTTTATTTGAGCACAGTCTGCCAGAACTATGTCGTTTTGACAGATTTGTTTTTGATTTGAGAGAAGAGAAACTATTAATAATAATAATAAGAAATCTGCCAAAATGACTTAATTTTGACAAAATTATGTACAAATAAAACATAAACAACTATGTATGATCATATTCAGCTTATATATACCAACTTATTGTCATTCTTTCCACAATAAAAAAAATTTAGTGCCTTGTACCCTCATAAAGGGAGTAGTACTTGAGAGAATAATGATTACAAACTTTTTATTTTGTTTCTAGAAGGGTAATTACTTATTTAATTCAAAGACTAAATTTCAAATTATACCTTAAATTTTGACCTTAAAATTAATTTACACTATAAATTTTATTTTAAATTAAATAAACTCTAAATTTAGAGTTTTAATATAATTCGTATATTTTGTACTAAAGTATATGGTGTAAATTATTGTGATGTAAACGGTGCAAATTATTTTGAAATTTAAAATTTAAGATGTATTTAATTCAAAATAAATTTAAGATCCAAAATCGAATTTAGGGTCAAAGTATACAGATTTCATTATATAGCGCACTTTCATTATTTGATGGCGCAAAACAAGCGAATAAGCAGTATACCCTCCCACCCTCCACTCCCCCCTCTCCCCACCTCACCCCACCCCACCCCATCCTACCCCAAAACCCCACTAAACCCTTGAATCCCATTGAGAAAATGACAAATAAAATGTACAGTTTAGATTGGGAAAAAAGCGTATAAATAGTATATAGCTTTTAACCACGCACCCCCAAAACCAAACAAAAGCATCAGCTATTTGATTCCCACTAAACTCTTGAATCCCCCATTTGAGAAAATGACAAATAAAATGTACAGTTTTGATTGGGTAAAAACATTTATAGCAGGAAAAATAATAATTTACTCACTAATTTCAAAATTATAGATATATTATTTGAAAAACAATTACGATTTCTTTAAAAAAATTATTTTTAAATTTACCTTGAATATTAGCTAAAAATATAAAAGTGGTGCGATAGTATTCAGTCAATTAAAAATAAAAATAATGATATATGAAAAAATTTATACTACTTTGTAATTTGAATAAAATTGTATCTGCAATTTAATTTTGAAGCTAATGATGGATGCACAGTAGGGCAAGGGGGGACATTTCTCCGCCCTTGACTTTGTAATTCTTTGTCAGCTAGTATAGATAGTGACTCCTTTTATAAAGAACTAGATGGGTCCCGTGCCTCCGGCACTGTATGAACAATATGATTTATCTCAAATTTTGAACAATCAAAATAATTTATTGAGTGAGCGGAAAATTTAAAGTCATTTGTATTTTATTAAATTATTATTAGATTATTAGATAGATAGATGTATTTTATTAGATAGATGTATGAACGGTGGGATTTATCCCAAACTTTGGACGGCCCAGATGATTTATTGAGTGAGCGGGAAATTCAAAATCATTTGTATTTTATTAGATAGATGTATGAACGGTGGGATTTATCCCAAACTTTGGACGGCCCAAATGATTTATTGAGTGAGTGGGAAATTCAAAATCATTTGTATTTTATTAGATAGATTGGTGACTTCATGAATAAAATACTAAACAATAATTTTGTAGTGATTCTTATCAACTCTTTTGAATGTTTTGTGAATTTTACTGTTTCTTCTGTCACAATGAAAGTCTTATTTATTAATTTTTTTTATTTAATAAAAAGATAGAGTCGTATTATATATATATAATGAAAAAAATACATGTACACAATTGTGTATTACATAGTAGGTTATGGCGACGGTTTCATCCGTCGTTATAGCTATTCTGGGCTATGGCGACAGTTTAACGTTGCTATAGCCCAAAAAATTTGTCGTCATAACCCTATAGTGTAATACACAGTTGTGTGTATATATATAGCCCTATATATATATATATATATATATAAAATCTATTGATAGTAATATAAAATAACAAATTTCATAAATTATAATCATAATTTTAGTATGTCATTATTATTGAACAACTCATTATATTTAATTATAAATAAAAAATATGCAAAAAAAATATCATTACTATTTACATATGTTACAAATAAGACTTTTTTGTTATTGAGTAATTTGTTTATTTTTATTTAACTATAAGGGCACATTTTTTGACAATTTTTTTTTATGTGTGCCTTCAGATTCATGTATATTTTTGTTCTTATTAGACCCCAACTACGTTTATATATTATCTAATAAAGAATCAGTTCTATTCGGATTGACTCTAAATTAGTATTTTCACTCTCTTCAACTCTGACAATTTTATATTTTTAGAGAAAATTAAGTAGTTATGATTTTTTAACAAATTAGGAAATATTATTTACCATAGTAAAATTTATTTAATTATTTTAACACAATCAAAACTCATTTATTTTCTCTCAAAATATAAAGTTTGAAACTAATGTACTGGCAATTTTTATAGAATTTATTCTCTATTTCATATTCCATTGACCCTATCCTAATTATGAGAATGAATTTATTCATTTCATATAAATTATGATAAAGATGTTTCTCTTTGGTGTTTAATGAATTCATGATAAAAATAATTAAAAAAATACTCTTATATATATTGGTTAAATTTATATTTTTTTTGACTAAATCCTAAGTTCATCCCTGCCTCCATTTGAAATGAATAAAAAAGAAACATACAAACACGCATACATATACACACATGAGATATAGAATATAAGGCAATTGTTAGCCAAACTTGGTTAAGAAACTTAATAATGATGTTACTTTCCCTTTATGGTTTTGTTTTTCATTTTAGAGTATTATATAAATTAGGGCTATATGTATATACACAGCTGTGTATTACATAATAGGCCTAGGACGACGGATTTTTTGGATTATAGCGACGGTAAACTGTCGCCATAGCCCAGAATAGCTATGACGACGGGTGAAACCGTCGCTATAGCCCAAAAAATCGTCGCTATAGCCTACTGTGCAATACACAGCTGTGTACACACATTTTTTTCATATAATTTTTTTTACACAAAATTACATCCAATGACATTATTTAAACAAACACATCTTTAACCGTCTATAAGAGATCGAGTGGTTCGTATTTACAATTTTTAATCCATCCAATACTACAAGCGTAGTGAATGACACTTAATCAACTTTTAAAATTTGAACCACACTTTTTTGTTATCGGCAATTTGATACGAGAGCAAATCTTCTCTTTCCATTTTTTCTGTCCCCCTTGTGTCTTCTTACTTAAATTTTAATACATAATCTTTTATTTTATTTTAGAATTATTTGATGTTAAATAAAAGGGTATGTGTCAAAATTTAAGTGGGGGGACACAATGGGACAGTGAAAATGAGGACGGATGATCTGCTCTCATTTGATACTCCCTCTGTCCTAGGATAAAAATCATGGTGGACTTTTCACGCATATTAAAAAGAGAAATAAAATGAAAAAATTGGGCATAATAATATGTCATTAATTATTTTCAATGTAGGTGAGAGGGTGACTTTTTAGCTATTCAATTCAAAATATTTTCTCTCCATACTTATTAAATATAGAAAGAGAATTAAAATAAGAAAAATATAAGATATTTAATATTACGGGCATAATAGAAAAAATATATAAAAATTTAATTATTAAAAAAAATAAATATTTAACATAAAACTACCTAAAATAATAATAAAAACTTTTATCATCTATTCTTTCTCTCTATAATGGGTGCGTGCGTGTGTAAACTTTGGATCATGAGATCACATCCCATGAGATGAATGACATGTACCACAGTAGTAGTGGAGTGGCCAACAAAATCCCATTGAGAAAATGACAAATAAAATGTACAGTTTAGATTGGGAAACAAGCGACAAATAAAATGTACAGTTTAGATCCGGAAACAAGCGACAAATAAAATGCATATAGCGAATAAACACCCCCCACACCCCCCCCCCCCCCCCAAAAAAAAAAAAGAAAAAAAGAAAAAAGCATAAGCTATTTGATCCCCCTAAACTCTTGAATCCCATTGAGAAAATGACAAATAAAATGTACAGTTTAGATTGGGTAAAAACATTTATAGCAGAAAAGTTAATAATTTACTCACTAGTTCTAAAATTATAGATATATTATTTGTAAAATAATTACAATTTCTATAAAAAAAATTATTTTAAAATTTATCTTGAATAATAGTTAGAAATATAAAAGTAGTATGATAGTATTCAATCAATTAAAAAAAAAAATAATGATATATTAAAAAATTTATATTACTTCGTAATTTGAATAAAATTGTATCCACAATTTAATTTTGAAGCTAATGATGGATGCACAATAGAGCAAGGGGGGCATTTCTCCACCCTTGATTTTGTAATTCTTTGTCAGCTAGTATAGATAGTGACCCCTTGTATGATTTTGTAGTGATTCTTATGGACTCTTTTGAATGTTTCGTGAATTTTTCTGTTTCATTAATCACAAGGAAAGAGTCTTTTTTATTTAATGAAAAGATAGAGTGGTATTATATATATATATATATATATATATACGGTCCGGATCAAGTGCATATCCCTTATCTTATTCACCCGTGCTCACCCCCCTTTAGGCGACAGTTTCGGTTATACAACCGTCGTCTATACTTTTAGCGACGCTATATGTTATTCGTCGCTAAAAGTATAGACGACGGTTGTATGACTGAAATCGTCGCCTAAAGGGGGGTGAGCACGGGTGAGTAAGATAATGGGTATGTACTTGATCCTTACTATATATATATATAATTGATAATAATATAAAATGACAATTTTTTAAAATTATTTGTTATAAAACTTTAACGAAGTGTATAAATATACTCTTATAATTGCTGCATAAATTTAGAAAGAATAAACAAGAGAAAAGAGAGAGAAATTCTTCAGAGAAGTTTCTTATTTTTTTTCCTTCAGGATCAATCCTTATATAGGCAAGGAAAAGAGGAGGATCACAAGAGGAGAAGAGGAAAGGGAGTCGCGGGAGGAGGAAAAAGGAGAGAGAAGGGATCACGGGTTCCCTCTTCGTGAGGGAATCATCACATATTATAACACTTCCCCTGATTCCCTACGATAAAAGATTATGTCTCATTAAAAATCTTGTTAAGAAAATCTAGTGGGAAAAACTTAACGAAGGGAAAAAGAGTACATATCTTTTACATAAATATTTTAATTGACTGTCTCGTTAAAACCTTGTCAAGAAAAATTCATTGAGTTAAAAACCGTGACTAAGTAAAAAGAGTACAGTCTTCCCCTCAAAATGAATTCATTTGTGACGCCTCCAAAACAGGAATACAACACCCATTCTGAGTCGCCAAATACATGGTACATAAAGCAAACTACAACTTCAATAATACAAATATCGTGTGAAATACGACAATACATACTGTGAGTTTAAATATAAATATTGTCTTCTAGACAATATCCACACGCAAATAAGTCCTCATTACAATTATTCAAACACTATTTTACAGAAATAGTGAGGACTACTAAAACATCTTTCTAGAAACCTCACTCCATACCCCGACTCGATCCTGCTATGTTCTCACCTCCTGAGAAGAAAAATGGAACAAAAAGGAAAAAAGGGAGAGCTCAACTAGCCCAGTAAAGAATATTATGACTAAGATAATATAAACAAATTATCGTTAGCGTTCAACAGGAAAAAATCTGATAGAATACAATAGACATCAAGTTTTAGATCAACAAATACAGCGAAAACAACAATCCATTAGAAGAGTCACGTAGAGGATGAATTCTACTATCTTCTAGTATTTAAGAGTCCATCATCAATATTTTATCCCTGTAATAACAATCAATATACATCTTTAATCATCTCTGCACTACAGGCCAAAGATATTCATTTATATCACCGGTTGGTCATGTTCATCTCAACACTTGTTTATCTTTGCACTACGGGCCAAAGATATTCATCAGTAATCATTTAACTTTGCATTACAGGCCAAAGATATTCAATAATATCATCATTGAGGACTGAGGATGATGAATTTTTTTTAAGAACGAATCCAGTGAGATAGAAGGACAAATATTAGGGATTCGTATAACAATTTTATCCAAGATCAATAATACTCCATAATAACCAATTTTGAAGCAAAATTCAAAAATAAAGACCAAAACATGGAGACAATTAAAGATAATACCCATAATAGATATTTTGGACAAAAAGGAAAAATTTTATTTTTTGGTGAATAGTGTCGTATACGATAATAGTGCCGTATACGTGAATAGTAACCCCGACACAACAAGTTCTAAATTTGATTAAAAAGTTCACCAATATTTTGGCATAATGATATTGAAGAAAATAATATCATTTAAGAAGAAAATAACATCTCTTACCTCAAAATAACCGTATTTCTGACTGAATTTTGAGTATAGTGCTGATAGAAACTCGCACCGTATAGCAACACTCAAAGTATACTCACAATAATACGCTCGATAATATAGAGAGAGAAAGAGAGAAAACTTGTTTCTGGTGTAATTTTCAATTCTAACTTAGCCCTCTATTTATAGGAAAATGCTAGAACGCCAAATGAGACTAAATAATAAAATATTAATAATTCTTTTCAAACTTCTTACCCATGCTTGTTGAATATACTCACCCACCAGCCAACTTTGAATCAATTTTCAGCAGCCCACATGTTCAAACAAGAGTGGGTCCCACTCATAAATTAATAAAAATTATTTTATTTTTTGAAACTTCAACAATTCATAGAAAATAGACCGTTTATTAGAAAAATACGAATTGTATGTCCATTCTGCCTGAAATTGAATTCTCTAGAACTTTGTAGATTTGATTTTTTCCAAATTCTAAACATAAAATATCCGAAATCCATAAACGGATGATTTTTAATACCTCTACACCGGCAAAATACTGATAAAATACCTCAACATTTAATTCCTTCAATCATAACCACATAAAATAAATAAATCCATCATTTATATCAAATAAATATTTCATTATCATATAAATCAATAATTAATTATTCACAAATAATATTACAGAATCACATTTATGACAACCAGGCCGTTCCCAGGAAAGAGGGGGCTTTCCAATAAGAATTTCTCCTTACTGGCGCCCAATTAGATGACCAAACCTCTCCTTGACAGAACTTTCTAGACACTGTCAATAATGCTATCTAATAATATTATTCAAATAATATGAATTATTGATATGATAATGAGAAATATTGTGCAGTGATAATTATTGAAACAATAATAATATAAACTAACAATGCAGCAATTATTCAATTAATATAATAAAATAATGAACAGTAACTACTGTAACAATTATTGAGTACTGCCTTCTTACGTACGAATCAATAATTCAACCATACTGTGCAATACCGCGTGCTACTGTACAACCACGCGTATTACTGTATTTTAACCACCAATTATCCAACAGTGTTAACGATAAAAATTATGTCGTTATTTATAAAAACCCAAATTTGTCGTTTTCTTCATCCGACCGTTATTCTGTTATGGGGCCCACAACTGACTGCGCCGTCGTACGAATATTCCCGACAAAAAGAATATTCCACGACCAAACGAATATTCCCCAACAACAATGATTATTTTATAACCACTTGTTTATTTTGTAAAAATTTTCACATTTCACCCATAACCAAAGTATTATATTAAATTAACACCTTATTATTTTAGAATAATGAATAGAGAAAAATTTAATTTATTTATAATAAGTTGGGGTCTTACAACCTCCCCTCCTTATAAAATTTTGTCCTCGAAATTGACGTACGTACCTGGTGTTTCGAACAGGTGAGGGTACCTCGCTTTCATTTTCGATTCCAACTCCCATGTCATTTCCTCAATTGCATGGTTTCTCCACAAAATCTTAACTTGTGGTATAACCATCGCGCGTAAGACATGCTCTTTCCTATCCAAAATCTCAAAATGTATCTCCTCGTATATTAAATCTTCAGCTATCTCATCTGGTTCTAACGCAATAATGTGGTTTGGGTCTTTTACATATTTAAGATGCATAGATATGTGGAATACATTGTGAACACGAGACATACTTGGAGGTAACGCGAGTTTATAGGCTACGTTTCCTATCCGGTCAAGAATCTCAAATGGACCAACAAATCTTGGATTAAACTTTCCTCTCTTTCCAAATCTTGTAACTCCCTTCTATGGAGCAACACGTAACAGTACATGATCCCCAATATTAAACTCCACGTCCTTTCTATGAAGATCAGCATAACTCTTTTGTCGATCTTGTGAAGTTTGAATACTTTGTCGAATCATTTGGATCTTTTCCATAGTCATGCGTACTAATTCTGGTCCCAACAACGTTGCTTCTCCCACCTCGTCCCAGCATACTGGAGATCGACACTTTCGTCCATACAATGCCTCAAATGGAGCCATGCCTATACTTGTTTGATAACTGTTGTTGTAGGAGAATTCCACCAGTGGGAAGTACTTATCCCAACTTCCTTTAAAATCTATGACACAAAGTCTTAATAGATCTTCGAGGGTTTGAATAGTCCTCTCTGATTGTCCGTCTGTTTGAGGATGGTATGCCGAACTGAATCGTAAATCCGTGCCCATAGCTTTCTGCAAGCTAACCCAAAATCGTGAAGTGAATCTTGGATCACGATCCGAAACTATGGATACTGGCATGCCATGCAATCTCACAATCTCATTCACGTACATACGAGCAAGACGTTCAAGGGAATAAGTCTCACGTATCTGCAAGAAATGGGCAGACTTGGTTAATCTATCAACAATAACCCAAATAGAATTTATGCCTTGAGAAGCCGTGGGAAGACCTGTAACGAAATCCATTGTAATGTGTTCCCATTTCCATTCCGGAATCTCAAGTGGTTGCAATGGACCTTTTGGCATTTGATGCTCCGCCTTTACACGTTGACAAGTTAAACACCTCGAGATAAACTCCGCGATCTCTCTCTTCATATTGTTCCACCAAAATGTATGTCGAATATCATGATACATTTTGGTACTCCCAGAATGGATTGCAAACGGGGTGTTGTCTGCCTCCATCATGATTCTATGCTTCAAGTTAGAATCGTTCAGAACGCAAAGTCGAGAGTTGAATCGAAGTATTCCTTCTTCATCGATTCTTGCTTCTGGAATAGCACCGTCTTGCACTTTCTTCTTCATTTGTATCAGCCCCAGGTCCGTAGCTTGAGCAGCTTTAACTTTATCAATTAAAGTCGATTATACTCGTATATGATCACGTGGGTACCTAGAGTTTTCATCTCCATCTCTAATATTTGTAAGTTATATGAAATAAGTCTTTGACAATATCGTACTCGTACTCGTATACGATCTTCTACTCAACACGTCAGCTACCACGTTCATTTTTCTAAGATGGTATGGTCAGAACATGTGCCGAAATAAGTCTCCTCTTGAGTTCTTCGAAGCTCTTCCCACATTCCTCGCTTCATTCGAATTTCGTATCTCTATGAGTCAGCTGAGTTAATGGAGTAGTGATTTGAGAAAATCTTTCCACGAATCTTCGATAATAACCAACTAAGCCTAAAATACTACATATTTCGATTATTGACTTAGGTTACTCTCAACTGTGACTCATATCCCAATCTTGGATAGCACGTCACAATAGCACCTACCAGTTTACTACTGCACGAATATGGCGTCCCCTACTAAGAGTTTGGCTTTGGTGCATTCCACAAAGGAAGTCATAAGATAGAGGCTCTGGTATCAACTTCTATAGTTGGGTTTTTAACTGTTGAAGTTCAATAGAAGCCATTCGATATGAGATTTTAGAAATGGGTTTTGTACCGGATTTAAAGTCGATACAAATTCAATATCACGCTCTGGGAGTAGGCCAAGAAATTCTTCAAGAAATACGTCAGGAAATTCATTAACAACAAAAATATCATTCAAATCTGACGTATTATTGTTCAAGTCCATAACATGGCTAAGAAAGCTTGACATTCGTTTTTCAATAAACAAATAGCTTTGTGGTTTGATATGACAGTGATTGATTTTAGTGGTTTAATGGTTTGAATTCGTATGACAGGTTGGTTAGGAATATATAAACTAACAACCTTACGAAAACAATCAATTTTGGCATAATGAGTGGTTAACCAATCAATTCCTAAAATCACATCAAAAGCAAGTATCTTTAAAGAGATAAGATCAACAGGTAGTGTGATAGTGCCAACATGGATCATGCAAGATTTATAAACTGTAGATGTAACGAAGGTTTCACCCAACGGAGTTTCAACAGATAAATTAAAATCTAATTTCTCCGGAGTCAAGTTTAAACATTGAGTATAAGCAGGAGAGATAAAAGAATGGGTAGAACCGGTATCTAGTAAGGTATAAACTTCGCAAGAATTCAATATTAGCTTACCCGTGATCACTTTGTTCGTGTTCCTCACGTTTTGGCCAGTCACGACAAATGCTCTATCAAGAACTGCTGATTTCGACTTATCCGAGACAGCCCTTGGAATCACCACTCCCGCTGAACTTGGTTTCGCTATAGTACAATCTCGAGCGATGTGGCCTTCCTTTCCACAATTGTAACATACCTTGGATTGTTGTGGACAGTTTGGGCTGATATGTTCCTCCTTCCCGCATTTGTAACATCTAACTAGCGGTCGTTCTCCTCCCCTAGAATTTGTTGTTGGTGCTGGTACTACTGCTGATGTCTTCCCGTCGTTGTTGAATCTTCTCTTTCTGAAATTTCCACTTGAGTCACCTCTTCTATTATCATGACCACGATTACCACCTGAGTGGTTACCGCCTTTGTCTATATTCTTCCCTCCTCGCTGGTTATCATCGTTCTGATGACTGCTGTCACTGATATGACCCTGGTTGTGGTCCATCGGTTGAGTATACTCACTATCTCACTCTAACAACTGAGCCTTGCTTACAACATCTGAATATAAAGAAAATTTATGAGATATAATGTATTGACGAATCTCGGGTTTTAAACCTCTCAGAAACATCCGCATCATGCGTTCCTCATTCTCTACCAAATGAGGTGCAAACCTGGACAACTCTGCGAACTTTGCCTCGTATTGAGACACCGTCATGCTATTCTATTCGAGTCTAATAAACTCTACCTTTTTCATATGACGAATATTTTCAGGAAAGTACTTGTCATTGAAAAGTTTCTGAAATCTTTCCCAAGACATGTTGAGTGCATCTGGTTGGGTACGCTTCACAGATTCCCAACAGTAATTTGCTTCACTACGAAACATAAAGGTAGCGAATGGAACCTTCTGTTCCTCCGTGCATCCCAAGACATCGAATATCTTGGTAATTTGCTTGACCCATGTTTCTGCCATGATCGGATCCGGTTTTCCCTTAAATTCTGGTGGTCCCAACTCCTTAAACTACTTGGCTGTGACAGACCGCGCGTTGCCATCACTTCCACCCGTATTTTGTACACGAGTCTCCCTCGTCTGATTTTGCATGAACTGCAAAAAGCTCCTAAACATTCCATCGTTCATCGTTCATCGTTTGCTCGGTAGTGTTGTTTATAGGAGGAATATTGTCTTCCTGTTGTACGTTCTCCTGGGTTGTGACTAAAGGTTGTTCCACAGTCTCATACACTCCATTGTTAACGTTCTCAGCGGCCATTCTTAAATACTGCCATAAAACAAGGGTTAATTAAACAATTTAACATATCACATAATATCCCTATATTATGACCGACCAACATATAAGCTTAGTAGGACACACTAGCAAAGGATTTACTCATCTCTCCCCTCCTAGTTCTATTCCCCGATCTCCTCCAGAGACCATATCCCTAAGTTTTGATACCAACTGTGACGCCCCCAAAACAGGAATACAACACCCATTCCGAGTCTCCAAATACATGGTACATAAAGCAAACTACAACTTCAATAATACAAATGTCGTGTGAAATACGACAATACATATTGTGAGTTTAAATACAAATATTGTCTTCTAGACAAAATCCACACGCAAATAAGTCCTCATTAAAATTATTCAAACACTATTTTACAGAAATAGTGAGGACTGCTAAAACATCTTTCTAGAAACCTCACTCCATACCCCGACTCGATCCTGCTATGTTCTCACCTCCTGAGAAGAAAAATGGAACAAAAAGGAAAAGAGTGAGCTCAACTAGCCCAGTAAAGAATATTATGACTAAGATAATATACAACAAATTATCTTTAGTCTTCAACAGGGAAAAATTTGATAGAATACAATAGACAACAAGTTTTAGATCAACAAATACAGCGGAAACAACAATCCATTAGAGGAGTCATGTAGAGGATGAATTCTACTATCTTCTAGTATTTAAGAGTCCATCATCAATATTTTATCCCTGTAACAACAATCAATATACATCTTTAATCATCTTTGCACTACAGGCCAAAGATATTCATTTATATCACCGATTGGTCATGTTCATCTCAACACCTGTTCATCTTTGCACTACGGGCCAAAGATATTCATCAGTAATCATTTATCTTTGCACTACAGGCCAAAGATATTCAATAATATCATCATTAAGGACTGAGGATGATGAATTTTTTTTAAGAACGAATCCAGTGAGATAAAAGGACAAATATTAGGGATTCGTATAACAGTTTTATCCAAGATCAATAATACTCCATAATAACCAATTTCGAAGCAAAATTCAAAAATAAAGACCAAAACATGGATATAATCAAAGATAATACCCATAATAGATATTTTGGACAAAAAAGAAAAATTTTATTTTTCAGTGAATAGTGCCGCATCCTTGAATAGTGCCGTATACGTGAATAGTAACCCCAAAACAACAAGTTCCAAATTTGATTAAAAAGTTCACCAATATTTTGGCATAATGATATTGAAGAAAATAATATCATTTAAGAAGAAAATAACATCCCTTACCTCAAAATAACCGTATTTCTGACTGAATTTCGCGTATAGTGCTGACAGAAACTCGCACCGTATAGCAACACTCAAAGTATACTCACAAGAATACGCTCGATAATATAGAGAGAGAAAGAGAGAAAACTTGTTTCTGGTGTAATTTTCAATTCTAACTTAGCCCTCTATTTATAGGAAAATGCTAGAACGCCAAAGGAGACTAAATAATAAAATATTAATAATTCTTTTCAAACTTCCTACGCATGCTTGTTGAATATACTCACCCACCAACCAACTTTGAATCAATTTTCAGCAGCCCACATGTTCAAACAAGAGTGGGTCCCACCAATAAATTAATAAAAATCATTTTATTTTTTGAAACTTCAACAATTCATAGAAAATAGACCGTTATCAGAAAAATACGAATTTTATGTCCATTTTACCTGAAATCGAATTCTCTACAACTTTGTAGATTTGAGTTTTTCCAAATTCCAAACATAAAATATCCGAAATCCACAAACGGATGATTTTTAATACCTCTACACCGGCAAAATACTGATAAAACACCTCAGCATTTAATTCCTTCAATCATAACCACATAAAATAAATAAATCCATCATTTATATCAAATAAATATTTCATTATCATATAAATCAATAATTAATTATTCACAAATAATATTACAGAATCACATTTATGACAACCAGGCCGTTCCCAGGAAAGAGGGGGCTTTCCAATAAGGATTTCTCCTTACTGGCGCGCAATTAGATGACCAAACCTCTCCTTGACAGAACTTTCTAGACATTGCCAATAATGCTATCTAATAATATTATTCAAATAATATGAATTATTGATATGATAATGAGAAATATTGTGCAGTGATAATTATTGAAACAATAATAATATAAACTAACAATGCAGCAATTATTCAATCATTATAATAAAATAATGAACAGTAATTACTGTAACAATTATTGAGTAGTGCCTTCTTACGTACGAATTAATAATTCAACCATACTATGCAATACCGCGTGCTACTGTACAACCACACGTATTACTGTATTTTAACCACCAATTATCCAACAGTGTTAACGGTAAAAATTATGTCGTTCTTTATAAAAACCCAAATTTGTCATTTTCTTCATCTGACCGTTATTCTGTAATGGGGCCCACAATTGACTGCGCCGTCGTAAGAATATTCCCAACAAAAAGAATATTCCACGACCAAACGAATATTTCCCGACAACAATGATTATTTTATAACCACTTGTTTATTTTGTAAAAATTTTCACATTTCACCCATAACCAAAGTATTATATCAAATTAACACCTTATTATTTTAGAATAATGAATAGAGGAAAATTTAATTTATTTATAATAAGTCGGGGTCTTACAACCTCCCCTCTTTATAAAATTTCGTCCTCGAAATTGACGTACGTACCTGGTGTTTCGAACAGGTGAGAGTACCTCGCTTTCATTTCCGATTCCAACTCTCATGTCATTACCTCAATTGCATGGTTTCTCCATAAAACCTTAACTTGTGGTATAACCATCGTGCGTAAGACATGCTCTTTCCTATCCAAAATCTCAAAATGTATCTCCTCGTATATTAAATCTTCAGCTATCTCATCTGGTTCTAACGCAATAATGTGGTTTGGGTCTTTTACATATTTAAGATGCATAGATATGTGGAATACATTGTGAACACGAGACATACTTGGAGGTAACGCGAGTTTATAGGCTACGTTTCCTATTCGGTCAAGAATCTCAAATGGACCAACAAATCTTGGATTGAGCTTTCCTCTCTTTCCAAATCATATAACTCCCTTCCATGGAGCAACACGTAACAGTACATGATCCCCAATATTAAACTCCACGTCCTTTCTATGAAGATCAGCATAACTCTTTTGTCGATCTTGTGAAGTTTGAATACGTTGTTGAATCATTTGGATCTTTTCCATAGTCATGCGTACTAATTCTGGTCCCAACAACGTTGCTTCTCCTACCTCGTCCCAGCATACTGGAGATCGACACTTTCATCCATACAATACCTCAAATGGAGCCATGCCTATACTTGTTTGATAACTGTTGTTGTAGGAGAATTCCACCAGCGGCAAGTACTTATCCCAACTTCCTTTAAAATCTAGGACACAAAGTCTTAATAGATCTTCGAGGGTTTGAATAGTCCTCCCTGATTGTCCGTCTGTTTGAGGATGGTATGCCGAACTGAATCGTAAATTCGTTCCCATAGCTTTCTGCAAGCTAACCCAAAATCGTGAAGTGAATCTTAGGTCACGATCCGAAACTATGGATACTGGCATGCCATGCAATCTCACAATCCCATTCACGTACATAGGAGCAAGACGTTTAAGGGAATAAGTCTCACGTATCGGCAAGAAATGGGCAGACTTGGTTAATCTATCAACAATAACCCAAATAGAATTTATGCCTTGAGAAACCGTGGGAAGACCTGTAACAAAATCCATTGTAATGTGTTCCCATTTCCATTCTGGAATCTCAAGTGGTTGCAATGGACCTTTTGGCATTTGATGCTCCGCCTTTACACGTTGACAAGTTAAACACCTCGAGATAAACTCCGTGATCTCTCTCTTCATATTGTTCCACCAAAATGTATTTCGAATATCATGATACATTTTGGTACTCCCAGGATGGATTGCAAACGGGGTGTTGTGTGCCTCCATCATGATTCTATGCTTCAAGTTAGAATCGTTCGGAACGCAAAGTCGAGAGTTGAATCGAAGTATTCCTTCTTCATCGATTCTTGCTTCTGGAATAGCACCTTCTTGCACTTTCTTCTTCATTTGTATCAGCCCCAGGTCCGTAGCTTGAGCAGCTTTAACTTTATTAATTAAAGTCGATTATACTCGTATATCATCACATGGGTACCTTGAGTTTTCATCTCCATCTCTAATATTTGTAAGTTATACGAAATGAGTCTTTGACAATATCGTACTCGTACTCGTATACGATCTTCTACTCAACACGTCAGCTACCACGTTCGCTTTTCCAAGATGGTATGGTCAGAACATGTACCGAAATAAGTCTCCTCTTGAGTTCTTCGAAGCTCTTCCCACATTCCTCGCTTCATTCGAATTTTGTATCTCTACGAGTCAGCTGAGTTAATGGAGTAGTGATTTGAGAAAATCTTTCCACGAATCTTCGATAATAACCAACTAAGCCTAAAAAGCTACGTATTTCGATTATTGACTTAGGTTGCTCTCAACTGTGACTCATATCCCAATCTTGGATAACACGTCACAATAGCACCTATCAGTTTACTACCGCACGAATATGGCATCCCCTACGCAGAGTTTGGCTTTGGCGCATTCCACAAAGGAAGTCATAAGATAGAGGCTCGGGTATCAACTTCTATAGTTGGGTTTTTAACTACTGAAGTTCAATAGAAGCCATTCGATATGAGATTTTAGAAATGGGTTTTGTACCGGATTTAAAGTCGATACAAATTCAATATCACGCTCTGGGAGTAGGCCAAGAAATTCTTCCGGAAATACGTCAGGAAATTCATTAACAGCAGAAATATCTTTCAAATCTGACGTATTATTGTTCAAGTCCATAACATGGCTAAGAAAGCTGTACATTCGTTTTTCAATAAATAAATAGCTTTGTGGTTTGATATGATAGTGACTGATTTTAGTGGTTTAATGGTTTGAATTCGTATGACAGGTTGGTTAGGAATATGAAAACTAACAACCTTACGAAAACAATCAATTTTGGCATGATGAGTGGTTAACCAATCAATTCCTAAAATTACATCAAAAGCAAGTATCTTTAAAGAGATAAGATCAACAGGTAATGTGATAGTGCCAACTTGGATCATGCAAGATTTATAAACTGTAGATGTAACGAAGGTTTCACCCAACGGAGTTTCAAAAGATAAATTAAAATCTAATTTCTCCGGAGTCAAGTTTAAACGTTGAGTATAAGCAGGAGAGATAAAAGAATGGGTAGAACCGGTATCTAGTAAGGTATAAACTTCGCATGAATTCAAGATTAGCTTACCCGTGATCACTTCGTTCTGGTTCCTCACGTTTTGGCCTGTCACGACAAACGCTCTTCCAGGAACCGCTGATTTCGACTTATCCGGGACAGCCCTTGGAATCACCACTCCCGCTGAACTTGGTTTCGCTATAGTACAATCTCGAGCGATGTGGCCTTCCTTTCCACAGTTGTAACATACCTTTGATTATTGTGGACAGTTTGGGATGATATGTCCCTCCTTCCCTCATTTGTAACATCTAATTGGCGGTCGTTCTCCTCCCCTATAATTTGTTGTTGGTGCTGGTGCTACTGCTGATGTCTTCCCGTCGTTGTTGAATCTTCTCTTTCTGAAATTTCCACTTGAGTCACCTCTTCTATTATCATGGCCACGATTACTACCTGAGTGGTTATCGCCTATATCTGTATTCTTCCCTCCTCGCTGGTTATCATCGTTCTGATGACTGCTGTCACCGATTTGACCCTGGTTGTGGTCCCTTTGTTGAGTATACTCACTATCTCACTCTAACAACTGAGCCCTGTTTACAACATCTGAATATAAAAGAAAATATATGAGATATAAGGTATTGACGAATCTCGGGTTTTAAACCTCTCAGAAACATCCGCATCATGCGTTCCTCATTCTCTACCAAATGAGGTGCAAACCTAGACAACACTGCGAACTTTGCCTCGTATTGAGACAACGTCATGTTATTCTGTTCGAGTCTAATAAACTCTACCTCTTTCATATGACGAATACTTTCAGGAAAGTACTTGTCATTGAAAAGTTTCTAAAATCTTTCCCAAGACATGTTAAGTGCATCTGGTTGGGTACGCTTCACAGATTCCCACCAGTAATTTGCTTCACCACGAAACATAAATGTAGCGAATGGAACCTTCTGTTCCTCCGTGCATCCAAAGACATCGAATATCTTGTTAATTTGCTTGACCCATGTTTCTGCCATGATCGGATCCGGTTTTCCCTTAAATTCTGGTGGTCCCAACTCCTTAAACTTCTTGGCTGTGACAGACCGCGTGTTGCCATCACTTCCACCCATATTTTGTACACGAGTCTCCCTCCTTTGATTTTGCATGAACTGCAAAAATCTCCTAAACATTCCATCTTTCATCGTTCATCGTTTGCTCGGTAGTGTTGTTTACAGGAGGAATATTATCTTCCTGTTGTACGTTTTCCTGGTTTTTGACTAAAGGTTGTTCCACAGTCTCATACACTCCATTATTAACGTTCTCAGCGACCATTCTTAAATACTGCCATAAAATAAGGGTTAATTAAACAATTTAACATATCACATAATATCCCTATATTATGACCGACCAACACATAAGCTTAGTAGGACATACTAGCAAAGGATTTACTCATCTCTCCCCTCCTAGTTCTATTCCCCGATCTCCGCCAGAGACCATATCCCTAAGCTTTGATACCGGTTCTACCCATTCTTTTATTTCTCCTACTTGCGATCAACGTTTAAATATGACTCCGGAGAAATTAGACTTTGACTTATCTGTTGAAGCTTTATTGGGAGAAACCTTCATTACATCCACTGTTTATAAGTCTTGTTTGGTTCAAATCGGTACCCTCACATTACATGTCGATCTTATTTCATTAAAAATACTTGTATTTGACGTAATTCTAGGGATTGATTGGTTAACCACTCATCATGCAAAAATTAATTATTTTCATAAGGTTGTTAGCTTTCATATTCCTAACCAACCTATTATGCGAATTCAAGCAACCAAACCATTAAAATCAATCATTATCATCTCAAGCCATAAAGCTATTCGTTTATTGAAAAATGGATGTCAAGCTTTCTTAGCTCATGTCACGGATCTAAACAAAAATACGCCAGTTTTGAATGATATTTCTATTGTTAATGAATTTCCTGACGTATTCCTTGAAGAACTTCCTGGCCTACCCCCAGAGCGTGAAATTGAATTTTGTATTGACCTTGAACCCGGTACAAAACCCATTTCTAAAGCCCCATATTGAATGGCTTCTATTAAACTTCAGGAGTTAAAGACCCAACTGCAGGAATTGTTAGACATTGGCTTTATTCATCTTAGTACTTCTCCTTGGGGTGCTCCTGTTCTATTCGTGAAGAAGAAAGATGGGAGTATGCGACTTTGTATTGATTATCGAGAGTTGAATCATGTCACCATCAAAAAATAGGTACCCATTGCCACGTATTGATGACCTGTTTGACCAGTTGTAAGGCACCAAATTCTTTTCAAAGATTGATCTTCGTTCTGGATATCACCAATTGAAGATTAGAACCGATGACATTCCAAAGACGGCTTTCAAAACTTGGTACGGGCATTATGAATTCCTGGTCATGTCTTTTGGATTGACTAATGCTCCTGCTGCCTTCATGGATATGATGAACCGAGTATTCAAGGGATATGTGGATCACTTTGTGGTCGTATTTATTGATGACATCCTTATTTATTCCAAAAGCTGTGAAGATCATAAGCAACACTTGAGGTTGATACTCCAAAAGCTTCGTGAATATAAGCTTTATGCCATGTTGAAGAAATGCAAGTTTTGGCTTGAGGAAGTAGCATTCCTTGGGCACGTGGTATCAAGTCATGGAATATCTGTTGACCTAGCAAAGATTGAAGCTATTCAAAGTTGGGAGCAACCTAAATTAGTGACCGAAGTACGTAGCTTTCTCGGTTTAGCTGGTTATTATCAGAGATTCGTAAAAGGATTTTCTCAAATCGCTACTCCCTTAACTCAGCTGACTCAGAAAGATACAAAATTCAGTTGGAGTGAGGAATGCGAGAAGAGTTTTCAAGAACTCAAGAGGAGACTCATTTCAGCACCTGTTCTGATAATACCATCTGGCTCGAAGGGATTTGTCATCTACAGTGATGCTTCGGGCAAAGGGATAGGATGTGTTCTCATGAAACATGGGAAAGTCATAGCCTATGCCTCTCGACAACTTAAAGAATATGAGAGGAATTATCCTACTCATGATCTAGAGTTAGCAGCAGTCGTTTTTTCACTGAAGATTTGGAGGCATTACCTGTATGGGGAGAAAGTGGAGATCTTTACGGATCATAAAAGCCTCAAATATTTCTTCACTCAAAAGGAACTCAATATCCGACAGCGACGTTGGCTTGAACTGTTGAAAGATTATGATCATACCATCCAATACCATCCTGGAAAAACAAATGTGGTAGCTAACACATTGAGTAGAAGATCATATGTGGGTACGAGTGCGATATTATCAACGCAAAGGCCCATTTTGTATGACTTGAAAATGATGGAGATATAGATAAAGACTCTAGGGACCCACATGATGATGACAAATATACGAGTAGAACCGACTTTAATCGATAAAGTTAAAGCTGATCAAGCTACAGACCTGGAGCTGATGCATATGAGGAAGAAAGTACAAGAAGGGGCTATACCGGAAGCAAGAATCGATGAAGATGGAATACTTTGAGTCAACTCCAGACTTTGTGTTCCTAACGACCCTTAGTTAAAGTATAAAATCATGATGGAGGCGCACAACACACCGATTGCAATCCATCCCGGGAGTACCAAAATGTATCATGATCTTCGACATACATTTTGGTTGGGCAATATAAAGAGAGAGATTGCGCTGTTTATCTCAAAGTGTCTAACTTGTCAACGAGTCAAGACGGAACATCAAGTACCAAAAGGTCCATTACATCCACTTGAAATTTCAGAATGGAAGTGGGAGCACATTAACATGGATTTCGTTACTGGTCTTCCCAAGGTTTCTCAAGTCATAGATGCAATTTGGGTCATTGTTGATAGATTAACTAAATCTGATCATTTTTTACCTATACGAGAAACTTATACACTTAAACGTCTTGCTCGTATGTACATAAACGAGGTTGTAAGATTACATGGTATGCCAGTATCCATAGTTTCTGATCGAGACCCAAGATTCACTTCACGATTTTGGGTTAGTTTGCAAAAAGCTATGGGCACGAATTTATGATTTAGTTTGGCATATCGTCCTCAGACTGACGGACAAACAGATAGGACTATTCAAACTCTTAAAGATTTATTAAGACTCTGTGTCCTTGACTTCAATGGAAGTTAGGACAAGTTCTTACCATTGATGGAGTTTTCCTACAACAACAGCTATCAAGCAAGTATTGGCATGGCTCCATTCGAAGCGTTGTATGGAAGAAAGTGTCGTTCTCCAGTATGCTGGGATGAGGTGGGTGAAACAACGTTGTTGGGATCGGAGTTAGTACGTATGACTATGGAAAAGATTCAAACGATCTGACAACGTATAAAAACCTCACAAGACCGACAAAAGAGTTATGCTGATCTTCATCGAAAGGACGTGGAATTCGATATTGGAGATCATGTGTTGTTACGTGTTGCTCCATGGAAAGGAGTTACGAGATTTAGAAAGAGAGAAAAGCTCTATCCTCGATTCATTGGCCCATTTTTAATCCTCGATCGAGTAGGGACTGTAGCCTATAGACTCGCTTTACCTCCAAGTATATTTCATGTTCATAACATTTTTCATATATCCATGTTACGTAATTATGTGAAAGACCCGAATCACATTATTGAGTTAGAACTGGATGAAATAGCGGAAGATTTAACGTATGAAGAAGTTCCTGTTCAAATCTTGGATAAGAAGGAACATATTCTACGCTCCAAGGTTATACCTAAAGTTAAAGTTTTATGGAGGAACCACGGTGTTGAGGAAATGACCTGGGAGTTAGAATCTGAAATGAAATCAAGGTATCCTTATATCTTCGACATACCAGGTACGTTTCCTAATTTCGAGGGTGAAATTTCATAAGAAGGGGAGATTGTAAGACCCCAACTTTTATGAATAAAGATGATTTTTCTATAATTATCATTTTTGAATATTATGAAATGAATTTGATATTATTTTATAGTTGTGGGTAATATTTATAAATTTTGCAAAGTACACAAGTTGTTATATAATATTTGATTGGTCGGGGAATATTCGTACGACGGCGCAATCATTTGTGTACCCCACAACGGAATTATTGTAGGATTGAGAAAACGAAAAAAACATTTTATTAAAAATAACGGCGGTAGTTTTACTGTTAATATTGTTGAACTACTCGGTAGTAAAAGTACAGTAATACGCGTGGTTGCATAGTAGCACACGGTATTGATTATTGATGCTTACGTGAGAAGTCACTTAGTTTTATTCAATTATTGCTATAGTAATTGCTACATAGTATCTCACGTTATTTAATTTAATTATTATTAGTATTTTATATATTATTAAATCAATAATTTAGATAACAAAGTTGTTAATATTATTATTTTCATTATTAACGATGTCTAGAAGTTTTGCCAAGGAGAGGTTTGGTCACCTAATTGCGCCCCAATAGGGAGAAATCCTTATTGGAAAGCCCCCCCTTTCCTGGGAATGACCTGGTCGATTAATAGTATGAATTATGATAATGATGATGAGTTTTGTTTAATTAGTATTATTAATGTAATAAAACAGAAAAGTTTTTTATATAAAACATAATACTTTTATAAAGTTATTCGTTTTATTAGGCTAATAGTAAAATCTTTTTATATAAAATAGAATACTTTTATAAAGTTATCTATTTTATTAGACAATAATTAGAATATATTATATTTAATTATGTATAGTGTTTGCATAGTAACTGCATAGTGTTTTCATAGTAAAATCTTTTTATATAAAACAAAATACTTTTATAAAGTTATTCAGTTTATTAGATCATAAATAGAATATATTATATTTTATTGTAAACCAATCTAGACCGTCCGTTTAAAAGTAAATAAATCTGGACCGTTAATGGATTGGTTACTATTAAGTACATTCTTCTATAAACAGAAGCTCACTAAAATTTTAGAGAGAGAAACTGTAGAGAGGATTCTTCTTCTATAATATTGAGCGTCTTTCTTTAGCGTTTAAGAAGGCTTTGAGCGTAGTGCAAGTTTCTTCAAGTATATCTCCGCCCTACCGTCGGAGTACTCTTCTTTATAAGGTAAGGGGTATTTTTTTCTTTCGTATTTATGAAGAGAACTTCTGTTATTCCATTCTTTATTATTATGTTGGAATAACCTGTCTATACGAAGTACCGCATAAATGGTGAAATTTGTTGTTATTCCATTCTTTATTATTCTGTTGGAATATTCTGTCTGCGTGTTTTACGCCGAACCTGGTTCCGTCTTTATTATTCTATTGGAATATCCTGTTTGTGCGTTTTACGCCGGACCTGGTTCCGTCTTTATTATTTTGTTGGAATATCCTGTCTGTGCGTTTTACGCCGGACCTGGTTCCGTTATTTATTATTATGTTGGAATAACCTGTCTATGCGAAGTACCGTATGCATGGTGATTTTTGTTGTTATTCCATTCTTTATTATTCTATTGAAATATCCTGTCGGTGCGTATTACGCCTGACCTGGTTCCGCTATTTATTATTTTGTTGGAATAACCTGTCTATGCGAAGTACCGCATGCATGGTGATTTCTTTTGTTATTCCATTCTTTATTATACTCAGTTGGTTAATGTTTTGACTTTTATACTCCATGAAATTAGTGGAATATCCTTGATATTTGCGCTTCATCCAGTATCTTATCATGAAAATATTCTTCTGAGCATTCTTAAATTTTACTCTACAAAGAAGCTCATGTTGACAATTTGGACGTTATTAGTTCCTGGATAAATTAATTCTTGAACTTGTTTTATTGAATTCTTATATCATTGTCATCATCCTCATGTTTATATTTTGTTGAAAATCATTTGTGGCCTGTAGTGCATAGATGGACTTGGTATGATTATGACCAGGGACTATTCGGTGTAATCATGACCGTAATGTTACAAATGATGTGGTAAAAGTCCTCATTGGCCCGTAGTGCATTGATGGACAATTGTTGGCATGATCATGACCATTGATGAATTCACGAATATCATTGGCCCGTAGTGCATGGATAATTTGTGGTTGTGATACTAATGAATATCCTTAGCCATAGAGCAGGGATGATGTGGTTTATTTATTAAGTTGAGTCCTAGCGATAAAAGTGATGAAAAACCTTTTTAATCATAAAAGATAGTAGATTTTATTCTCTACTTGACTCTTTTAATGGATTACTTGTTCCGCTGCAGTTAAACTTGATGTCTATTATATTTTATTACTTTAACATTGTTGAAGACTAATGATAAATTATTCTGCATTATCTTAGTCATAATATTTCTTACTGGGCTAGTTGAGCTCACCCTTTCTTTCACTGTTCACTTAAGGAAATGAGAACATAGCCGGGACTAGTCGGGGAACGAAGTGACGGTCCAGATGATAGTATTAGTAGTCCTCACTATTCTATTAAATAGTGTGACAATAAATGTAATGAGGACTTATTCTAAGCTCACAACTCTCTTGTTGTATATTAAAGATTGTATTTGTATTCTGTACCATGTATTTGGCGACTCAGAATAGGTGATGTATACCTATTTTAGGGGTGTCACATATATCACCCTTCTTTTGTAGCTCATGTGTGTAGAAGAATTCAGGTGAAATGTGCTTTGTTCTATCTCCCTTGATGTACCCTCCTCTAAGTTGAGCAATGCATGCATCGTTATCCTCATACAGAATTGTAGGAATGTCTTTGATTGATGGTAATCCACATGATTATTGAATATGCTGAATAATTGATCTCAACCAAACACACTCTCTACTTGCTTTATGTATAGCGAGAATCTCTGTGTGATTTGAAGATGTAGCTATCATGGTTTGCTTAGTGGATTTCCAGGATATAGCTGTGTCACAATATGTAAATACATAACCTGTTTGTGATCTTCCATTGTGTGGATCTGATAAATATCCTGCATCGGCATATCCAACCAAGATCTATACTTCCACGGAGGTATCTAAAAATGTGTTTGATCCCATCCCAATGTCTCTTAGTAGGAGAAGAACTGTATCTTGCTAACAAGTTGACAGCAAAAGTAATATCAGGTCGTGTACAGTTTTCAAGATACATAAGAGCAACTATTGCACTTAGGTATGGAACTTCAGGTCCAAGAACTTCTTCCCCATTTTCTAGAGGCCGAAATGGATCTTTATCAACTTCTAAAGATCGAACAACCATCAGGATAGTCAAAGGATGAGCTTAATCCATATGAAAGCGACCGAGAATTTTTTGAGCATATGTGGATTGATGAACAAAAATTCCAAATGCTAAACACTCCACTTGTATTCCCAAACAGAATTTTGTGTTTCCAAGATCTTTCATTTCAAATTCATCTTTTAAATAGGTTGCAGTTCTTGTGAGTTCTTCAGGAGTACCTACAATATTCAAATCATCCACATATACAGCAATGATGGAAAATCCACTTTGTGATTTCTTAATAAAAACACATGGGCATACTTGATCATTTATATATCCATCTTTTATTAAATAATCACTAAGTTGATTATACCACATACGACCAGACTGTTTCAAACCATACAATGAGCATTGTAAATTGATTGAATATATGTGACGTGCCCTTTGTGATTCAACCATTTTTCAATCCTTCAGGGATTCTCATGTAAATCTCACTGTCAAGTGAGCCATATAGGTATGCTGTTACAACATCCATCAGACGTGTTTCCAAACATTCCATGGTTGCCATACCTATCAGAAAGCGAAAAGTGCCTCTATCCATTACTGGAGAATATGTATCTTGATAATCAGTACCAGGTTTTTGTGAAAATCCTTGATCTACAAGTCGGGCTTTGTATCTCATAATTTCATTTTTCTCATTTTGCTTTCGTACAAATACCCATTTGTTTCCAACCGGGATTACACCCAGCGGTGTTTGGACTACTGGTCCAAATACTTCTCTTTTCAATAGAGATTGTAGCTCAGTTTGAATAACATCTTTAATTTTGGCCAATCTTTTCTTTTCCAACATTCTTCCACGTTTTGTGGTTTAGGATCTATTTCAGGAATCAAAGTAATATCTGATGCTATAGAGAAAGCAAATATATCATCAATCATGACTTTGCTTCGATCCCATATTTTTTCATCATGTACATAATTTATTGAGATCTCTTGGTGTTCATCTCTTATCCCTTCACTGAGATTTTGAACCTCTTCTGGGGATATTACCACTCTTGGAATATGTGATACTTTTGGAGCGGGTATTCCTTCTAGGATTCCCTTATTTGCTTTTGATTTTCGTGGTATAGTGTATTTTGCACCAACCGGTCTTCCACGCTTCTGGCGTGGTTTAGATTCTTCTATTACCTTATTCGTCAATTCTCCAGGAATTAATTTTTCAATAGGTATTTCTATCCTTGTTGGAGTATTCACTACAAGTGTATGTGACTTTATCACTTTTCTAGCATCATTAAATGCATCTGGCATTTGATTTGCAATATTTTATAAAGAATAATTCTTTGAACTTCAATTTCACATTGTCCTGTACGAGGATCAAGTGAATTTAAATCTGATGCATTTCATGCTATTTCAGAGGGTTTTTTATTTAAAACTTTCCCTCCTCCTAATGTTGGAAATACAGATTCATCAAAATGACAATCTACATAACGTGCAGTAAAAACATCTCCAATTAAAGGTTCAAGATATCTGATAATAGAAGGAGAATCAAAACCAACATAAATACCTATTCTTCGTTGGGCTCCCATCTTAGTTCTTTGTGGAGGTGCAATTATAACATATACTGCACTTCCAGAAACTCGAAAGTGTGATATGTTGGGTATCTGTCCAAGAAGTAACTATAGAGGAGAAAACTTATGAAAAAGCCGTTGGTCTTACTCGAATGATGGCTGCAGCATGAAGAATTGTATGACCCCAAACTGAGGTAGGTAAGTTAACCCTTAACATTAATGGTCGTGCAATTAGTTGAAGTCTTTTTATTAAAGATTCAGCTAAACTATTTTGTGTATGAATATGAGAAATAGAATGCTCAATAGAGATTCTAATAGTCATACAAAAATCATTAAAATTCATTGATGAAAATTCAGCTACGTTATCAAGTCGAATTGACTTGATTGGATGATCCGGGAACTGAGCCCGTAACTTGATTATTTGAGCAAGAAGTTTTGAGAAGGAAAAATTTTGAGAAGAGAGAAGGCAAACATGAGACCATCTAGTTGAAGCATCTATTAAAATCATGAAATATCGAAATGGGCCAGACAATGGTTGAATAGGTCCACAAATGTCTCCTTGAATTTTTCTCTAGGAATTTTGGGGCATCTTTATAAACTTTTATTGGTGATGGTCGAACAATTACTTTTCCTCGAGAACACGAAGCACAAGGAAATTCACTACTAGGAAAAACCTTCTTATCTTTAAGAGGATGACCAGTAGAATTTTCAATAATACGACGCATCATAGAAGTACCTGGATGACCGAGTCTTTCATGCTAAAGCATAAAGGATTTGGGATCTATGATTTTTGGAATCATAACATTATGAGACTTAATTGCTCTAATTTTCATAGTATATAATCTAGAAGAATTTGAATGAAGTTTTTCTAGGATATTCTTTTTTCCAAAAAAAGTAGAAGTGATGAGAAGATATTCATTATCATTTTCATTAGTCGTTTCAATGTGAAAACCATTCAGTCGAATATCTTTAAAACTAAGCAAATTTCTTCTTGATTTACTAGAATATAGAGCATCTTTGATAAAAACTTGTGTCTCATTTGATAGCAATAAACTAGCTTTTCCAAATCCCTCGATTAAATTTGATGTGCCATAGATAGTTCCTACATTTTCCTTAGCTTTGATCAGTTGTGAAAAATATTTCTCATTTCGAAGAATTGTATGAGTTGTTGCACTGTCTGCTAAACATATATCCTCCATATCCATTAAAAATGGTCTGACACATATAAAAACATAAATAAGAAAAGTTACATTTCAAATATAATTTTATTCATGAGAAACACATACCACATATAGAATGAAAACTAATAATATTATACATGCAAGGTGTTTAATTAAAACAAGAAATTAAACGATATTACAAAAGATACTTTCAGAATGTTCAGTAATATCAACAACCTTTTCCTCAATGTTGGTCATTGGTGGAACATCAATAATATTCAATTGATGATTAACAAAGTTTGTTTCTGTCTCCATTACTTTGTTCTTTTGAAACTCCTGGAATAAATTAACCAGATGCCTCGGCGTACGACAGGTACGCGACCAATGCCCATTCATCCCACACCTAAAACAAAAATATGGTTTGTTCTTTATCTATGTTGCATTTTCTTTATTTTTACCTGACCCATACACTTGCCACTTCTGGTGGCTTGAATTGTCGCGGTTCTGAAATCTGTTGTTATGATGGCCTCGTTTATTCTTTCGTCCCCAAGACTTCTTATTATATGACCATATTTTATCACGTTTATTCTGCTGGAATGACGTGCTGTTAATATCTGGCAATGGGGTAGCACCCGTTGGCCGTACTTGATGGTTTTTCAATAACAATTCATTATTCTTTTCTGCAACAAGGAGGATAGACAACTAGTCACTGAATTTTGTGAACTTTCTTTGTCTATATTGTTGTGACAGAATCATGTTGGTGGGATGAAAAGTTGAGAGTGTTTTCTCTAACATTTGGGTTTCAGAAACTGGATCTTCGCACAAAGCCAAAGTAGAGGTTATTCTATAAATATTGGAACTATATTCTGTAATTGATTTGTAATCTTGTAGCCTTAAATTAAGCCACTCAAATTTGGCATTAGGGAGAACAACTAATTTTTGGTGATCAAATCTTACCTTCAGTTGTGTCCATAAAGATAAAGGATCTTTGACGGTTAAATACTCAGTCTTTAATCCTTCATCAATATGGTGATGAAGAAATATTATGGCTTTTGCATTTTGTGCCGAAGTTGCTGTATTTCCTGATTCAATGGTCTTTTCTAACTCATTTGCACTTAGGTGCAATTCTGCATCAAGTGCCCAAGCCAAATAGTTGTTTCTAGAGATTTTCAAAATATAAAAATCTATTTTTACTAAGTTTGTCATCTATTCTGGGTTAAAACACAATTATTATTTATTAAAACAATAAATAATTGCATGTATGATATATATAAAAAATAAACTAAATCATGACTTCAAGTGGTGATAAAGTGCAAATATAAATAATATAAATATTCTTATATTTATGTTATTAGCATATTATCTTAGTAAAAAGAATATGCAATAGCTTAATGTATATAACAATTACAAAAAACATATATATACAAAACTGCAAATGGATCTTCACCCGGCATGCGGTAGTTCGCATAGACAGATTATTCCAATAGAATAATATAGAACGGAACCTAGGTCATGCGTAATCCGCACAGACAGGATATTCCAATAGAATAATAAAGAACGGAACCAGGTCATGCGTAATCCGCACTAGACAGGATATTCCAACAGAATAATAAAGAATGGAATAACAGAAGAATTTCACCTATGTATGCGGTATTCCGCATATACTAGGTTATTCCCACAATTTAATAAGAAATGAATACAAAGGATATTCACCTGGTATGCGGTAGTCCGTATATACTGGTTATTCCCACAAATTAATAAGCGATAAAAAGGTTCTCACCAAGTCTTGTAAGATCAACAAGGATAGATGGTACCATTGTAAATAACAGAATTTAATGGCAATTATAAGAATAAAATTATATTATTGGTGGCATAGCCAAACCGATAATATAATAATAAATTGCAAGAATTTAATTTTACCGTCTCAGTTGGTTAGAGTCTCGTGCTGATAACGTGTTATAAAACTTTAGCGAAGTGTATAAATATACTCTTATAATTGCTGCATAAATTTAGAGAGAATAAGCAAGAGAAAAGAGAGAGAGAAATTCTTCAGAGAAGTTTCTTATTTTTTTTCCTTCAGGATCAATCCTTATATAGGCAAGGAAAAGAAGAGGATCACAAGAGAAGAAGAGGAAAGGGAGTCACGGGAGGAGGAGGACAAAAGGAGAGAGAAGGGATCACGGGTTCCCTCTTCGTGAGGGAATCAATCACATGTTATAACATTAATATCTTAATTTTATTATATGCCATTATTATTGAACTAACAATTCAACATATTTAATTATAACTATAAAACATGCAAAAAAACATCATTACTATTTACATATATTATAAATAAGACTCTTTTTGTTATCGAGTAGTTTATTTATTTTTATTTAATTATAAGGGTGCATTTTTTGATAAATTTTTTATGTTCGCATTCATTCAGGGATAGAACTAGGCAGGTTAAGTGGGGGTCGTCGCCCACTATCTTTTTTCCCCTTTCTTTGATATATATTATATTTTTATTCTTAGGCCCCCACTACGTTTATATATTATTCAATAAAGAATCTATTAATTGTATATGGATTGCTTGTAAATAGGTCTGATAAAATATAATTATGAGTTGATTTTAGTTTATAAAATTTGGTTATAATTTTAATTAAGAACTAAAATCACATTACATATTTTTAATATAGGTTGGAACCCATATTTCAATTTTAAGCTTTCCATTATTATGGTCCAATTAAATAAATTATTTATGATATTTAATTTCTTTATTCCATCAAATTCTATCTCTAATATTTTATAGCTTCTTCCTTTCTCTAAAATTTTTATTATACTTGTATTTGTGTATCTAAATTATTTATTTTTTATTAATTTATTTATTTATTTTGCTGCGACTTTCTACAAAAGTTTTTAAATCTTAACAAGTTGAATATATGATTCATTGATGTGGAAAGAATCACCAGGGCGAGTGCTGGAAAAGGCGTAGTGCTTGTTACAACTGCGGCCAGGAAGGACATATTTCACCTAACTACCCGAAGCCCAAGAAGATCAAGGGTTGTTTCGCTGGTGGCTCGGCGGACCACCTGATTAAGGATTGCCCAAAGAAAGGAAGCGACGGAGGAAGTAGTCAGTAAGGGGGAGGCAACAAACTGATGATTGACGGACCGATGCAATCCAACCGCCCAACTGCTAGGACCTTTAACATGACCGTCCAGAATTCAGTTGTGACACCCCCAAAATAGGTATACATCACCCATCTTGAGTCGCCAAATACATGGTACATAAATCAAATACAAACATAATTATACAACTGTCGGGTAATATACGACAAAACATAGCTGAGAGTTTAAACAAGAATATTGTCCTTCTAGACAATATCCACTCTCAATGGAGTCCTCATTACATTTATTGTCACACTATTTTATAGAATAATGAGGACTACTAAAACAACCATATGGACCGTCAATCCGTTCCCCGACTCGTTCCTTCTATATTCTCATTTCCTGAAGAGAACAGTGAAAGAAAGGGTGAGCTCAACTAGCTAGTAAGAAATATTATGACTAAGATAATGCAGAATAAATTATCCTTAGCCTTCAACAGTATAACAACTGATAGAATATAATAGACAACAAGTTTTAGATCAACAACTGCAGCGGAATAAGAAATCCATTAGAAGAGTCAAGTAGAGTATAAAATCTACTATCTTCTATGATTTAAAAAGTTTTTCATCAACTTTATCGCTGAGACTCAGCTTAATAAATAAAATTGAATCATCCCTGCATCACAGCCAAGGATATTCATGTAATCATCAATGGTCATGATTATACCGAATAATCCCTGGTCATAATCATACCGACAATTGTCCATCAATGAACTACATGCCAATGAGGACTTTCACCACATCATTCGTCTATTACGGTCATGATTATACCTAAAAAATCTCCTGGTCATAATCATACCAAGTCCATCTATGCACATAAGCCAAAGATGACTTTCATCACAATATAAGCATAAGGATGATGACAATGACATAATAATTCAATAAAATAAGTTCAAGGATAAATTTTAAAGATTTATAATCTAATTTATCCAGAAATCAATAACGTCCAAATTTTCCACATGATACTGCTTTGTGGAGTAAAATTCAAGAATGCTCAGAAGAATATTTCCATGAAAAGATACTGGATGAAGTGTAAATATCCATGATATTCTACTAATTTCATGGGGTATAAAGCTAAAACTTTAACCAACTGAGTATAATAGAATATATGAAACTGCAAATGGATTTTTTCCATCCACGTAGATAGATTATTTTCACAATTTTATAAGGAATGAATACGAAGGGTCATTCACCATGCATGCGGTAGTCCACATAGATAGGTTATTCCAACAGAATAATAAAGAATGGAATAACAGAAGAATTCACCATGCATGCGGTATTCCGCGTAGATAGGTTATTCCAACAGAATAATAAAGAATGGAATAACAAAAGAATTCACCAGGCATGCGTAATCCGTACAGACAAGTTATTCCAACATAATAATAAAGAATGGAATAACATAAGAATTCACCAGGCATGCGTAATCCGTACAGACAGGTTATTCCAACAAAATAATAAAGAATGGTATAACAATAGCTTTCTTCATTAATACGAAAGAAATAATACCCCTTACCTTAGAAGAAAACTGGATACTGGAATAGTGAGGTAACAGACTTCTCTTTTTCTTTCTCTCTATAATTTCTCTCTATAATAAATGCTCTATAGCTTTAGTGAATTGGTGAAAATTTGAAGGAATGAGTTTCTATTTATAGGAAAATATAGTTTTAATAATTGCACATTTTGGAGCTCGAAATATTACAGTATAATACCTTCCTCTTTTTTTTAATTTAGTCCTGCAAGTATTATCAAACTTGCACCACCTCCTATAATAGTAAATCACGTGAATCAATAGTAAATCATGTGACTCAATAGTTCTAAACATGTGAAAAAATTAATTATAATATAGTACCTTCATCTATACCTCCATTTTTAATTTAGTCATGCAAGTATTATCAATCTTGCACCAACTCCCCTAATAGTAAATCATGTGAATCAATAGTACACACATGTGAGCACATAGTTATAAGCATGTGAATTAATAGCAATTAATTGCTCATTTATCCGATGAATTACCCGATTGATCAATATAACTTCCAGACATCAATTATCATCAAAATAAATGTCAATTTCCACTAACACTAATAATTCCCACACAATAGAATTATCAATTTCATCTTTAATCAACACGAACTTATTCATCATTAATATTATAATTCACAATATTTAACAACCAGGTCGTTCGCAGGAAAGAGATGGCTTTCCGATAAGGATTTCTCCTTATTGGCGCGTAATTAGGTGACCAAATCTCTCATTGACACAACTTCTAGACATTGTCAATATTGCAAATAATAATATGAATAACTTTGTCATCTCAATTATTGATTTAATAATATAAAATATTATGCAGATGATACTGTGACAATAATTTAATCAATAATATGAGAGATATGATGCAGCAATTATTGTAGCAATAATTGAGTATAACTGAGTGACTTCTTACGTAAGCATCAATAATCAATACTGTGTGCTACTATGCAACCACGCGTATTACTGTACTTTTACTACCGGGTAGTTCAACAGTTTTTAACGGTAACACTTTTGCCCTTATTTTTATAAAAAGATAATTCTGTCGTTTTTTTACTACGACAATACTTTCGTTGTGGGGTCCACCAATGATTGTGCCGTCGTACGGATATTCCCCGACAAAAAGAATATTTTCCGACCAAACGAATATTTAATAACAACATGCATACTTTGCAAAATTTATAAATTTTACCCATAACTATAACATTATATCAAATACACACCATAATATTCAAAAAAATATTTTGAGAAATTTAAATCTTTATTCATAAAATTTGGGGTCTCACAGAAGTAGCTACGAAGAATGTGGTGTCAGGTATTATCCCAATCAATAATATAAATGCAATATATTATTAGATTTGGGTGCCACCTGTTCTTTTGTATCTGAGGAATTTGCTAGTCGATTTAATTTACCCCGAGAACGATTAGGAAATCCTTTGAGCATAAAAGTTGTGAATAAAGAAGTAATCCCCGTAGAATATGTTTACCGAAATTGTCGCGCAAACATTAGAGATCATGAACTAAGCGTAGACTTGATCCCAATAAGATTGGGAGAGTTTGACGTAATATTAAGAATGGATTGGTTGTATAACCATGCTGTGATAATTGATTGTTAGAATAAAAGTGTAAACCTTCAGACTCTGAATAAGTCTAAGTTATTATTGTTGGTAGCTCATCGCTTAAGCAATCGTGTTGCCTTACGATGATGCTGACCAAGAAATTGTTAAGGAAATGATGTGTAGGTTATTTAGCTTATATTGTTGATACTCGAAAAAAAGGGAATAAAAATTAAGGATATATCCGTAGTGAGAGAATTCCAAGATGTATTTTCGGATGATCTGCCTAGTCTTCTGCCAGACAGAGAAATTGAATTCGTAATAGACTTAGCATTGGAAAACTGCACCAATTTCGAAAGCCCCATATCGTATGGCGCCAGTAAAAATGAAGGAATTGATGATACAATTGCTAGAGTTACTAGATAAGGGTTACATTCGACCGAGTGTGTCTCCTTGGGGAGCACCAGTGTTGTTTGTAAAAAAGAAAGATGGATCGATGAGACTCTATATCGATTATCAAAAATTGAATAGAGTAACGATTAAGAATAGATATCTGTTACCAAGGATAGACGACCTTTTCGATCAACATAAGGGAGCGAAGTGTTTCTCGAAGATAGATCTACAGATGGTTTATCACCAGTTGAAAGTACGGGAGGGGGACATATCAAAGACGACATTCCGAACTCGTTACAGACATTTCGAATTTCTGGTGATTTCATTCGAGTTAAAAAATGCTCTGACAACATTTATGGACTTGATTAACCGAGTCTTCAAACATTCTTGGATAAATTCATAGTATTTTTCGCCGAACATCTGAAGATGGTTTTGGAGGCGCTAAGGAAGGAGAAGATGTATGCAAAGTTTTCCAAGTGTGAATTTTGGATGAAGAAGGTTCAATTCTTAGGACACGTGGTGGATAAGGATGGAATTTTAGTAGATCCTGCAAATGTAGAAGCAGTAAGTGATTTGAATCAGGCAAAGTCGCCAACTGAAGTAAGAAGTTTCTTAGGGTTAGCTGGGTACTATCGAAGATTTATCCAGGATTTTTCTAACATAGCAACTGTAAGACCCCGAATATTTTTCTTATTATAAATAAAATAGATTTTCCTCTGTTCATTATCTTGAAATAATAAGGAGTTAATTTGATATAATATTTTGGTTATGGGTGAAATGTGCAAATTTTACAAAATAAGCAAGTGGTTATAAAATATTCATTTTTTGTCGGGGAATATTCGTTTGGTAGAGGAATATTCTTGTTGTCGGGGAATATTCGTACGACGGCGCATTCATTTGTGGGCCCCATAACGGAATAACTTTTGGATGAAGAAAATGACAAGTTTGAATTTTTATAAATAGCGACGTAATTATTACCGTTAACACTGTTGGATTACCGGTGATTAAAATACAGTAATACGCGTGGTTACAAGTAGCACGCGATATTACACAGTATTTTTGAATTATTGTTTCTTACGTAAGAAGGAACTACTCAATAATTATTACAGTAATTACTGTTCAATAGTTTATTTTATTGATTCAATAATTGATTCGTTGATATTTTATATTATTATTGTTTCAATAATTATCACTGTATAGTATTTCCCATTATCAGATCAATAATTCATATTATTTGAATAATATTATTAGATAACATTATTGGCAATGTCTAGAAAGTTCTGTCAAGGAGAGGTTTGGTCACTTAATTGCGCGCCAGTAAGGAGAAATCCTTATCGGAAAGCCCCCTCTTTCCTGCGAACGACTTGGTTGTCATTATTGTGATTCTATAATATTATTTGTGAATAATTATTTATTAATTTTTATATGATAAGGAAATATTTATTTTATATGGATATAAATGATGGGTATATTTTATGTGGTTGTAAATGAAGGAATTAAAGCTGAGGTGTTTTATTAGTATTTTGTCGAAATGAAGAACGGAATTTGGAAATTTTCAGAAAATTAGTTTATTACTTGATTTTGTAAAATCTATAACTCTTTGTGTATAATGAGTTAGGAGATGAGCCATATACCAAAAGAAAGCCCTGGAAGTAAGATAAACGTAGAAATTTGAATCACCCAAAAATTCTTTGTAGATTTTTCGTGGAGACTATTTGAGTGAAACTGGTACGAGGGACTTATAGTCCAAAAATCAAATCAGTGTTCTTAAGCTCTATTACGTGAGTTATAATTTTGAACTGACCGTTGGATCGTTGTGATTTTTGGATATGTTATACATATATAAGTTGAGTATATGTCCACAAATTTTGAACCATTAAAAATTAACGTATGATTTGTTATGAATTTTAAGAGGTGTTGAAAATCGCCCGTTTGTGGAATTCAGATATTTTCTGTTTGGAATTTGGAAAAGTTTAAAGCTACAAAGTTGTAGAGAATTCGATTTCGTATGGAATGGACATAAAATTCATTTTTTTTTCTAATAAAAGGGTTAATTATTATGAATTATTGAAGTTTCTGATTATTGTTTAAATGATAAAACATTTTGGAAATTTCTAGAATTGGTGGGCCCCACTTTTGGTTGGTGAGAAATGTACTCAAATTTTATTTCAATTATGGTGGGTGGGAATAGTTGTAGGTAAAGCCATCAGGTAGTAGGTCAAGTCTGCTTCGGCGTGCTAGCATTTTCCTATAAATATGTGCTTAGATTAGAAATGAAAATCACACCAGAAATAAGTTTTCTTTCTCTCTATATTATCGAGCGTATTTCTGTGAGGATCTAGATACTTTGAGAGTTGCTATTCAGTGCAAGTTTCCTTCAACACTTCATCCTATATTCCGGTCAGAAGTACTGTTCTTTTGAGGTAAGGGATGTTATTTATTTTCATAATGATGTTATTCTTTTAATATCACTATACTGAAATATTGGTATGAATTTTATTATGGAATTTTTACCTTTTTGTGTCGGGGTTACTATTCACGTATACGACACTATTCACGAATATAACACTATTCACCAAAAAATAAAAATTTTCTTTTTTGTCCAAGATGTCTTTTATGGTTACTATCTTTGACTGTATCCATGTTTTGATCTTTATTTTTGAATTCTACTTCACAATTGGTTATTATGAAGTATTATAGAATTAAGATAAACCGAAATACAAATCCCTAATATTTGTCCTTCTGTCTCACTGGATTCGTTTTCTTTAAAATGTTTTTCATCATCCTCAGTCCTTAATGGTGATACTTGATGAATATCTTTGGCATGTAGTGCAAAGATGAATGATTACTTGATGAAAATCTTTGGCCCGTAGTGCAAAGATGAACAGGTTTTGAGATGAACATGACCAACTAGTGATACAAATGAATATCTTTGGCCCGTAGTACAAAGATGAATATTTGATGCAAGATGTTTATTGATTGATGTTACAGGGATAACATATTAATGTTGGACTTTTAAATTAATAGATGATAGTAGATTTCATTCTCTACTTAACTCTTCTAATGAATTATTATTTTCGCTGCAGTTATTGATCTAAGACTTGTTGTCTATTGTATTCTATTAGATTTTTTCCTGTTGAAGACTACGGATAATTTGTTGTATATTATCTTAGTTATAATATTCTTTACCAGGCTAGTTAAGCTCACCCTTTTCCTTTGTGTTCCATTTTTCTTCTCAGGAAGTGAGAACATAGAAGGAACCAGTCGGGGTATAGAATGATGGTCCTAGACAATTGTTTTAGCAGTCCTCATTATTTTTGTAAAATAATGCATCAATAATTGTAATGAGGACTTTATTTGGGTGTGAATATTGTCTAGAAGATAATATTTATATTTAAACCTACAGTATATGTTGTCGTATTTTGCATGACAATTGTAATAATAAAGTTGTAGTTGTTTTCTATACCATGTATTTGGTGACTCAGAATGGGTGATGTATACCTATTTTGGGGGCATCACAGTTGGTATCAAAGCTTAGGGATATGGTCTCTGGCGGAAATTGGGGAATAGTACTAGGAGGGGAGAGACGAGTAAATCCTTCACTAGTGTTTCCTACCTAAGCTTATTTGTTGGCCGGTCATAATATAGGGATATTATGTGATATGTTAATTTGTTTAATTAACCCTTGTTTTATGGTAATATTCAAGAATGACAGCTGAGAACATTAATAATGGAGTGTATGAGACTATGGAAACAACTTTAGTCACCAATCAGGAGAACGTGCAACAGGAAGATAATATTCCTCCTGTAAACAACACTAACGAGCAAATGATGAATGGTGGGATGTTTAGAAACTTTTTGCAGTTCATGAAAAATCAGACGAAGGAGACTTGTGTACAAAATACGGGTGGTAATGATAACAACGCGCGGTTTGTCACAGCCAAGCAGTTCAAGGAGTTGGGACCACCAGAATTCTTTGGAAAGCCGGATCCGATTAAGGCAGAAACGTGAGTCAAGCAAATTACCAAGATATTCGATGTCTTGGGATGCACGGAGGAACATAAGGTTCCATTCACCACCTTTATATTTTGTGGTGAGGTAGATTACTCGTGGGAATCTGTGAAGCGTACCCAGCCTGCCGCACTCAATATGTCTTAGAAAACGTTTCAAAAACTATTCAATGACAAATATTTTCCTGAAAGTATTCATCACATGAAGGAGGTAGAGTTCATCAAGCTAGAGCAAAACAATATGAACGTGTCGTAGTACGAAGCTAAGTTTGCCGAGTTGTCCCGATTTGCATCCCATTTGGTTGATAATGAGGAGAGAATAACGCGAATGTTTCTGTGAGGTTTGAATCCAAAAATACGTCAATACCTCATTTCTCACAAACTTTATTTATATTCAGATGTTGTGAATATGGCTCAATTATTGGAGCGCGATAATGAGTCAGCTCAACCGAAGAATAAAGACCAACAACTCGATGATAATCATACCAGTGGCAACGGTCATCGGAACAATGATAACCATCATGGAGGAAATTATCATGCCATAAATGGTGACCACTTCGGTGGTAATCATGGCCAAGATAATAGAAGAAATAATTTAAGTGGAACTTTCAAGAAGAGAAGATTTAACGATGACGAGAAGACGTCGACAATAGCACCAACACCAGCAACAAATTCTAGGGGAGGAGAATGACTGCCAGTTAGATGCTATAGATGCAAAGAGAAAGGACATATAAGTCCAAAATGTTCACAACCTTCTAAGGTATGTTTTAGTTGTGGAAAAGATGGTCATATAGCTCGATTTTGTCCTGTAGCGAAATCAAGTCCAGCAGGGACGGTGGCACCAAAGGCGGATACGGACAAAACAAAGTCGGCTATTTCTGGAAGAGCGTTTGTCGTGACTGCCCAAAATGCGAGAAACCCAAACGAGGTGATCACGGGTAAGATAATCTTGAACTCTTGCGAAGTTTATACCTTACTAGATACCAGTTCTACCCATTCTTTTATCTCTCATGCCTGTGCTCAACGTTTAAACTTAACTCCGGAGAAATTAGACTTTGACTTATCTTTGGATACTCCGTTAGGAGAAACTTTTATCATATCCACTATTTATAAATCTTGTTTGATCCAAGTGGGCAGAATCACATTACCTGTTGATTTTATCTCTTTAAAGATACTTGCATTTGACGTGATTTTAGGGATTGATTGGTTAACTACTCATCATGCTAAAATTGATTATTTTCGTAAGGTTGTTAGTTTTTACATTCCTAACCAACCTATTATGCGAATTAAAGCAACCAAACCATTGAAGTCAAACACTTTCATATCAAGCAATAAAGCCATTCATTTATTGAGAAATAGATGTCAAGTATTTTAGCCCATTTCATGGATTTAAACAAAAATACGTCAGATTTGAATGACATTTCTGTTATTAGTGAATTTCTGACGTATTTCGTGAAGAATTTCCTGGCCTACCCCCAGAGCGTGATATTAAATTTTGTATCGAATTTGAACCTGGTACAAAACCCATTTCTAAAATCTCATATCAAATGGCTCCTATTGAAATTCAGGAGTTAAAAACTCAAATACAAGAGTTGGTAACCGAGCCTCTATCTGGTGACTTCCTTTGTGGAATGCACCAAAGCCAGACTCTTTGTAGGGGACTCTATATTTGTGTGGTGGTAAAACGATAGGTGCCATTGTGACGTGCTATCCAAGATTGGGATATGAATCAAAATTGAGAGCACCCAAAGTCGGTGACCAAAGTACGTAGCTTTCTGGGCTTAGCTAATTATTATCTGAGATTCGTGGGAATTTTCTCTAATCGCTACTCTGTTAACTTAGCTGACTCGAAAAGATACAAATTTCGTATGGAGCGAGGAATGCGAGAATATTTTCTAAGAGCTCAAGAGACGACTCATTTTGGCACCTGTTTGGACCATACCATCCTAGAAAAGCGAACGTGGTAGTTGACGCGTTGAGTAGAAGATCGTACGCAAGTACGAGTGCGATATTATTGAACACAAAGACCTATTTTGTAATTTATAAACGATAAAGATAGATTTAAAGAATCTAGGGACCCACGTTTTGATGTTAAATATACGAGTAGAACCGAATTTAATTGATAAAGTTAAAACTGCTCAAGCTACACACCGGAGCTGATGAATATAAAGAAGAAGGTGCAAGAAGGCGTTATTCTAGAAGTAAGAGTCGATGAAGAGAAGAAAGCTCAAACCTTTGATTTATTTGAAATCCTCGATCGAGTAGGAACTGTGGCCTATAGACTTGCCTTAACGCTAAGTATGTCGTGAGTTCATAACATTTTTCACGTATCGATGTTACGTAAATATGTGGACGACCCAAACCATATTATTGCGTTAGAAGAAGACGAGAGAGCCGAAGATTTAACGTACGAGGAGGTACTTGTCAAGATCTTGAATAGAAAAGAGCATGTCCTACGAACAAAGGTTATACCATAAGTTAAGATTTTGTGGAGGAACCATGCTATTGAAGAAATGACCTGGGAGTTGGAATCAGACATGAAAGCGAGGTATCCTCACTTTTCGAAATACCAGGTGCGTACGTCAATTTCGAAGACAAAATTTCATAATATGGGGAGGTTGTAAGATCCCGAATATTTTTCTTATTATAAATAAAATTAAATTTTCTCTATTCATTATCTTGAAATAATAAGGAGTTAATTTGATATAATATTTTGGTTATGGGTGAAATGTGCAAATTTTACAAAATAAGAAAGTGGTTATAAAATATTCATTTTTTTTATTGGGGAATATTCGTTTGGTCGTGGAATATTCTTGTTATCGGGGAATATTCATACGACGACGCAGCAATTTGTGGGCCCCATAACGGAATAACTGTCGAATGAAGAAAACGAAAAGTTTGAGTTTTTATAAATAGCGGCGTAATTGTTACCGTTAATACTGTTGGATTACCAATGGTTAAAATACAATAATACGCATGGTTGCATAGTAGCACACGGTATTACACAGTATTTTTGAATTATTGATTCTTACGTAAGAAGGCACTACTTAATCATTGTTACAGTAATTACTGTTCAATAGTTTATTTTATTGATTCAATAATTGATTCGTTGATATTTTATATTATTATTGTTTCAATAATTATCACTGTACAGTATTTCCCATTATCAGATCAATAATTCATATTATTTGAATCATTATTGGCAATGTCTAGAAAGTTCTATCAACCAGAGGTTTGGTCACTTAATTGCTCGCCACTAAGGAGAAATCCTTATCGAAAAGCCCCCTCTTTCCTGCGAACGACTTGGTTGTCATTATTGTGATTCTGTAATATTATTTGTGAATAATTATTTATTGATTTTTATATGATAAGGAAATATTTATTTTATGTGGATATAAATTATGGATATATTTTATGTGGTTGTAAATGAAGGAATTAAAGCTGAGGTGTTTTATTAGTATTGTGTCGAAATGAAGAACGAAATTTGGAAATTTTCAGAAAATTAGTTTATTACTTGATTTTGTAAAATCTATAACTCTTTGTGTATAATGAGTTAGGAGATGAGCCATATATCAAAAGAAAGCACTAGAAGTAAGATAAACGTAGAAATTTGAATCACCCAAAAATTCTATGGATTTTTCGTGGAGACTGTTTGAGTGAAACTGGTACGAGGGACTTATAGTCCGAAAATCAAATCAGTGTTCTTAAGCTCTATTACGTGAGTTATAATTTTGATCTGACCATTGGATCGTTGTGTTTTTTGGATATGTTATACATATATAAGATGAGTATATGTCCACAAATTTTGAACCATTAAAAATTAACGTATGATTTGTTATGAATTTTAAGAGGTGTTGAAAATCGCCCGTTTGTGGAATTCATATATTTTCTGTTTGAAATTTGGAAAAATTTAAAGCTACAAAGTTGTAGAGAATTCGATTTCGTATGGAATGGACATAAAATTCATTTTTTTTCTAATAAAAGGGTTATTTATTATGAATTATTGAAGTTTCTGATTATTGTTTAAATGAAAAAACATTTTAGAAATTCCTAGAATTGGTGGGCCCCACTTTTGGTTGGTGAGAAATGTACTCAAATTTTATTTCAATTATGGTGGGTGGGAATAGTAGCAGGTAAAGCCTTCAGGTAGCAGGTCAAGTCTGCTTCGGCGTGCTAGCATTTTCCTATAAATAGGTGCTTAGATTAGAATTGAAAATCACACCAGAAATAAGTTTTCTTTCTCTATATATTATTATCGAGCGTATTTCTGTGAGGATCTAGATACTTTGAGAGTTGCTATTCAGTGCAAGTTTCCTTCAACACTTCATCCTATATTCCGGTCAGAAGTACTGTTCTTTTGAGGTAAGGGATGTTATTTTTTTTCATAATGATGTTATTCTTTTAATATCACTATACTGAAATATTGGTATGAATTTTATTATGGAATTTTTACGTTTTTGTGTCGGGGTTACTATTCACATATACGACACTATTCACGAATATAACACTATTCACCAAAAAATAAAATTTTTCTTTTTTGTCCAAGATGTCTTTTATGGTTACTATCTTTGATTGTATCCATGTTTTGATCTTTATTTTTGAATTCTACTTCACAATTGGTTATTATGAAGTATTATATAATTAAGATAAACCGAAATACGAATCCCTAATAGTTGTCCTTCTGTCTCACTGGATTCGTTTTCTTTAAAATGTTTTTCATCATCCTCAGTCCTTAATGGTGATACTTGATGAATATCTTTGGTATGTAGTGCAAAGATTGAATGATTACTTGATGAAAATCTTTGGCCCGTAGTGCAAAGATGAACAGGTTTTGAGATGAACATGACCAACTAGTGATACAAATGAATATCTTTGGCCCGTAGTGCAAAGATGAATATTTGATGCAAGATGTTTATTGATTGATGTTACAGGGATAACATATTAATGTTGGACTTTTAAATTAATAGATGATAGTAGATTTCATTCTCTACTTAACTCTTCTAATGAATTATTATTTTCGCTGCAGTTATTGATCTAAGACTTGTTGTCTATTGTATTCTATTAGATTTTTTCCTGTTGAAGACTAAGGATAATTTGTTGTATATTATCTTAGTTATAATATTCTTTACTGGGCTAGTTAAGCTCACCCTTTTCCTTTGTGTTCCATTTTTCTTCTCAGGAAGTGAGAACATAGCAGGAACCAGTCGGGGTATAGAATGATGGTCCTAGACAGTTGTTTTAGCAGTCCTCATTATTTTTGTAAAATAATGCATCAATAATTGTAATGAGGACTTTATTTGGGTGTGAATATTGTCTAGAAGATAATATTTATATTTAAACCTACAGTATATGTTGTCGTATTTTGCATGACAATTGTAATAATAAAGTTGTAGTTGTTTTCTGTACCATGTATTTGGTGACTCAGAATAGGTGATGTATACCTATTTTGGGGGCATCACAGTTGGTATCAAAGCTTAGGGATATGGTCTCTGGCGGAGATTGGGGAATAGTACTAGGAGGGGAGAGACGAGTAAATCCTTCACTAGTGTGTCCTACCTAAGCTTATTTGTTGGCCGGTCATAATATAGGGATATTATGTGATATGTTAATTTGTTTAATTAACCCTTGTTTTATGGTAATATTCAAGAATGACAGCTGAAAACATTAATAATGGAGTGTATGAGACTATGGAAACAACTTTAGTCACCAATCAGGAGAACGTGCAACATGAAGATAATATTCCTCCTGTAAACAACACTAACGAGCAAATGATGAATGGTGGGATGTTTAGAAACTTTTTGCAGTTCATGAAAAATCAGACGAAGGAGACTTGTGTACAAAATACGGGTGGAAATGATAACGACGCGCGGTTTGTCACAGCCAAGAAGTTCAAGGAGTTGGGACCACCAGAATTCTTTGGAAAGCCGAATCCGATTAAAGCAGAAACGTGAGTCAAGCAAATTACCAAGATATTCGATGTCTTGGGATGCACGGAGGAACATAAGGTTCCATTCACCACCTTTATATTTTGTGGTGAGGTAGATTACTGGTGGGAATCTGTGAAGCGTACCCAGCCTGCCGCACTCAATATGTCTTGGAAAACGTTTCAAAAACTATTCAATGACAAATATTTTCCTGAAAGTATTCATCACATGAAGGAGGTAGAGTTCATCTAGCTAGAGCAAAACAATATGAACGTGTCGCAGTACGAAGCTAAGTTTGCCGAGTTGTCCCGATTTGCATCCCATTTGGTTGATAATGAGGAGAGAATGACGTGAATGTTTCTGTGAGGTTTGAATCCAAAAATACGTCAATACCTCATTTCTCACAAACTTTGTTTATATTCAGATGTTGTGAATATGGCTCAATTATTGGAGCGCGATAATGAGTCAGCTCAACCGAAGAATAAAGACCAACAACTCGATGATAATCATACCAGTGGCAACGGTCATCGGAACAATGATAACCATCATGGAGGAAATTATCATGCCAGAAATGGTGACAACTTCGGTGGTAATCATGGCCAAGATAATAGAAGAAATAATTCAAGTGGAACTTTTAAGAAGAGAAGATTTAACGATGACGAGAAGACGTCGACAACAGCACCAACACCAGCAACAAATTCTAGGGGAGGAGAACGACCGCCAGTTAGATGTTATAGATGTGGAGAGGAGGGACATATAAGTCCAAATTGTTCACAACCTTCCAAGGTATGTTTTAGTTGTGGAAAAGATGGTCATATAGCTCGATTTTGTCCTGTAGAGAAATCAAGTCCAGCAGGGATGGTGGCACCAAAGGCGGATACGAAAAAAACAAAGTCGGCTATTTCTGGAAGAGCGTTTGTCGTGACTGCCCAAAATGCGAGAAACCCAAACAAGGTGATCACGGGTAATCTAATCTTGAACTCTTGCGAAGTTTATACCTTACTAGATACCGGTTCTACCCATTCTTTTATCTCTCCTGCCTGTGCTCAACGTTTAAACTTAACTCCGGAGAAATTAGACTTTGACTTATCTGTGGATACTCCGTTAGGAGAAACTTTTATCATATCCACTGTTTATAAATCTTGTTTGATCCAAGTGGGCACAATCACATTACCTGTTGATCTTATCTCTTTAAAGATACTTGCATTTGACGTGATTTTAGGGATTGATTGGTTAACTACTCATCATGCCAAAATTGATTGTTTTTGTAAGGTTGTTAGTTTTTACATTCCTAACCAACCTATTATGCGAATTCAAGCAACCAAACCATTGAAGTCAAACACTTTCATATCAAGCAATAAAGCCATTTGTTTATTAAAAAACAGATGTCAAGTATTTTAGCCCATTTCATGGATTTAAACAAAAATACGTCAGATTTGAATGACATTTTTGTTATTAGTGAATTTCCTGACGTATTTCGTGAAGAATTTCCTGGCCTACCCCCAGAGCGTGATATTAAATTTTGTATCGACTTTGAACCTGGTACAAAAACCATTTCTAAAATCTCATATCAAATGGCTCCTATTGAAATTCAGGAGTTAAAAACCCAAATACAAGAGTTGGTAACCGAGCCTCTATCTGGTGACTTCCTTTGTGGAATGCACCAAAGCCAGACTCTTCGTAGGGGACTCTATATTTGTGTGGTGGTAAAACGATAGGTGCCATTGTGACGTGCTATCCAAGATTCGGATATGAATCACAATTGAGAGCACCCAAAGTCGGTGACCAAAGTACGTAGCTTTCTGGGCTTAGCTAATTATTATCTGAGATTCGTGGGAATTTTCTCGAATCGCTACTCTGTTAACTTAGCTGACTCAAAAAGATACAAATTTCGTATGGAGCGAGGAATGCGAGAATATTTTCTAAGAGCTCAAGAGACGACTCATTTTGGCACCTGTTTTGACCATACCATCCTGGAAAAGCGAATGTGGTAGTTGACGCGTTGAGTAGAAGATCGTACGCAAGTACGAGTGCGATATTTTTGAACACAAAGACCTATTTTGTAATTTATAAATGATAAAGATAGATTTAAAGAATCTAGGGACCCATGTTTTGATGTTAAATATACGAGTAGAACCGAATTTAATTGATAAAGTTAAAACTGCTCAAGCTACACACCGGAGCTGATGAATATAAAGAAGAAGGTGCAAGAAGGCGTTATTCTAGAAGTAAGAGTCGATGAAGAGAAGAAAGCTCAAACCTTCGATTTATTTGAAATCCTCGATCGAGTAGGAACTGTGGCCTATAGACTTGCCTTAACGCTAAGTATGTCGTGAGTTCATAACATTTTTCACGTATCGATGTTACGTAAATATGTGGACGACCCAAACCATATTATTGCGTTAGAACAAGACGAGAGAGCTGAAGATTTAACGTACGAGGAGGTACTTGTCAAGATCTTGAGTAGGAAAGAGCATGTCCTACGAACAAAGGTTATACCATAAGTTAAGATTTTGTGGAGGAACCATGCTATTGAAGAAATGAACTGGGAGTTGGAATCAGACATGAAAGCGAGGTATCCTCACTTTTCGAAATACCAGGTGCGTACATCAATTTCGAAGACAAAATTTCATAATGTGGGGAGGTTGTAAGATCCCGAATATTTTTCTTATTATAAATAAAATTAAATTTTCTCTATTCATTATTTTGAAATAATAAGGAGTTAGTTTGATATAATATTTTGGTTATAGGTGAAATGTGCAAATTTTACAAAATAAGAAAGTGGTTATAAAATATTTGTTTGGTCGTGGAATATTCTTGTTGTCGGGAAATATTTATACGACGACGCAGCCATTTGTGGGCCCCATAACAGAATAACTGTCGAATGAAGAAAACGACAAGTTTGAGTTTTTATAAATAGCGACGTAATTGTTATCGTTAACACTGTTGGATTATCGATGGTTAAAATACAATAATACGCATGGTTGCATAGTAGAACACGGTATTACACAGTATTTTTGAATTATTAATTCTTACGTAAGAAGGCACTACTGAATAATTATTACAGTAATTACTGTTCAGTAGTTTATTTTATTGATTCAATAATTGATTCGTTGATATTTTATATTATTATTGTTTCAATAATTATCACTGTATAGTATTTCCCATTATCAGATCAATAATTCATATTATTTGAATAATATTATTAGATAACATTATTGACAATGTCTAGAAAGTTCTGTCAATGAGAGGTTTGGTCACTTAATTGCGCGCCAGTAAGGAGAAATCCTTATCGGAAAGCCCCCTCTTTCCTGCGAATGACTTGGTTGTCATTATTGTGATTCTATAATATTATTTATGAATAATTATTTATTAATTTTTATATGATAAGGAAATATTTATTTTATATGGATATAAATGATGAGTATATTTTATGTGGTTGTAAATGAAGGAATTAAAGCTGAGGTGTTTTATTAGTATTTTTTCGAAATAAAGAACGAAATTTGGAAATTTTCAGAAAATTAGTTTATTACTTGATTTTGTAAAATCTATAACTCTTTGTGTATAATGAGTTAGGAGATGAGCCATATACCAAAAGAAAGCCCTGGAAGTAAGATAAACGTAGAAATTTGAATCACCCAAAAATTCTTTGTGCATTTTTCGTGGAGACTTTTTGAGTGAAACTGGTACGAGGGATTTATTGTCCGAAAATCAAATCAGTGTTCTTAAGCTCTATTACGTGAGTTATAATTTTGAATTGACCATTGGATCGTTGTGATTTTTGGATATGTTATAAATATATAAGATGAGTATATTTCCACAAATTTTGAACCGTTAAAAATTAACGTATGATTTGTTATGAATTTTAAGAGGTGTTGAAAATCGTCCGTTTGTGGAATTCAGATATTTTCTGTTTGGAATTTGGAAAAATTTAAAGCTACAAAGTTGTAGAGAATTCGATTTCGTATGGAATGGACATAAAATTCATTTTTTTTCTAATAAAAGGGTTCTTTATTATGAATTATTGAAGTTTCTGATTATTGTTTAAATGATAAAACATTTAGGAAATTTCTAGAATTTGTGGGCCCCACTTTTGGTTGGTGAGAAATGTGCTCAAATTTTATTTCAAATATGGTGGGTGGGAATAGTAGCAGGTAAAGCCATCATATAGCAGGTCAAGTCTGCTTCGGCGTGCTAGTATTTTCCTATAAATAGGTGCTTAGATTAGAATTGAAAATCACACCAGAAACAAGTTTTCCTTCTCTCTATATTATCGAGCGTATTTTTGTGAGTATCTAGATACTTTGAGAGTTGCTATTCAGTGCAAGTTTCCTTCAACACTTCATCCGATATTCGGGTCAGAAGTATTGTTCTTTTAAGGTAAGGGATGTTATTTTTTTTTCATAATGATGTTATTCTTTCATTATCATTAAACAGAAATATTGGTATGAATTTTATTGTGGAATTTCTACCTTTTTTGTGTTGGGGTTACTATTCACGTATACGACACTATTCATGAATATGACACTATTCATCGAAAAATAAAATTTTCCTTTTTGTCCAAGATGTCTTTTATGGTTACTATCTTTGATTGTATCCATGTTTTGATCTTTATTTTTGAATTCTACTTCACAATTAGTTATTATAGGAGTATTATTGAATTTAGATAAACTGAAATACGAATCCCTAATATTTGTCCTTCTGTCTCACTGGATTCGTTTTCTTTAAAATGTTTTTCGTCATCCTCAGTCCTTAATGGTGATACTTGATGAATATCTTTGGCCTGAAGTGCAAAGATGAATGATTACCTGATGAATATCTTTGGCCCGTAGTGCAAAGATGAACAGGTGTTAAGATGAACATGACCAACTGGTGATACAAATGAATATCTTTGGCCTGTAGTGCAAAGATGAATATTTGATGCAAGATGTTTATTGATTGATGTTACAGGGATAAAATATTAATGACGGACTTTTAAATTCATAGATGATCGTAGATTTCATTCTCTACTTAACTCTTCTAATGAATTGTTATTTCCGCTGCAGTTAGTGATCTAAGACTTGTTGTCTATTGTATTCTATCAGATTTTTCCCTGTTGAAGACTAAGGATAATTTATTGTATATTATCTTAGTTATAATATTCTTTACTGGGCTAGTTGAGCTCACCCTTTTCCTTTTTGTTTCATTTTTCTTCTTAGGAAGCAAGAACATAGCAGGAACCAGTCGGGATATAGAGTGATGGTCTAGACAGTTATTTTAGCTAGTCCTCACTATTTTTGTAAAGTAGTGCATCAATAATTGTAATGAGGAATTTATTTCGGTGTGAATATTGTCTAGAATACAATATTTTTATTTAAAACCACAGTATGTGTTGTCGTATTTTGCACGACAATTGTAATAATAAAGTTGTAGTTGTTTTGTGCACCATATATTTGGTGACTCAGAATGGGTGATGTATACCTATTTTGGGGCCGTCATAGCAACCCTGTTGACTAATCTAACGAGGAAGACGATGAAGTTCGTATGGGCGCAGACAAGTGCGAAGAAAGTTTTCAAGAGCTGAAGAAGAGACTAAGTGAAACACCTGTATTATCATTACTGGATGATATAGGAGGATTTGTGGTGTTTAGTGATGCATCGAACAAGGGACTTGGTTGTTTGCTTATGCAACATGGCAACGTTATTGCATATGCATCACGATAATTGAAGGATTACAAAAAATGATACCCTACTCATGACTTAGAGTTAACGGCAGTAGTTTTTGCGTTAAAGATTTGGAGAGATTATTTGTACGGATAGAAATGTGAGATATACACGGACCACATGAGTCTGAAATATATCTTCACACAGAAGAAGTTGAACATGCATCAGAGAAGGTGGTTAAAATTAATCAAGGATTATGACTGCGATATTCTTTATTCACCCGGAGAAGGCAAATGTAGTAGTCGACGCACTAAGCAGGAAAGGAAGGGAGAAATTGTTTCCACTAACAAATCAGAAGGAGTTAATAAGAGAAATGGAGAAATTGGAGATAGAAGTAAAGGGACCGGAAAGGTCTAAAGAAATATTATTTGCAGTAGAAGCTTGTCCAACCTTGTTGGACATGGTAAAGGAATCACAAAAGAAGGGTGAAGAGTGCGATAAAATTAAGAAAAGGATCACAAAAAAAATGAAGAAGAGAGATTCAAAATGGATAAAGACGGTATTTTGAGATTCGAAGGGAGAGTGTAGCTACTAGCGATAACCGAGCCGAGGGACGAAATTTTGCACGAGGCACACAATACGACGTATTTTGTTCATCCATGAGGCACAAAGATGTACCGAGATTTGAGGCAACATTTTTGGTGGCCCATTCTGAAACGAGAAATTGCGGACTGCGTTAGTAGATGTCTTACTTGTCAATGGGTCAAAGCAGAGCACCATAGGCCAAGTGGTCTACTTCAATCATTGGAAATACCAGAGTGAAAATGGGAGCACATTACGATGGACTTCGTGGTGGGACTTTAGTCACGCGGAATGGTTTTGATGCCATTTGGGTTATCGTAGATCGACTAATGAAGATGACTCATTTTCTACCGATCAAGATCCGATATAATTTGAATAATATAGCGAGCCTGTACGTAAAGGAAATTGTTTCATGACATGGAGTGCCGATGTCGATTGTCTCCAATCGAGATCCGCGCTTTATGTCAAAATTTTAGAAAAGCTTGCAAGAGAGGATGGGAACTCAACTGAGGTTAAGTACTTGCTTATCATCTGTAGACAGACGAACAAAGTGAGCGAATGATACAAACACTGAAATACATGCTTAGAACTTGCGTGATGGACTTCAAGGGAAGTTCGAACAATCACCTACCCTTAGTGGAATTTTCATATAACAATAGTTATCATGCGAGTATAGGCATGCCACCGTACGAAGCTCTTTACGAAAGAAAGTGTAGAACACCTTTATGTTGGGATGAAGTCAGAGAACGAAAGATGTTAGGACCAGAATTAGTTCAATAAACAGCAGACGTGGTGACAGTAATAAGAGCCAGACTAGTAGCTGCACAAGATCGCCCGAAGAAATACGTACATTTGCATCGTCAAGACAACAACTTTGAAGTCGGAAGTTACGTATTCTTAAAAGTATCTCCTTGGAAGGGAAAGATATAATTTGGAAAGAAGAAAAAAATTGAGTCTAAGGTTCATAGGAGCATTCGAGATATTGAAGCGAGTGGGTGAAGTGGCATACAATGTTACATTACCACCTGAGTTGGAGCACATCCATAACGTGTTTCACATTTCCGTGTTGCGTCCGTACAAGCCTTATTACAAACACGTGATTTTCTACGAACCCATTCGAGTGGAGAAGAACCCGGAGTATGAAGAAATTCCTATCCCAATAATAGATAGGAAAGAACAAACATTAAGAAATAAAATTTTATCTTCTGTAAAAATATTTTGGTGAAACCACGACGCCGAGGAAGTCCACGTGGGAATTAGAGGATAAGATGAGGAGGGACTATCCCCATTTATTTATGTAACTTTGTACCAATTCTGAGGACTGAAGTTTTTATAAGAGGGGAATGATGTAATACCCGCGAATTTCTAAATATTATTGATGAATAAATTAATGAAAGTTGAATATGTACTTAAGTATAAATAAATATTGTTGTGGCGTGTATTTAAAGAAACTCTATGCAATTAAGTTAACTGTTGAATGCTACGACAGTAAAGTAGTGTGGTGAGATTGGTGAAGAGCTTGATATAAGGTTTATGAGAATTTGCCTAGTGTGGCATAATGAAGGCCAAAGAAACTTACTAAGTGAATTAAAAGAAAAATAGTTTAATAGGTGGAAGATTAATTATGTATAAGTATATAATTTCATAGACTATTTAACTAGTAGTATTATCTATTTGGATTGTAATTCATGTTATGTAAAACTAGTTTTGGTGATAGAGGTCAGAACTGTCATAGAGCTAAACTAGTTTGACACAGCCAGGGACCGGCGCAGTTGAGCCCTCTCTGCAGTACAAACTGGCACAGCTGCACCAGTGGCCAGAACTTGAAAAGTTATTTATTGCAGTGGCTGTTAAATGGAACATTCTTGTAATGTGTGAAATCATTAAAATCATATGATAATAGTACATTTGAATGGTATGAGGTAACCAGTAGCACAATAAAATCATATGTGACCTTTTAATACAAAATTTATTAATTAACTATGTATTCCAGAATGTCGAAAAGGGATTAAATGTTTAAAATAAACATTTAATATTGGACAATTATATAATATTGATATATATGCAATAATAATATCTATGGAAAATACTCGGTTAATAATACTTAACTGCGCTATTTTACCTACATGGATTATATGATGTGGGTATATATTAAATCCTTAACTTTTATTGTAGTAGAATTAACTCATTAAAATTAAATTTTTAGAAATCAAAGAAACCAAACTAAGCATTTTTGACCAAATTACTGAGCACTTAAACTATTGTTCCATTTTAGTTGGTCCAAACAGTAACCTATACCTTCATTACGTAAACTATCGAAATTGCATAGTAGCTATGAAGCTAGGTGATGATGGCTGATAATGGGTGGTTGAACAACCCTTTGTTAACTATTGGATTCTTCTTCTACCTCATGAATTCTAACATTTGAGCAAAGCCATTAACTAGATAACAATTCTTCTATAAAAGGGCAGCTCCATTATATTCTTCATTTCTCATTACTGTAAAATTATCTGTCAAATTCTAAGTTTGAAAGTGTGAGTTGCTGGTAATTGAGGAGGAGTCTAGATAGTGAAGAGAGGAGGAACTAAGTATACTAAGCTACAAAGAAGGTAAAATTCTTGCTTGAATACTTAATTTCAAAGTTTGCAAATCATAGAAATTCTACTAAATTCTTGCATATTAGATTTGGAATTGTCCTACCAAAGTGTTTGTGAAGTGTGTATACATGTATGGAACCTCTAATAATGAGCTTGAGCATGTTTAAATTGAAGAATATCGAAGTTGGGTTGATACTCTGCAGAACAGAGCACCTTTCTGGTCCAGGAAGGGCGCAGTTGTGCTCAGTTTGTACTAGGGTGCAACGTAGTTGCGCCAGTCCCCAGAACCAGATTCTAGTTTTTGTTGTACTGTGTTATTTCTAACCTAGTATTATGACCATATACATTCATGAAAATAATATAACATTTGGTATAAAACATTCTTATGAGATATAAATTGTCCAACATAGTTTAGTAGGAGTTATATAAGAAAAACTTAAAGTTTCGAAAACGAGTGTTGATGGAACTTGTACTCTGCAAATTCTAAGCATGATAGTATAAATATATGACTGATTTCTGAACATAAATGAGCATGAGTGGTAATTTATAGTTCCTTTGTTCATGACCAACTTATTTAGACTTTGAGTTAAATGACTTTTTCAAAGAAAACTTGATATATTGAGACTAATATCCATGAATACCATGTGGAGTATGTTCTGACCTTGTGATTATGCAAACTTGACTTAACTATACATGAAAAGGGATTTAAAGATGTTTTGTATGTATTAGATGGCATTATTCAAAGTTTAAAACAATTTCAAAAGTAAACTCGGATATATTTTCAAACTAAGTTGCATTATTGTGGGTAGTTAAGTTCTGAATATTTAAAATGGCATGTTTATGTTCATTGTGTCTCTAAACATGATTCTTATATGTTAGACATAATGAAAGTTAACCTAAGCATGAGTTTAAGCATAGTTTTAAAGTGATAAACGATACTAGCTATGAATAAATGATGTGAACACTTATAAACATGCATGGTACAGATTATGTGATCTCTTTATTGGACATATGGTTAATCTAGTAGGCCTTGTGATTCCGTGACCCTATTTGGCCTTTATGCCTTAGGAATCCCAAAACTAAAATAATGACATATAAAGGTGAAATTAAGATGGTCATACATATATGTAAAGTCCTCTAGCATGTGTGCATAATCATTTTTAATGTCTTGGTATGCTAAAAATTGGACTAAAACCAGGAAAACAGAAGCTCAACTTGGTCAGGCTAGAGGACAACGCAGCTGTGTTGTCCCTAAGCCTAACCAGGTCGCATCTGCGCCACCCTATAGTGTTGTCTATCTAATCTGTTTGTGATCTGAGATGTGGTGCATGCTTGTATTGTTTTCTTAATATATAATACATGTCTAAATACAGTATTCAAAGTATCATTAAGCATGCTAATGATAAAAAAAATCATAGATTAGATATGTTTTTACAAACTTTCAAACGTTAAGTCAAAAGAGGATTACGAACTATGTTATTTAATTTCACAGTGTCTTACAAACTGATTTTTTGTGTTATATAGGTGTAAAGTACGTAATGACTTATGTATAGGATTATACGGTTAAGTTAGAATCGTATAGTGTATGATAAAATTACATATCGAGTTTGTGTATTGGATGTACATAACTAATGAATATCCTATATACATAATTATGTTATAATAGGGTTCGAAAAGTATTGATAAGCTAAAGATTGATAAACTACGCTCGAGGGAAGTATCCTAACCTATGAATTTACTTTATACAAGGAATCTATGATTACGCAATTTTCTAAGTTACATGACTTGAATATTATGCAAGTATCTAAACCCTATCTCTTTTGTGACGCCCCCAAAATAGGTATACATTACCCATCTTGAGTCGCCAAATATATGGTACAAAATTCAAATACAACTTAATAATACAACTGTCGTGTAAAATACGACAAAACATAAAATAAGAGTTTTAAAATGAATATTGTTATCTAGACAATATCCACACTCAATGGAGTCCTCATTACATTTATTATCACACAATTTAACAGAATAGTGAGGACTACTAATACTATCATCTGGACCGTCACTCCGTTCCCCGACTAGTCCCAGCTATATTCTCATTTTTTGAAGTGAACAATGAAAGCAAAGGGTGAGCTCAACTAGCCCAGTAATAAATATTATGACTAAGATAATGCAGAATAAATTATCGTTAGCCTTCAACAGTGTTAAACGGATAAAATATAATAAACATCAAGTTTAACTACTGTGAAAAAAACAATCCATTAGAAGAGTCAAGTAGAGCATAAAATCTACTATCTTCTATGATTTAAAAGGTTTTTCATCAACTTTATCACTGAGACTCAGCTTAATAAATAATCCACATCATCGAATCATCCCTGCACTATAGCCAAGGATATTCATTAGTATAAAGACCACGAAATATACATGCACTACGGGCCAAGGATATTCGTGTTTTCATCAATGGTCATGATCATGCCAACAACTGTCCATCAATGCATTACAGGCCAATGAGGACTTTCACCACATCATTTGTAACATTACAGTCATAATTATACAAAATAATCCATGGTCATAATCATACCAAGTCCATCTATGCACTACGGCTACAGATGACTTTCATAACAATATAAGCATGATGATGATGACAATGATATAAGAATTCAATTAAAAGAAAGCAAAGATTAAATTTTTAAAGATTTATGATTTAATTTATCCAGAATTCAATAATGTCCAAATTGTCAACATGATACTGCTTTGTGGAGTAAAATTCAAGAATAATATTGTATCAAAATGATTTGGACCGAAAAGAAATAAATTTTTATCATGAATAGTACCACAGGTAAATAGTACCTGAGTGAATAATACCCCGTGAATAGTACTTCAGGAATAGTAACCCCGTGAATAGTACTCCGACATGAAAAAGTTAAAACTTGTCAAGAATGCTCAAAATAATATTTCCATGAAAAGATACTGGATGAAATGTAAATATCAAAGATATTCTACAATTTTCATGGATGCCAAAAACTTGTTGCCTAATTTTTTAATAGTATTTTACCACGCAAGTATAAGCGTTCAATTGTAATATTCAGCAAGCAAGGATATCGTTCCCAAGAGAAAATAGACTAAAATTTATCAATTACTAACTCTAATGCAATTAATCCTATTTTAAATTAAGAAAATTTTGTTTAAGATTTGAAATTTAAACTTAACAAACTAATAATTAAAATCAAAATTTCACAAGAATAACTGCAGATTTAACATGTTAAGATTACAACTTCCCTTGGTATTTCATTTAAACTAACTTACTTCCCATTTAAAATAAATCAATTAATATGAATCATTATCCAAGAATGCTTTATGAATATTCATGCACTTCTTCCAAAGATACGTGAACAAATCCTCCTAAATCCAATCTTTAAGATGCGGAATTATAAGGAACACCCCAGTTAATCAACTCACTATATTCCTATGTGAATCAAGTTAATTAGGGTTTATGCACAAATTCTTTCAATGGATACAAAAGACACATAGGTATATTCCTATCCTACACGCTAATCATATTAACCCTATTCAGATTATATGAACAGATGTTATCATATCCAGATCTCAATCTATACTCCATCTTCCAATTTTATATAGATTATCATAGTAATTGCTGGCCAAACAATTAATCAATAAACATAAGATATAATAAACAATTCAATAAAAACTAACTTTCATTCAATGGGAAGCTTGCAATTTAAACTACATACCAAGTTCCGTTGCAATCTTAATTAAAATTTAGTTCATGATAATAATAAAGAAAAATATCATCCAAATTAAATATCCAAACATCCCAGATAATTACAAAAAATAAAACTAGAGAAGAGAAGAAGAAACTCTGAATTTGCTCTTAAACTCTCTCTTAGATCTTTAGCCTTTGCAATTCTCCTTCGTGTTTTTCTTCCTTGTTCTCTCTGCAAATCTCTTGAAAAATTAGTTGATACATCTTTTCCAAAGTCTTCTCCTATTTGTATTGGTCTCAGCCCTCATTCAGACTCCTATTTGGCTTCAAAAACCCACTTAGCAGTAGAAAAACGCATCTTTTTCCGCACAGGAGCGCCTAGGCACTCAACATAGGCCATTTCAAAGCGCCTAGGTGCTTGACCAGGACCACATAATTACAAAAATGCCACTCAGCTTTAATTTTCATGATTTTTGACCTTTTTCTTTTTCGAAATGACCAATTTGTCCCTCCAGCTCCAACCTACAACAAATAAACATAAAACACATAAAAAGATACTAAAAACAATAAAAGATAACAATAATTAAGTTTAATAATATCGGATTCATAGGTATAAAACCTACTCATCAAGTATAGAAGTCAAAACTTAAACCAAATGAGCATAGAATTCAAAATCTGAAACTAAATAATATTACTTACATACTACAGAGTATGGAAGAAAATATTATTTCAAGCGAATATTGAACAAAAATAACATCCCTTACCTTGAAAAGAAGAGTATTCCAACTGGTATAGCTGAGATATTCTTGAAGAAAACTTTTACTATTTTCTACGTTCAAAGCTTTCTAAAACTCGAAAAAAATACGCTCAATATTATAGAAGAAGAATTCTCTGATTTTGGTATGATTTTAAATTTTAACTAAGCATCCTATTTATAGGAGAATGGAAAGATACTATTTTGAAACTGAATGCATAGTAGAAATAATCATGGGAGAATTCTTCGGCTGAAACGTTTGATTTTCTGATTTTACTATGCAGCACTATGCAATAAAATATTCTAATAAAACAAAAATTTTAAATAAAATATAATATATTCTATTTATAATCTAATAAAAGAAACTTATATATATATATATAAATATATGCTCCTCCATCATGATTCTTGCTTCCGGCATAGCACCTTCTTGCACTTTCTTCCATGTCTGTAGCTTGAGTAGCTTTAACTTTATCGATTAAAGTTGATTCTACTCGTATATTCACCATTATCACATGGGTCCATGGAGTCTTTAACTCTATCTCCATCCTTTGTAAGTCATACAAAATGAGCCTTTGCGTTGACAATATTGTACTCATACCTGCATATGATCTTCTACTCAATGCATCAGCTACTACGTTCGCTTTTCGAGGATGGTATTGAATGTTATGATCATAATCTTTCAACAGCTCAACCCATCGTCGTTGCCGCATGTTGAGTTCCTTTTGAGTGAAGAAATATTTGAGGCTTTTATGATCCGTATAGATCTCCACCTTCTCTCCATACAGGTAATGCCTACAAATATCAAGTGCAAAAACGACAGCTGCCAACTCTAGATCATGAGTAGGATAATTCCTCTCATATTCTTTGAGTTGTCGAGAGGCATAGGCTATAACTTTCCCATGTTGCATGAGAACACATCTTAACCCTTTGCCCGAAGCATCGCTATAGATGACTAATCCCTCCGAGCTAGATGGTATTGTTAGAACAGGTGCCGAAATGAGTCTCCTCTTTAGTTCTTGAAAACTCTTCTCACATTCCTCGCTCCAACCGAATTTTTTTATCTTTTCGAGTACGCTGTGAGACCCCAAATTTTATGAAATGAAAGTATTCAATTTTCTTATAATTATTCTATTTAGTAAATGGTTAAATTGATAAAAGGTTAAAGTTAAGGGTCATATTTGAATTTTTTTTAAAGTAAGCAAGTTGTCATAAAATAAATGGTAGTAAAAGTACAGTAATACACGTGGTTACATAGTAGCACATGGTATTGATTATTGATATTTATGTGAGAAGTCACTCAGTTATAATCAATTATTACTATAATAATTATTGCATCATATCTCTCATATTATTGAGTCAATTATTGTCACGGTATCATCTACATAATATTTTATATATTATTAAATCAATAATTGAGACGACAAAATTATTCATATTATTATTTGCAATACTGATAATGTCTAGAAGTTCTGTCAAGGAGAGGTTTGGGCACCTAATTGCGTGGCAATAAGGAGAAATCCTTATCGGAAAGCCCCCTCTTTCTTGGGAACGACCTGGTTGTTAAATATTGTGAGTTATAATATTAATGATGAATGTTATTAAAAATTGAATTTGAGTTCAGAGTTGAATTTGGAGACGCGGACGTGATATTTGAGTCCGGAATGATGAAATTAGTAGAAATAGACTATAAACACAAAATTTGCCGAGGTTGATGTTTTTGGTCAAAAAAGTCAACAGTTGTCTTTTTCGAAAAAAGTCAAACTTAAAAATTTCGAAAATGAAATTTTTGAGAAAAATATTTCCATTGTGTTGTGATTGTTAGTGTTAATGGAAATCGACATTTATTTCGATAATAATTGATGTCTGGAGGTTATATTGATCAATCGGGTAATTAACCGGATATATGAGCAATTAATTGCTATTGATTCACATGATTATAACTATTTGTTCAGATATATGTACTATTGATTCACATTCATTTACTATTAGGGGAGTTGGGCAAGATTGATAATACTTGCATGACTAAGTTAAAAATGGAGGTATAGATGGAGGTACTATACTGTAATTCGTATTTTCACATGATTATAACTATTGATTCACGTGATTGAACTATTGATTCACATTATTTACTATTAGGGGAGGTGGTGCAAGTTTGATAATACTTGTAGGACTAAATTAAAAATGAAAGAAAAGTTGAAGGTATTGTACTGTAATATTTCGAGCCCCAAAACGTGCAATTATCGAAACTATATTTTCCTATGAATAGAAGCTCATTCTTCCTTCATTTCTCACCAATTCACTAAAGCTATAGAGCAATTATTATAGAGAGAAATTATAGAGAGAAAGAAGAAGAGAATTATGCTACCTCACTATTCTATTATCCAGTCTTCTTTTGAGGTAAGGGGTATTATTCTTTCGTATTCATTTCCATTCTTTATTATTATATTGGAATAACCTGTCTATGCAAAGTACCGCATACATGGTGAAATTCTTTTATTATTCCATTCTTTATTATTCTGTTGGAATAACCTGTCTGTGCGGTCTATCGCATGCCTGATGAATTTTATTGTTATTCAATTCCTTATTATAATGTTGGAATAACATGTCTATGTGAAGTACTGCATACATGGTGAAATTCTTTTATTATTCTATTCTTTATTATTCTGTTGGAATATCCTGTCTGTGCGGTTTACGCATGACATGGTTTTATTCTTTATTATTCTGTTGGAATAACCTGTCTGTGTGGTCTATCGCATGCCTGGTGAATTCTGTTGTTATTCCATTCTTTATTATTCTATTGGAATATCCTGTCTGTGCGGATTACGCATGACCTGGTTCCATTCTTTATTATTCTATTGGGAATAACCTGTCTGTTCGGTCTATAGCATGCATGGTGAATTCTTCTGTTATTCCATTCTTTATTATTATGTTGTAATAACCTGTCTATGTGGATTACCGCATGCATGGTGAATGATCTTTTGTATTCATTCCTTATTAAATTGTAGAAATGACCTGTCTACGTGGATTACCGCATGGCGGGTGAAAATCCATTTGCAGTTTCATAATTTTTCTGACCCTCAAAAATTCTAGAAAAATTTGAAATGATAATTTGATGAGTTTTCTATATTGTGTCCAAAGATGACGATTTTTGGATGTATAGATTAAGAGTTATGGATTTTATGAGAAAAGACTATTTTAAAAGTAAACCCTTATAATTCCGTGTGGTTAACTCCAAAATTGGTGAAATTTTTATTGGGAGTACATGTATATAACAGGAGTGTACCCTGTAAATTTCAGAATTTTTGGACAAAAGTACAATTTATGATAAATGTCTAAATATTCGACTGTTTTGGCCATATGAAAAATAGTAAATGAATTTTAAAAATTCTGAGAAAAATATATGTTCAATATGGGATTATATTCTGCTAAATCCCAGAAAAGAAATATTTTTGGAACTAATTTGGTATTTTTCATGAAAATGAACTAGTTACGAGTAAATGAATTAAATATGTTATGTGAAGTAACAAAATTGGAATGTAGGATTTTATGGCTTGGGAATCCTATATAGGGTATATACAGATTTTTGATAAAAGATTTGATCATTGGTGATGAAATCTTATGAGTATGACATTTTTGAATGATTAAATGCATTATTTGGTAAAGTGTAAACAATTGAAATAAATTGTTTATAAGTTTAAGAAGTGATTAGAATATTGTTATAATATTAATAATATTAGATTATGATTTTATTAAGTGATTGATAATATTTGGATAAATTTAAAGTTTTTAATATATATCCTTGTTTTTGTTTGATTAATGTTTATATCATTGTCATCATCCTCATGCTTTTATTGTGATGAAAGTCATCTTTGGCTTACGTGCAAAGATGGACTGTTGATTACTTATTTTATAATTGTATATCTTTGGTTTACGTAAAAAGATGGACTGTTGATTATTGGTTTTACAGTTGTATATCTTTAGCTTACGTGCAAGGATGGACGATTGATTATTAGTTTTACAGTTGTATATCTTTGGCTTACGTGCAAAGATGAACTATTGATTGATGAGTATCTTTGGCTTATATGCATAGATGAACTGTTTATTGGTATGATTATGACCAGGGATCATTCGGTATAATCATGACCCATAATGTTATAGATGACGTGGTAAAAGTACTCATAGGCCTGTAGTGCATTGATGGACAGATATTGGTATGATTATAACTAGGGATTATTCGGTATAATCATGACCATTGATGATTACATGAATATCCTTGGCTGTAGTGTAGGGATGATTCGAGAATGTGGATTATTTATTAAGCTGAGTCTCAGCAATAAAATTTTGATTATACACTTTTAATTTGTAAAAGACAGTAGATATCATACTCTACTTGACTCTTCTAAAATACAGTTGTATGTCTTTGGCCTGTAGTAAAAAGATGAATTGTTAAGGAATATCTTTGGACATAGTGCAAAGATGAATGAATATGAGAACTCGACTTTGAAAGCGTCAAAAGTGCACCTCATTAGAATGAATATGATAGTAATCTTCTCGCTCTTCTTTGGGGTCATAAAATATTTGCTGCTGTATTTATATGGCATTGTAATAATTGAGTTTTGATACTATCTACGAGACAATATTGTATTAAAACTCACAGCTTATCTGTTGTCGTACTCTGCACGACAGTTCAACAGTTGTATAAATGATGTTTGTATTTAATTTTTATAGAGTGATATCTGGCGACTCAGAATGGGTCGTGTGGACCTATTTTGGTGGCGTCACATTAGCTGAAGGAGACGTACTAGGACGAATAAAACTGATGTCTAACAATTCCTTCAGTTGGGTCTTTAACTCCTGAAGTTCAATAGGAGCCATTCGATATGGGGCTTTGGAAATGGGTTTTGTACCGGGTTCAAGGTCGATACAAAATTCAATTTCACGCACTGGGGGTAGGCCAGGAAGTTCTTCAGGGAATACGTCAGGAAATTTAGTAACAATAGAAATATCATTCAAAACTGACGTATTTTTGTTTAAATCTGTGACATGAGCTAAGAAAGCTTGACATCCATTTTTCAATAAACGAATAGCTTTATGGCTTGATATGACAGTGATTGACTTTAGTGGTTTGGTTGCTTGAATTCATATAATAGGTTGGTTAGTAATATGAAAGCTAACAACCTTACGAAAATAATCAATTTTTGCATGATGAGTAGTTAACCAATCAATTCCTAGAATTACGTCAAATGCAAGTATTTTCAATGAAATAAGATCAACGGGTAATGTGAGGGTACCGATTTGAACCAAACAAGACTTATAAAAAGTGGATGTAATGAAGGTTTCTCCTAACGAAGTTTCAACAGATAAGTCAAAGTCTAATTTCTCCGGAGTTAAATTTAAACGTTGAGCGAAAGTAGGAGAAATAATAGAATGGGTAGAACCGGTATCAAATAAGGTATAGACTTCGCTAGAGTTTATGATTAGCTTACTCGTGATGACCTCGTTCGGGTTCCTTACTTTCTGGGAGGTCACGACAAACACTCTCCCTTGAACTACTTGTTTTGAATTTTCTAGGACGGCCTTTAGTGCCTCCATCCCAGCTGGACTTGGCTTCCCAGAACGATAAAATCGAGCTAGGTGACCTTCTCTTCCACAATTGTAACACATTTTGGACTGCTGCGCACAGTTTGGACTGATATGTCCCTCCCCTCTGCATTTAAAGCATATGATACGTGGTCTTTCTCCTTTCTTAACAACAGGTGCTGGTGCTGACGTCTTTCCATCATTATTGAATTTCCTCTTCTTGAAATGTCCACTCTTACTGTCTTGGCCATGATTACCACCAAAGTGGTTACCATTTCTGGCCTATTGATTCCCTTCACGCTTGTTGTCACCGCTTCGATGACTGATACCAGTGGTACTATCATTTTATCGACTGCTTTCTCTTGGTTGGGTTGACTCATTATTGCGCTCCAATAACTGAGCCCTATTAACAACATCTTAATACAAACAAAGTTTGTAAGAAATGAGGTATTAACGTATTTCGAGTTTCAAACCTCTTAGAAACATCCGCGTCATTCTCTCCTCATTATCAACTAAGTGGGACACAAACCGGGACAACTCGGCAAACTTAGCTTCGTACTGCGACACGGTCATTTTGTTTTTCTCCAGTTTAATGAACTCTACCTCTTTCATGTGACGAATACTTTCGGGAAAGTACTTGTCGTTGAACAGTTCCTGGAACTTCTCCCAAGTCATCTTCAGTGAAGCAGGTTGAGTACGCTTTACAGATTTCCACCAGTATTCTGCCTCTCCTCGCAACATGAAGGTGGCAAAGGGAACCTTTTGCTCCTCGGAGCATCCCAAGACATCAAATATCTTGGTGATCTGCTTTATCCACGTCTTTTCCTTAAGTGGTTTTGGCTCTTCAATAAACTCTGATGGTCCCAGCTCCTTGAACTGATTAGCGGTGACTGTCCGAGATTTGCCAGTGTTTCCACCTGTATTTTGGACAGGAGCCGCTCTCGCCTGATGTTGCATGAATTGCATAAAGCCTCTGAACATCCCATCATTCATCATTTGATTGGTGTTATGGTTTACTTGAGGATTATTGTCTTCCTGTTGCACATTATCCTCGGTATTGATCTATGGTGACTCAACGGTCTCCTGTGCTCTATTACTATTCTCAATATTCTCGGATGTAATTTTCAAATATTGCCACCAAAATAAGGGTTAATTGACATACCACATATTATCCCTATACTCTGACCAACCAATTAAATACCAATTAAACTTAGGTAGGTCATACTAGCGAAGAAATTCCCCGTCTCTCCCCTCCTAGTTCTTGTCTCACATCTCAGCCAGGGATCATATCCCTAAGCTTTGATACTAACTGTGATGCCCCCAAAATAGGTATACATCACCCATCTTGAGTTGTCGAATACATGGTACAAAATTTAAATACAACTTAATAATACAACTGTCGTGTAAAATACGACCAAACATAAACTGAGAGTTTTAAAACGAATATTGTCATCTAGACAATATCCACACTTAATGAAGTCCTCATGACATTTATTATCACACTATTTAACAGAATAGTGAGGACTACTAATGCTATCATCTAGACCGTCACTCCGTTCCCCGACTAGTCCCAGCTATATTCTCATTTCATGAAGAGAACAATGAAATATTATGACTAAGATAATGCAGAATAAATTTTCGTTAGCCTTCAACAGTGTTAAATTGATAAAATATAACAAACATCAAGTTTATCTTCATCGGAACAAGCAATCCATTAGAAGAGTCAAGTAGAGAATAAAATCTACTATCTTCTATGATTTAAAAGGTTTTTCATCAACTTTATCACTGAGACTCAGCGTAATAAATAATCCACATCATCGAATCATCCCTGCACTACGGCCATGGATATTCATTAGTATAAAGACCACGAAATATCCATGCACTACGGGCCAAAGATATTCGTGTTTTCATCAATGGTCATGATCATGCCAACAACTGTCCATCAATGCACTACAGGCCAATGAGGACTTTCACCACATCATTTGTAAAATTACGGTCATGATTATAACGAATAATCCCTTGTTATAATCATACCAAGTCCATCTATGCATTATGGCTAAAGATGACTTTAATAACAATATAAACATGAGGATGATGACAATGATATAAGAATTCAATTAAAAGAAAGCAAAGAATAAATTTTTAAAGATTTATAATTTAATTTATCCAAATTCAATAATGTCCAAATTGTCAACATAATACTGCTTTGTGGAGTAAAATTCAAGAATAATATTGTATCAAAAATGATTTGGACCGAAAAGAAATCAATTTTTATCATGAATAGTACCCCGGGTGAATAGTAACTGAGTGAATAGTACTTCAGGAATAGTAACTCTGTGAATAGTACTCCGACATGAAAAAGTTAAAACTTATCAAGAATGCTCAGAATAATATTTTCATGAAAAGATACTGGATGAAGCGCAAATATCAAAGATATTCTACTAATTTCATGGAGTATAGAAGCCAAAACTTTAACCAAATGAGTATAGAATTCGAAATCTGAAACGAAATAATATTACTTACATACTACAGAGTATGGAAGAAAATATTATTTCAAGCAAATATTGAACAAAAATAACATCCCTTACCTTGAAAAGAAAAGTATTCCAACTGATTATAGCAGGGATATTCTTGAAGAAAACTTTTACTATTTTCTACGCTCAAAGCTTTCTAAAACTCGAAAGAAATACGCTCAATATTATAGAAGAATAATTCTCTGATTCTGGTGTGATTTTCAATTCTAACTAAGCATCTTATTTATAGGAGAATGGAAAGATAATATTTAGAAACTGACTGCACAGTGGAAATAATCACGAAAGAATTCTTCGGCCGAAACGTTTGATTTTATGATTTTACTATGCAGCACTATGCAATAAAATATTCTAATAAAACAAAAATTTTAAATAAAATATAATATATTCTATTTATAATCTAATAAAACAAAACTTATATAATATATATATGTATAGTAATAATACCTGTACTCCCTTTGTGACTCCCTGAACCAAAATTTCTTCCCCCCTCCCCCATAATCATTTCAGGCACATGTATATATATAAGCCTCCGTGAACTTAAGTTTCTTCCACCAAAAATCTTCCACATGTGGGCCCCATCATGTGTCATCATCACATATGGGCCCCACCATTTATAATATTAAATAATTTTCTACCGATTATTTTGAAAATCGGATAAATGGGGGTCCATAAAATAAGCAAAATTTGCATCAAATACTTCATAAAAATCCCTTCAATATTTTTAACAATATTTATCATCATTATTATAATTTGTAATATTTAACAACCAGCTCGTTCCCAGGAAAGAGGGGGCTTTCTAATAAGGATTTCTCCCTATTGGCGCGCAATTAGGTGACCAAACCTCTCATTGGCAGAACTTCTAGACATCGTCAATGTGACACCCCAAATTTTATGAATAAAGATTTAAATTTCTCGAAATATTTTTTTTGAATATTATGGTGTGGATTTGATATAATGTTATAGTTGTGGGTAATATTTATAAATTTTGCAAAGTAAAAAAGTTGTTATATAATATTCAATTGGTCGTGGAATATTTATTTTAACAGGGAATATTCATACAACGGCACAATCATTGGTGGACCCCACAACAGAAGTATTGTCGTAGTTAGAAAATGACAGAATTATCTTTTTATAAAAATAACGGCGAAAGTGTTACCTTTAAAACTGTTGAACTACTGGGTAGTAAAAGTACAGTAATACGCGTGGTTGCATAGTAGCACACGGTATTGATTATTGATGCTTACATAAGAAGTCACTCAATTATACTCAATTATTGCTACAGTAATTGCTGCATCATATCTCTCATATTATTGATTTAATTATTGTCACAATTATTGAGATAGCAAAGTTATTTATATTATTATTTACAATATTAACAATGTCTAGAAGTTGTGCCAAGGAGAGGTTTGGTCATCTAATTGTGCGGCAATAGGGAGAAATCCTTATCAGAAAGCCCCCTCTTTCCTGGGAACGACCTGGTTGTTAAATATTATGAATTATAATATTAATGATGAATAAGTTCGTGTTGATTATAGATGAAATTGATAGTTCCATTGTGTTGGAATTATTAGTGTTAGTGGAAATCGATATTTATTTCGATAATAATTGATGTCTAGAGGTTATATTGACCAATCGGGTAATTAATCGAATTAATGAGGAATTAATTGCTATTAATTTACATGATTATAACTATTTGTTCACATGTGTGTACTATTGATTCACATTCTTGTACTATTAGGGGAGGTGGTGCAAGATTGATAATATTTGCATGACTAAGTTAAAAATGGAGGTATAGATGGAGGTATTATACTGTAATTCGTATTTTCACATGTCTAGAACTATTGATTCACATGATTTACTATTAATTCATATGATTTACTATTAAGGAATGTGGTACAAGTTTGATAATACTTACAAGACTAAATTCAAAATGAAAGAAAAGAGGAAGGTATTATTCTATAATATTTTGAGCCCCAAAACGTGCAATTATCAAAACTATATTTTCCTATAAATAGAAGCTCATTCTTCTTTCATTTCTCATCAATTCACTAAAGCTATAGAGCAATTATTATAGAGAGAAATTATAGAGAGAATGAAGAAGAGAAGTCTGCTACCTCACTATTCAAGTATCCAGTTTTCTTCTAAGGTAAGAGGTATTATTCTTTCGTATTCATGAAGAGAGTTATTTTTCTTTCAATACTCGTAAGGGTTGTTATTACATTCTTTATTATTATGTTGGAATAACCTGTCTATGCGAAGTACCGCATATATGGTGAAATTCTTCTTTTATTCCATTCTTTATTATTCTGTTGGAATAACCTGACTGTGCGGTCTATCGTATACCTGGTGAATTCTGTTGTTATTCCATTCTTTATTATTCTATTGGAATATCCTCTCTGTACGGATTACACATGACTTGGTTCCATTCTTTATTATTCTGTTGAAATATCCTGTCTGTGCAGATTACGCATGACTTGGTTCCATTCTTTATTATTTTGTTGGAAATAACCTGTCTGTGCGGTCTATCGCATGTATGGTGAATTCTTCTGTTATTCCATTCTTTATTCACTCGGATATTCGGGGCAATTTTCGTGTTGGGTTACTTATCACCTGGTTATTATTCACTCTAGTATTATTCACTCGGATATTCAGGACACTTTTCGTGCCAGAGTACAATTCATGAGTTACTATTCATGGGTTATTATTCACCTGATTACTATTCACTATAGTCTCATTCACTCGGGTATTCGGGACACTTTTCATGTCGGGGTACTATTCATGGGGTACTATTCCCGAAGTACTATTCACGGGTTACTATTCACCCAAAAAATATATTTTTTTTCTGTCAAAATTATTTTTGTACATGAATATTATTCTTGAATTTTACTCTATAAAGCAGTATCATGTTGACAATTTAGACGTTATTTATTTCTGAATAAATTAAATTTTAAATCTTTAAAATTTATCATTGAACTTGTTTTATTGAATTAGTATGTCATTGTCATCATCCTCATGCTTATATTGTGATTAAAGTCATCTTTGGCTTACGTGCATAGATGGACTTAGTATGATTATGACCAGGGATTATTCGGTATAATCATGACCGTAATGTGACGAATGATGTGGTAAAAGTCCTCATTGACCTGTAGTTCATTGATGGACAGTTGTTGGTATGATTATGACCAGGGATTATTCAATATAATAATGACCATTGATGATTACATGAATATCCTTGGCCGTGGTGCAGAGATAATTCAATTTTATTTATTAAGTTGAGTCTCAGCGATAAAGTTGATGAAAAACTTTTTAAATCATAGAAGATAACATATTTTATGCTCTACTTGACTATTCTAATGGATTGCTTATTTCAGCTGCAGTTGTTAATCTAAACTTATTGTCTATTATATTCTATCAGTTGTTATACTGTTGAAGGCTAAGGATAATTTATTCTATATTATCTTAGTCATAATATTTCTTACTGGGCTAGTTGAGCTCACCCTTTCTTTCATTGTTCTCTTCAGGAAATGAGAATATAGCTGGGACGAGTCGGGGAATAGAGTGATGGTCCAGGATAAATGGCTTTAGTAGTCCTCACTATTCTACGGAATAATGTGATAATAATTGTAATGAGGACACCATTGAGTATGGATATTGTCTAGATGACAATATTCTTGTTTAAACTCTCAGCTATGTTTTGTCGTATTTTACACGACTATTGTATAATTAAGTTGTATTTGAATTTATATACCATGTATCTGGTGACTCGAGATAGGTGATGTATACCTATTTTGGGGGCGTCATAGTCAATATTGCAAATAATAATATTAATAACAGTCGTCTCAATTATTGATTTAATAATATAAAATATTATGCAGATGATACTATGACAATAATTGAATCAATAATATGAGAGATATGATGCAGCAATTACTGTAGAAATAATTGAGGTTTCAAACCTCTTAGAAATATTCGCGTCATTCTCTCCTCATTATCAACCAAATGGGACGCAAACCGGGACAACTCGATAAACTTGGCTTTGTACTGTGACACGGTCATGTTGTTTTGCTCCAGCTTGATGAACTCTACCTCTTTCATGTGACGAATACTTTCAGGAAAGTACTTGTCATTGAACAATTCTTGGAACTTCTCCCAAGTGATCTTTAGTGCGGCAGGTTGAGTACGCTTTACAGATTCCCACCAGTAATCTACCTCTACTCGCAACATGAAAGTGGCAAAGGGAACCTTTTGCTCCTTAGAGCATCCCAAGACATCAAATATCTTGCAGATCTGCTTTATCCACATCTCCACCTTAAGTGGTTTTGGCTCTTCAAAAAATGCTAGTGGTCCCAGTTCCTTTAACTGCTTTGCGGTGACCATTCGAGAGTTGCCAGTGTTTCCACCTGCATTTTGGACAGGAGCTGCTCTTACCTGATGTTGCATGAAATGCATAAAGCCTCTGAATATTCCATCGTTCATTATTTGGTCAGTGTTGTTGTTTGCATGAGGATTGTCGCCTTCCTGATGCATATTATCCTGATTATTGATCTGTGGAGACTCAACGGTCTCCTGTGCTCCATTGCTATTCTCAACATTCTCGGATGTCATTTTCAAATACTGCCACAAAACAAAGGTTAATTAATATATCACATATTATCCCTATACTCTGACCAACCAATTAAATACCAAATTAACTTAGGTAGGTCATACTAGCGAAGGAATTCCCCGTCTCTCCCCTCCTAGTTCTTGTCTCACTTCTCAGTCGGGGATCATATCCCTAAGCTTTAATCCCAACTGTGACGCCCTCAAGATAGGTATACATCACATATTCTGAGTCGCCAAATACATGGTACAAAATACAAATACAATCTTAAATATACAATATGAGCTGTGAGTTTTAATACAAATATTGTCTTCTAGACAGTATTCAAACTCAAAATAAGTCCTCAATACATTTATTAACATATTATTTCATAAAATAGTGAGGATTACTAATGCTATCATCTTGACCGTCACTCTGTTCCCCGACTAGTCCCTACTATGTTATCATTTCCTGAAGAGAACAATGAAAGTAAAAGGGTGAGCTCAACTAGCCCAGTAAGAAATATTATAACTAAGATAATAAAGAATAAATTATCGTTAGTCTTCAACAGTGTTAAACTGATACAATATAACAAACATCAAGTTTAACTGCAGCAGAATAAGCAATCCATTAGAAGAGTCAAGCAGAGAATAAAATCAACTATCTTCTATGGTTTAAAAAGGTTTTTCATCACTTTTATCGCTGAGACTCAGCTCAATAAATAATTCACATCATCCCTGCACTACGGACAAGGATATTCATTAGTATCACAACCACAAATTATCCATGCACTACGGGCCAAGGATATTCATGTATTCATCAATGGTCATGATTATACCGAATAATCCCTAGTCATAATCATACCAAAAATTGTCCATTAATGCACTACAGGCCACTAAGGACTTTTACCACATTATTTGTAACATTACTGTCATGATTATACCGAATAATCCCTGGTCATAATCATACCAAGTCCATCTATGCTCTACAAGCTACAGATGACTTTCAACATAATAAAAACATGAGAATGATTACAATGATATAAGAATTCAATAAAACAAGGTCAATAATTAATTTATCCAGGAACCAATAATGTCCAAATTGTCAACATGATACTGCTTTGTGGAGTAAAATTCAAGAATGCTCAGAAGAATATTTCCATGAAAAGATACTAGATAAAGCATAAATATCAAAGATATTCCACTAATTTCATGGAGTATAAAAGCCAAAACTTTAACCAACTGAGTATAATAAAGAATGGAATAAAAAAAGAAATCACCAAGCATGCGATAGACCGCACATACAGGTTATTCCAACAGAATAATAAAGAATGGAATAACAGAAGAATTTCACCATGTATGCGGTACTTCGCATAGACAGATTATTCCAATATAATAATAAAAAATGGAATAACAGAAGAATTTCACCATGTATACGGTACTTCGCATAGACAGGTTATTCCAACATAATAATAAAGAATGGAATAACAGAAGAATTTCACCATTTATGCGGTACTTCGCATAGACAGGTTATTCCAACATAATAATAAAGAATGTAATAACAGAAGAATTTCACCAAGTATAAGGTAGTTCGCGTATACAGGTTATTCCAACAGAATAATAAATAATGGAATCGCAGAAAATTTTTACCATGTATGCGGTACTTCGCATAGACATGTTATTCCAACATAATAATAAAGAATGGAATAACAGAAGCTCTCTTCATGAATACGAAAGAAATAATACCCCTTACGAGTATTGAAAGAAAATAACTCTTTTCATTAATACAAAAGAATAATACACCTTACCTTAGAAGAAACTGGATATAGGAATAGTGAAGGAGCAGAATACTTTTCTTCTTTCTCTCTCTAGAGTTTTAGTGAATTCGTAAGAAATAATGAAGGAATGAGCTTCTGTTTATAGGAGAATGGACTGAATATTAACTAATTTATGAATGGTCCAGATTGATTTACTTTTAAACGGACGGTCCATATTAATTCACTATGCATTATTAATAAAATATTCTAATAAAACAAAATCTTTTAAATAAAATATAATATATTCTATTTATAATCTAATAAAACGAATAACTTTATAAAAGTATTCTATTTTATATAAAAAGATTTTACTATACAAACACTATGCAGGTACTATAAAAACATTATGCATAATAGAATATTATATATTCTATTTATAGTCTAATAAAATGAATTACTTTATAAAAATATTCTATTTTATATAAAAAGATTTTACTATACAAATACTATGCAGGTACTATGCAAACACTATGCATAATAGAATATTATATATTCTATTTATAGTCTAATAAAATGAATAACTTTATAAAAGTGTTCTGTTTTATTACATTTATAATAGTAATAAAACAAAACTTATCACCTTTATTATAATTCACAATATTAATCGACCAGGTTATTCCCAAGAAAGGGGGGCTTTCCAATAAAGATTTCTCCCTATTGGCATGCAATTAGGTGACCAAACCTCTCCTTGGAGGAACTTTTAACATTGTTAATATTGCAAATAATAATATTAATAACTTTGTTATCTCAATTATTGATTTAATAATATATAAAATATCGACAATAATTGAATCAAATAATGTGAGATATTATGAAACAATTACTATAGCAATAATCAACAAAATTGAGTGACTTCTCACGTAAGCATCAATAATCAAAACCGTGTGCTATTATGCAACCAGGCGTATTACTGTACTTTTAACACCGGGTGTTTCAACAGTTAACGGTAAAAATTTCGTCGTTATTTTCATAAAATATTTTTGTCGTTTTCTCAATTCGACAATAATTCCGTTACGGGGCCTATCAATGATTGTGCCGTTGTACGAATATTCCCTGACCAATTGAATATTATATAACAACTTCGTACTTTGCAAAATTTATAAATATTACCCACAACTATAACATTATATCAAATTCATTCCATAATATTCAAAAAAATATTTCGAGAAATTTAAATCTTTATTCATAAAATTTGGGGTCTCACACTATCACTCTCGGATGAAGACATTTTTTTGAAAACCATACTTGTTTGTCAATAATTCCTTATTGTCAATTTGCATTATGATATGCTTGAACATGAATTCATATACTCCTAATTATTCAAAAGGCATTCATTATCATGTCTAACATGTTTCACCCATCTTTTTACTTTTGAGAAACAAAGCCATTTTTTTATTCAATTAACATATCATGGCATAGTAAAGAAAACTACTAGTATTAATTAAGAGAGAATTTTGTCTTGGACTAAACAGAAAATGACATGTTTATTATTGTTGTCACACTTAAGTTTTGCTACTGTTTTTGTTGATTTGATATTTATATTTAGTTATTTAATTATATATTTATATAAATATCAAACATTACAAAACTTAAATTTATTGTCATTGATATATATCGAGAAAGAATTACTTGTCATGGACTCTTGATACTGATATTCATATAAAGACAACTTTGGAGATATAATTAAGATTGACAAACATGCATCCCTATAGGATCATGCAAAATCATTTATTTTTATTCTCCATCATCTCCATGAAAAAAAATATTGATAAAGACATGTTAGAAAAAAAATATATTTATTATATTTTATGCCTCGAATATGCTCTTGCAGCAATATCGAGAGCATTAGTTCAGAAAATATTCATTGAAGCGATAAATGAACTTATATTCCTAGAAGTGATATCATTTCTACTAGTGACTGAACAAATAATGAGTTTTTGGTGAAAAACCAACAATCTCGCCCGATTGGTTCTACTCCATTCCTTGAAGTGAATGGAACCTCATTTGATAAACATAGAGGAAATTATGGTTCTGGTCGTGGGCGTGAAAAGAACTATCAATATAGAAAATGGAATGTACATGTCATACTCCTAAACATTTGATAAATTTGTACCAGACTCCATAAAAGAAAATAAAATTGAAATAAATTTTATTGATCATAATGATCCTGAAGATTCCATGAATTATTTTGACTTTCAAATGGAATGAAAATAACATAAAATATGTTTAATTTCATTACAATGTCTTCGAGTTTGTGCATAACTATACATTGCTAGTAATTTAACTACAAATGGTATATCAAGTCGTGTGAAATTTGCAAGATGTATCAAAACATCATTTACACTAATATATGGTACTTCATGACCAAGAGTTTCATTATTATTTTCATGTGGTCAAAACGGATCTTTCTAGATATCAAGTGACCAACCCATCATTAGAGTACTCAAAGGATTAACATTATCCATGTAAAGTTACTTCAGGACTTTTTCAGTGTATGTTGATTGATGAACAAGAATTTCATAGTTCAATTTGTAGGCCAAGAAAAAAATTTGTCTTACCAATATCTTTTATCTCAAATTTAATTAAAGGCTCTCGAAGAGCGATTATAATTTTGTCAAAGGGCACAAAAACTTTGAATTGATGATTCTTTATATTCTTCTGAGGCAAGCAAAAATTTGCTCAGCTTTAAGGATATGCATTATAATGGTTATCATATTGAAACCAATAGCAAAGGTGGTGAAGAATTTCTTTATATTACTTCAATAGTATCAGTATCAGGCTAGAAGCTCATATTAGAAAAACTGTCTATTTTCTCTTCTGGATTATATTATACTACAATGAGAACAATTGAAATAAATGTTACAATACACCAGAAGTGTGTAATACACCATAAGTGTTTAGATCCAATGGTTTTTATGATTTGGTATGATCGTGTTGATCATCCAAGATCAATAATGATGCGTCAAATTATTGAAAACTCTCATGAATATCCCTTAAAGAACTAGAAGATTCATTTACCTATTGATTATATCAAAGTAAATTAATTACCAAATCATCACATTTAAAGATTATTATTGAGTATTCATATTTCTTAGAAAGAATTCAAGGTGATCTATGAACCAATACACCCACATTGTGGTATATTCAAGTATTTTATGGTTTTAATTGATGCATTAACCAGATGATCACATGTATGTTTACTTTTAACTAGAAATATTGCATTTCCTATGCTTCTTGCTCAAATAATTAGGTTGCGAGTACACTTTCCTAACTATATTATTAGGAAAATTTATTTAGATAATGCTGGTAAAATTTACATCTCTAGTTTTTGATGAATATTTCATGTTGCGCATACGCATACTCAAAATAATGTAGCTGAATCACTTATCAAGAGACTTCAATATATTACTTGACCTCAGATTATGAAATCAAAATTATATGTTTATGCTTGGGGTCAAGCTATTTTACAAGTTGCATCATAACCATAACATGTAATTTTTTTAAAAGCACGTTTCGAGGATTGTCCTTATTAATGAAACAGTCTTCCCACCATTAGGGGGAGAAAAGTTGTTGCCTGAAGCATGACTTGAGATCGTTGCCTGAAGCACGACTTGAGATTAATTGGAATGTTTCAACATTATTTAATCTTGATCCTCATACAAATCAATATGAACTAGAAGTTCAATGGATTATTCATTTGCAATGAATTACAAATCAATTACCAAAATTATTCACCAATAATAAGTAAATAGTGAAATCTCACATTCTAGATGTTAATACTCCAGCAAGGATTGAAGTCCTCATAGGACAATCAGTTAATACAGCAGCAAATTGAATCAAAGTCACACCTGAAACGTGAAAGAATGATCGGTGTTAAAGATAAAATTCTCCAAAAGAAGAAAGTACAAGAAAAATAAGTTACAACCTATAAAGAGACTATACCCATGAAGCAGGCTAAAAAATTTATTGATCTATCTAAAATTTATGAACAAAAATCTCCTGGAAATAAAACTCTTGAAGAGTTATCCCCTGAAGAGGATGGGTTATCTCCTGAAGAGGATCAGGTACCTAAAAATAACGAGACCTCGATACATTATGTATATATAGGAGACAAATATATTGGATAGAAATAAAATTATTTTTGACAACATATTTTCATATAAAGTTGTTCTTGATATTACAAGAAGTAATGATCATGAATATAAATCACAAATATTTGATGAATGTAGAAATATTTGGTCAATGTGGAAAGAGTCGATTTAAGAAGAATTAAATTCACTAAGTAAATGTGAAGTTTTTGGACCTGTATTCCGAACACCTAAAGGCATAATGTTTGTTGGATATAAAAGGGTATTTGTACGTAAACAAAATAATAAAAATAAAATTATAAGGTACAAAGCGCGACTTGTAGCACAAGGTTTCTCACAGAGACCTGATATTAATTATAAAGAAACATATGCTTCTGTAATGGACGCAATTACATTCAAATTTTTAATTAGCTTGGTAGCAAGAGAAATTAATGGATGTTGTTACATCATATCTGTATGGATCATTAGATAATAATATCTACACAAAAATCTCTGAAGGATATAAAATGCATGAAACATAAATTCTATATCTCGAAGTATGTACTTTATCAAGCTACAAAGATTCTTATATGGGTTAAAGCAATTCCAGATGCATATTATGGTATAATCGCCTGAGTGGATATCTTTTGAAAGAATAATTTTTCAATCCAATTTATGGATGTATTTTTATCAAAAGATCATAATCTGGATTTGCTATTATTACTATATTTATTGATAAAAGATCTTGCTCTAGAAGAGTCGACAAAAACAACAAATTTGAGATGAAAGATATTGGTAAGACAAATTTTAGTCTTGGCCTACAAATTAAACTATAGAATTCTAGTTCATCAATCAACATACACAGAAAAAGTCATGAAGTAACTTTACATGGATAATATTAATCCTTTGAGTACTCCAATGATGGGTTGGTCACTTAATATCAATAAAGATCTGTTTTGACCACAAGAAAATAATAAAGAAACTCTTGGTCCTGAAGTATCATATCTTAGTGCAATTGATGTTTTGATGTATCTTGCAAATTTCACACGACTTGATATAGCATTTGCAGTTAACTTACTAGCAATGTATAGTTATGCACAAACTCGAAGACATTGTAATGAAATTAAACATATTTTATGTTATTTTCGTGATACTATTGATTTGGGATTATTTTATCCAAAATATAGAACCAAGCATATTGTACCAAAATTATTTAATTTATACACATGAGCCCCAGAAGAATGGCATATTGATATCAAGCATATATGATCATGTGATAATTAGGTTGATATATTCATTAAGTCATTACCAACTACGATTTTGAAGAAGATGGTGCAGAATATTGGCATGCTTCGACTTAATGATATTTTTACCATGAACAATGAAATTCTATGTACTTATGAAGGGGAGTAAAAAAGATATGCATGTGTTGATTGTAGTTCTTTTTCCTTCACTAAGGTTTTTTTCCACTGGGTTTTCCTTTGCAAGGTTTTAATGAGGCAATCTCAAGGCACTAAAAGTTATACAAGAATATTGTACTCTTTTCCTTCGCCAAAATTTTTTCTCACTGAGTTTTTATTTGGTAAGATTTTTAACGAGGCATATTCTTAGAAAATTGCTACAAAAGAACTCCATCCAATCTGTATGAAGACAATGTTGCATGTATAGCTCAATTAAAGGGAGGATACATCAAAGGAGATAGAAGAAAGCACATATCACCGAAATTCTTTTTCACACATGACCTTGATAAATGCGGTGACATTGATGTTCAACAAATTTGCTTAAAAGATAATCTAGCAGATTTGTTCTTCGAAGCATTACCAACTACAACATTTGAAAGATTGTGTCGCAATATTGGAATGCGATAGTTGAAAGACTTAAGGATACATTCATGGGAGAGAGCTAATATGCGCTGCACTCTTTTTTCCTTAACCAATATTTTTTTTCCTATTGATTTTTTCTGGTAAGGTTTTTAATGAGGCAACTTTCAATGCGTATGGCTATATAATAGACATTCAAGGGTGAGTGTTATAAAAGTATACATAGTGTGTGGATGTCTAGATACATTCCTACCCATATCTAGATACATTCTTACCCCTTTATTGTAATGACCTTTGAGTTTTGAAACTCTCATATCCTTTAAGCTTTGAAACTCCTATGACCTATGAGTTTTGGAACTTCCAAGTATTTACGTACATGTACTTATAAATAAAAATATTGTCAAGAGGATGGAAGGGATATACAAATACAATGAGAATGCTCTCTTTTTTCTAATCATCTTTGTTCTTAATTTTAGTAATCTTTTTATAACATGATTAAATTTATATTAATTATTTATATTTTTAGTAAATATATTGTATCAAAGCCCGGTCCCGCTAGGCCTAAATCCCGCTAGGTCCGCCCATGCATCCATTTCAAACGAATAAAAATGAAACACACAAACACGCATACACATACATGAGAAATAGAATATAAGGAATGTGTTAGCCAAATTAGGTTAATACTACTCATTTAATAATGATGCAACTTTACCTTTAGGATTTTGTTTTTTATTTTAGGGTTTCATACAATTTTTTTAACATAAAACTATATTCAATGACACTATTCAGATAAACACATTTCTAACCATCTATAAGAGATTGAGTGGTTCGTTTTTACAATTTTTAATCCATCCAGTATTACTAGCATAGTGGATGACACTTAATTATATTTTAAAATTTAGACTGCACAATTTTTTTATAGATGATTTTAGATATATTTGTCCGTATTGTATCGTATCAATACTATGGATTATCCTCTCTCTCTCTAAAATGTGTGCGTGTGAGTAAACTTTTGATCATGATTTCACATCCCATGAGATCAATGAGATGTACCTAAGTAGTAGTGGCCAACAAAATACTACTGTAGCTGCCATAAACATCGGCTTTGAAAGCTATAAAGATTGAAATTTCAATCCACTGCGGGGTTGTTTTGTAATGGTTAAGCTAATGGAAAAGTGACCCAATGAAAATGATTTATGTAGAGATTTAGTTTCATGTCAGGATTCTTTTCTAATATTTAAAGTTTTTATGGTGTGCTTTTGATGCCTAATTATTATTTTTTTAATAGAAAGTGACTAATAAGTACAAAATACCGAAAGGCTGATATTATAATACAATTTCAAATAGGAAATAATAATAACTATTATTTATTTATTTTTTGTAAATTAATCACGTCTTTGTGATCTTTTTAATTGATATATTTTGATAGTTAGTAATGATAGTACTATGAAAAATATTTTATAGCATTAAGAGAAATTGGAGAGAACGATACTAGTGAGAAGAGCCAATGTAACACCCCCTTCCCGAAAAGGAAAGGGAGGTCACGCACAAAGCACAACAAACCTCAAAATAGTAAACAGAGCACTAATAACTTCAACATATGTAATAATGATATCCACCAATAACGTATTGATTGTAATTCTCCAACTAGAGTCAAAATAATCAAAACTTAAAATTTCGAAACAACCTAGATTGATGGTCAAAGACAACTCTCTCATTACACTATCCCTGAATCGCCCCTGCAAACCTGCCGGAAGAAAAATACAGCATGAGCCAATTGCCCAGTACGGATATAAATGTACAAAAGATATACAACTGAAATACGAAATCAACATAGACAAAATATTGCCTCTGACAAAAATAAAACTCCAAAGATATGAATAGAATATATCTAAATCAACAGGAATAACGAAACAAACAGAGGAGTAAAGAAAATAATGAACTGAAATAACTAACCCAATTAATTGAAAGGAGACGAAACAAACTGAAACGAAACGAACACAATAAAATAATAGGCTGAAACAAATGGCTGGGGTTATTTCATACCGATTGAGCTCAGAAATATACCTTGCCACATAGGCAAGTCAAAACAATGCCACACAGGCAAGTCAAAACCATGCCACACAGGCAAGTCAAATGATGCCACACAGGCAACCAAAATAATGCCACACAGGCACATCAAAACAATGCCACACAGGCAAATCAAAATAATGCCACACAGGCAAATCACACATTGGACCGCGAATCCGAATGTATGCAAATCGGATAGGTGTGTTTGGCACAACATCACCAATCCGCAGAACAGAAAACTAGGGTTAACCCATACACCTCCCACAATAAAACACCAAATGACCCATTTACTCCGGAGCCCAAAATGGAGACGCCGTGGACTAATCACACCGCCACGGAAAGTGTCATGTCTCTCGTGCCAAGACGACATGCCTGTGGTACCCACACAGGTGGTTATAGCTCAGGTATACCCTACAGTATATTCTAACAAAATACCATGTCACAACATATGCGACATAATACCAACAAAAGGGGTTCTATATGTACATGTTGAACCATATCAAATTATGGTCGCAAGGTCTCAAAAGAAGGTAACAACATGTACCGCTCTACAATTATCAAAAATAAATATTAAACATGATAACCTAATTCAAAGAGTACAAATACGAGTCATATGTATCAACTCCAAATGAAACTAATATATTTATTTCACAGGAAACAATTATGTGAAATAATAACGAAATTCGAACAAGCGACAAAACGAACAAATCAAATTTAACAAGAGTATCGCAGAAAGAGTACGGAATCCGTACCTGATACTTCCAACCCATTTATAGCACATTCCACAAGATCTTACCCTCAAATGCCAACGATATCAAATACGAAACGTTATTCGCAACCTAAACATATTCACCTCAAATTAAATACAATCAAAACTAATAATTCCAAAATAATTCACAATCTGTTTAATATGCCTTTAATCATCGCCTTTTATCAATTATTAATACTCCAAAATTTATATTCTAAAAATGACTCGTTAAATTCCTTCTGTTCGAACTAATAATAAAATAAAATTTTATTACAAATCTAACCATTACTAACATAATATTAACTAATTTTATTAAATAATATTTTTTTTATAATATTAACAAATATACGAATTCGATTTGAATTAATATACAAAACTTTCGGTACAATTTCTAAATATAACATAATAATTAGTTATTTATTAAGCTAGTATACTAATCTTATCACCCCACTGCCATTCGAAATTAGATTGCTAAGAAACAAAATATCTAAGCTTACATATTATATTCTAATAAACAAAAACAATATATCTACATATATATATATATATATATATATATATATATATATATATAATGATAGTAGTAATAGGCCACCTGACATGTTCATTATATATATACCCACTTCCTATAGCCACCTTAATCAATTTCGGTAATCACTTTGCAAAAGTACTATGCATATAAAATATATTTTTAAACTTTATTATGAATTAGTGAACTTCCAACAAAATAGATCTAATAGCTAAAAAAATAATAATAACTTACTAATTGGATATTGCAAAATTTAAAGGTTGATGAATTTCCTTCTCTCTTTTTTGTGCCGCCATTGCTCTCCCTTCTTTTCTCTCTCTTCGTAGTAGAGGTTGCGCCCTTTTTTTTTTCCAGTCAGTTATGAGAGGTATGTGAGATAGATTAGGGTTTCAATATTTATTAACCTATCTTATTAACTCTCCTAATTTTAATAGGATTTTAATATTATCCAAATACAAATTAGACCCAATTAGTATAAAAGCCCAAATTAATGTAATCACCTACTTATTATAAGTCACACAAATTAAATACAATTTGATCCAAACATAATAAAAGCCCAATTAAAAATATGAATTTAAATATTATTATTTTTTTTAATTTTTTTTTACAGGGTATTACAGCCAACTACCTTTTCCAATGCCAAACAATTGTATTTATTTTGATATCAAATACTTATTTAGTTAATCAGTAATACTTTTTTTTCTTCACAATATCTTAATTAAATCAATTTTTTACTCTAAAATTTATCTCCTTCTTGTTTATTAGATTATTGAAAACTTTTCTTTGGAAAAAAGGAAGAATTAAAATAAACTTTCATTTGCCATTTTTACATACATTTGAACCTACAAAGAGCACAGGCGTTGACAAATGCACTAAAACAATGGACGGTTGACAATAAGAGATACTCATGTAAGTGCCTTTATTATATAGTAGCCGACAGCTCTTGTATAAAATAGGTGTTGATATTTCAATGTCCAAATCTTTTTTGATCAAGTGCCCCTTAATTATGATTTGCTTGAGAACTTAAGCATTTCTCATGACATAAATGTTTGTTACTAGTGTAGTTGATTCGGCCAAAAATAATCATCACCAAAAACAAAAATTTCACAAAGGAAAGCATTATTTTCATATATAATTTTGACATTTTTATATGGTCTTCTCTCGCAAGAGAGTTGGGTGAATCTTCCTTTATGTGAAAGAAGTACATGTAAAAATATCAAAATTATATATGAAAATATCATTTCCCTTTCAAAAAACGTAATACTCCCTCCGTCCCAAATTAACTGCTCAGTTTTGACTTTTAAAAGTCAAATTGACTATTTTTAGAATTAATAATTAAGCATATATAAATATATTTATAAAATTATAAAATTTAGGATTAGTAATAAATTGTATATACTTTCTTTTGGTTATAATCTCTTTACCTATATTTTAGCAAAAATAGTAAAAATATTAGTTTTAAAAACGGTCAATTTGACTTTAAAAAGTCAAAACTGAGCAATTAATTTGGGACAGAGGGAGTAATCAATATTGGTAATTATTGCATTTTCTATTAATTTTTTTTACAAAAATTAAAAATATGTTTGAAGGGGGGGAGTTCAAAATGAAACCACCTTAAAAAGAAAACTTCTCCAAAATGTAAGTCGAATAGGGCTTTTGGATCTTGTATGCCTACTTATCAAGGGAAAAAAGGAAATTAAATTATGGATGTTAATGTCAAGATTTGTCCACACGCCTTAATTACCAAAGCGTGTCCAATTTTTCACAGGAACGAAGTCACACGAAGAAGTTTGACGGTTTGGGCCGCGAGAGGATAACTCCGGTGTGAGAAAAAGTACATAATGAACAAGATTTAACAATCGAGGTATTTAATTAGTGCTGAAAAATAATAGTGAATTGTGTGTACTTGAGAACCATAGTATTTATAGTGATCAAATCCCCTCTACATGCCATTTCCCGTATGAAAATAGGATTCCTCATTAGGTCAGGTTGCTTAATGGGATTAAACTAGATCTCCTTAAAGGATGGAAGTCGAATTCTATCTTGACATTTTCCTTAGGAGTTAGAAACCAAATATAATTAGGAATCTTAGATGCCTTAAAGTTCTCTAATTGTCCAAACAGGCGCCTACGTGGGGAGACTTCCTTCACGTGGACCATGCCCTATCGATTCACCTGGGCCCAAATAATCATGTTCTAATATTGCCCCCACAATTTTCCATTATATATAATGGAAGAGTTCTTCATTAAAATCTCAATAATTAATACCTCAGGCCCATCACTCATTGTTGGGCCCTTACATCACTCCCACGTTCGCCATTATTTTAGCAGAATTAATGCGTCGTATTTAGCTAGTCGAGATAAGTTGAAAGGTCAGTTAGTTCAAAAGCCTTTTCCTCCAAAAACAACTGCCACTTTTCAGATCTAACTTTTCAAAATCAACCAAGAGCTCTCTGCAACCTTTTCCCTCAACCTGCAAATCCCTACTTCCGGTAAACATTTTCTCTGATTACTCCACCTCTTTATTCTTTAATGGTTGCTTCCAACACTCCATCTTCATCATCCGCCACGATCTCTTCTACTAAAAACACCTCCTTAAACTTCGTTCCAGGCTCTATCGTCCTCATTACTACTAAGGGTGTAAACGAACCGAGTCGATCCGAGTATTGAGTTGCTTAGATTTTGTTCACAAAATTTATCGAGTATAAAATAAAGTTTGATTGAGGCTTATTTAACTACCGAGTCGAGCACGATTTCAAATCGAGCCCGAGCATTTTGAATTTTTCCAACGAATATGATCCGAGTATAATTAGAAAATTACAATTTGTCAAAGTTCGACTAATTTATTGAACTTTAAAATGTGCTCATATTTGACTCATTTATATTTCGAGTCGTCGAGCTCGAATCGAACTTTTAGTCGAACGAGTACGAATCGAGCCCGAACTGTTTGCTCATTTTACAGCCTTAATTACTACTTCCATCCTCTCTTATGTCACATGCACCGCCATCTCCACCAGTTTCACCATAGTCACTACCACCGTCACCAATGGGCTTATTACTAGCATAATATTATATTTTCTTAATCAAATGCAATATTTGAAGGTTCTATATATGACTTTTAGGTTTCATATTCGATTTTTATTCGTTTAAATTTATTCTTCTTTTATGTAAAGTATATATTTCTTTATTTATGTGAGACTTGATTACTTGCAATAGAAAAGCGGAGAATTTAATTATGAGATTTTATTGTATTTCCCATAATAAGGTTTAAAAAAAGAAGGTAAGATATTCTAGTATTGTGGCACGTGCAAACTTTTAAGATATACTAGTATTGTGGCACATGCAAATTCTATGTGCTATTCAAAAGAGAATTAAAAAGAATCAATAAAATAAAATTTAAAACAACTAAAACAAACTTTGTTGGAAATGGTATAGTTGGAATACAAAATCATAGGGAATGATATCAAGAAAAAAACTTTTACTCTTGAATTATAATATGGCATACACAAGAGTTGAAGCTTAGCTAAGCAACTAAGTCATGATCATGGGAAGGATTAGTGGGATAATAATAAATTAAAGTTACTATAAACAGAATAATTAGAGTGATGATTTTGATTAGAGCCTTCTCGACAATTGACTTTGGTAGACCATTGAAAACAGCAATTGACTTTAATTCGGTATTTAATTGGAGTGTTGTCAACGCAATTTTTTGTTACTACTTAAATTAATTTATAATTATGCCGACAAGAAGAATGATTACAAAAGAATTGCCTCGATGCTTTTAAATGTTATACAAATCTTTCCTTTAGGAAGCTTGCATACAGCAACCGGTTGTTAGGAGCAACCCCTTTTGGTCCAGCCACTACAACTTGTAGTGGCTTATAAAAAATAAAAAAAAATTGTCTAAGGCCGGTACAGGTTGCAGTGGCTGGGCCAAAAGGGTTTGTTCCACAACAACCGGTTGTTGTGGATGAAATATATATATATATATATATATATATGGGGTTCCATCCACAGTAACCGGCTGCTGTGGAGCAACTCTTTTTCAACCTGTTAAAATTTCGGCTGGAGCAAGAAAATAAAATAAAAATTCAACAGACCAAAAAATGATTGCTCTTGCTCCACAGTAACCGGTTGCTATGGATAGAAACCCTATATATATATATATATATATATATACGGTCCGGTTCCTTTAAGGACGCCCAAAACATTGTATTATGAAAAAATTATAGTTCTATAAAATATTAAAAAAAAATTTAGTTGTTTTTTAAAAAAAAGCAAAAAAAAAATCCGCATTTTAACAAAATAAGGGAGCCCTGACTTGATCGGTTCTGTATATATATATATAAACTCAATTTTCATTACTGAATATGTAAAGGGCTTATCAACATATCAAGTTTTAAATTGAGAAAATCAAAACATACTTTTATCACTGATCACAATAAATATAGGGTAGGATTCATTGTAAATCGTAATTATATAGTTTACCTTGCCATCATTTCTTACATTGTTCATTACAAAATTTGACGATTATAACTTAAAAAAGACAACCTTCTACATTATTGTGTTGTGGAACTACTTTACTACCACAACACAAATTTGCCAAAAAAAAGAATTATTCTTAATTTCAAACAGAGCCGGCCCTGGGGCAGGTCTACCAGGGCGACCGTCCAGGGCCCAAAGTTGAGGAGGGCCCAATTTTTAAAAAAAATTATGTATGTGTATTAAAAAATAAAAAAATAATTATAAAATATAATATAAAATAAATCAATAAATTAATATGGAGAATCAAAATAGACTCTTAGCCACAAAAAAAAGAAAAAACCCTTCAACCCTCTCAGTTCATATTTGATTTACGGTTTAACTGTAAAATTTAAAATATTTTGTATTAACTGACGAGAATAAATATTTGATTCACGGTTTAACTGCAAAATAAGGCATACTTAATTAAAAAGTTGTTTATATTACACATCTCTATATCATAGATGCTAACAACTTAAGAAAACACAAAAGTCCTATTTTAATTTTTGATTATGAGTTTTAATATTATATTTATTATTCCCTCCGTAATATGATAAAAAATTTAGTTGACTTTTTATGTATATTAAAAATAAAAAAATTTATCCATTTTTAAATTCTCATTTAATTGTATAATTTATTGTACATAATTAATGATATTTAATAAATATGCATTTACAATAAAAATACGACAATTGAACTTAATATGTGGCCAGGGCAGGGGCAAAACTGCTCTCAAGATAGTAATTAACCTTTAACAAAAAGATATTAAAGTGAATTTTATATAGTTATATAAACAAACTAGTACTAATATATAGTGAATTTTATATAGTTATATATTGTAAATTATGTGTCTTGTGTTGAATACAACTTCAAAAGAGTCACAATCCGTACCAAATAGAATTATTTTGTAACAATCCTTGTATCTGTAGATATGTAATAATCCTAGATATTTTTAAAAGTTAAATAAATTATATTAATTTTAAAAAATTAAATTTGATTATATACTTTGAAAATAATTTATAATACTATTAGAATTTTAATTGATTGAGATATATAGTTAATGTAGGTAATTAGAATTATTGTTAATTATAAATTATTTTATTATTTTTAATATTTATTATTATTACTATTTTTGGTGTAGCAAGATTTTGCAAATAAATAAATAAATAAAGGAAGGAAGGAAGAAGCCCGTGGCTCGGCCCGACCCGGGCCATGGGTCTCACAATTTCAGTCCGTCAAAACCCGGGTCATTTTGGACCCGGCCCGAGCCCGGTCCGCCCGCCCGTTTGCCACCTCTAAAAGGGGCACACTTAGAATTTTTTTGCACTGAGCCTTATAAAACCCAGGACCGGCTCTGATTTCAAATTATAAGTAAACACAATTTCTTTTCAGCGATCAGTGTAGCGATAGTTAAGTTATCCCCCAACGTTGTTAATTTTGTTGAGGGTCTTATTGTTTTTAAAATTTTGGTCGTCTGATCTTGCATGTATTGGACGGTGAAAAATTTAACCCGAGTATTAATCAAACAAATATAGCTACCATTTGTTATGAGGCATCATATATATTTATATATATAGGATTTCAATTCATAATAATCGGTTGTTAGAGTCACTATTTTAGCAATCAACATCTCAGCCGTTGATCAATAAGATAGAAGGTTGAGATTAAAAAGAGTTGTAGCTCAGTCGCTACATCTTGTAGCAGCACGCCCAACAATATGTAACGGCTGTTATTTTAATAATGGATCCCACCTGGTCAAACTAATGTGTAAACGGGTCCTACTTGGTCAGATTGGTCAGGTAAATTTTTAGAAAGGAAATTATTTTTTTAAATGTGCCGCTACAAGTTGTAGCTGTGACGCCCTCAAAATAGGTATACATCACATATTCTTAGTCGCCAAATACATGGTACAAAATACTAATACAACCTTAAATATACAACATGAGCTGTGAGTTTTAATACAAATATTATCTTCTAGACAGTATTCAAACTCAAAATAAGTCCTCAATACATTTATTATCACACTATTTTATAGAATAATGAGGACTACTAATGCTATCATATGGACCGTCACTCTGTTCCCCGACTAGTCCCTGCTACGTTCTCATTTCCTAAAGAGAACAATGAAAGGGAAAGGGTGAGCTCAACTAGCCCAGTAAGAAATATTATGACTAAGATAATGCAGAATAATTTATCATTAGTCTTTAATAGTGTTAAACTGATAAAATATAACAAACATAAAGTTTAACTACAGCGGAACAAGCAATCTATTAGAAGAGTCAAGTAGAGAATAAAATCTACTATCTTCTACGATTTAAAAGGGTTTTTCTTCACTTTTATCGTTGAAACTCAGCTTAATAAATAATCCACATCATCCCTGCACCACGACCAATGATATTCATTAGTATCACGACCATAATTTATCCATGCACTACGGGCCAAGGATATTCGTGTTTTCATCAATAGTCATGATCATGCCAACAACTGTCCATCAATACACTATGGGCCAATGAGGACTTTTACCACATCATTTATAACATTACAGTCATGATTATACCGAATAATCTCTGGATATAATCATACCAAGTTCATCTATGCACTACAAGCCACAGATGACTTTCAATATAATATAAACATGAGAATGATGACAATGACAGAATAATTCAATAAAACAAGTTTAAGAATAAATTTTTAAGATTTATAAATTAATTTATCCAGGAACCAATAATGTCCAAATTGTCAACATGATACTGTTTTGTGGAGTAAAAATTCAAGAATGCTCAGAAGAATATTTCCATGAAAAGTTATTGGATAAAGCGCAAACATCCATTATATTCTACTAATTTAATGGAGTATAGAAGTAAAAACTTTAACCAACTGAGTATAATATAATATATGAAACTGCAAATAGATTTTCGCCCGCCATGCGGTAATCCACGTAGACAGATCATTTCCACAGTTTAATAAGGAATGAATACAAAGGATCATTCACCATGCATGCGATAATCCACATAGACAAGTTATTCCAACAAAATAATAAAGAATGGAACCAGGTCATGCTTAATCCGCACAGACACGATATTCCAATATAATAATAAAGAATGGAACCAGGTCATGCGTAATCTGCATAGACAGGATATTCCAACAGAATAATAAAGAATGTAATAACAACTGAATTCACAAGGCATGCGATAGACTGCACAGACAGGTTATTCCAACAGAATAATAAATAATGCAATAACAACAGAATTCACCAGGCATACGATAGACCGCACAGACAGGTTATTCCAATAGAATAATAAAAAATGGAATAACAGAAGAATTTCACCATATATGCGGTACTTTGCATAGACATGTTATTCCAACATAATAATAAAGAATGGAACAACAACCCTTACGAGTATTGAAAGAATATAACTCTCTTCATGAATACGAAAGAATAATACCCCTTACTTTAGAAAGAAGAGTATTCCGACTGGTAGGGCGAGTATATTCTTGAAGAAAACTTATATTGTTTTCTACGCTCTAAACTTCTTAAAACTCTGAAGAAATACGCTCAAGATTATAGAAGAAGAATTCTCTGAATTTCTGGTGTATTTTCAATTCTAACTAAGCAGCCTATTTATAGGAGAATGAAAAGGATACTATGCAATAAAATATAATATATTATATTTATAATATATATATATATATATATATATATATATTATTTAAAATCTAATAAAACAAATAACTTTATAAAAGTATTCTGTTTTATATAAAAAGATTTTACTATGCAAACACTATGCAGGTACTATGCAAACACTATGCAGGCACTATGCAAACACTATGCATAATAAAATACATTATATTCTATTTATAATCAAATAAAACAAAACTTTATAAAAAATATTCTGTTTTATATAAAAAGTTTTCTATTTTATTATATTTATAATAATAATAAAACAAAATTCATCATCATTATTATAATTCACACTATTAGTCGACTAGGTCGTTCCCAGGAAAGAGGGGGCTTTCTAATAAGGACTTCTCCCTATTAGCACTCAATTAGGTGACCAAACCTCTCCTTGATAAAACTTCTAGACATCGATAATATTGTAAATAATAATATTAACAACTTTGTTATCTCAATTATTGATTTAATAATATATAAAATATCAACAATAATTGAATCAAATAACGTGAGATACTATGCAACAATCACTGTAGTAATAATTGAACAAAACTGAGTGACTTCTCACGTAAGAATCAATAATCAATACCATGTGCTACTATGCAACCACACGTATTACTGTACTTTTAACACCGGGTGTTTCAACAGTTAACGGTAAAACTTCCGCCGTTATTTTCATAAAAATATTTTTGTCATTTTCTCAATCCGACAATAATTCTGTTGTGGGGTCCACTAATGATTGTGCCGTCGTACGAATATTCCCTGTTAAAATGAATATTCCCCGACCAATCGAATATTATATAACAACTTGCGTACTTTGTAAAATTTATAAATATTACCCAGAACTATAACATTATATCAAATTCACTCCATAATATTAAAAAAAATGATATTTATAGAAAATTTATTTTTATTCCTAAAAGTTGGGGTCTTAGAACCTCCCCTTCTTATGAAATTTTGCCCTCGAAATTAGGGTGCGTACCTGGTATGTCAAAGAGGTAAGGATGCCTTGATTTCATTTCAGATTCTAACTCCCAGGTCATTTCCTCAACATCTTGGTTTCTCCACAAAACTTTGATTTTAGGTATAACCTTGGAGCGTAGAATATGTTCCTTCTTATCCAAGATTTGAACAAGAACCTCTTCATACGTTAAATCTTTCGCTATTTCGTGCGGTTCTAACTCAATAATGTAGTTCGGGTCTTCTACATATTTACGTAATATGGATATGTGAAAAACGTTATGAACATGAGACATACTTGGCGGTAAAGCGAGTCTACAAGCCACAGTTCCTACTCGATCGAGGATTAAAAATGGTCCAATGAATCGAGGATTGAGCTTTCCTCTCTTTCCAAATCTCGTAACTCCTTTCCATGGAGAAAAATGTAACAACACATGATCTCCAATATCGAATTCCACGTCCTTTCGATGAAGATCAGCATAACTCTTTTGTCGATCTTGTGAGGTTTTTATACGTTGCCTGATATTTTGAATCTTTTCCGTAGTCATACATACCAACTCTGGTCCCAACAACGTTGCTTCACCCACCTCATCCCAGCATACAGGAGAACGACACTTTCTTTTATACAACGCTTCGAATGGAGCCAGGCCAATACTTGCTTGATAGTTGTTGTTGTATGAAAACTCCACCAACGGTAAGAACTTGTCCCAACTTCCCTTAAAGTCAAGGACACTAAATTGGAAATCTGTGCCCATAGGTTTTTGCAAACTAACCCAAAATCTTGAAGTGAATCTTGGGTCTCGATCATAAACTATGGATACTGGCATACCATGCAATCTTACAACCTCGTTTATGTACATACGAGCAAGACGTTCAAGTTTATAAGTTTCTCGTATAGGTAAGAAGTGAGCAGACTTGGTCAATCTATCAACAATGACCCAAATTGCATCTATGCCTTGAGAAACCTTGGGAAGACAAGTAACAAAATCCATGGTAATGTGCTCCCACTTCCATTCTAGAATTTCAAGTGGTTACAATGGACCCTTAGGTACTTGATGCTCTGCATTGACTCGTTGACAAGTTAAACACCTTGAGATGAATTCCGCTATCTCTCTCTTCATATTGTTCCACCAAAATATATGTCGAAGATCATGATACATTTTGGTAATCCCAGGATGGATTGCAAACGGTGTGTTATGCGCCTCCATCATGATTTTATACTTTAAATCAAGGTCGTTAGGAACACAAAGTCTGGAGTTGACTCGAAGTATTCCTTCTTCATCGATTCTTGCTTCCAGCATATCACCTTCTTGCATTTTCTTCCTCATACGCATCAGCTCCAAGTCTGTAGCTTGAGTAACTTTAACTTTATCGATTAAAGTCGGTGTCAATGTTGGGATTTTTGTGTCCCTTTTCGTTACTTGTTCTTTGGTGTTCTCATATTAATGTGAGATTTGTTTGAAAAAAATAAGTGAAAAAGGTCCAACATGTATAATGTCAACGATTTGACTTTAAGAGTCGCCAGTTGGTGTATTTAACTGGTTGCACCAACGCAACCGAAAAGGTTTGCACATTGACCCAGTGATTTAGCACTGCTAAATGGGTCTGTGAAACCGAGATTCATTTGGATTCGGGGGCTTGATTATGCGGAGGGAAGGTGTTAGGCACCCCCCGACATCCGTGTTACCACGGTGACCGCCACTTTTGAAAGAAACTATTATATGAATATGTGTGTGTGTGTGCGTGTGTGGATTAATGTGCAATTATTTGGAAGTAGTGATGTACCTCGTTCGCACTTATATACATTGGGTTTGAATTTATAAAAAAATTCAGTTTTAAACAAGATATAGCAATGACGTTTTGTAAAAGAGGTTTTTCAAACCCTGTGCTCAATAGCAATTGAGACCTTTGATACTTCTATTTTATTATTAAATGTTCGGCTTGTTTGCTTTTATTTTCGAGATGCGAAGCATTCTCAAGAAAATAATATACAGTAGTGCCGAACTCCTCATGGGCATGATAGCCATCCAAGGAAATTCAGACACTGTAAATAATGTACAAGCTGCTCATAGCTGAAAAATGTCCATCATGGGAACCAAATCTAGATTCAGTAGACTGAATCTGTGATCACATGATTCCTAGGCTCACATGATACTGCAGTTTGTATGGAAAGCAGTAAGCAATTATATATATAAAAGCTCTAAATATATATATATACAGACAGGATCAACCACCACGAAGCAACTCCATGGGGGATTAGAAATGTAAATATATAAAAGTGGTAAATATATATATATATATATAGACATGATCAACCACCACGAAGTAAACTCCAAGTGGGACGAAATGTAAATAAAGATGTAAAAGCGATCAACTGCCACGAAGTAAACTCCAAGCAGGACGAAATGTAAATAAAACTGTAAAAGCGATCAACTGCCATGAAATAAACTCCAGGCAGGACGAAATATAAATAAAGCTGTAAAAGGCCACGAAGTAAACTCCATGCCTAACAGAAATATAAATATATATATATATATGTACAAATATATATATAAAAGCAATAAACGCACTGGATGTGAATCCAGGCTCATCGGATATGTCCGAAAATAATTATATATATAAGTATATATATAAGCGAATAAATGCACCGGATGTAAAATTCAGGCTCATCGGATATGTCCGACAACAATTATATATATATATATATATACTCAAACCGACGATAACCCCGGCGAGAGTCAAACATCATCTTGTCCCTTCAACACTTGCGCGTCGTCTCTACACTTCATACGTACATACATCCAACAACGTTCCACAAGAACCAATGAGTAATAATCTCGAGTGACTATTACGCGTGGCAGTACTTTGGATAGAATTTGAAGCTTGAAGACCATGGGCATAGACCCCTCTTCTTGACTTCGTACAACCTCTAATCCATGTCATTGCGTAACTCTCGACACAAGCAGTCCGAAGAAGGTCAGATATACCTCGTTCGGATGCTCGGATTAAAGTTCTGAAAGTTCGAGTGAATATTACAGTGCATGAGTGCATGTACTTCGAGACGACGGGACCCGCGAGGCTCGGATGCACCACGACCAGCCGCAGGTACAACCGTGGCTGCCGCAGGTGTACCTGTGGCCATCCGTCTATAAATATAAACCTTGGGGTCAGCCATTTGAAGAAGAGAATGAGAGGAAAAGGCGAAGAAGCCCTGTCCATTTTACTCTGCATACACATCTTTTGTGTGTTTCCTCATCTTTAAACACTTGTTAGCTCACATATAGCTATCTTTTATCCGGTGGGAGCTGAGTGTTTATCCATTTAAAGTCATAGAAGTCTATTTTGGCAGCCCAGTGTAAGCCTTCTTACATTATATAAAGCCTTCTTCTTATATTAGCACACACTGTTATACACATTGAGAGTCGTGTTGTGTGCGTTTGCCCAGACTTCGGTCCGTGATTTTCATTTCTATCTGTATATATATACTTATATATGTATATATAAGTATATGGACTAACATTATCGAGTTATGCCTCGATTGAGCCTAGACTTCGGTCTGAAGCATTTATTGCTTATATATATATATATATATATAATTGTTGTCAGACATATCTAATGAGCCTGGATTTTACATCCGGAGCATTTACTCGCTTTTATATATATATGTAAATGCTCCGAATGTAAAATACAGGCTCATCAGATATGTCTGACCACAATTATATATATAAGTATATATATATATAAAAGCTATAAACTCTCTAGACCAAAGTCTAGGCTCAATCGAGGCATAACTCGATAATGTTAGTCCATAAACTTATATATACGTATATAAGTATATATATATACAGACAAAAATGAAAACCACGGACCGAAGTCCGGGCAAACGCACACAACACGACTCTGAATGTGTATAACAGTGTGTGCTAATATGAGAAGAAGGCTTTATATAATGTGAGAAGGCTTACAGTGGGCTGCCAAAATAGACTTCTATGACTTTAAATGGATAAACACTCAGCTCCCGCCGGATAAAAGATAGCTATATGTGAGCTAACAAATGTTTAAAGATAAGGAAACACTCAAAAGATGTGTATGCAGAGTAAAATGGACAGGGCTTCCTCACCTTTTCATCTCCTTCTCTTCTTGAAATGGCTGACCCCAAGGCTCATATTTATAGATGGATGACCACAGGTACACCTGCGGCAGCAGCGGTTGTACCTGCGACTGGTCGTGGTGCATTCGAGCCTCTCGGTCTCATTGTCTCTAAGTACGTGCACTCATGCACTGTAATATTTGCTCGAACTTACAGAACTTCAATCCGAGTATCTGAACGAGGTATATCTGACCTTCTTCGGATCGCTTGTGTCGAGAGTTACGCAATGACATGGATTAGAAGTTGTACGAAGTCAGGAAGAGGGGTATATGCCCATAGTCTTCAAGCTTCAAATTATATCCAAAGTACTGCCACGCGTAATAGTCACTCGAGATTGTTACTCCTTGGTTCTTGTGGGACATTGTTGGATGTATGAATATATGAAGTGTAGAGACGACGCGCAAGTGTTGAAGGGTCAAGATGATGTTTGACTCTCGCCGGGGTTATCGTCAGTTTGAGTTGAAAGTAGACGTTGCTCAGGGTTACATCTGAGATTGGACTAATTATTGGTATGTCGCGATATCATCTTTTGAGAGAAATCTTTGAGGCGGTAAGACTACGTTTTGTCTCCTTACCGGGGTTATCGCCGATTTGAGCGGAAAACAGACGTTGCTCAGGGTTACATCTAAAATTGGACTGCTTGTTTGTATGCCTCGCTGTCATCTGTGGGTGTGTCTGTCTGCCCGTTGTTAGCTCCGGGTCTGAGGTATGAGTGCCTCGGCAGGAGGTCTGAGCTTGAAGCTAATCGCATGTGTTTGAAACAAACAATTCCGGAGTTATCACCGGAACTATAAAAGCATTCCTTGGGGATATCACCAAGGATGGAATCGCTACTCCCAGTGTTATTTCTGGGACTGGAACTGAATGTCACAGTGGTATCGTCGAAACAGAACTGTCATCTCTGGTGTTGTTGCCGGTCTTTTGATCTGCATACCTCGGGGTTATCTCCGAGATTGGAAATGACATTCCTGGTTTGAGTTCTGGGTTGGAATTGATGCTCCCGATTTGTGTTTTGAGTTGGAACTGATGTTCCCGGTTTGTGTTCCAGGTTGTAACTGAACTTCCGGTAGTATCCGGAATGGATGTCAACTGTCTTCTAGGGTTATCTCTGAAAGACAAATCTGCCCACCTGCAATGTCAGTAACAGGCGTGCAAAAAATTTTGAGTGTCTACAGATGCCCCTCTTTATCATATTCATGCAATGCAAGGCATGGATAGGATAAAGAATCCTAGACACTTGAAATGCAAGCAAGATAAATATGATGTTATATGCAGCAACATGATGCAAACGTATGATGCATGATTGTCAGGTAATCCTATTGGGATGACAATCAGTGATGGCTTGGACATACGATCCAAGTCTCCAAGGATGTTGACATTGGGGCTATCACTAAAGTCTTGAATCTTAGACATTGGCTTATATTCCATAGAGGTACCTCTTGTGTGTAAGAGATATGTAGGAATAAAGCTTTGTCTGTTTGAGGATGTGTATAACATATTTCCTCATTCTGTCAGAGTTACTGCCAACAGTTTGTCATCATCAGGGTTGCCCGACCTTCGTTGATGTGTGTATCACCGGATAGATCCTTGCTGGGTGTATTGTCAAGGTTGCTTGACCTTTATTGATGTATGTGTCAATGGTAGCATTGTGTTGTAACCCCCGCCGGGAATACATGGATGAGTTACTTCGATGGGTTTACTTGCCATCGACTGACATGACGTCAAGGTTGCTTGACCTTCATTGATGTGTGTATCAATGGTTGCATTGCGTTGTAACCCCCGCCGGGGATACGTAGATGCTTGAAAGATGTGCGTTGTGACCCCCGCCGGGGATACTTTATCAGTTTGTAACTTCGGTGTTGTAACCCCCGCCGGGGAGGTTTGGTATTTCATGGTTTTGTGTTGTAACCCCCGCCGAGGATACATGGATGATTTGGATATCGACGTCATTATGGCAGTGAGAGCTCTCAGGGAGGGTCATACCATTGCAGCGATGATTATTGTAGAGATTTTGAGCTCAGCTATATACTGCTGCACTTATCCGGCAGGAGTGTTTACAGGTAGCTCGGTCATGCTGTATGTGTGGTTTATATCACACTTGAGACCGATTGGCACATTTAGACAGCAGGGGTTTTGTTTCACCCATGATATAGCCATGTCGTACTCCTTCCAGTCTGCGGAGTTTACAGATGTTGCATCGTGGTCAGCTTTTCTGGCAGGGATTAAGGATCTGTTTGCCATATTATCGTGTTCAGGGCTTAGTTCACCCTATAGCTTCATTTCTCATGCTCCGGGCATGGATTATCTTCCTCTAGCTGGTTTGAGGGGCATAATCACTTACCACCCATTGGCCGTTATGTGTTAGTTTGACCAGTTTCAGGATTTTCATCCGTATGAGGGGGTAGTGAGTCAGCGCTTCGCTTCACACTGTTTATCAGCGGAGAACAGATCCAGGTTGTATGCCTGCTGGGATCAGCGAGGGCTGGCTGAGTTTTCTGTCAGTCATCCAGGTTGTTCTGCAGAGTATTTTGTAAGACCCCAACTTTTATGAATAAAGATGAATTTTTCTATAATTATCATTTTTGAATATTATGGAATGAATTTGATATAATGTTATAATTGTGGGTAATAGTTATAAATTTTGTAAAGTACACAAGTTGTTATATAATATTCGATTGGTCGGGAAATATTCGTTTTAACAGAGAATATTCGTACGACGACACAATCATAGGTGGACCCCTCAACGGAATTATTGTCGGATTGAAAAATGACAAAAATATTTTATGAAAATAACGGCGGAAGTTTTATCGTTAACTGTTGAAACACCCGGTGTTAAAAGTACAGTAATACGCGTGGTTGCATAGTAGCACACGATATTGATTATTGATGCTTACGTGAGAAGTCACTCAGTTTTGTTCAATTATTGCTTCAGTAATTGTTGCATAGTATCTCACGTTAATTGATTCAATTATTGTCGATATTTTATATATTATTAAATTAGTAATTGAGACGACGAAGTTATTAATATTATTATTTGCAATATTAATGATGTCTAGAAGTTCTGCCAATGAGAGGTTTGGTCACCTAATTGCGCGCCAATAGGGGGAAATCCTTATTGGAAAGGCCCATCTTTCCTGGGAACGACCTGGTCGATTAATAGTGTGAATTATGATAATGATGATGACGTTTTGTTTTATTAGTATTATTAACGTAATAAAACAGAAAAACTTTTTATATAAAACAGAATACTTTTATAAAGTTATTCGTTTTATTAGGCTATAATTAGAATATATTATATTATATTATGCATAGTGTTTTGTATAGTAAATTTTTTTATATAAAACAGAATACTTTTATAAAGGTATTTTTTTATTAGACAATAATTAGAATATATTATATTTTATTATGCATAGTGTTTGCATAATGCCTGCATAATGTTTGTATAGTAAAAATCTTTTTATATAAAACAGAATACTTTTATAAAGTTATTCGTTTTATTAGAATATAAATAGAATATATTATATTTTATTTAAAAGATTTTGTTTTTTAATTGAATCAATCTGGATCGTCCATTTAAAAGTAAATCAATCTAGACCGTTCATGGATTAGTTACTATTCAGTCCATTCTTCTATAAATAGAAGCTCATTCCTTCATTATTTCTTACGAATTCACTGAAACTCTAGAGAGAGAAACCATAGAGAGAAAGAAGAAAAGTATTCTGATACTTCACTACTCCTATATCCTGTTTATTCTAAGGTAAGGGGTATTATTTCTTTTGTATTCATGAAGAGAACTTCTGTTATTCCATTCTTTATTATTCTGTTGTAATAACATGTATACGCGGGCTACCCTATACTTGGTAAAATTCTTCTGTTATTCCATTATTTATTATTCTGTTGGAATAACCTGTATATGCGGGCTACCCTATACTTGGTGAAATTCTTCTGTTATTCCATTCTTTATTATTCTGTTGGAATATCCCGTCTGTGCGTTTTATGTCGGACCTGGTTCCGTCTTTATTATTCCGTTGGAATATCTTGTCTGTGCATTTTACGCCGGACATGGTTCCGTCTTTATTATTATGTTGGAATATCATGTCTGTGCATTTTACGCCGGACCTGGTTCCGTCTTTATTATTCTGTTGGAATATCTTGTCTGTGCGTTTACGCCAGACCTGATTCCGTTATTTATTATTCTGTTGAAATATCCTGCCTGTGCGGTCTATCGCAAGCCTGGTGATTTTTTTTTGTTATTCCATTCTTTATTATACTCAGTTGGTTAAAGTTTTGACTTCTATACTCCATGAAATTAGTGGAATATCCTTGATATTTGCGCTTTATCCAGTATTTTTTCATGAAAATATTCTTCTAAGCATTCTTGAATTTTACTCTACAAAGAAGTATCATGTTGACAATTTAGATGTTATTAGTTCCTGAATAAATTAATTCTTGAACTTGTTTTATTGAATTCTTATATCATTGTCATCATCCTCATGATTATATTTTTTTGAAAGTTATCTATGGCCTGTAGTGCATAGATGGACTTGGTATGATTATGACCAGGGATTATTCGGTGTAATCATGACTGTAATATTACAAATAATGTGGTAAAAGTCCTCATTGGCCCGTAGTGCATTGATAGACAGTTGTTGGTATGATCATGACCATTGATGAATACACGAATATCCTTGGCCCGTAGTGCATGGATAATTTGTGGTTGTGATACTAGTGAATATCATTGGCCGTAGTGCAGGGATGATGTGGATTATTTATTAAGCTGAGTCCCAGCGATAAAAGTGATGAAAAACCTTTTAAATCATAAAAGATAGTAGATTTTATTCTCTACTTGACTCTTTTAATGGATTGCTTGTTCCGCTGCAGTTAAACTTGATGTCTATTATTTTTTATCAGTTTAACATTGTTGAAGACTAATGATAATTTATTCTGCATTATCTTAGTCATAATATTTCTTACTGGGCTAGTTGAGCTCACCCTTTCTTTCACTGTTCTCTTCAGGAAATGAGAACGTAGCCGGGACTAGTCGGGGAACGGAGTGACGGTCCGAGATGGTGTCTTAGTAGTCCTCACTATTCTATAAAATAGTGTGATAATAAATGTAATGAGGACTTATCCTGAGAGTGGATATTGTCTAGAAGACAATATTTGTATTAAAATTCATAGCTCTTATTGTATATTTAAGATTGTATTTGTATTCTGTACCATGTATTTGGCAACTCAGAATAGGTGATGTATACCTACTTTAGGGGCGTCACATATTCTGCATGGATGGAGACGGAGACAGCATCGGCTGCGGCAATATCCACAGTGCAGGGGATTGATTCTGACGATGAGAAGCCTATAGAGGAGGATATTATTCCCATCGATGATTTGACTGCAAGGCTGCCAGCATTTGTGATGGATTCTCCCACCCTGAGTGCCACTGTTACCCAGTATCCAGCACAACATTTGGAGCAGAGCTTACATCTGATGACCTATGAGAGAGATCAGGCTAGGGTCGCGATGTTGACAGCTCTTGATGGGAGAGACGCCGCTCTATTAGAGAGGGATAAGGCTATATTAGTCAGGGATGCACTGATTGGGGAGAGGGATGCCGCCTTATCTGCTAGGGATGTGGCCATTGCAGATAGTACTTCCGTTAGATCCCAGATGACTGTCAGTCTTGCAGACATGAGTGCTTACATTGATGAGCATTATGCCACCATGCAATTAGCCTCTGATCTGCTAGCTCGTGTAGATACCCTTGGGCGGGAGCTTGCAGTGCTACATCCGTCTTCAGAGAGGGATGTTATGTTAGATCTAATAGTCGCATACATACAGATCTGTAGATAGCTTTTGTATTTTCCTGCACAGACTAGCTTAGACATTTTTTCATGTACAGCACATATGTATATATCAAACAGTATTATGTATGGCAAGGAAATATATTTTGATTCACTTCCCTTTTAGTTATGCCTTGATACTTGCTTGATATTTGCTTGTTTCTTCAGGGCCTTGTGATCTTGATGCATTCTGAACTTATCCTTGATAGATGGACATTGTGACGTCACAAGATCTCTCAGAATGGATCATTGATTTCTATAAATCCCTACCATATTTGGTGTCTTGGGACTGGTATCTATATGGAAAAGTGGAGAGGAGGATAGTTTCTTCCTCTCTGAGATTGACTGCACCACAGATGGTCACCAGTACTTCTATTTGTGAGAAGCCTAGTTAATCTTATGGGTTGGTATTGCTCTTTGTGGCATGATCGCAGCTTAGATGGTCACCAAATCTTCTATTGTGAGAAGAGGTTGGGTAATTCCATCCCTTTTATCTGAAACCGATCAAATGTGGCGAATTGAAGGTTGATCCCAGTACCGCGTGACTAGAATTTTTGTTCTGGTAGGGGTTAGACTGAACCATAAATGGCTACCTACGTACTCCTATTGAAGAAGAGATCAAGTCTGTGTAGTTTGAACCTGGTGTAAGAGGTTCAACGCTGAATGTGAAAGGCAAATGGGTTTAGAAATGTTTTTGTTGTTTTTACATAGAAAGGGCAGAAATGTTTTTGTTGTTTTTTTATTGCGACTGGGCCATATAGAATATGGTTGCCTACGTACTCCTATTGAAAAGGAGATCATGTCGACGTAGTTTTCCCCTCAGGACGAATCGTAGCTGAAGAAAAAGCGTGAATCCCATGTACAGGCTATACTGCGGGGAGAAGAAAGTTTGATCCCATAATGGGGATAAACTGCAAGTGTGGAAAAAGTTTTATCCCGTCCTCAGGACAAACTACAAGCGTATAAAAGTTTAATCCCGTCTTTAGGATAAAATGCAAGTGTGAAAGGTTCAATCCCGTCTTCAGGATAACCGAATTTGTGAAAGGTTAAATCCCATCTTCAGGATAATTGAAATTATGAAAGGTTAAATCCCGTCTTCAGGATAACCAAAATTGTATGAAAGGTTTGAAATGAAGTGATACCAGGCTGCTGGTTTGAAATGTATGTTAGGTTTGAAATAAAGTGATAGCAGGCTGCTGGTTTGAAGTGTATGTTTCCCTGAGGGGCAGAAGAGTATGCAAAAAGAGAGGGTTCAAAACCAGAATGACTGGTGATTTGATGATCAAAACCAGGATATTTGTTTGATGGTAACTTCAGACATAGTACCGTTTCACGGTGTTCGAGTTGATAAGTTGTGGAAATTTATCGCCATCCATTTCCTATAATCTGAGAGCACCTCCTGTCAATACCTCCTTGACAACAAATGGGCCTTCCCAGTTAGGAGAGAATTTTCCCTTAGATTGATCTTGGTTGTCAATGTCTTCTTCAAAACCAAGTCATGTTATTTGAATTACCATAGTCGGACTTTTCTTTTATAGGATCGTGTGATCCTTTGCTGATATAACTAACCATGAAAGATAGCAACGGATTGCCTTTCGTCTATTAGAGACAATTGATGATACCTGACTTGTACCCACTGGTCTTCACCCAACTGAGCATCCATTAATACTCTAAGCGATTCCATTTCCACCTCTATGGGGAGCACTGCTTCCATCCCATAGACTAATGAGTAGAAGATTGCCCCAGTGGAATCACTCATGGAAGTTCTGTAGGCTAATAAAGTCAGAGGCAAGAGGTCAGGCCATCCTTTGTGATTGGCGGACATTTTCTGCATGATCTTTTTGATGTTTTTATTAGTCGGTTCAACAACACCATTCATCTTTGGACGGTAGATGACGGAATTGAGGTGTTTGATGTGGAATTTTCTGCATAACTCCTCCATCATTTTGTTGTTGAGGTTCTTAGCATTGTCTGACACAGTGACCTCTGGTTGTCTATATCGACAGATGACATTAATTTTTATGAAAGAAATGATGACTTCTTTAGTAACCCTGGGGAAGGAGGTTGCTTCTACCCATTTGGTGAAGTAGTCGATCATGGTGAATATAAATCGATATTCATTACTCACTTTGGGCTCGATGGGCCCGATCATGTCCATTCCCCAAATTGAGAAGGGCCATGGCGAACTTATATTGTGGAGTTCCCTTGGAGGGGCGTGGATAGCATTCCCATGAATCTGGCATTGATAGCACATCTTGACGTGATCATCATGTGTAAGCCAATAATGCCCCATTCTTAGGATCTTCTTGACAAGTAGGGGTCCGCTCATGTGAGGGCCACATACTCCACCATGGATCTCATCCATGAGTCTCTGAGCTTGGTCTTTATCTAGACATCTGAGGAGACCTAATCCAGCATCTCTTTTTGTAGAGTGCATCTCCGCTCAGGTAGAATTTCATAGCAAGTCGATGAATCCGCCTCTTCTCAGTTAGGCTCGCCTCAGCGGGTGTAGATCAATCTCGCAGATACTCCTTGATGTGTTGATACCTAGGATTGTGGATGAGAGGTGGCTCATTCGATACTTCTCCAACGTAATTCCCATAGACTGGGGCTTTTTATAGAGTAAACGTGATACTTGGCATGTTTTCCTTGTCAGATATGTAAACCAAGGAGGCCAACGTTGTTAATGCATCTACAAAATCATTCCTATTAGGAGGAATGTGTAGAAAGGAGATTTCTTTGAACTCCAAAGCCATCTGTAGAACTTACCGATGTCAAGGAAGCAAATATAATTCTTTGGTTTGATATATTCCTGTGGATTATCTGATTACCAATTCGGAATCCCCAAAGACAATTAACCACCTGATGCCCATTGAACGGGCAAGTTTTAACCCCATGATACAGCCTTCATACCCAGCTGTGTTGTTGGTGCTAACAAACTGCAATTTGACGGTGACGAGATACTGTTCCCCCGTACCGGATATTAGAACTTCCCCAGCTCCAAAGCCTTCTGTGTTAACAGCTCCATCAAAATACATTCTCCACATATGGGATGTATCGTACTAATGTTATAGCTGAACTGTCATTACCCCCTCATCGGGAAAGTATATTTCCAAGGGTTTGTAGTCCCCTGCAGGTGCGGCGGCCAGTTGATCTGAAATTCCTTGACCTTTGACTGACTTTTACATCACGTAGATGATGTCAAATTGTTGTAGGATCAACTGCCATCTGGACAGTCGACAATTCAGTATGGGCTCACTGAACACATACTTGAGAGGATCCATTCGGGATATGAGATGGGTTGTGTGACCATGGAGGTAATGATGTAACCTCATGGAAGCCCATGCTAAAGCATAACAAGTCTTCTTAATCATAGTTTACTTGTGTTCACTGATGCTGAATCTTTTGCTAAGGTAATAGATAGCTCGTTTTTGGCCTCTATTGTCTTGTTGCCCCAGCATACAACCCATGACATTGTCATTTATGGACAGGTACATGAATAGGGGAACATCATCCCTGGGAGGTACTAAAACAGGAGCGTTAATCAGTTACTCTTTGATTGTGAGGAAGGCTTTCTGACACTCATCATTCCATTTCATGGAGGAGTTCTTCCTTAACAAATTGAAGATTGGCTCACAGGTTGCTGTGAGTTGAAAGATGAATCTGCTAATGAAGTTGATCCTTCCCAAAAATCCCCGTATTTTCTTCTTTAACTGAGGAATGGGCATTTTCTTGATGGCCTGGATTTTGGTAGGATCCATTTCAATACCTTTGTGGCTGACTAGGAAACCTAGCAACTTGCCTGATTTAACATGAAAGGCGCACTTGGCGAGATTCAATTTCAAGTTGTACTTACGCAACCTGTTGAAAAGTTTTCTGAGATGGTCTAAGTGGTCTTCCTCCTTCTGGGATTTGACAATGATGTCATCCACGTAGATCTCTATCTCTTTATGCATTAAATCGTGGAAAAGAGCCATCATAGCTCGCTGATAGGTTGCCCCGGCATTGATGAGGCCAAATGACAACCGTTTGTAGCAAAAGGTTCCCCAAGGCGTGATGAAAGCAGTTTTCTCACGATTTTCCTCAGCGACCATAATTTGATGGTACCCCGCAAAGCAATCAGCAAAGGAATACATGCCGTATTGAACGGTATTGTCAATAAGAATGTGGATAAAGGGCACGAGAAAGCTATCTTTAAGGAAAGCTTTGTTCAAATCCTAGTAATCCATGCAGACGCGCACCTTTCCCCCTGGTTTAGGCACGGGAAAAATATTGGATATCCACTCCGGATATGTAGACACCATGATGATGCCAGCTTGAAATTGTTTCACAATTTCTTCTTTAACCTTTAAACTCCACTCAGGTTTCAATCGCCTGAGCTTTTGCCTAACTGGCTTGAATCCTTCTTTAATGGGAAGGCGATGAAGAAAAATGTCAGTGGACAAACCCACCATGTCTTCATGAGACCATGAAAACACATCCTAGAATTGGGTTAATAGTGCAACCATGTCATTCTGCTGATTTTTGGTAAGGTCTGAACTAATTTGGATTAGCTTAGGGTTGTCTAAGGTTCCAATATTAAAAGAAGTGGTTTGATCAAGATTGGGTTTGGGTTTATCTGTGACCCATTCCTTAATCTCTTGAGGTGTCTCAATGTCCTCTTGTATGTCCATCAACTCTAAGTCCAATTTTACATCAAAGTTACAGCTCTTGTGGAGAGAAGGCACCTCATCAGCAAGTACATGCACATCTAAATTAAGAGTCCTGAAACAAAAGATGCTTTCACTTAATATATGCAACTGTTCGATCATACAAAATTGTTAGCATGTACTTGATAAAATAACTGCTAGTATTGTAAAGGAAAGAAAGAAATTAAAGTTATCTACAGGGCAGAGGGATTTTCTGTCCATTTTACCCTCGTCGACCAATGCATGGAGTGCTGCTCCAATTGTCGAGGGCAAAGTCCTGAAGGACTGCAGTGATGGAAGGATCGTCATTGTCCTCCTTCTCCCGAATGATAACCATAACATCTGGGCAATCATCGTCTGGGGTGTATCTATTTGTATGTTCATCATGAACAATGACACGTATGCCTTCCATCATCAAGGCAAGGTCATGTTTACGTTTCCGTTCCTTTTCTTCCACTTCGGGATCAGGAATCAGCACCTCTTTCACTTTGATTGGCACTGGTTTCGGAAATAGCATAGCCACAACATGGGCTGAAACCTTTACTGGAGATTGCATCAAATCATGAGGTAAAGGTATAGAAAATCGTTGTGCGACGGAAGCTTGAGGAACCTGCTTGTGCTTATGAGGATTCCTGTGTCTAGAACTGGCAGAATATCCTAGCCCGGCTGTTCCAATTTGATTGGACATTTGGATAGGGTACTTAATACCCTGCTTATCTTTACCAATCCCTTGTACAGGTTGATGACCCAATAACATTATTTCTTGAGTGGCCGACATAACCTCGTCAGAAATCTTGGGTACGGGAAGTGGCGCTCCAATAGAATCGTATTGCGTGTTACTCACTTCCAGAGTATGGAAACTGGCCGGTTCAACTTCTAAATTAAAGCTGATGATTGGTAGAGTTCCTTGTTCAGGACATTCTGGCTCAGCGTTGATAGTGACTAGATTGTTGTTGATAATGTATTTGAATTGTTGATGTAGTATGGAGGGAACGGCTCCAGTCATGTGTATCCATGGTCTCTCCAATAGCAGGTTATATCCCGAGTCTATCTTGAAGGCGTGGAAAGATACATTGAATGTATTTGGACCAATCTCAATTGGCAATTCAATCTTTCCAACGGAATTTCATCGGGATCCATCAAAAGCTCTGATGACCGTATGGCTGCTTTGGATCTGCTTGAGATTGATATTCATCTTCACCAAGGTGGCATAAGGACAGATATTTAGAGATGAGCCTCCATCTATCAAAACTCCAGCTAGCATGTACCCGGAAGACAAAACTGTAATATATAGAGACTTGCAATGATCAGTCCCTTCGAGAGGTATGTCGTCATCAGTGAAGGATATCACATTGTTGTTGAAAATGTGATCAACTAAATGTTGAAATTTTTCTACATCCACTGATTTTGGCAAGTAGGTTTCTTCCAAAACCTTCAGTAAGATCTTCCGATGATCCTCAGAAGAGAAAACCAAGTCCAGTATTAAAATCTAGTGTGGAGCTTCCCGCAAGCTTAAAACCACTTTGGCTTCATTGTGGCCCATAGTGCGGAGGAATTTTTCAATCTTCTCCATGGAAACTTCCCCTTTGCTTCACAAGTAGGTTCAATAACCCATTGAGGAAGATACAGTAGATTTTCTTTCGACACTATAGCAGTAGTATGAGATGTGCATCCTTCAGCTTCTCCATAATTCCATGGAACTTTGTGTAAGCTGAAAACAGGATATTGTGGTCTGAAAGATAAAGAAATTGGCTCTGGTGGGAAAACTTTCAAAGGATTGTCAGCTCCTTTGAGTTGAATTGGTTGTATGGGAAATACTTTGACAGTCTCATCATCCACTTCGGATATAACTACTACTAATCCCTTCCATTTGGTAGGACATGCATTACCACCCTTGAGTTTCATAGTGTAATCATCTGCTATTTGTAGGACACCGCTATCAATTAGATTCTGAATGAGATGGCGGAGTGCCCAACATTCTTTTATGATGTGACCGCGAGAATGTGAATGATATTGACACACTTCATCAGAATTAAACCATCCTGAACGGGGATTGATTGGAGGGAGAAAGAAGATAATTCTTCCTTCGTTGATCAACATCTGCAGTATCTCCTCTATAGATTGGCCCAAATAGGTGAATTCCCTCTGATTGGCAAAATCCCGACCGACTTTAGGATTTTCTCTCTTCGCAACCTTATCCTCCATAGCTTCGCTTTCTGAAGGTGGTGAGGAAGCATTTATAACAAAAGGAAGGAGATAGGCATGCTCCTGCCTGATTAATTGGCGTGTGACTTGATGATGGTGGGTCACTAGTTCTGCCAGTTCCTCAATTTGTTTACAAATAGCTTTCATCTTTTGTTCCATGGTAAACTGGAACTTTGCATAATCCCATTTGTCAACACCATCGTTGATGGGTTAGGATGATTCACCATTAGAATTGGAACCTTGTCCAGTACTCCAACTGATCATGTTGACCTCTTCTTCTTTGTGTTGAGGAAGAGGGTTGTCTTGCACATGAGGTTGATCTGGTTTGGTGACCACGATCTCACCGTTGTCTATTAGATCTTGAATTTTGTGTTTCAAGGCCCAACAATCTTGAGTATCATGTCTAGGTGCTCCGACATGATAAACACACTTCTGAGTAGCATTAAAACCCATCCCATTAGGGTTGGCTGGTGGAAGAAGATGTGTAATTTTCTTCTGAGCAGTCAGAAGAGCAAGAATATGCTCGAGCGAGTCCCCTAAGGGTGTGAACGTTCGAGTTCACTTTACTTCTCCACTTTTAGGCAATTGAGGGTTTAAAGATTGTGCTGGAAAAGGGGAGTAGTTTCTCCTCTGCATAGGCATGCTTTGATTGCCTTTTTTTCCTTGTAGTATCAAGGAAACATCCTCCTCTTTCTTCTTATGGACCCTCCGGGGGTTGTTTCCATAAGATATGGATTGGATGTGCTCAGCAACAGCTTTAAGAGCTGCTAGGTCTTGAATTTTACCGAACTTCAATCCCATTTCAGCCATTTCTCCGTGCTTGATCATTTCAGAGAATGGTTTTCCAATACCAGCTAAAACTCTTTCATAGAAAGGAGCTTCTTATACATCTATGAAAGTCATGACCATTTCTAATTCTGTCATGGAAGGAATAACTAGAGCAGCAAGGCGCCTCCACCTTTGAGCGTACTCTCTAAATGACTCATTAGACTGTTTCTTGACCTTGGTGATTTGATACCGGTCAGGAGCCATCTGAGATTGAAAACTGTATTGAGTGAGGAAGGCGTGAGCCAGCTCTTCCCAGCTATGGATCTTTGAGTTGTCTAATCTGGTAAACTATGAACGGGCTTCTCCAGTTAGACTTTTCTGAAACAGCTGTATTCTGATCTTTTCATTTTCAACATAAGATCCGAGTTCTCCAATGAACACCTTTAAATATGTATAAGGATCCCCTAATCCAACATATTTCTCAAAATCAAGGGTCTTGAATTTCTCTGGATAATGAACACCAGGAAATATGCAAAGGTCTGCATATGAAACATTACCATGTGTTCTAATCCCTTTGAAAACACGACTAGTTTCCTCTAATTGAAGAACCTTCTTCTTGATATCACCGGTGTCTGGATCTCCTTTGAGATGGGTTTTTCCAAGGTCTTTGTTGGTCATATCCAACTGAGGTTCTGGAATTGTCTTTTCTAGACCTTGCACTCCTCCTTGTGTAGAGGATTCTGTGGACTGGTTCAATTCTTTCTTTACTCAATCCGTCAAATTCTTCTCGGGAAATAGCATTAGACTGGTCAGAAGAAGACATGATTGGCTGTAGGCCTGTGACCTTTTTGGATTTTGAGTGGGTAACTGGTCCAATTGCTTCCCTATAAAAGACTTACGTAGTTTAGTCTTAGGGTGATGTAAATGTTATCATAACATGTCCATTTTAGGAATTTTTGTCCTGTAAAACCAGTTGTTAATTAATAACATGCATGCATGCACAGATATTCTTCATATTTTCCATTACATATGGATGAACATGAAATAAAATTACAAGTAAATGCATTTACAAGTAATTGAAAATGGAAAGTATGAAGAGACTTTCCTCTGCGTTTGGTTTATTAGAGGTTGACCTATCTTAGGGTTACTCTCGCGACTTTTTGGCATGAAGGTTCCCAGATCATCACAATTTACTTGACGGGAAGTTAATCTGGTCTTTCAACTGGAGTGAAGCTGGGTGGTGTCTTTCCTGAGCCTCGCTGGAATTATTCTTCTTGCGAGTCCAGTAATCAAACACCGACAGGATAGCCTCCTGATGGAGGAACCACAAAACATACATTCACATACAACGTGTCTTACCGTTTATGCAAAATGATGACATGTGCGAAGCACTAATATCACAGATAGATATTTAGCAGTGCAATAAATAAAAAGGTTTACACATTGACCCAGTGATTTGACATTGCTAAACGGGTCTATGAAACCGAGATTCATTTGGGTCCGGGGGCTTGATTATGTGGAGGGAAGGTGTTAGGTACCCCCCCGACATCCGTGTTACCACGATGACCGTCACTTTTCAAAGAAACTATTATATGAATGTGTGTGTGTGTGTATGTGTGGATCAATGTGCAATTATTTGAAAGTGGTGATGTACCTCGTTCGCACCTATATACATAGGGTTTGAATTTATAGAAAAATTCAGTTTTAAAAAAGATATAGCAATGAAGTTTTGTAAAAGAGGTTTTTCAAACCCTGTGCTCAATAACAATTGAGGCATTTGATACTTCCATTTTATTATTAAATGTTCGGCTTGTTTGCTTTTATTTTGGAGATGCGAAGCATTCTCGAGAAAATAATATACAACAGTGCTGAACTTCTCATGGGCATGACAGTCATCCAAGGAAATTCAGACACTGTAAATAATATTCAAGCTGCTCACTGCTGAAAAATGTCCATCATGGGAACCGAATCTAGATTCAGTAGACTGAATCTGTGATCACATAATTCCTAGGTTCACATGATACTACAGTTTGTATGGAAAGTAGTAAGTAGTTATATATATAAAAGCTGTAAATATATATATACAGATAGGATCAACCACCACGAAGCAACTCCATGGGGGATCGGAAATGTAAATATATAAAAGCGGTAAATATATATATATATATATATATATATATATATATATATATACATGATCAACCACCACGAAGTAAACTCCAGGTGGGATGAAATGTAAATAAAGCTGTAAAAGCGATCAACTGCCACGAAGTAAACTCCAGGCAGGACGAAATGCAAATAAAGCTGTAAAAGAGATCAACTGCCACGAAGTAAACTAAAGGCAGAACGAAATGTAACTAAAGCTGTAAAAGGTCACGAAGTAAACTCCAGGCCTGACAGAAATATAAATATATATATATATATATATATATATATATAAGCAATAAACGCACCGGATGTGAATCCAGGCTCATCGGATATGTCCAACAACAATTATATATATAAGTATATATATATATATATATATATATATATATATATATATATATATAAGCGAGTAAATTATCTGGATATAAAATCCAGGCTCATCAGATATGTCTGACAACAATTATATATATAAGTATATATATATATAAGTAATAAACGCTCCAGACCGAAGTCTAGGCTCAATCGAGGCATAACTCGATAATGTTAGTCCATATATGAAATATATACATATATAAGTATATATATACAGACAAAAATGAAAACCACAGACTGAAGTCTGGGCAAACGCACACAACACGACTCTCAATGTGTATAACAGTGTGTTCTAATATGAGAAGAAGGCTTTATATAATGTGAGAAGGATTACAGTGGGCTGCCAAAGTAGACTTCTATGACTTTAAATGGATAAACACTCAGCTCCCGCCGGATAATAGATAGTTATATGTGAGCTAATAAGTGTTTAAAGATGAGGAAACACTCAAAAGATGTGTATGCAGAGTAAAATGGACAAGGCTTCCTCGCATTTTCCTCTCATTCTCTTCTTCAAATGGCTGACCCCAAGGCTCATATTTATAGATAGATGACCGCAGGTACACCTGCGGCAGCCGCGGTTGTACCTGCGACTGGTCGTGGTGCATTCGAGCCTCGCGGTCTCGTCGTCTCAAAGTACGTGTACTCATGCACTGTAATGTCCGCTCAAAATTGTAGAACTTCAATCCGAGCATCCGAACGAGGTATATCTGACCTTCTTCGGACTACTTGTGTCGAGAGTTACGCAATAACATGGATTAGAGGTTGTACGAAGTCAGGAAGAGGGGTCTATGCCCATGGTCTTCAAGCTTCAAATTTTATCCAAAGTACTGCCACACGTAATAGTCACTTGGGATTGTTACTCCTCGGTTCATGTGGGACATTGTTGGATGTATGTATGTATGAAGTGTTGAGACGACGCATAAGTATTGAAGGGGCAAGATGATGTTTGACTCTTCGCCGGGGTTATCGCCGGTTTGAGTTGAAAGTAGACGTTTCTCATGGTTACTTCTAAGATTGGACTACTTGTTGGTATGCCGTGATATCATTTTGTGAGAGAAAATGTTGAGGCGGAAGACGACGTTTTGACTCCTCACCGGGGTTATCGCCGGTTTGAGCGAAAAATAGACGTTACTTAGCGTTACATCTGAGATTGGATTGCTTGTTGTATGCCTCACTGTCATTTGTGGGTGTGCCTGTCTGCCCGTTGTTAGCTCCGGGTCTGAGGTATGAGTGCCTCGGCAGGAGGTCTGAGCTTGAAGCTGATCGCATGTCTTTGAAACAAACAATTTTGGAGTTATCGACGAAACTAAAAAAGCATTCCTTGGGGCTATCACCAAGGATGGAGTCGCTACTCCCAGTGTTGTTTCTAGGACTGGAACTGAATGTCACAGTGTTATCGCCGAAATAGAACTGTCCTCTCCGGTGTTGTTGTCGATCTTTTGATCTGCATACCTTGGGGTTATCTCCGAGATTAGAAATGACATTCCCGGTTTGTGTTCCGGGTTGGAATTGATGCTCCCGGTTTGTGTTTCGGGTCAAAACTGATGTTCCCGGTTTGTGTTATAGGTTGTAACTGAACTTCCGGTAGTATCCGAAATGGATGTCAGCTGTCTTCCAGGGTTATCTCTGAAAGACGAATCTTCCCTCCTGCAATGTCAGTAACAGGCGTGCAAAAAAATTCGAGTGTCTATATTCGGTTCTACTCGTATATTCGCCATCAACACATGGGTCCCTGGAGTCTTTAACTCTATCTCCACCCTTTGTAAGTTATACAAAATGAGCCTTTGCGTTGACAATATTACACTCGTACCTGCATATGATCTTCTACTCAATGCGTCAGCTACCACGTTCGCTTTTCCAGAGTGGTATTAGATGGTATGATCATAATCTTTCAATAGTTCAAGCCAACGTCATTGTCGCATGTGGAGTTCCTTTTGAGTGAAGAAATATTTGAGGCTTTTATGATCCGTAAAGATCTCCACTATCTCCCCATACAAGTAATGCCTCCAAATCTTTACTGCAAAAATGACTGTTGCCAACTCTAGATCATGAGTGGGATAATTCCTCTCATATTCTTTGAGTTGTTGTGAGGCATAGGCTATGACTTTTCCATGTTGCATGAGAATACATCATAACCCTTTGCCAGAAGCATCACTGTAGATGACAAATCCCTCCGAGTCAGATGGTATTGTCAGAACAGGTGCTGAAATGAGTCTCCTCTTGAGTTCATGAAAACTTTTCTCACATTCTTTGCTCCAACCAAACTTTGTATCTTTCCGAGTCAGCTGAGTTAATGGAGTAGCGATTCAAGAAAACTCTTCTACGAATCTCTGATAATAACCAGCTAAGCCGAGAAAGCTGCGTACTTCGGTCACTGATTTAGGTTGCTCCCAGCTTTGAATAGCTTCAATCTTTGCTGGGTCAACAGATATTCCATGACTTGATACTACGTGCCAAAGGAATGTTACTTCCTCCAGCCAGAACTCACATTTCTTCAACTTGGCATAAAGCTTATTTTCACGAAGCTTATGGAGTATCAGCCTCTAGTGTTGCTCATGATCTTCACGGCTTTTGGAATAAATAAGGATGTCATCAATAAAGACAACCACAAAGTGATCCAAATATTCCTTGAATACTCGGTTCATCATATCCATGAAGGTAGCAGGAGCATTAGTCAATCCAAAGGACATGACTAAGAATTTATATGCCCGTACCGAGTTATGAAAGTCGTCTTTGGAATGTCATCGGTTCTAATCTTTAATTGGTGATATCTGGAACGAAGATCAATCTTTGAAAAGAATTTGGTGCCTTGCAACTGGTCAAACAGTTCATTAATACGTGGCAATGGGTACTTATTTTTGATGGTGACATGATTCAACTCTCGATAATCAATACAAAGTCGCATACTCCCATCTTTCTTCTTCACGAATAAAATAGGAACACCCCAAGGAGAAGAACTAGGACGAATGAAACCGATGTCTAACAATTCCTGTAGCTGGGTCTTTAACTCCTAAAGTTCAATAGGAGTCATTCAATATGGGGCTTTGGAAATGGGTTTTGTATCAGGTTCAAGGTCGATACAAAATTCAATTTCACGCTCTGGGGGTAGGCCAGGAAGTTCTTCAAGGAATACGTCAGGAAATTTATTAACAATAAAAATATCATTCAAAACTGATGTATTTTTGTTTAAATCTGTGACATGAGCTAAGAAAGCTTGACATCCATTTTTCAATAAACGAATAGCTTTATGGCTTGAGATGACAGTGATTGATTTTAATGGTTTGGTTGCTTGAATTTGCATAATAGGTTGGTTAGGGATATGAAAGCTAACAACCTTACGAAAATAATCAATTTTTGCATGATGAGTAGTTAACCAATCAATCCCTAGAATCACATCAAATGCAAGTATTTTCTAAGAAATAAGATCGACATTTAACGTGCGGTTGCCAATTTGAACTAAATAAGACATATAAACAGTGGATGTAATGAAGGTTTCTCCCAACGAAGTTTCAACAGATAAGTCAAAGTCTAATTTCTCTGAAGTCAAATTCAAACGTTGAGTACAAGTAGGAGAAATAAAAGAATGGGTAGAACCGGTATCAAATAAGGTATAGACTTCGCTAGAGTTTATGATAAGCTTACCCGTGACGACCTCGTTCGGGTTCTTTGCTTTCTGGGAGGTCACAACAAACGATCTCCCTTGAACTACCGGCTTTGACTTTTCTGGGACAGCCTTTGGTGCCTCCATCCCAGCTAAACTCGTTTCCCCTTAACGATAAAATCAAGCCAGGTGACCTTCTCTTCCACAATTATAACACGTTTTGGAATGCTGCATACAGTTTGGACTGATATGTCCCTCCCCTCTGCATTTGAAGCATATGATAGGTGGTCGTTCTCCTTCCTTAACAACGGGTGCTGATGCTGACGTCTTTCCATCATTGTTGAATCTCCTCTTCTTGAAATGTCCATTCTTATTGTTTTGGCCATGATTCCCACCGAAGTGTTTACCATTTCTGGCATGTTGATTTCCTCCACGCTTATTGTCACCACTTCGATGACTGCTACCACTGGTATTATCATTTTGTCGGTTGCTCTCTTTTGGTTGGGTTGACTCATTATGGCGCTCCAATAACTGAGCCCTATTAACAACATTTGAATACATACACAGTTTATGAGAGATAAGATATTGACGTATCTCGGATTTTAAACCTCTTAGAAAAATTTGCGTCATTCTCTCCTTATTATCAACCAAATGAGACGCAAATCGGGACAACTTAGCAAACTTGGCTTCGTACTGCGACACAGTCATGTTATTTTACTCCAACTTGATGAACTCTACCTCTTTCATGTGATGAATACTTTCGGGAAAGTACTTGTCGTTGAACAATTCTTGGAACTTCTCCCAAGTCATCTTCAGTGCGGCAGGTTGAATACGCTTTATAGATTCCCACCAGTAATCTGCCTCTGCTCACAACATGAAGGTGGCAAGGGGAATCTTTTGCTTCTCTGAGCATCCCAAGACATCAAATATCTTGCAGATTTGTTTTATCCATGTCTCCGCCTTAAGTGGTTTTGGCTCTCCAAAAAACTCTGGTGGTCCCAGTTCCTTAACTGCTTAGCGGTGACCGTCCGAGAGTTGCCAGTGTTTCCACCTGAATTTTGGACAGGAGCCGCTCTTGCCTGATGTTGCATGAATTGCATAAAGCCTCTAAACATTCCATCGTTCATCATTTGGTCAGTGTTGTTGTTTGCATGAGGATTGTCACCTTCCTGATGCACATTATCCTAATTATTGATCTGTGGAGACTTAACGATCTCCTGTGCTCCATTGCTATTCTCAACATTCTCAGTTGTCATTTTCAAATACTGCCACAAAACAATGGTTAATTAACATATCACATATTAGCCTTATACTCTGATCGACCAATTAAATATCAAATAAACTTAGGTAGGTCATACTAGCGAAGGAATTCCCAGTCTCTCCCCTCCTAGTTCTTGTCTCACATCTCAGCCAGGGATCATATCCCTAAGCTTTGATACCAACTGTGACGCCCCCAAAATAGGTATACATCACCTATTCTGAGTCGCCAAATATATGGTACAGAATACAAATACAACCTTAAATATACAACATGAGCTTTGAGTTTTAATATAAATATTGTCTTCTAGACAGTATTCAAACTCAAAATAAGTCCTCAATACATTTATTATCACACTATTTCATAGAATAATGAGGACTATTAATGTTATCATCTGGACCGTCACTCTGTTCCCCAACTAGTCCCTGCTATGTTCTCATTTCCTTAAGAGAACAATGAAAGCGAAAGGGTGAGCTCAACTAGCCCAGTAAGGAATATTATGACTAAGATAATGCAGAATAATTTATCATTAGTCTTCAACAGTGTTAAACTGATAAAATATAACAAACATCAAGTTTAACTGCAGCGGAACAAGCAATCCATTAAAAGAGTCAAGTAGAGAATAAAATCTACTATCTTATATGATTTAAAAAAAATTCATCACTTTTATTACTGAGACTCAGCTTAATAAATAATCCAAATCATTCTTGCACCACGGCCAAGGATATTCCTTAGTATCACGACCACAATTTATCCATGCACTACGGGCCAAGGATATTCGTGCTTTCATCAATGGTCATGATCATGCCAAAAACTGTCCATCAATGCACTACGGGCCAATGAGGACTTTTACCACATCATTTATAACATTACGGTCATGATTATACCGAATAATCCCTCGTCATAATCATATCAAGTCCATCTATGCACTACAGGCCACATATGACTTTCAACATAATATAAACATGAGGATGATGACAATGACATAATAATTCAATAAAACAAGTTCAAGAATAAATTTTAAAGATTTATAAATTAATTTATCCAGGAACCAATAACGTCCAAATTGTCAACATGATACTGCTTTGTGGAGTAAAAATTTAAGAATGCTCAGAAGAATATTTTCAAGAAAAGATACTGGATGAAGCGCAAATATCAAGGATATTCTACTAATTTCATGGAGTATAGAAGTCAAAACTTTAACCAACTGAGTATAATAGAATATATGAAACTTCAAATGGATTTTCACCCGCTATACGGTAATCCACGTAGACAGATCATTTCCACAGTTTAATAAGGAATGAATACAAAAGATCATTCACCATGCATGCGGTAATTTACATAGATAAGTTATTCAAACATAATAATAAAGAATGGAACCAGGTCATGCGTAATCCGCACAGTCAGGATGTTCCAACAGAATATTAAAGAATGGAATAACAACAGAATCCACCAGGCATGCGATAGACCGCACAGACAGGTTATTCCAACAGAATAATAAATAATGAAACAACAACGGAATTCAGCAAGCATGCGATAGACCGCACAGACAGGTTATTTCAACATAATAATAAAGAATGGAATAACAGAAGAATTTTACCATGTATGCGGTACTTCGCATAGACAGGTTATTCCAACATAATAATAAAGAATGGAATAACAACCCTTACGAGTATTGAAAGAAAATAACTCACTTCATGAATACGAAAGAATAATAGCCCTTACCTTAGAAAGAAGAGTATTCCGACTGGTAGGGCGATGATATTCTTGAAGAAAACTTATACTATTTTCTACGCTCAAAGCTTCTTAAAACTCTAAAGAAATACGCTCAAGATTATAGAAGAAGAATTCTCTAAATTTCTAGTGTGTTTTCAATTCTAACTAAGCATCATATTTATAGGAGAATGGAAAGGATACTATGCAATAAAATATAATATATTCTATTTATAATATATATATATATATATCTTATTTAAAATCTAATAAAATAAATAACTTTATAAAAGTATTCTATTTTATATAAAAAGATTTTACTATGCAAATACTATGCAGGCACTATGCAAACACTATGCATAATAAAATATATTATATTATATTTATAATAAAATAAAATAAAACTTTATAAAAATTATTCTTCTTTATCAAAAAGTTTTCTATTTTATTATATTTATAATAATAATAAAACAAATTCATCATTATTATTATAATTCACACTATTAATCGACCATGTCGTTCCCAGGAAAGAGTGGGTTTTCTAATAAGGATTTCTCCCTATTGACGCGCAATTAGGTGACTAAATCTCTCCTTGACAGAACTTTTAGACATCGTTAATATTGCAAATAATAATATTAATAACTTTGTTATCTCAATTATTGATTTAATAATATATAAAATATCGACAATAATTGAATCAAATAACGTGAGATATTATGCAACAATTACTGTAGCAATAATTGAACAAAACTGAGTGACTTCTCACGTAAGCATCAATAATCAATACCGTGTGCTACTATGCAACCACGCGTATTACTGTACTTTTAACACCAGGTGTTTCAACAGTTAACGGTAAAACTTCTACCGTTATTTTCATAAAAATATTTTTGTCATTTTTTCAATCCGAGAATAATTCTGTTGTGGGGTCCACCAATGATTGTGCCATCGTACGAATATTCCCTGTTAAAACGAATATTTCCCGACCAATCGAATATTATATAACAACTTGAGTACTTTGTAAAATTTATAAATATTACCCACAACTATAACATTATATCAAATTCACCCATAATATTAAAAAAATAATATTTATAGAAAATTTATTTTTATTCATAAAAGTTGGGTCTTAGGTAGTGTTTGATAAGGTCTTAATACCTCTTAATAGGTTTGCCTCTGAATCGGTAAGAGCTAAAACTTATTTGGTAAAAAAATTATTGTCTCTTAATGCCTCTTAATCGATAAGATTCAAAAACAATTCTAAACCATTAAGAGCTACCTCTGATCGAATTTTAATTTTTCTGGGACAAAAATAACCTCAGCTATATTACAAAATCTCACTTTGTCCATTGAACCCTATTATCTCTCCCGTTTTCACTTCGATCCGCCGCTCTTCCTTCACTTCGATCTGCTGCTCTTCCTTCACCTCATGATCAGCTATATTACAAAATCTCACATTTGCGGAAGCATCAGGTGCGATATCTTTTGATCTTTGTTTAGTACTCAATTATCTCTCTTCTTCTAGCTTTTGTTTTCTTAATTGGGGGTTTTGTTATGAATTATTAAACACACTCTGCAATTATATTCAGCAATTTTATTGGGATTTTTTATGATATCCTGTAATTATTTTCTTTATTAGGGGTTTTTATGAGTGATTCAGTAGTCCTCTTGTTGTAATTGCCTCTGTTTCATATATGTATGCTAATGTTCTTCCATTGTGTGTCTTATGGATGGCTTAAATTAATTAAAGCATTTTAGGGAAAACTTCATAGAATTTTGTGTGCAGTGCTTATTTTATACCAAAATTAGTCGTAATATGATAAGTCTGGAGATGTAGTTGCACGGTGCATGAATGTGTAGTTTGGAACTATGAAAAAAAAGTAGTTATACAAATACAATTCAGTATGGAAGAAGTACTTTCTTAATTTTACTTTCAAAAAATATTATATATATACACTTTATTTTTCCATTGATTGGGGCTCGATCTAAAGTATATATAAATATCAAAAATTAAAACTCTTAAATTTTTTAATGTAACTGGTCTCTCTATACTTTCTACCATTTTGGGAGTTGAAGAATTTTACTTAATTTTAGGGAAATTGGTACATGGCATTGTGTTGGACCTTTTTACTTTCATTTTCAGTGGTACAAGTCTTTTAGAAAGTTAATATTTTTGGACTATTTTTGAAGTTCTTTTTACTTTGCCTTTCAAGTTGAACTCACAGTGGGGATGAATTCAAATATTTTCAATGGCAAAAAATTATGTATGTGAATACAAATATTCTCAGGATTCAGGCATGTGGTACAAGTCTTTTACTTCATCCTCCTCTGTTTCTTCAACTGCTATCCTGCTAGGCTAGTTTGCTTCTTTGGGATGGCAAGTTGGTAATGAGATTTTGTTCCTCTTCCTAGCCAACTCCAACAGGACCTGTGAGCTTTTATGTGATCTTAAATCAAATGTGTGCACTACATACAACATACTACACTATTAGTTGGTAATTAGATTATAATGATTATTTGGGAGGGCAAGTTGGTAATGAGATTATAATGATTATTAGATTATAATACATAACACATCATACATCATATTGCACTGCACTGCACATTTGGGTACAAGTTTTTCCAGTCAAATACTTATTGTTAGAATCTATGTACTTTAGGTATGGAACAAACTAGTGAAACTCAAAAATCAAAAAGGACTAGAGTGAGTTGGAGAAATGAATCACTAGTGAAAACTTTTTTAGAAGCATGTATTCGTGAGGTTGTGGAAAATGGTAGGGAAGGTGCAAGTCTCAAGCCACAATCATGGAGAAAGGTAGGAGAAATTCTAAAAGATACCTACAACATGATTGTTGATCAAAAACAAATGAAGAATCATTTTGATTACTTGCGAGGAAAATATGGTGCATGGTGCAAACTCAAAAGTAAGACAGGAAATGTATATGACCCGTCAACGAATAGGTTCAACCTTTCTAATGAGGAATGGACACAAGAGATAAAGGTGCATTTTTAATATTTTTACATTTTAAGTTAATTAGTATTAGTCCTTAAAAATATATTATAACATGTTGAACTTACTGTTTGAATACAGGCAAATAAAATGGTAGAAACATTGAAGACCTCACCTCTAATCTTCCCCGATCTTTGTATTGCATTATTTGATGGAACTGCGGCAACGGGACTTGATAGTTAGGGTCCTAGTTGTGGAAGAGGTAGGACTAAAGAAACACCTTTGGACTTGGAGGTTTTTAGTCTTGAGGACATTCCTTTTAGCACCCAAGGTCAAGGGACTTCTATTCCTTCTCCCAATGCATCAACTCCTGGTATGCAATCTCATGCTTCCGTTCCTAGCTTTGAGGGAGAAAGACCAAAGAAAAAAGCTAAGCGTACATCTAAACAAACCTACAACACTAATCTAGATGAAGAGATGTCCAAGGCCTTGAAACTTATTGTTGAAAAGAATAGTGGACCTTCCGTGAAAGAATGCAAAGATAAGTTGGAAGAACTTGGGTGGGGAGCGGAAAATCCACTACACAAGATGGCTCTTGGAATATTTTGTGAGAAACCAAGCTACAGAGAAGCATGGATGATTCAAAAAGAGAATGAGGTTAAAAATTGGGTTATGATGGTTTCACGCAAGTTGGGATACATTGCTTAGTTTGTTGGATATTAGTTAATTACAAACTTGGTTGGATGTTGATGGATATATTTAGGCCTAGGTAATTTGATATTTTGGGGCTAGTTAACATTATATTTTTGGGATACAAACTTGAATATGTGGGGGCTTATTTGCTAACTATGGATGTGACATTTGTTATTACTAATTATGGATGTAATATTTGCTACATATACTTTTGAACGTGTATGTGTTAAATTTATAATATATGTCATTTATTATGATTTTGATTTTTCTTGATTGGGAATATTTTGGTTTTGACTTAACTTTTCTTTTATTAAATGTTAGAGTATTTTAAAATTGTTATGTTTAATATAGGTAATATGGATATCGAGGATCAAATTTTATGTTTGATGATTATATATTGGTATTTGAAAAGACAATCTTCAAGGAGAATACCAAGGATTATGGATAATACTTCGTCATTGAGCGGACATGCTTACACATTAGAGTTGTTAAATGGATCAAATACACAGTGTCGAGAGTTGATGCGTCTTTCTCGTGATGCATATGTGCGTCTATGTGAACACTTCAAGGGAAAACAATGGGTACACAATAGTAGATACATAACAGTTGAGGAAAAGATGGCAATCTTCTTAACCATCATAGGCCATAATGAACGCTTTAGAGTTATAAAACGCAGATTTCAACATTCTACCCAAACAATACATAGATATTTTCATGAGGTGTTAAATGGGATGATTGAGTTTTCAAAAGAAATTATAATGCCTATATCATTTGATCCAAATCCAGATATTCCGGGGAACCATAAAAACTTACGACAAATATTTTCGGTAAGTGACATACAATTTTTTTTCTTTTTTACTTTTATTCCATACAATAAAATACTTTGAGAACTCTAAGTTTTTTAATGCAGGGTGCAATAGGTGCATTAGATGGTACTCTTGTACATGCAGTTGTTCTTGTTGATCAACAAACGCGTTACAGAGGAAGAGGAAGGGGTGAATGTTATCAAAATGTTTTAGGAATATGTGATTTTAACATGATATTCACATTTGTTTGGGCCGGATGGGAAGGCATTGCACACGAATCACGAGTTCTAAAAGAAGTTGCATTTGATCCATCTTCTGGTTTTCCATTTCCTCCCCCGGGTATATATTACAATTTCTTTTACCATTTTTAATTATTATTTATTTTTGTCATAAAATTTCATCATTCAAGTTATTAATAATAATCATTATTTTTGTCTCAATTACAGATAAATATTATCTTTGTGATGCTGCATACATAAACACTCGAGGATTTTTATCTCCATATCGCAATACAAGGTATTGGTTAGCTGATTTTCGACGCAGACGCGCTTTGAATAAAGAGGACAAATTCAACCATGCTCATGCACAACTCAGAAATGTTATCGAGCGTGCTTATGGTGTGTTGAAAGAAAGATTCCCAATTTTGAAACGAATGGCTCCTTACCCTTTTATAGTACAAAGGGTTATAGTTATCGCTTGCTTCGCAGTCCATAATTTCATAAGGAAGCATAACATTGAGGATGAATTATTTGCTCAATATGATCGAGATAACATGTTTGACAATGAAGCGAAGCAAAATGAAGGAAGCGAAGAAGAAGGACAAGATGAACCACAATGGGGTGATCAAGGCGTAGAATTTATGGTTAATCTACGTGAACAAATTGCACTTCAACTCTTAACAACTGTTTGAAGTTAATTTAATTTGTATAGTTGAATTATTATGCTATGTTGATATTTTTGGGACATGATACTATGTTTGAAGTTAATTTAATTTGAACGTTTTCATTTTTATTTTATCATATTGTGGTCAAATTATTATAAATATGTATTTAAAATACTATTCAGACCTTCTGATTATCAAACAGGTTTTGTTTAAACTGTTCAGAGGGTTAAATGGTAAAATACTGTTATTTAGACATTATGGAAAAATTAATTATCAAACAACATTTTTTTCATTCAGACACAATTCTATTCAGATAATCTATATTATTCAGACGTCTAAATTGTTCAGGTCTTAACACTCAATTTTATCAAACACCACCTTTCAGTAGCATCTGGTATTTTTTTTTTTTTTTGCAATGAAAGAAATAAAGCATTCATGTGAAAAGGTGCTGACTTGGCCAAGGGTTCATCCATTCATGTGAAAAACTTCATGTTTTCATATGCACCGCTATAACTTATAGCGGCTGTCACTTTTTAAAACTCCCCCACCATAAATTTATTTATTTGCTTTTTAAAACTCTTGCATAATAATAAAATAATAATAATAATAAATAACAAGAACAATAACAATATAAATAATAATAGTTAATATTTTTATTATCGTTGTTGTTGTTCTTGTTATTATTTTTAAATAATATTAGTAATGTTAATATAATAATAACAATATTAATTATTATTATTATTATATTTATTATTTATATTGTTGTTGTTCTTGTTATTTATTTATTTATTTATTATTATTATTATTATTATTATTTTATTATGTGGGAGTTTTAAAAAATAAATTAATTAATAAATGATGGGAGAGTTTTAATAAGTGGCAGCCACTACAAGTTGTAGCTGCCCATATGAAAACATGCAAGTTTCCGCATGAATGCATGAATTCTTGGCCAAGCTGTCAGCAGCTTTTCACATGAATGCTTTATTTTTACATGAATGTTTTATTTCCTTCATTGCAAAAAAAAATTATCAGCCGCTATGTAGCGGCACATATTTTAAAAAAAAAATTTAAAAAAATTTATCTGACCAATTTTATCAAGTGGGACCCGTTTATACATTTGTTTGACCAGGTGGAATCCATTATTAAAATAGCCGCTATATATTGTTGGGTATGATGCTACAAGATGTAACGGTTGGATTACAACTCTTTTTAATCTCAGTCTTCTATGTTATTGATTAACGATTGAGATGTTGGTTGCTGGAATAGTGACTTTAACAACTGATTGCCATGTATTGAAACCTATATATATATATATATATATATATATATAGAGGCCGGATCCTGTCCGGACTCCCGGACAGGTTTAAAATCCGGACCTTTTTTTTTTTTTTTTTTTTTTTTGCTTTTTTTTTTTTGAAACAACTAAAAAAAAAAAAAAAAAAATTTATGGAATTGGAATTTTTACATTATACAGTGTTTTGGGTGTGATTTGGATGCCTATAACGAAACATGTCTGTACAGTCTGGGCAGACTGTACATACATTGGTTGGTGTAGGTATTAAAAACACACCCAAAACACTGTTTTTTTGAAAAATTTCAGTTCCATAAATTTTTTTTTTTTTTTTTTTTAGTTGTTCTACAAAAAAAAAAAAAAAAAAAAAAAAAAAAAATTTCAGGTCCGGATTTTCTCCCGTCCGGGAGTCCGGACCTGATCCATCTTGTATATATATATATATATATATTTAGTTGCGGCTAGTTCCTCTTTGGGTCATTGGATTTCTAGATTAACGGTGTAAGACAACGTTATGTACACAGCTGTGTAGTACACAGTCGGCTATGACGACGATTTTTTGGGATATAGTCGTCGTCATAGCTATTGGTGAACCGTCGTCATAGCTTAAAAAATCCGTTACCATAGCCCAACAATATAATACACAGCTGTGTATATACCTATAGCCCTATATATATTAGTTTGGTTGATTAAGAAAAATATTTTTTATATTTTCTTGATATTTGATGAGTAGGTTTTATACCTATGAATCTGGTATTATTAAACTTAATTATTGTTATATTTAATTGTTTTTAGGATCTTTTTATGTGTTTTGTGTTTATTTGTTGTAGGTTGGAGTTGGAGGGACAAATTGGTCATTTCGGAGAAGAAAAAGGTCAAAAATCATGAAAATTAAAGCTGAGTGGCATTTCTGTAAATATGAGGACATGGCCAAGCGCCTAGGCGCTTGGAATTGCACTATGGAGAGCGCCTAGGCGCTCTAATGCGTATATTGGTGCGTTTTGCAGCTGTCAAGTGGGTTTTTGAAGCCAAAGAGGAGTCTGAATGAGGGCTGAGACCAATACAAGTAGGAGAGGACTCTACAAAGGAGAGGGGAACGAATTTTGACAAGGAATCAATCAAGTTTTCAAGAGATTTGCAGAGAGAACAAGGAAGAAAAACACGAAGGAGAATTGCAAAAGGCTGAAGATCTACGAGAGAGTATTGGAGCAAAATCAGAGTTTCTTCTTCTCTTCTCTAGTTTTATCTTTTGTAACTATCTGGGATGTTTGGATTATTTATCTGGATTATGTTTTTCTTTATTATTATCATGAACTAAATTTTAATTAAGATTGCAACGGAACTTGGTATGTAGTTTAAATTGCAAGCTTCCCATTGAATGAAAGTTGGTTTTTATTGAATTGTTTATTATATCTTATGCTTATTGATTAATTGTTTGGCCAACAATTACTGTGATAATCTATATGAAATTGGAAGATGGAGTATAGATTGAGATCTGGATATGATAACATCTGTTCATATAATCTGAATAGGGTTAATATGATTAGCATGTAGGATAGGAATATACCTATGTGTCTTTTGTATCCATTGAAAGAATTTGTGCATAAATCCTAATTAACTTGATTCACATAGGAATATAGTGCGTTGATTAATTGGGGTGTTCCTTATAATTCTACATCTTAGAGATTGGATTTAGAAGGATTTGTTCACGTGTCTTTGGAAGAAGAGCGTGAATATTTATAAAGCATTCTTGGATAACAATTCGTATTAATTGATTTATTTTAAATGGGAAGTAAGTAGTTTGAATGAAATACTAAGGGAAGTTGTAATCTTAATCTGTTAAATCTGCATTTATTCTTGTGATATTTTGGTTTTTAATTATTAGTTTGTTAAGTTTAATTTTCAAATCATAAACAAAATTTTCTTAGTTTAAAATAGGATTAATTGCATTAGAATTAGTATTTGCTAAATATTAGTCTATTTCCTCGTGGGAACGATATCCTTGCTTGCTGAATATTACAATTGAACGCGTATACTTGCGTGGTAAGTGCTATTAAAAAATTAGGCAACAAGTTTTTGGCGCCGTTGCCGGGGAAATTAGTTTAATATTTTGTCATTATTGATTTTTATAGCGTTAATCTTAATTTAAACTTTTTCTGTTCTGTTCTGTTCTATTCAGGTGCTTTTGACTAGTTTATGCAAACGCGATCGAAGAAGCCAGATTTATTGCCTCACGAGGACGACATCGAGAAAAGATTTCAGCGGTTGCGTAAGTGGGTTAAAGAAACCAAAGAAGCACTTGATAAGGAAGATACTATGGCTGAAGAAGAGCAAAAAGCACTGCGGGATTATGCTACACCGCGGGTTACTGAAATTCAGTCGAGTATTACGAGACCTGCCATTACTGCTACAAGTTTTGAAATAAAACCGGGGACAATACAGATGATTCAAAATTCATGCCAGTTTGGAGGGTTACCAAACGATGATCCGAACGATCACATAGTCAGCTTTATAGAAATCTGCGATACTTTCAAGTATAATAATGTGTCAGAGGATGCAATAAGGCTAAGGCTATTTCCATTTACCCTCAGAGATAAGGCTAAGAGTTGGCTCCATTCACTACCACCAGGCTCGATCACTACATGGAATGATTTAGCTCAGAAATTTCTTGCAAAGTTTTTCCCACCTGCAAAAACAGCAAAGTTGCGGAACGATATCTTCTCTTTCGTTCAGCACGATTCAGAATCACTATATGAAGCATGGGAGAGATTCAAGGATTCATTGCGAAAATGTCCACACCATGGAATTCCTAAATGGCTTCAGGTGCAAACGTTTTATAATGGTTTATTCGGCACAGTGAGATCGAGTATAGATGCTGCAGCAGGAGGAGCTATTATGGCCAAGAATTGTGATGAGGGATATGAGTTGCTTGAAACCATGGCAGCTAATAATTATCAATGGCCAACAGCAAGAACAACTCCGCAAAGGACAGTCGGAGTGTATGAAGTGGATGCGATGACAGCATTGTCAGCTCAAATGACAGCTCAAATGTCTGCTCTTACAAAGAAGATAGATTCACTTGGGTTACAACCAGTTCAGAAAATGGAAACGATATGTGAAATATGTGCGGGTAACCACTCAAGTGATCAATGTGCAATAAATCCTGAATCAGTCCATTTTGTTTCCAATTATAACAGGCAGCAGGGCAGTTATGCAAACAACTACAATTCAGGAGTGAGAAACCACCCGAATTTTTCTTGGAGTAATAATCAGTCACAAGCTCAAGCTCCAAGGCAAACATATCCACCTGGATTTCAACCACAGCAACAAACTCAAGAACTTCAAAAGTTTTCACAAATGGAAGAAATGATGGCAAGATTTGCAACTCAGTTGGAAACCGTAACGAAAACCCAAAATGCTGCAATAAAGCATCTTGAGAATCAAATAGGGCAAATGGCTAATTCTATGAATACTAGAAGTCCAGGTTCTTTACCTAGTGATACGGAGAAAAATCCAAGGAATGATGGAAGTGAGCACTGTAAGGCAGTTACACTCAGAAGCGGGAAGGAGTTGACTACAGAATTGGACGGACACAAGAAAGTAATTTCTGCTGAGGATGGTGAACAAGAGAGTGGAGATTCAGAAAGTAAATCTGAGGAAAAAGTTGTGACAAAACAACAAGGAGACAAGCAAACAACAGTTGTACCACCTGTGCCGTTTCCTCAAAGATTTCAAAAGCAGAAATTAAATCAACAATTTTCAAAATTTTTAGAAGTGTTCAAAAAGCTGCAAATCAACATTCCATTCGCAGATGCCTTAGAACAAATGCCTAGTTATGCAAAATTTATGAAAGATATTTTAGCAAGAAAGAGGAAGCTAGGGGAGTTCGAAACAGTAGCATTGACAGAAGAATGCAGCGCAATTCTGCAAAGAAAGTTACCACCGAAGTTGAAGGATCCGGGTAGCTTTACAATACCGTGCACGATTGGGCCCCAGTTCTTTAACAGATGTTTGTGTGATTTGGGGGCAAGTATTAACTTGATGCCACTTTCGATCTACACTCAGTTGGGATTACCAACCCCAAAGCCAACAAATATATCTCTACAGCTCGCAGATAGATCAGTGACGTACCCTAGGGGCATCGTGGAAGACATATTAGTGAAGGTGGACAAATTCATATTCCCAGCAGACTTCATTGTGTTGGACTATGAAGAGGATAAAGACATACCCATTATCCTTGGAAGACCGTTTTTAGCCACTGGAAGGACATTAATTGATGTACAAAAGGGAGAGTTAACAATGAGAGTTCAAGATGAAGAAGTAACTTTTAATGTTTTCAAGGCTATGAAATTTCCGAAGGAAGAGGAAGAGTGCTTAAGAGTTGATCTTATTGAAGAAGCAACTGAAGAGGTATTTGGTGAATCTGTGATTGAAAACCCTCTTGAAACCGCATTGGTTAGTGAAAAATTATTTGATGATTCAATGGTGATAGAATGGGTCCAAATGCTAGATTCAGCTCCAAAGTTCACACGATGTCCACAAAAATTTGAACCTCTGGATTATCGGGGAAAGCTAGATGAAAAGGTGACATCATCCATAGAAGAACCTCCTACCTTGGAACTTAAGCCATTGCCTAACCACCTCCGGTACACCTACCTGGGTTCTTCTTCTTCCTTGCCAGTCATTATTTCTGCATCACTTGATAAGGTTCAAGAAGAAAAGCTACTAAGGGTACTTCGACAATATAAGACTGCTCTTGGATGGACTATTGCAGATATCAAGGGGATAAGCCCATCAATTTGTATGCATAAGATTTTGTTGGAAGACGAGGCAAAACCAACTATTGAACAACAACGAAGACTCAATCCAATCATGAAGGAAGTCGTTAAAAAGGAGATCATTAAATGGTTGGATGCTGGAATTATCTACCCTATCTCAGATAGCTCATGGGTAAGTCCGGTTCAATGCGTGCCGAAGAAAGGGGGAATGACAGTAGTTGCGAACGAGCAGAATGAATTGATCCCAATGCGAACAGTTACTGGTTGGCGAGTGTGTATGGATTACAGGAAGTTGAATAAGGCCACTCGTAAGGACCATTTTCCTCTACCATTCATAGATCAAATGTTGGACAGACTTGCAGGGCACGAGTATTATTGCCTCTTGGATGGATATTCGGGCTATAACCAAATTGCCATTGCACCCGAGGATCAGGAGAAAACAACATTCACATGCCCATATGGCACCTTTGCTTTTCGCAGAATGTCTTTCGGGTTATGTAATGCGCCAGCAACGTTTCAACGGTGTATGATGGCTATTTTTTCAGATATGGTTGAACAAAATCTTGAGGTATTTATGGATGATTTTTCAGTTTTTGGGAATTCGTTTGATTATTGTTTGGAAAATCTCACACTCGTGCTAAAACGGTGTATGGAAACAAATTTGGTTTTGAACTGGGAGAAATGTCATTTTATGGTGCAAGAAGGGATAATCTTGGGTCACCGAGTGTCATCAAAAGGAATTGAGGTTGATAGAGCAAAAATCGAAACCATTGAGAACCTGCCACCACCAATTTCTGTAAAGGGTATTCGAAGTTTCTTGGGACACGCTGGTTTCTATAGACGATTTATAAAAGACTTCTCCAAAATCACAAAACCACTGTGCAATCTTTTGGAGAAGGATGTCTCATTCAACTTTGATCAAGCATGCCTAGAAGCGTTTGATGTGTTAAAGAAGAAACTTGTTACCGCACCTGTAATCATAGCACCAGATTGGACTATACCGTTCGAATTAATGTGTGATGCTAGCGACTATGCGATTGGTGCAGTTCTTGGCCAACGAAAGGATAAGATTTTTCATGCTATATACTATGCTAGTAAAACATTGACAGATGCTCAACTGAATTACACCACTACCGAGAAGGAGCTATTAGCAGTTGTTTATGCATTTGATAAATTTCGCTCATATTTGATTGGGACAAAGGTGATTGTGTTTACGGATCATTCGGCAATTAAGTACTTAATAGCAAAGAAAGACGCGAAGCCGAGATTAATTAGATGGGTATTATTGCTACAAGAGTTTGACTTGGAGATCCGGGACCGAAAAGGAACAGAAAATCAGGTTGCTGATCATTTATCACGGTTAGAGAATTCAGAACTAAAGAAAAATGACACAACAGTGATCAACGAATTTTTTCCGGATGAACAACTATTTGCGGTAAGGATGGATACACCATGGTATGCAGATTATGTAAATTTCATTGTCGGTAAGGTATTTCCACCTGATTTGACAAGCCAGCAGAAGAAGAAATTTCTCCATGACGTGAAACAGTATTTATGGGATGAGCCATTCTTATTTAAACAATGTGGCGATCAAGTAATAAGAAGGTGCATCCCGGAAGTTGAAATGGAGAGTATTCTACACCAATGTCATGCATCTGACTATGGTGGACATTTTGGGGGAGAAAGAACGGCAGCTAAAGTGCTTCAATGTGGGTTTTTCTGGCCCACACTCTTCAAAGATGCCCGTGTGTTCTCATTAAAATGTGACAGATGCCAAAGAGTTGGTAATATATCAAAGCGACACGAGATGCCACTTAATATGATCCTGGAAGTCGAATTGTTTGATGTTTGGGGAATTGACTTCATGGGACCATTTCCACCATCTTTCTGTAACTCCTATATACTTCTAGCGGTGGACTACGTTTCAAAGTGGGTAGAAGCTATAGCAGCACCTACCAATGACGCGAAAGTTGTGATTAAGTTCATTCGGAAGAACATTTTCTCTAGATTCGGCACTCCTCGCGCCATCATTAGTGATGAAGGAACTCATTTCTGTAATAAGCAGTTTTCAGCTATCCTTGCAAAATATGGAATCACTCATAAGATAGCTACTGCTTACCATCCACAGACAAGTGGTCAAGCCGAGGTATCTAACCGAGAAGTGAAAAGAATCCTTGAGAAGATAGTGAATCCTAGTCGGAAAGATTGGTCTAGCAAGTTGGACGATGCTCTCTGGGCATACCGTACAGCTTACAAAACTCCGATAGGGATGTCTCCGTATAGGTTAGTTTATGGGAAGGCATGCCATCTTCCAGTTGAACTCGAACACAGTGCTTATTGGGCAATTCGGAAGTTAAACCTTGATATATCTGCTGCGGGAGAAAAGCGCCTCTTACAATTGAATCAAATGGATGAGTTCAGACTCCAATCGTATGAGAATGCGAAGTTATATAAAGAAAAGATTAAGAGGTGGCATGATGAGAAAATTCTGGAAAGAAAGTTTGAAGCAGGTCAAACAGTGTTATTATACAATTCGAGGCTTAAACTGTTTCCTGGAAAGTTGAAATCTCGATGGTCTGGGCCATTTATAATCTCAAAAGTTTATCCTCATGGAGCTGTAGAAGTGGAAGACCCGTATTCAAAACGTAATTTTAAAGTCAACGGTCAGAGATTGAAGCACTACTATGGGGGTTGTTTTGATCGTGAAAAGACATCGGTCAACCTTGCCGATTAGAACAGAGGAGAAAGTCAGGCTGAAGACTATAAACCAAGCGCTAACTGGGAGGCAACCCAGGAAGTTTTATTATTATTCGATATTTCTACTTTTATTAATTTACTTTACCATTAGTTATTTAGTGGTTAAACTTTGCTAGTTTAGGATTTGTTGCATACCTTGTTCTCTAACAGAGATTCAATTGATTGCAGGAAAGGAAAACACGCACAAGTTTAAGATTGGGGATATTTGACGAGGTTTGGGATAAAAATTACATGGATCGATGTTTGGAGTGGCTAGATTCGCGTTTTCGGGTTGCCATTTACAATGAAGTCACTTCAGAGCCAATTTGACCACGGCTCCGGATATTATTTCGTGAAACTTCAAGAATGAAAGTTGTAGATCTACTTCTCCTCTTTCCAGAACATCTTGAATCATCTAAATCGGAGTTCGGACGAAGAAGTTATGACTATTTTCCCAAAGGACGTCAGAGCAGCGAATGTTGGAAAAGCCCCAAGCGCCTAGGCGCTCAACTACAAGCCATTCCAACCGCCTAGGCGCTTCAAGTCAGTAGCTACAAACCATGCCAAGCGCCTAGGCGCTCCCCATCAAGGCATTTCAAGCGCCTAGGCGCTCAAAGTCAGAAGGTGTTGCCCAGACCAAGCGCCTAGGCGCCCAAACAGTGCACACACCAAGCGCCTAGGCGCTCCACTCGCCCAAGAGTTTCTGCAAGCAAGCGCCTAGGCGCCCAAATAGTACACACACCAAGCGCCTAGGCGCTCCCATATAAAAAAAAAAAAAATTTCTTAAGCCCCAATTCGGGCAACTCCTCTCCCATTCCAATTCAAAGCCTCTCTTACTCTCCTACTCCATCTCTAACCCTCCACATATCAAAACCCTCATCTAATCTAGCCTAAACAACTAATCTATCTCTTCCAAATCCAAATCAAACACTACATCTCTACCCAAACCAAAGCAACTAAGTTCCATATTATCATCTTCTTCACCAATTCGGGATTCCACTTGCATTCAAGCCACATCTACTTGAAGTAAGGGTTCAAGGCTCAAATTGCTCATCCAACTTTGATTGAACATCAAGATTTGGCTATACCCAAGTAAGTACACAAGGTGTTATTGCAAATTCTTTGGATTCACTTGGATAATAGTTAGGTTAGTACTTGGAAGTTAGTTTCTATCATTGTGTTGGCTCAATTGGGTGTGGGTACTCTTATTTGTTGTTTGAATTACATTGGATGTATAGTTTGTTTAGTAATTGCAACAATTGGTGAAATTTAAGTTTGGGGGGAGTGCATACTAATAGTGTTCCAAATTTGTGCACACAAAGTGTTTGATAAATTGTCACAACAAAGATTTTGGCTCTCCTAAATTTTTGAGTATCATTTGGGTTCACAAGAAGTTAGTACATAAGACTATGGCTAGTAAGAGACAAAGAGGAGAGACTTCGGGCACTTCACAAAAATACGACAAAAAGAGATTCACAAGTGCTAAAGCGTCGGACAGATATTATAATGTACTCTCTAACAAAGCACTAATTCCCGAGCGCGGACTATTGCCCGATATAGAAGATGGGGAATTATTACAGATGATTGGGAGTAGAAGATGGATGAAATTCACAGCTCAACCGGATGCATCTGTTGTTAAGATTGTTAAGGAGTTCTACGCAAATGCCATAGATCATGTTGGTAACGTCATTTGGGTTCGAGGTAAATCTGTGGAGGTCAGTTTTGGGTCAATAAATGCATATTATGGTTTGAACACGATACCCAACAATGGATACATGCAATATCTACAACACGAGCTAGACTACAGTGAGATTATTCAAGCCTTGTGTGTGCCTGGAACGACATGGAAATTAACAGATCAACATGAAGCTGTGTTGTTCCCCGCATCCAAACTAAGCAATTATGGGAAGGCATGGCATGCATTTATTTGTGCCAAGATGATGCCATGTAGGCATATGAGTGATGTTGTAAATCAAAGGGCAGCCCTGCTTTTCTGCATTGCATCAGGGAAAATTATAGATGTGGGCCAAGTTATTCATGATTCCATTGACAAAGCAATTCGAGGAGGGACCTCCGGTGGATTACCACTCCCATCTTTGATCACAGGACTATGCCAACAAGCTGGGGTGAAATGGGATGCCGAGGAAGCTACACAGCCTCCTTTAGCCGCAATTGACCACTCGCTTATTAAGAAGTACAAGGTATGGAGTGGGGGGATACCACACCCGAGAGGGTTAGGATTCATTATTGCTCCTACCGAGCCTGCATCTGAGCCTAGTCATCAAGTCCACGAGAATCCTCCTGCAGCTGGAAGTTCAGAGCAACCTCCTAATTTTTATGAAGATATCCGTCGCGATTTGAGACATCAAACTAGAAGAATCGACATGGTTGCCACTCAAGTTCAGGAAGGTTTTGATAGAATGGAAAGAAATCAGGATAGTTTAGCTCAGCGGCAAACGGAGGTGTATCAGAATTTTAGCACAGCATTCCTTGAAATGTTTGCTCGCATGAATCCAGGTGCCGCTCCTTACCAATTTCCACCATTGTCCGCATACCCCCCAGATGAAGAAGATGAAGAAGATTCTGACGAGGAGTAAAGCTTCTATCTTTCAGGGAAGTCCTCAGTGCTTAATTTCTTAAATTTTATTTGTTATATACAATGAGGGCATTGCATAATTTAAGTTTGGGGGTGTAGGTTTCCAGCTTCAGTTCATGCATATAGTTTTGCATTTAGTTGCATTCATGTAGTTTTTATTGAAAAAAAAAAAAAAATTTAAAAAAATAAAAAAATAAAAAAAATTTTATTTTAAGCATTTGCATGTTCCAGCTGTTAAATAGTTTAAATCTGTCTTGGTCAGTGATGAGATTGGAATTGAGTAGACAAGTATAGTATTGTCTGTTAAAACTTTGACGTGATTTCTTGTCAAGATTTGAATCTTTGCCTGTTTGAAATTGATATAATAAGGATAGCACAGTATAAACAACTATGTTGACTGATTGAGTTTAAATTGACACATAATGGACTTCTAGAGGATAATGCTAGTTTAAATGAATGAAAGACATGAATAGGCGAAGATGACTGAATTTAGATAAAAACTTAAGTTTGGGGGAAAAATTTGGGATATATAAGCTTGAAAAAAAAAAAAAATATATATATATATATATATACTCTGGCTAGTTTTGTTTCGGGGCCTTTGTTACTTGAGCAAGTACGCCCGAAGGGGTATCTTAAAACCTAGCGCCCTAAGGTCTTATATGGTCTGGGAGTCGTTGGTCGAAAGCTCGCTAAGGGGTGACACTGTTAGCCTAATGGAATGAGACATTGCACAGTCATGGTTAAAAAAAAAAAAAAAAAAAAAACAATAAAACGGGAAAAGAGCAAAAAGCCCCCGTAAAGAAAAAAAAAAGAAAGAAAAGAGCATAAGTATCCCGGATTGGACTCTTAAATTTTGGTGGATATTTGTTTTTAGTTGGTTTAGCTTGTTCGTGAATTTTGTGAATTTACACTGTATGATTTCTTTAAAGAGATTTATTATGTGTTGTATTTAGTATCATATCAGTTAGCACGGATGTTAAGCATACACACACTATATCAATAATAACAGGTTAAGATTTGATGATTGATGATGAAATTACAAATCTGTTTTGATATGATGTACTATCATGTTTATTGTGATTTCTCTGAGGCTTGATGAATAGATTTTGTTCTGTTTGACTGCTGGAATGTAGACATTTAGATAGTTGCATTTGCATTGCATATTTAGCTGTTGCATTGTGTTGTGTTGCTTGGGGACAAGCAATTGGTTAAGTTTGGGGGTATTTGATGAGTAGGTTTTATACCTATGAATCTGGTATTATTAAACTTAATTATTGTTATATTTAATTGTTTTTAGGATCTTTTTATGTGTTTTGTGTTTATTTGTTGTAGGTTGGAGTTGGAGGGACAAATTGGTCATTTCGGAGAAGAAAAAGGTCAAAAATCATGAAAATTAAAGCTGAGTGGCATTTCTGTAAATATGAGGACATGGCCAAGCGCCTAGGCGCTTGGAATTGCACTATGGTGAGCGCCTAGGCGCTCTAATGCGTAGATTGGTGCGTTTTGCAGCTGTCAAGTGGGTTTTTGAAGCCAAAGAGGAGTCTGAATGAGGGCTGAGACCAATACAAGTAGGAGAGGACTCTACAAAGGAGAGGGGAACGATTTTGACAAGGAATCAATCAAGTTTTCAAGAGATTTGCAGAGAGAACAAGGAAGAAAAACACGAAGGAGAATTGCAAAAGGCTGAAGATCTACGAGAGAGTATTGGAGCAAAATCAGAGTTTCTTCTTCTCTTCTCTAGTTTTATCTTTTGTAACTATCTGGGATGTTTGGATTATTTATCTGGATTATGTTTTTCTTTATTATTATCATGAACTAAATTTTAATTAAGATTGCAACGGAACTTGGTATGTAGTTTAAATTGCAAGCTTCCCATTGAATGAAAGTTGGTTTTTATTGAATTGTTTATTATATCTTATGCTTATTGATTAATTGTTTGGCCAACAATTACTGTGATAATCTATATGAAATTGGAAGATGGAGTATAGATTGAGATCTGGATATGATAACATCTGTTCATATAATCTGAATAGGGTTAATATGATTAGCATGTAGGATAGGAATATACCTATGTGTCTTTTGTATCCATTGAAAGAATTTGTGCGTAAACCCTAATTAACTTGATTCACATAGGAATATAGTGCGTTGATTAATTGGGGTGTTCCTTATAATTCTACATCTTAGAGATTGGATTTAGAAGGATTTGTTCACGTGTCTTTGGAAGAAGAGCGTGAATATTTATAAAGCATTCTTGGATAACAATTCGTATTAATTGATTTATTTTAAATGGGAAGTAAGTAGTTTGAATGAAATACTAAGGGAAGTTGTAATCTTAATCTGTTAAATCTGCATTTATTCTTGTGATATTTTGGTTTTTAATTATTAGTTTATTAAGTTTAATTTTCAAATCATAAACAAAATTTTCTTAGTTTAAATTAGGATTAATTGCATTAGAATTAGTATTTGCTAAATATTAGTCTATTTCCTCGTGGGAACGATATCCTTGCTTGCTGAATATTACAATTGAACGCGTATACTTGCGTGGTAAGTGCTATTAAAAAATTAGGCAACAATATTGTTCAGAATCTTAGTTCATTTCCTCCCCCATATTCATGAGAGAGAGAGAAAATGACAGGGAGAGAGATAAGAGAGAGAGAGAGTAATGCATTAGCAAACCCATTATAATGATTAATTTCTCGATTGAAGAATCTGTAAAAAGATTTTCTCTGGTGCAAGTTGAAAATTTTGACAGTATGAATGATCCATGCTATGTGGATAATGCTATACTAAAGATATCTTGTCTGCCAAATTGCGTGCTTCCCGTTGCTTGCTGATGATTCAAATTTTTGATGCATTTCTTCAACAATTCCCACTACAGTTTGGCCAATAGAAAAAAAATTAGGGTTTAATAACCTTCGACTTTTTAAAACTTAAACCTTATGCCTTCACATATTGAATCTTGATACTTTAAATTGATCATAATGATAGTATTTGGGTAATTTCACTCCTAAATATTGGAATTACAAAAAATTATAGACATATGTGATTATTAATGTGTGATGAAGAAAAATAATATTAAAAATTATACTCCTGATATAAATGAATTATATCCTTAAAAGACTTTGCGGCCCAAACTGATAGAAAACCTTAAAAATATTTGGAAACACGGAAAACTATAAACACTTAATTAATACTCCTTCCGTTTCTTAATATAAGTTGTTTTCGAAAAATATTTTTGTTCCTTAATATAAGTCGTTTGAGAATTTCAAGTAAGCATGTATTTGCTTATTTTCTAATATTACATCAAGTATTAAATGTAACTTTAATTCTCTCACTATTTTCTGTCTAATAAATAACAATCTCTTATTTCAATACAAGGGCAATATAGACAATTGATATTATAGTTAATGTTATACAATCATTTCCTTAATATATGTGCACAACCCTAAAACGACTTATATTAAGGAACGGAGATAATATGTGATAAAAAAGAATAATGAGGAAAAATTGGAGACGATATAAAGGATATATACAATTAAAAGAACTTGAGCATGCTTCATTTGGAGTGATGTAACTTCTTTCAACAAGAAATACTAATTGAATTTGATGACTAGATGATTTAATTTATAAAAAAATTAGACATTGAGCTTTAATTATAACTTAAAGTTAAAATATTATTATTTAAGTTGTATAAAAAAACAAAAAAAAAGCTTAAAGATCTAAATATTATTTAAGCCAAAAAAAATTCCATTCTCTCTTGAAATGTGAATCTTACTTCTTATTCCCCAATATTAAGATTTAATTCTTCATGTTCTCAGGGATAAGTAAATCTTTTGAATCTTAGTAACTAAAAAAATTCAATTTTTTATTATTAGCTCAACACCAGTCAAGAATCTAAGAATTTCAAGATTTCTTGTTATAGAATATTCAGTTCAATCCTCAATTTTTTTTTGAGATTCATCGATATTGAATCAATAAAATGCAATTCCAACACATGTTCGACTTTTGAAAGACCATCCCGTTAGTTATATCACCATGCATATAATGGCCATAAACAGCTACTCCTAGGGTGAACAACTAAGTCTTAACACAAATCGCAGTGTTACAGTCAACTTTAAAATTTTGTAAGTGCACACTTAGAAGACGGATGAATAGATGAATAGAAGTGTGTGGGTGTGTAAACAAATAAACTATAAAAACATATATAAATAAACTGAATATATAAAGCATTAAAAATATAAAAACTAAACACACATGCACACCACAATATATACTTGTTTCGGCCCCTAAAATCTCTAGTGATCTATAAGTTTATATCTAAGATCAGGTATCAATTGAACCGATATGTTTTCATTAATTAATTACAATAACTCCGTGTACAAATTAACTCCAAACTCCTTTGGACACCTTTGTCCTCATTGCACCACTACAACTTTGAGCTACCTTTGTACAAGCCTTATCTATTACCTGATCAACTCAAGCTTACAATACTTGCTTACAATTTTTTTATGAGGCAATAATTAATTAGAATTGAGTTATGAAGATTTCTGGCAAAACAATATAAAAACAAGACACTTTGAATTACTGGAAAGTTTTCTGGTTAGCACAATTTTTAGAATAAATCCAAATAAAATCTGTTTTGAAAAATCAGGCCGGAGATAAGGTTTTTTATAAAAGGGTTAATTGCATATTATATAAACTCCGAATTATACACAATTTTATTATTCGTACTCCGATATTTAAATACTCTCATTTCGCTACCCAAAGTACCGTTAAGTAAGCGTAACCGACACTTTTGGTCAATTTGTTAGCCGAAAAATGGCCACGTGTCACAATTTAAATGGCCGAAAATTTGAAATGGGTCAGTTATGCTTATTTAACGATACTTTGAATAGCGGGATGAGAATGTTCAAACATCGGGATGCAAATGGTAAAAAGGTACATATTTCGGGGTCTAATATGCACTTAACCCATTATAAAACCAGACTCTTTTTATTAAAGGAATTCTAGCAAGTTTTAAGTGTCTTGATTTTAAGAGTTCTGCCAAAAATCTTGCAGGATATTCCTTCAATTTCTTGCTACTAGCCTACTCCAACAAGCTTCTTTGTCTTCACGACTCTTATTTGAACATTCAAAGCAGCTTAATCAATTTATATCCTCTCAGCTACCATATAGTCTTTTAGTCATCATGATCCAAATCTATAACAATATGAAACATAATTCCGCGTAAATCTATGACTCCCCTAAAAGTATGCATATATAAAAGATAATCACCAAAATTTATATAAAAGTTATAAATTAGCAAATTATACATCCAGAAATAAACCAAAGCATCAAAACCATCCACCAGAATAAAAGTTAAAAGTTAATAAAGTCTTGTTATATCCCCTTTTGTCATCATAAGAAAGAAAATAGATAGAAGAAACTAGTCAAGCTCGTCAAGATCCACAATCTCCATAGTAGGCATGTGGAGCTTGTGATAGGCCCAATGATTGATAATTTGCCTCCCCTCAGCCCTGGTGAGGAATTCATAATTGGGTGGCCTAGGAATTGAATGAATTTGAGGCACAAGATAGTCTTAAAAAGACCTGCCGTGCCACACTGGCCTGATCTGATGTCTCCCAAATTATTAAGCCCAAATCATTGATCCTAGTGAGTTCCCCGACCTGATTAGCAACAAACTGGAACTCATCATGACTAAGTTGGACAACATTCCTATTAACCATTTTCTCCATACCATAAAAAAAAACTGGAACTACTCGTGCAAACTATCAAACTTGGTGGAAGCAATCCTCACAAATTTAGCACCCTCAGTAGTTAATGTGCTATTTTTCAATAATTCTGGGGCGACATTGGTTTATGGACATTATTTTTCAATAATTCTGGGGCCTCGTCAGTATGAGAGGAAGAGAAATAAAAAAATTACTCAAATCCAAACAAAGAAAAACCACATCTCACCTTGCCAAACACACTCAGTATCCATCAACTCCCTGTTTCACGCCTCTCTCACTTTGCCGCTGAACTCCCTGCATCGCTCGGAACAAGCTTCTTCCTACAACAGGGTTTAGGGACAAAATCACCGACTTTCAAGGTATCTTCTTTCCATTTCGTGTCCTCCTACCATTACTCTCTTATACGCCTAAATTCTCAAACCCTAAAATTTGTGCAAACTCTTGTTTTGGTTGAAATTCTTGTTCTTTATTTCTATACATGTATCCAAGATATTGAAAATGTTACAAAGAATAAATGCTAAAGCAATCAAGAGCCTTAGAAAGGTTGTATTCTTCCTAATTAAGTAGAAGAACTCAAGGAATGGTAAATTTGTTTCAGATATGCTTCGGACTGTTTATGGTTATATTTTATAATAATTGGTAAGAAACGTAGTTATGGTTTTTTTTTTGTTTGCTTTCTTCTCGGTAACCAAAGCACCAAATTTGGTTCTAGAGGCCTAGAGCCAAGAGCAAGTCTTTGCCCTCTTATTAATCTCGTTTCATTCTTTCCTATAACCAAAGCAGAGAGGGCTAGCATAAGGAGGAATGGTGGCAAATGAGTGGCCAAAATTCCAACAATACTATGCTGGTTCATTTATTGACCACATGACAGTAGATTTTAAGTCATCGAGTTATTGTTTGATAAGCAGCAGCTGTACAAAACCTCAATATCTTTATTTGTTCCAGTTGGTTGGTGATTGTTTGTTAGGTCATCAAAATGCTTCTTTTTGCATGGTTTATTAACAAGGAACCAAAACTGATACCTCAAAAACCAAATGCTGAAAAGTAAATTTCTAATAAACCAATCCATAAAAGTAACAGAACTCGGACAGTTAACTATAGAAGAAATAACTCTCACTAGAGGGGTAGTAAAGAATTTCAACACTACAAACCTTAAACAAGTCATTTTTTTTTGAAACTTGACAAGACTATGAACTTCGTTCAACTTATACCAAGGAAAGAAAACAAGTCTTCCATATACAAAAGGGGGACTGCATATCCCAAGGCAACAATAAGAAGCTTCACTTTTTGCCACCGGCTCCCATACGTGGTTTGCCCTTATAACCTCGGGCTCCTGCATCACGAGAGCAAGAAAGGCAACAGACCACAGATGTTTACATGAGAGGTTATCGGAAAATTAATGGTTACAACTCAATATGTACGTACCTGTGGTTGGTGCAGGTAAATATAGGTCTTTGCTATTGCTGGGTTGTGATTTTCTGCTCCCTTACTCCAATCATAACACACCTGTAAACAACCGGATGACATAACAGAAACTTCAAAACTAATTTAATCCAGCGTTGTAATAATCTTTCTGTGAAAAGGACACATTCTCATGCCCACCAGCTTCAACCAAGAAAGAACTAAAAATTTTATTTGGTCTAATACCAGCTTTATCGTTAAGTTAAAGTCTCCTTTTCACATACTTGTTCACATTTGATTAATCCAAATCTAACACAAAATAGATTGGAGACACTATTATAGACAGGAGATGAGAGCCTAAAAAGATAGATTGGGGTTGCACTTTAGAATATAACAAGGTCTGTATATGAAATGAAGCCTTTTGTATATGTGAAAAGCATGTAAAAATGATCTCTTGAAATGCCTGGATTATGAATTCTTATTATTCATGGTACCATTGTTGCTGCTACAAGATACACTCATAAAACCAAAAAACTTAAACAAATATATTGTCCATATTTTCATAAATATACATTATGTACCGCTGAACTGAATTGATCAAATCTAAAACTGAATGTACTACATAATATACTTCATGTACTATTGAATTGAATTTTCATTTTACCATAATATACTTCATGGTAACATTGTTGCTGGTATTTTTTTTGGGTGTAATAGACCCTTATTATTTATTGTAAAATTTTGTTAATGAACTTGAAGCAAACATGGTAGTTGGCAACTTATTCTGTCACCCAAAAGCTTTGTTTGCAAAGTGTATCTGATGTTGAGACTGTATATGGTAACAATGGCTGAGCAGTATCAGAATAGGCTAACTTGGTATACCTTTTTTTTCCTTTTTCAATTTTTTATTAATAATACTTTTTAAATAGTTTATAATAATTATGAACATATTGAATAAAAACAAATGCATGCATATCAATTATTAAAATTAAATTTTCAAAAACTGATTTAAACATGTCAAAATAGGAACTACTATCCCTTAACTTCAGAAGATCAGTACAACATTGCAATATAACCACATCCAAATAACATGAAGATCAAACAGAATATTGGGCCTGTGCACAAAACAAAAAAGTAAGGGCTAATAAAGAAGAACAGACCACAATAAGGGCTTTCTTTACCAATGAAGTCACTGGACACAAATTACTTGCACAATTAGTCAGTAGTCATTGCAGAGTCATTGATTTAGTCATAGAGTTTTCACCCAAAACAAGAATTTTAACCAAAACAAGAGTTTGCACAAATTTTAGGGTTTTGAGAATTTAGATGTATAAGAGAGTAATGGTAGGAGAAGGAGAAGGATACGAAATGGGAAGAAGATACCTTGAATGTCGGATGATTTTGATTCTCAATCTGTTGTAGGAGGAAGCTTGGTACGAGAGAAGCAGGGACTTCGGCAGTGAGAGAGGCATGAGAGAGAGAGTTTGGAGTTTGGCAAAGTCAGATGGGTTTTTCTTTATTTGGGTTTAAGTAATTTTTTTTTTACTTCTCTTCCTCTCTCATGGTGACGTGGCTCTACCACATCACCCGGTCGCCAGAAATGTTATTAAACTCATGTCGCCCCAGAATTATGAAAAATTCTAGGGGGACATTGTTGGGCGACTGGTCTTGGCGACCGGTCCAATTTTTTTTTTTTTTTAATCTCTCAAATAATTTATAAGATTTATTGGAATTGAAATTTTTACAAAATAAAATATTTTGGATGTCATTTAGATACATGTAAAAAATATGCCTGTACAGTCTGTACAGGCATATTTTTTACATGTATCCAAATGACATCCAAAACACTTTATTCTGTAAAAATTCCAGTTCTAATAAATCTTATAAATTATTTGAGAGATATTTTAAAAAAAAAAAAAATTGCCGGTCGCCAAAACCCGGTCAGCGTAGAAGAGCTCCAGAATTATTGGCTATTTTTTTTTTGCAGAAATTCTAGGCAGACCGGCTTTTAGTGACATTCTCACCGACCATTTTTTTTGTAATGTCTTCCAAATAATTTATAAGATTTATTGGAACTGAAATTTTTACAGAATAAAATGATTTGGATGTCATTTGAATAAATGTAAAAAAATGTCTGTACAGTCTGCATAGCCATATTTTTTATATGTACCCAAATGACATCCAAATCACTTTATTCTGTAAAAATTCCAGTTCCTATAAATCTTATAAATTATTTGGGAGACATTACAAAAAAAAACGGTCGGTGAGAATGTCATTAACAGCCGGTCGGCGTAGTACTGCTCATTTTTTTGCTTCAAATCAGTGACTTCGTTGCAACTGACTTAATTTCTCCTCAAGAATAATTTGTTTTCCCATTATTCTTTCTATGTTTACTGTCCTTGCGGCTTGATTTCTCACCACAACAATTAACAGATCCATAATTGCAGCCTGCAGGGTTGCATGCCATGCAGTGGCAGAACCAGAAGATTTTCATAGGGAGGGCAAAATACATCAGTAAAATTTTTTTATTTATTGACGCTTGAAGTGCTTCTTTTGGTTTTACGACTAAGAGGAGGTAACTGTATCATGCGAGTCTGTATAGTTTAAAAACGTCTCAAAATTTGCTCGTTTTCAATTGTTGAAAAAAATATAATAATTCAATGTGTTTGTAAAAATTGTAGGAATATAGAAATGAGCATATTTGATTGAATCTGTTCACAAAGATTTCTTGATTACATATTAACTAAAAGGTTAATTTGAAGTTTTTCCGGAGAAGAATGCATTTAAAAATTGAGATGCTTATTATATCACCCATTTGTTAGAGATTATGCCCTAGAGGCCAATTATTTGATATAATTGCTTAACGTTTTGATATTATATTTGATTGCATAAATGAATGCTTTTATTATGATTTTATTTACTGCGTTATATAAATGACAACATAATAAAAATCCTTAGAATAGTGATACAAATTATATAGTTGCAAGTATGTGACTTGAACATGAGATTATATAATTATTATTAGTATCATTGTTCTTAAATGTCCCTAGTCGAGTATCATTGTTGATGGGACAACAATAATGCATTGAGACTAGTATGTGGATTGACTGATGGTCAAATCTCAATGGTCATAAATATATGAGATATTAAGTCAATGCATAGGTACATGTTAGAGAACGATGTACTGGACAGACCCACCATGAGAATTCTACATGAAACATTTTGTAAAATGTCATTGGCAATTCTCATAGTGACAATGATGTAATGGTCTTCCGACCTGAAATCACTATATTACTACACGGGAATTTATGTACTTTGATATCATCAAATGTCACCTTTAATAGGGTGGACTATAAAGGTGATTATTGGGTACATCATGAATCGTGTGAGGAATATGAGTGATCTAGATGGAATTTAACCTTCCTATATATTAGTGATGATATCCATAGGCCTCTTGATTGAGTAGGACTATGAAATGCATGGCCATGCTCAAATAGTGATTTGTTTCATATAGTCTACTCATTGATCAAGAAAACTCAGATTAAATTATGAAGAGTATGACAGATTCCATGACTCGAGTTTAATCTTGGATATTAAGGTTAAAAGGATTAGATTACATTGAAATATCGGTCACAAAAAGGTTGCATCGAATCATCGATCTTATTATTATTTGGGTAGCAGTGATGCATTACTAGATGCCGCTCACTGTTTATAATTTTATAATATGATTTTAAAATTATTGCCAACGTAATAATAACATATAGGGTCACACACATAGAACGTTATTAAAAGGGAATTAATTTAAAGGATTTAAATATATCAATATGATTGATAGTATTTAAATTACGAATTTAAATTAATAGGATAATTTATATATATAGGTATATTAATTAAGTAAGACTTAATTAAGATATATATATATATATATATATATATATATATATATATATATATATATATATATAAATTCGGATTTTACAAATTAGGATTTTGAATAGTGCTTTTTGGTTTGCTATATATATGATATGTAGCCTCCATTAAGTATACAATTCATTCATAACCAAACCCTAGCCGCTCTTGAGAGAGAAGCTAGAGAGAAAAGTTCTGAAAATCCTTTCTTGGTGGCTAGTACCATACTTCCTCTTCTGCAGATCGTAGGACGATTCGTGCATAGCGTTCGTGTGGATACCGTAGAGACGCAGTCCACTTGAATTGCGTTGGAGATTCGACCGGATCGGTTCTAGCAAATCAAATCGGTAAAATTTCTATCCTCTGAATTAATTGATTTTCGCATGGATCCTGTTTTGGGGTTTCGGAAATTGCTTTGAATTGTTCTATTTCCGCTGCGTTTTCTCTACCGAAACCCAACAGTGGTATCAGAGCTACTTGCGAAACGATTGATTTAGATTACGTGTTTATTGGAATAGATATATTTGATATATGTTGTTTTTCGATCAAAAAAATTTTCCGATCTAAAATTTTACCGATCTAAAATTGGAATCGATATATATGATATATGATGATCTGATTTTACCGATCTAAAACTTTTTCGATCTGATTTTACCGATCTGAAAATGGAATCGATATATATGATATATGATGATCTGATTTTATCGATCTAAAACTTTTCGATCTGATTTTACCGATCTGAAATTGGAATCGATATATATGATATATGATGATCTGATTTTAACGATCTGAAATTGGAATATATATATATATATATATATATATATATGATACCATTTTACCGATCTAAAATTGAGTATATGATATTCTGTTTTGCAGATTCGGTTTAATATGATTCATTGAATCTGGACATATATGATATGTACCGAGTATATTGTTATTATGACGGTTTTGGTGGATTAAAAATATATGAAAAATTCTGCAATACAGATTGTAATTAAAAAGAATTTCCTACCCGGCTGACCATGCAGCCGGAACACCGCCAGGGGGGAGACCCCCCTGGACCCCCCTTGTCGTAGCACACGATGGTCGTGTCCCCAATAATAACGATATATGGTTTTGATGGATTTTAAATTTTTCAATTTCTGGTTATATTTGAAAAATTGGATTTTTCCTTGGATCGTGAGCACACGATGGTCGTGTCCCCAATAATAACGATATATGGTTTTGATGGATTTTAAATTTTTCAATTTCTGGTTATATTTGAAAATTTGGATTTTTCCTTGGATCGTGAGCACTGAATCTGAGGTTAGAGAACCTGGATTTGGGGGCGTCACAACCCCTACATGTTATATATAGTTTTCTTTAATTATATATAAATTGTTATGTGCTTATTGTGATATGCATGGTGCACAGTTATGGCCTTTTGACCCATAGGTTAGTGGTTTTTGGTTTTAAAATACGGCTTGCATGTCGTGCCTTTCTATAAACTCTAATGTAATATTATCTTCTCATCTAAATCCCCTCGAATGTAACTCGAGGTTTCTTTATGTCATGTAATAATCTGTAATCGATGAAGATGTCAAGATGGAGAACACGATAAAAGATGTTGATGGAGAGGAGGCACATGCTTGAGGAAGCGTTTTATTTTAAAGTCTTTTACCACCTTAGATTGACCTTTAATCTTTCATTAGCTTGAAAAGATTGACAGTGGATTGGGCCATAACTGTGACACATTTAATTTTGCACTTTATTTATGCTTATATCTGATATGATGTGATAAATAATGTGCATGTTTAATGAGATTAAAAATGGTGAGTTCTGAATTAATTTATAAAATCCCTCATTAAATTATTAAGTCTAAATCAGATGCCTTCCAATGAAAAACACTCATCAAGACTTTGATCAATAGATGTAGGTTTGCCAAAACAAAGTACCCTATTTATCTTGGTAAGATGCGATAGGATAATTGTGATATCCAAACTGTTAAAATCATTGGGCCTGACTTAACTAAGTTATCTCAATAGGATTGAGGACTTAGAGGCATAGAGTTTGGTGGGTACCATTAGATGGACTAGAAACAAATGTTGTTTACCAAACTATCCAAGAGTTATATATGATATAATTGACAAAAACGTTGTCTACCTAAATAATTGTGTTTTAAGAGATTAGCCAAAGCTAACTTAAGTCATAATGAAATATGGATCTTGGCTCACTAGAAAGATTTAATAGAAAAATGCTTTTCGAGTTAATGGTGAGGGCTATTAATTTGAATAAAATAGTGGGAGTATATTTTGAATATACTATTATCAAATTACATAATATCAACTCTGCAAATTGACTTATCATTTGGCACTTATAAATTGTAGATATCAAATGGCAAACATCAACAATACAAGTAGTCTTTCACTACGATCAGTCCTTGAGAAGGACAAGCTGAGTGGGATTAATTTCCTAGATTGGCACAGGAATTTGAGGATTGTCCTCAAATAAGAGCGTAAGCTATATGTCCTTGATGGACCGATTCCTGAAGCTCCAGCTGTCACTACACCACGTGCAGAGCATAATGCTTACAAGAAGCATCAAGATGATGCTCTGGACATGAGTTGTCTCATGTTAGCAACCATGACCCCTGAGCTTCAGAAGCAACATGAGTTGATGGATGCTTATGAGATGATCGAGCATCTCAAGAAATTATTTCAAGGGCATGCTCGACAGGAAAGGTATGATACAAGCAAAGCGTTGTATCACTGCAAGATGGGTGAACGTGACCCAGTTGGTCCACATGTGCTAAAAATGATTGGGTATATTGAGTACCTTGATAGGTTGGGTTTTCCAATAACTGCAGAAGCCCAAACTGATCTTGTCTTACAATCATTGAATAGCAGCTACTCTCAATTTGTAATGAATTATCTAATGAATGAAATTGAGAAACCACTTACTGAGTTGTTGAGCATGTTAAGAACTGCTGAGAACAACATGAAAAAGGCAGCACCTGCTACCATAATGATGGTACAAAAGGGTAATGCTAAGGGAAATTGGAAGGCCAAGAAAAAGATAGGATCTAAATCTGGTGCTAGACCTAATCCCAGAACCAAACAAGCTTTAAAGACTAAAGGTGGGGTGGCTAAAGAAGGTGATTGTCACTTTTGTGGAAAACCTGGACACTGGAAAAGGATTTGTCATGCTTATTTGGAAGAAGTGAAGAAATCTAAAGGAAGTGTGACTTCTGATCCAGGTATATATGTTATAGAAATTAACCTGTCTACTTCTACATCATGGGTATTGGATACTGGATGTGGTTCTCACATATGTGTAAATGTGCAGGAACTTGAAAGAAGTAGGACTTTGGGAAAAGGCGAGGTTGACCTACGTGTTGGGAATGGAGCAAAAGTTGCTGCACTGGCCGTAGGAACTTATCATTTATCTTTGCCCACTGGGCTAGTATTAGAATTAGAGGATTGTTATTTTGTGCCTGCTATAAGCAAAAATATTATTTCTGTTTCTTGTTTGGACAAGAAAGGTTTTTCATTTGTAATTAAGAACAATCGTTGTTCGTTTTACTTAAATGATATCTGTTATGGTGTTTCACAATTGTTTAACGGTCTTTATATTCTTGATTTGGAAATGCCTATCTATAACATAAATACAAAACGATTTAAATTAAATGATTCAAATCCGACATATCTCTGGCATTGTCGTTTAGGCCATATAAATGAGAAACGCATATCAAAACTCCATAAAGATGGATTTTTGGATTCATTTGATTTTTAATCATATGAAAAATGTGAATCTTGTTTATTAGGCAAGATGACTAAAGCCCCTTTCACTGGACACAGTGAACGGGCTAGCGATATATTGGGACTTATACATAGTGATGTATGTGGACCCATGAGTTCGTTAGCAAGAGGTAGGTTTTATTACTTCATTACATTTACTGACGACTTCAGTAGATATGGATATGTATATCTTATGAGACACAAATCCGAATCCTTTGAAAAGTTTAAGGAATTCAAGAATGAAGTTCAAAACCAATTTGGTAAAAGCATAAAAGTCCTTCGATCTGATCGAGGAGGTGAATACTTAAGCCAAGACTTTGATGACCTTCTAAAGGAGTGTGGTATTATATCACAGCTCACTCCACCTGGAACACCACAATGGAATGGTGTGTCTGAGAGGAGGAATCAAACCTTGTTGGACATGGTACGATCAATGATGAGTCATGCAGATCTTCCAATAAGCTTCTGGGGTCATGCCCTAGAGATAGCTGCATTCACACTAAACCGTGTTCCTACAAAAATGGTTCAGAAGACGCCATATGAGATGTGGACTGGGAAACGTCCTAGTATGTCGTTCATGAAGATTTGGGGTTGCGAGGCGTTTGTAAAACGTCTGAATTCTGACAAGCTCGGACCCAAATCTGACAAATGTAATTTTGTGGGATACCCAAAGGAAACAAAAGGGTATTATTTCTACAAACCTTCTGAAAACAAATTGTTTGTTGCTCGAACTGGTATTTTTCTAGAAAGAGAATTTGTCTCTAAAGGAAACTGTGGGAGGAAAGTAGAACTTGAAGAAATTCAAGAACAACAGAATATCATTGAACTTGAGTTGGAACATGAGCAGGAACCACAAAATGTTGTGGAAAGTGAACCTGCTCAAATTACACAAGAAATTCGTAGATCTGGTAGGACACGCCATGAGCCTGAGAGATATTATGGATATCTTGTGACTCAAAATGGCGATGTGAAGCTCATAGATCAGGATGAGCCTGCTTCCTACCAAGAAGCTATGAATGGACCCGATTCTGAGAGATGGCTTGAAGCCATGAGATCTGAAATGGAATCCATGTATACTAACCAAGTATGGACTTTGGTTGATCCACCCGAAGGGGTAAAACCAATCGGGTGCAAATGGGTTTTCAAGAAGAAAATCGACATGGATGGTAATGTACAAACCTATAAAGGCCGACTGGTAGCAAAAGGTTTCAAACAAATTCAAGGTGTTGACTATGATGAAACCTTCTCTCCAGTGGCAATGGTTAAATCCATCAGGATCTTCCTTGCTATTGCAGCTTTTTATGATTACGAAATCTGGCAAATGGATGTCAAAACTGCTTTCCTTAACGGAAATCTCCTTGAGGATGTGTACATGACACAACCTGAGGGTTTTGTCATTCCAAAGGATGTTGGAAAGGTATGTAAGCTGCAACGATCCATTTATGGATTGAAGCAAGCCTCTCGGAGTTGGAATCTTCGATTTGATGAAGCAATCAAAAAGTTTGGTTTCATTAAAAATGAAGATGAACCTTGTGTATATAAAAAGGTTAGTGGAAGTCACATTGTATTCCTAATATTATATGTTGACGACATATTAATTATTGGGAATGACATTCCTTCATTACAAGCTGTAAAAACATGGTTAGGAAAATATTTCTCCATGAAAGATTTAGGCAATGCAGCCTACATTTTAGGTATCAAGATCTATCGAGATAGATCAAGAAAAATGATCGGCCTAAGTCAGAGTACATATATTGATAAAGTGCTGAAACGGTTCAGCATGCAAGAGGCAAAAAGAGGGCACGATTCCATGACTCATGGTGTAAAGATTTCTAAAGCCCAATGTCCTCAATCACAAGATGATGAGGAGCGTATGAGAAAGATCCCTTATGCTTCGGCAATTGGATCTATCATGTATGCAATGATATGTACTCGTCCGGATGTCTCGTATGCTTTGAGCATGACAAGCAGATACCAGTCGAATCCAGGTGAAGGTCACTGGACAGCAGTCAAGAATATCCTCAAGTACCTTAAAAGGACTAAGGATTCATTCTTGGTATATGGAGGTGAAGACGAACTAGCAGGGTGCTAGTTTCCAAACTGATAATGATGATTATAAATCTCAGTCAGGTTTTGTATTCTGCCTTAATGGTGGCGTTGTTAGCTGGAAAAGTTCTAAGCAGGAGACAGTAGCCGATTCTACAACAGAGGCTGAGTATATTGCTGCTTCTTGTGCGGCCAAGGAGGCTGTATGGATTAAAAAGTTCATCACTGAACTAGGTGTTGTTCCAACTATTGTTGATCCTGTTAAGTTATACTGTGATAACAATGGAGCCATTGCACATGCTAAGGAACCCAGATCTCACCAACGATCCAAGCATATACTTAGGCGGTACCATCTCATCCGTGAAATCATTGATAGAGGAGATGTACATATAGATAGAGTACCAACAGATGATAATGTTGCAGATCCACTGACCAAGGCTTTGTCGCAGCAGAAGCGCAACGGTCACACTAGTTCCATGGGTATTAGATACATGAGTGATTGGCTCTAGTGCAAGTGGGAGACTGTTAAAGATTATGCCCTAGAGGCCAATTATTTGATATAATTGCTTAACGTTTTGATATTATATTTGATTGCATAAATGAATGCTTTTATTATGATTTTATTTACTGCGTTATATAAATGACAACATAATAAAAATCCTTAGAATAGTGATACAAATTATATAGTTGCAAGTATGTGACTTGAACATGAGATTATATAATTATTATTAGTATCATTGTTCTTCAATGTCCCTAGTCGAGTATCATTGTTGATGGGACAACAATAATGCATTGAGACTAGTATGTGGATTGACTGATGGCCAAATCTCAATGGTCATAAATATATGAGATATTAAGTCAATGCATAGGTACATGTTAGAGAACGATGTACTGGACAGACCCACCATGAGAATTCTACATGGAACATTTTGTAAAATGTCATTGGCAATTCTCATAGTGACAATGATGTAATGGTCTTCCGACCTGAAATCACTATATTACTACACGGGAATTTATGTACTTTGATATCATCAAATGTCACCTTTAATAGGGTGGACTATAAAGGTGATTATTGGGTACATCATGAATCGTGTTAGGAATATGAGTGATCTAGATGGAATTTAACCTTCCTATATATTAGTGATGATATCCATAGGCCTCTTGATTGAGTAGGACTATGAAATGCATGGCCATGCTCAAATAGTGATTTGTTTCATATAGTCTACTCATTGATCAAGAAAACTCAGATTAAATTATGAAGAGTATGACAGATTCCATGACTCGAGTTTCATATACACTTTATTTTTTAAAAAAATCGATATTTTTCATATTTTGTGTAAAACTTTATTTTCAGAAGAAAAAAAGTTAATATCTTTACCATTATTATATGTATTCTTAATATTAGATTTTTTAAAAACAAAAACTAAAAATAGAAATTAAAATACAAAAACAAAAAATATTAAAATATAAATAAAAAAAGTTGATTTAATTTTTTTAAAAAAATAATTAATTTTTTTTAAATATAATTATTATTTTCATTAAAAAATAAGGAAATTTTTTCATTTTTTAAAAAATGAGTAAAGTCTTATAAAATATATATTCAAAAAAATAAAAAAAAATCATAAAAGAAAAATAATTTTTTTAATGATGTGTAAATTTCCATAAAAATAATTAAGATTTAAAAATTTTTAAATTTACTTCTTTTGAATCTATGTTTTATGAAACTTTACTCATTTTTGAAAAAAAAATAAAAGTTTCTAATTTTTTTCCTTAAAATAATTATTATTTTTAAAACTTTTTAAAAAGAATATTTTATTTTAAATATAAAAAATATTAATTATTTTAAGAAGAATATTTTATTTTAAAATGTTAAAAATAATTATTATTTTTGAGTTATTAAGAAAAAAATATTATTTTAAAATATTAAATTAAATTATTATTTAAATTATTTTTAAAAATAATATTTTATTTTTAAATATTAAAATTATTAATTATTTTTACAAACTAAATGTAAAAATTTTATTTTAAAAAGAATATTTTATTTTAAAATATTTAAAATAAACAATTTTAAAATAATTATTTTATTTTAAAATAATTATTTTATTTTAAAATAATTATTTTATTTTAAAATAGTTATTTTATTTTAAAATAATAAAAATAATTATTGTATTTTAAAATATTAAAATTTGGGGTTGGGTCAAACTGGATCGGATTGGGTCAAAATATGGTTGAAATGAGTCGAGTTGAGGTCAAATCGGGTATGAGAAATAGAAACGCCAAAAATTGCAATTTTAAGGACCTAAACAACAAAAAATGAATTTTATGAACGACTTTGAAAGTGAATGATAATTTGGAAGAACATAAGTGCTATTCAGCCCTAAATTAAATGTGCAATTGAAAAACAGCTGCTTAGAAAGATTATATAGAATGATTTTGTGATAATCATTTGGACTTCATTCTTTTACACTAGTAATTTTGATCGGCAAAACTAATGATTTAGTCACCAAAGTTGACACGTTTTACTGAATACCCGATTGAACTTTTAATTTTTCAAATGTCACTGAACTAATTTTTATTTTCAAATTGGGCCATTCCGTTAAAAAAAAGTTGACAGCCGTTAATTTTTTGTCTACGTGGCTCTGACTTGGTAAAAAAATAAAAGATATTGCTTATGTGGCAAAAAAAAAGCAAAAACGGATTTTAAAAATAAAAAAAATTAACATTTTAAAGTTTTAAAAATAACAAAAACATAATAAAATAAAAAAAATACATTTTTTAAAAAAAATAGAATTTTAAAAAAAATCCATTTTTTTAAAAAATCTATTTTTTTATAAAATCTGCTTTTTTAGAAAAATTATTTTTTTAAAAAATAAATTGTGTTTTTTAAAAAAATCTATTTTAAAACAAAATCTGTTTTTTAAAAAAACTATTTTTTTAAAAAATCTGATTTTTTAAAAAAAAAATCTATTTTTTAAAAATCTGTATTTTTAAAAAATCTATTTTTTTTCAAAAATCTATTTTTTTTTAAAAATTCTATTTTTTTTAAAAAAACCGTTTTTTTAAAAATATGGTTTTTTAAAAAAGAATTCTATTTTTTAAAAAATTTGCTTTTTTTTAATAAAAAAATATGTATTTTTTTGTTTTATTTTATTATGTTTTTGTTATTTTTAAAACTTTAAAATGTTAATTTTTTTTATTTTTAAAACCTGTTTTTGATTTTTTTTTGCCACATAAGCAATATTTTTTATTTTTTGCCACGTCTTTGCCACGTAGACAAAAAAATTAACGTATGACAACTTTTTTTTAATATAATGACCCAATTTGAAAATAAAAATTAGTTCGGTGACTTAATTTGAAAATAGGTATACATCGCTCATTCTGAGTCGCCAAATAAATGGTACAGAAACAACTACAACGTTATGAATACAACATAAAATGATATTGGTGTCATTGTGATAGGTGTCATTGTGATGTGCTATCCAAGATTGGGATGTGAGTCACAGTTGAGAGCAACCTAAGTCAGTAATCGAAATACATAGCTTACTATGCTTAGCTGGTTATTATCGAATATTTTATGGAAAGATTTTCTCGAATCGCTATTCCATTAACGCAGCTGACTCGTAGAGATACAAAATTCGAATGGAACAAGGAATGTGAGAAGAGCTTCTAAGAACTCAACATGCGGCAACGACGTTGGCTCGAGTTGTTGAAAGATTACGACCATACCATTCAATACCATCCTGGAAAAGCGAACGTGGTAGCTGACGCGTTGAGCAGAAGATCGTATACGTTTACAAGTGCGAATATACGAACCTACGTGAAGATAGTAAATATACGATTAGGATCGACTTTAATCGATAAATTTAAAGCTGCTCAAGCTACACACCGGAGCTGATGAATATGAAGAAGGAGGTATAAGAAGTTGTTATTCCAAAAGTGAGAATTGGCGAGGTGAGGAAAGCTCAAACCTTCAATTTATTAGTCCATTTGAAATCCTAGATCGAATAGGAACTATGACCTATAGACTCGCTTTACAACTAAGTATGACGCGTGTTCATAACGTTTTTCACGTATCGATGTTACGTAAATATATGGACGACCCGAACCATGTTATTGAGTTAGAACTGGACGCGATAGCCAAAGACTTAACGTATGAAGAGGTACCTGTAAAGATTTTGGATAGGAAGGAGCATGTCCTACGCACGAAGGTCATACCACAAGTTAAAGTTTTATGGAGAAACCATGCTATTGAGGAAATGACCTGGGAGTTGGAAACGAAAATGAAAGCGAGGTATCCTCATCTTTTTGAAACACCATGTACGTACGTCAATTTCGAGGACGAAATTTCATAAGGAGGGGAGGTTGTAAGACCCCAAATTATTAATAAATAAAATTTAATTTCCTCTATTTATCATTTTGAAATAGTAAGGGTTGATTTGATTAATGTGGTTAGTTATTGGTAAAATACGCAAATATTTCAAATAAGCAGGTGGTTATAAAATATTCATTGTTGTCGGGGAATATTCGTTTGGACGTGGAATATTCTTGCTGTCGGGGATATTCGTACGACGGCGCAGTCTTTTGTGGGCCCCATAACGGAAAGCGTTTGGATGAAGAAAACGACAAGTATAAGTTGTTTATAAATAACGACGTAGTTGTTACCGTTAATACTGTTGGAATACCCGGTGATTAAAACAAAGTAATACGCGTTGTTGCACAGTAGCACACGGTATTGCACCAATTATTGATTCTTACGTAAGAAGACATTACTCAATAATTGTTACAGTAATTACTGTTCAGTATTTTATTTTATTGTTTCAATAATTGCTGCGTTGATTTTTATATTACTGTTATTTCAATAATTGTTACTACACAGTATTTTTCATTATCGGAGCAATAATTCATATTATCTGAATAATATTATTAGAAAACATTATTGGCAATGTCTAGAAAGTTCTGTCTAAGGAGAGGTTTGGTCACCTAATTGCGCGTCAGATGTTATGTTAGATCTGATAGTCCGTATACATACAGATCTGTAGATAGCTTTGTATTTTCCTGCACAGACTAGCTATTTTGTCATGTGCAACACATATGTATATATCAAATAGTATATATATGGCAAAGAAATATATTTTGATTTACTTCCCTTTCAGTTGTGCCTTGATACTTGTTTGATATTTTCCTATTTCTTCTGGGCTTGTGATCTTGATGCGTTCTGACCTCATCCTTGATGTATGAACATTGAGACGTCACATGATCTTTCAAAACGGATCATTAATCTGTGTGTATCCCTACCATCTTTGGTGTCTTGGGATTTGTTTCTGTATGGAAATGTGGAGAGGAGTGTGGCTTTTCCTCTCTAAGATTGACCGCACCACAAATGGTCGCCAATACTTCTATTTATAAGAAGCTTAGTTAATTGCATCTCTTATTGATTGGTGTTGCTCTTTGAGGCACAACCGCAGCTTAGATGGTCGCTGAATCTTCTATTTATGAGGAGAGATTAGGTAGTTCCTTCCCTTTGGTCTGAAGCCGATGAAATGTGGTGGATTGAAGTTTGATCCCAGTACCATGTGACAAGTATTTTTGTTCTGGTAAGGGGTTAGAACGAACCATAAATGTTTGCCTACATACTCCTATTGAAGAGGAGATCAGGTCTGCGTAGTTCGAACCTGGTGTAAGAGGTTCAACGCTGAATGTGAAAGGCAGATGGGTATAGAAGCTTTATTGATGAAGAAGGGTGCAGAAGTGTTTTTGTTGTTTTTGTTTTTGTAAAGAAAGGGTAGAAATGTTTTTGTTATTTTTTTATTGCGACCGGGCCATATAGAATATGGTTGCCTACGTACTCTCGGGTATCAGGGAGATCAGGTCGACGTAGTTCGCCCCTCAAGACGAATTTCAGCTAAAGAGAAGTATGAATCCCATGTGCAGGCTATATTGTGGGGAAAAGAAAATTTTATCCCATGATTAGGACAAACTGCAGGTGTGGAAAAAGTTTGATCCCGTCATTAAGATAAACTGCAGGTGTGAAAGGTTCAATCCCTGGGGGGATAACCGAAATTATGTGAAAGGTTTGAAATGATGTGAAACCAGGCTGCTGGTTTGAAGTGTATGTTTCCCTGAGGGGCAGAAGAATATGTAAAAAGGGTTAAAAAACTGGAATGATTGGTGATTTAATGATCCAAAGCCAGGATGTTTACTTGATGATAACCTCAGATATAGTACCGTTTCTCGGTGTCCTAGTTAATAAGCTATGGAAATTCATCGCCATCAATTTCCTGTAGTCTGAGAGCGCCTCCTGTCAATACCTCCTTGATAATAAACGGGCCTTCCCAGTTAGGAGCGAATTGTCCCTTAGATTGATCTTGGTTGTCAATGATCTTCGTCAAAACCAAGTTGAGTTATTTAAAATACCGTATCCGGACTTTCCTGTTGTAGGATCTGGAGATCCTTTGCTGATATAACTGACTATGGAAGATAGTTGCGGTTCTTCTTTCATCAATTAGAGACAATTGGTGATACATGTCTTGTACCCATTGGTCTTCATCCAGCTGAGCATCCATCAACACTCTGAGGGATTCCATTTCCACCTCTATGGGGAGCACTGCTTCCATCCCATAGGCTAATAAGTAGGGGGTTGCCCCAGTGGAAGTACGCATTGAATTTTTATAGGCTAATAAAGTCATAACAAGAGGGTAGGCCATCCTTTTTGATTGGCAAACATTTTTTACATGATCTTCTTGATGTTTTTATTAGCCGCTTCAACAACACCATTCATCTTTGGACGGTAGATGACGGAGTTAAGGTGTTTGATGTGGAATTTACTGCATAACTCCTCCATCATTTTGTTGTTGAGGTTTTTAGCATTGTCTGTCACAATGACCTCTGGTTGTTCATATCGACAGACGATATTATTTCTGATGAAGGAAATGATGTCTTCTTTGGTAACCTTGGGGAAGGAGGCTCATTCTACCCATTTGGTGAAGTAGTCAATCACGGTGAATATGAATCGATGCCCATTACTGGCTTTGGGCTCGATGGGTCCGATCACGTCCATTCCCCACATTGAGAAGGGCCATGACGAACTCATATTGTGGAGTTCTCTAGGAGGGGAGTGGATAACATTCCCATGAATTTGGCATTGATAGCATCTCTTAACGTGATCATTACAATCAGCTTTGAGCGTAAGCCAATAATGCCCTGTTCTGAGGATTTTCTTAATAAGTAAGGGTCCACTCATGTAGGGGCCACATACTCCACCATGGACCTCATCCATGAGCCTCTGAGCTTGGTAATTATCCAGACATCTGAGGAGATATAATCCTGCATCTTCTTTGTAGAGTGCATCTTCGCTCATATTGAATTTCATAGCAAGGCGATGGATCCACCTCTTTTCAGTCAGGCTCACCTCAGCGGGTGTAGATCCATCTCGTAGATACTCCTTGATATGCTGATACCAAGGGTTTTGGATGGGAGGTAGCTCATCCGATACTTCTCCAACATTGTTCCCATAAGCTGGGGCCTTTTGCAGGGCAAATATGATGCTTGACATGTTTTCCTTGTCAGGTATGTGAATCAAGGAGGCTAGCATTGCTAGTGCGTCCGTAAAATCATTCCTATTACGAGGAATGTGTGAAAAGGAGATTTCTTCGAACTCCAAAGCCATCTGTAAAACTTATCGATGGTAAGGCAGCAAATGTAGTTCTTTGGTTTGATAGATTCCTATGGATTGTTTGATTACCAATTCGGAATCCCCAAAGATAGTTAACCGCCTGATGCCCATTGAACGGGCAAGTTTTAGCCCCATGATACAGCCTTCATACTCAGCTGTGTTGTTGGTGCTGACAAACTACAATTTGACAGCGACGGGATACTGCTCCCCCGTACTGAATATTAGAACTGTTCCAGCTCCAGAACCTTATGTGTTAACAACTTCATCGAAAAACATTTCCCATATGTGGCATGCATCATACTAATGGTGTTGCTGAACTGCCATTACCCCTTAATCGGGGAAATATGTTTCTAAGGGTTTATAATCCCCTACAGGTGCGGCGGCTAGTTGATCTGTAATTCCTTGACCTCTGACAAATTTTTGCTTCATGTAGACGATGTCAAATTGTTGTAGGATCAACTGCCATCTGGACAGCCGACAATTCAATATGGGCTTACTGAACACATACTTGAGAGGATCTACGCGGGATATGAGATGGGTTATGCGACAATGGAGGTAATGTTATAACCTCATAGAAGCCCATGCTAAAGCATAACAAGTCTTCTCAATCAGAGTGTACTTGTGTTCACTGATGCTGAATCTTTTACTGAGGTAATAGATAGCTCATTCTTAGCCTCTATCGTCTTTTTGCCCCAGCATGCTGCCCATGGCATTGTTATTAATGGACAGGTACATTAATAAGGGAACATCATCCCTGGGTGGTACCAAAATAGGAGTGTTAACCAGCTACTCTTTAATGGTAATGAAGGCTTTCTGACACTCATCGTTCCATTTCATGGAGGAGTTCTTCCTTAATAATTTGAAAATGGGCTCACGGGTTGCTGTGAGTTGAGAAATGAACCTGCTAATGAAGTCGATTCTTCCCAAAAATTCCCGTATTTTCTTTTCTATTTGAGGAATGGGCATTTCCTTGATGGCCTGGATTTTGGTGGGATCCATCTCAATCCCTTTGTGGATGACTAAGAAACCTAGCAACTTGCCTGATTTAACGCCAAATGCGCACTTGGATGGATTCAACTTCAAGTTGTACTTACGCAACCTGTTGAAGAGCTTTTTGAGATGGTCCAAATGGCCTTCTTCCCTTTGGGAATTGACAATGATGTCATCCATGTGACGCCCCCAAAATATGTTTACATCACCCATCTTGAGTCGCCAAATACATGGTACAAAATACAAAAAAAAACTTAATTATACAACTATCGTGTAAAATACGACAAAACATATGTTGTGAGTTTTAATACAAATATTGTCATCTAGACAATATCCATACTCAATGGAGTCCTCATTACATTTATTATCACATTATTTTATAGAATAATGAGGACTACTATGACACCATCTCAGACCATCACTCCGTTCCCCGACTAGTCCTGGCTACGTTCTCATTTCATGAAGAGAACAATAAAAGCAAAAGGGTGAGCTCAACTAGCCCAGTAAGAAATATTATGACTAAGATAATGTAGGATAAATTATCATTAGCCTTCAACAATGTTAAACTAATAAAATACAATAGACATCAAGTTTAACTACAGCGGAATAATTAATCCATTAGAAGAGTCAAGTAAAGCATGATATCTACCATCTTCTATGATTTAAAATGTTTTCATCAATTTTTATCGCTGAGACTCAGCTTAATAAATAAACCACATCATCGAGTCATCCCTACACTACGTGCCAAGGATATTCATTTAATCATTAATGGTCATGACTATACCGAATAATCCATGGTCATAATCATACCAAAAACCGTCCATCAATGCACTACAGGCTACTGAGGACTTTTACCACATCATTTATAACATTACGGGTTATGATTATACCGAATGATCCCTGGTCATAATCATACCAATAAACAGTTCATCTATGCATATAAGCCAAAGATACTCATCAATCAATAGTTTATCTTTGCATGTAAGCCAAAGATATACAACTGTAAAACCAATAATCAACAGTCCATCCTTGCACGTAAGCCAAAGATATACAACTGTAAAACTAATAATCAACAGTCCATCTTTGCACGTAAACCAAAGATATACAATTGTAAAATCAATAATCAGATGTCCTTCTTTGCACGTAAGCCAAAGATATACAATTGTAAAATCAATAATCAACAGTCCATCTTTGCACGTAAGCCAAAGATGACTTTCATTTCAATATAAGCATGAGCATGATGACAATGATATAAGCATTAATCAAACAAAAACAAGGATAAATATTAAAGACTTTAAATTTATCCAAATATTATCAATCACTTAATAAACTCATAATCTAATATTATTAATATTATAACAATATTTTAATCACTTCTTAAATTTATAAACAATTTATTTCAATTGTTTACACTTTACCAAATAATGCATTTAATCATTCAAAAATGCCATACTCATAAGATTTCATCACCAATAATAAAATCCCACATCAAAAATCTGCATATACTCTATATAGGATTCCCAAGCCATAAAATCCTATTTTCTAATTTTGTTATTTCACATAACATATTTAATCCATTTACTCATAACTAGTTTATTTTTCATAAAAAATACCAAATCAGTCCCAAAAATATTTCTTTTCTGGGATTTAACAGAATATAGTCTCTATTGAACATATATTTTTTTCGGAATTTTTAAAATTCATTAACTATTTTTCATATGGCCAAAACTGCCGAATATTTAGACATTTATCATAAATTGTACTTTTGTCCAAAAATTCAGAAATTTACAGGGTATACTCCTGTTATATACATGTACTCCCAAAAAAAATTTCACCAATTTTGGAGTTAACCACAAAGAGTTATAAGAGTTTACTTTTAAAATTGTATTTTCCCATAAAATCCATAACTCTTAATCTATACATCCAAAAATTACCATTTTTGGACAAAATATAGAAAAATCATTAAATTATCATTTCAAATTTTTCCAGAATTTTTTAGGGTCAGAAAAATTACGAAACTACCCCTGGAAGAAATTCCTTTTGAATGAAAATACTATTCATATGAATACAAAGGATCATTCACCAAGCATGCGATAATCCACATAGACATATTATTCTAACAGAATAATAAAGAATGGAATAACAGAAGAATTCACCATGCATGCGATAGACCGTACAGACAGGATATTCTCAATAGAATAATAAAGAATGGAACCTGGTCATGCGTAAACCGCACATACATGATATTCCAACAGAATAATAAAGAATGGAATAACAAACAATTCACCATGCATGTGATAGACTGCACAGACAGATTATTCCAATAGAATAATAAATAATGGAATCAGGTCTAGCGTAATCTGCACAGATAGGATATTCCAACAGAATAATAAAGAATGGAATAACAGAAGAATTTCACTATATATGCGGTACTTTGCATAAATAGGTTATTCCAACATAATAATAAAGAATGAAATAATAGAAGCTCTCATCATGAATACGAAAGAAATAATACCCCTTACCTTAGAAAGAAACTGGATACTGGAGTAGAGAGGTAGCTGACTTCTCTTCTTCTTTTTCTCTATAATTTCTTTCTATAATAATTGCTCTATATCTTTAGTGAATTGGTGACAAATGAAGGAAAAATGAGCTGCTATTTATAGGAAAATATAGTTTCGATAATTGCACGTTTTGGGGCTCGAAATATTACAGTACAATACCTCCAACTTTTCTTTCATTTTTAATTTAGTCCTGCAAGTATTATCAAACTTGCAAAACTTCCCCTAATAGTAAATAATGTGAATCAATAGTTTAATCATGTGAATCAATAGTTATAATCATGTGAAAATACAAATTACAATATAGTACCTCCATCTATAACCTAGTCATGCAAGTATTATCAATCTTTCACCAACTCCCCTAATAGTACATGAATGTGATTCAATAGTACACACATGTGAACAAATAGTTATATAAGCATGTGAATTAGTAGCGATTAATTGCTCATTTATCCGATTAATTACCTGATTTATCAATATAACCCCCAAACATCAATTATCATCGGAATAGATGTTGATTTTCACTAACACTAATAATCCCAACACAATGGAACTATCAAATTCATCTTTAATCAAACACGAACTTATTCATCATTAATATTAATACTCACAATATATAACAACCATGTCATTCCCAGGAAAGAGGAAAGAGGGGGCTTTTCGATAAGGATTTCTCCTTATTGGCACGCAATTAGATGACTAAACCTCTCCTTGACAGAACTTCTAGACATTGTAAATATTACAATTTAATAATATGAATAACTTTGTCATCTCAATTTTTGATTTAATAATATATAAAATATTATGCAGATGATATTGTGACAATAATCAAATCAATAATATGAGAGATATGATGCAACCATTACTATAGTAATAATTGAATATAACTGAGTGACTTCTTACGTAAGCATCAATAATCAATACCATGTGCTACTATGCAACCACGCGTATTACTGTACTTTTACTACCGGGTAGTTCAACAGTTTTAACGGTAATACTTTCGCCGTTATTTTTATAAAATGATAATTCTGTCGTTTTCTAACTACGATAATACTTCTGTTGTGGGGTCCACCAATGATTGTGCCTCCGTACAGATATTCTCCGACCAAACGCATATTTTATAATAACTTGTATACTTTGCAAAATTTATAAATATTACCCACAACTATACCATTATATGAAATCCACACCATAATATTCAAAAAAATATTTTTAGAAATTTAAATCTTTATTCATAAAATTTGGGGTCTCACAATCCACGTAGATTTCTATCTCTTTATGCATTAAATCGTGGAAAAGAGCCATCATGGCACGCTGGTAGGTTTCCCCGGCATTGATGAGGCCGAATGACAACCGTCTATAGTAGAATGTTCCCCAAGGCATGATGAAAGCAGTTTTCTCACGATCTTCTTCAGCGACCATAATTTGATGGTACCCCGCAAAGCAATTAGCAAAGGAATACATGCCGTATTGAGCAGTATTGTCATTAAGAATGTGGATAAAGGGCACAGAAAAGCTATCTTTAAGGAAAGCTTTGTTCAGATCCCGGTAATCCACACAAACTCGCACCTTTCCTTTTGGGTTAGGCAAGGGAACAATGTTGGATATCCATTTCGGATATGTGGACACCATGATAATGCCAGCTTGAAATTGTTTCACAATTTCTTCTTTCACCTTTAAACTCCACTCAGGTATCAGCCACCTGAGCTTCTGCCTGACTGGCTTAAATCACTCCTTAATGGGAAGGCGATGAAGGTCATTGTCAGTGGACAAACCCACCATGTCTTCGTTAGACCATGCAAACACATCCTGGAATTGGGTTAATAGCGCAACCATGTCATTCCGTTGGTTTGGGGTTAGGTCTGAACCAATCTGGATTAGCTTAGGGCTTTTTAATGTTTTAAGATTGAAAGAAGTGATTTGGTCAAGGTTGGGTTAAGGTTTGTTTGTGATCCATTCCTTAATCTCCTGAGGTGTCTCAATGTTCTCTTGGATTTCCATCAAGTCTGAGTCCAACTTTTCATCAAAGTTACAGTCCCTGTGGAGAAAAGGCACCTCATCAGCAAGTACATGCACATCTAAATTCAGAGTCCTAAAACAAAATATGCTTTCACTTAATATATGAAACTGTTTAATCATACAAAAGTGTTAGCATGTACTGATAAAATAATTGCTAATACTGTATAGAAAAGTAAGCAATTATAGTTATCAACAGGGCAGAGGGATTTTTGTCCGTTTTACCATCGTTGACCAATGCATGGAGTGCTGCTCCAATTGTCGAGGGTAAAGTCCTGATGAACTGTGTGACGCCCCCAAAATAGGTATAAATCACCCATCTTGAGTTGCCAAATACATAGTACAAAATCCAAATACAACTGAATTATACAACTGTCGTGTAAAATACGACAAAACATAATCTAAGAGTTTTAATAGGAATATTGTCATCTAGACAATATCCACACTCAATGGAGTCCTCATTACATTTATTGTCACACTATTTAACAGAATAGTGAGGACTACTAATGCTATCATTTTGACCGTCACTCCGTTCCTCGACTAGTCCCAGCTACGTTCTCATTTCCTGAAGAGAACAGTGAAAGAAAAGGTGAGCTCAACTAGCCCAGTAAGAAATATTATGACTAAGATAATGCAGAATAAATTATCATTAGTCTTCAAATATGTTAAACTGATAAAATACAATAGACATCAAGTTTAACTGTAGCGGAATAAGCAATCTATTAGAAGAGTCAAGTAGAGCATGATATCTACTATCTTCTATGATTTAAAATGTTTTCATCAATTTTTATCGCTGAGACTCAGCTTAATAAATAAACCACATCATCGAATCCTCCCTGCATTACGGGCCAAGGATATTCATTAAATCATCAATGGTCATGACTATACCAAATAATCCCTGGTCATAATAATACCAAAAACTGTCCATCAATGCACTACAGGCTACTGAGGACTATTACCACAACATTTATAACATTACAGGTCATGATTATACCGAATGATCCCTGGTCATAATCATACCAAGTCCATCTATGCACGTAAGCCAAAGATGACTTTCATCACAATATAACCATGAGGATGATGATAATGATATAAGCATTCATCAAACGAAAATAAGGATAAATATTAAAGACTTTAAATTTATCTAAATATTATCAATCACTTAATAAACTCATAATCTAATACTATTAATATTATAACAATATTTTAATCACTTCTTAAACTTATAAACAATTTATTTCAATTATTTACACTTTACCAAATAATACATTTAATCATTCAAAAATACCATACTCATTAGATTTCATCACCAATGATCAAATCCCTCATCAAAAATCTGCATATACCCTATATAGGATTCCCAAGCTATAAAATCCTATTTTCCAATTTTGTTACTTCACATAACATATTTAATTTATTTACTCATAACTAGTTCATTTTCATGAAAAATACCAAATCAGTCCCAAAAATATTTCTTTTCTGAAATTTAGCAGAATATAGTCCCATATTGAACATATATTTTTTTCGAAATTTTTAAAATTCATTTACTATTTTTCATATGGCCAAAACTGCCGAATATTTAGATATTTATCATAAATTGTAATTTTGTCCAAAAATTTCGAAATTTACAGGGTATACTCCTGTTATATACATGTACTCCCAATAAAAATTTCACCAATTTTGGAGTTAACCACAAAGAGTTATAAGTGTTTACTTTTAAAATAGTTTTTCCCATAAAATCCAAAAATTCAGACCTTTTGGGACATGAAAGTATATAGTATAAAGTACCTCCTGTCCAAAAATGAGCTCATTCCAACTTAAAATGAGCAAGTTATGACCATTTCAATATTTAGGTTTTTTCGACGAAAAATGCTATAACCGGAGTTCTATAACTCCGATGACCATGAAATTTAAACTAGAAGATCACGTTAACATGTGTAAGATCCTGCAAAGATTTGGGAATTTCTGGAGTTAAACTTGAGGTAGCTAATTTCTTAAGGAATTAATTAAAAATTGATTTTTGAAAAATAGTAAATAAATTTTAAAAATTCCGAGAAAAATATATGTTCATTATGGGACTATATTCTGCTAAATCCCAGAAAAGAAAATTTTTTGGGACTGATTTGGTATTTTTCATGAAAATGGTTTAGTTACGAATATATGAGTTAAATATGTTATGTGAAGTAACAAAGTTGGAAAATAGGATTTTATGGCTTGGAAATCCTATATAAGGTATATGCATATTTTTAATGAGGAATTTAATCATTGGTGATGAAATCTTATGAGTATGGAATTTTTGAATGATTAATTGCATTATTTGGTAAAGTGTAAACAATTGAAATAAATTGTTTATAAGTTTAAGAAGTGATTAAAATATTGTTATGATATTAATAATATTAGATTATGAGTGGATGAAAATATTTGGATAAATTTAAAGTCTTTAATATTTATCCTTGTTTTCGTTTGATTAATACTTATATCATTGTCATCATCATCATGTATATATTATGTTGAAAGTCATTTGTGGCCTGTAGTGCATAGATGGACTTGGTATGATTATGACCAGGGATTATTCGGTATAATTATGATCGTAATGTTACAAATGATGTGAAAAAAGTCCTCATTGGTCGTAGTGCATTGATGGACAGTTTTTGGTATGCATATGGCTATGGATTCTCTTCGACCAAGGGTGCAAAGATGAATTGTTTTATGGCATGATCAGGACCGTTGATGAAAACACGATTATCTTTGGCCTGTAGTGCATGGATAATTCATGGTCGTGATACTAAAAGAATATCCTTGGCCTATAGTGCAGGGATGAATTGATGATGTTGATTAATTATTGAGCTGAGTCTCAACAATGAAATATTAATTCATGGATGTGATAATAATGAATATCCTTGGCCGTAGTGCATGGATAATTCATGGATGTGATATTAACGAATATCCTTGCTCGTAGTGCAGGGGTGATTCGATGATGTGGATTATTTATTAAGCTGAGTTTCAGCGATAAAATATTGATAATAAGATTTTAAATTCGTAGAAGATAGTAGATATTATGCTCTACTTGACTCTTCTAAAATACAGTTGTATGTCTTTGACCTGTAGTGCAAAGATGAATTGTTAATGAATATCTTTGGCCGTAGTGCAAAGATGAATTTATTAGTATGATTATGAGCAGGGATTTTGATTTGGTATAACCATGATTTTTGATGTTTCAGGTGATGATAGGTGATAAAAATTATCTTCGTCCTGGGTGCGAAAAGGAATTCAGAATCACAATTATGATTATGAGTTATTCATATGATTATGGACAGGAATTGTTGGTTGACGTTACAGGGATAAAACATTATTGGTGGACTTTTAACATAGATAAGATAATAGATCCGATGGTCTATTTGACTCTTCTAATAGATTGCTCGTTCCGCTACAATTATGGTTGAAAAGTTTTATCATCTACCATATGTTCTAAATCTCTGATTTATTATTGATAATTTAATTATCTTTAGTCATGATATTCTTTACTGGGCTAGTTGTGCTCACCCTTTTTGCTTCACAATTCCTTGCAGGTAATAAGAGTGTAGCTGGGTCGAGCGGGGATAACAGGGAAATAGTAGGATGGTCCGAGACTGTTGAAGTTTCTCAATACATTATAAAACGGCATGACATGCAATAGATAATTGTATTGAAGACCTAAGATGTGTGTGTCGTATTTTATACGTCACTTAATAATTGATTTTGGCGAACAACAATAGGGTGATGAGAACCCGACTTTGACAGCATCAAAAGTGCACCTCATTAGAATGAATATGATAGTAATCTTCTCGTTCGATTCTTCTTTGGGGTCTTAAAATATCTATTGCTGTATTTTTATATGGCATTATAACAATTTGAGTTTGGATACTATCTACAAGACAATATTGAATTAAAACTCACAGCTTAACTGTGGTTATATTCTGTACGATAATTCAACAGTTGTATAAATAAAGTTTGTATTTGATTTTTATAGTATGATATCTGGTGACTCAGAATGGGTGATGTAAACCTAATTTTGGGGGCGTCACAAGGACAAACTGTGGGGGAAGAAAGTTTGATCCCATGTTCAGGACAAACTGCAAGTGTGAAAAAGTTTGATCCTATGTTTACAACAAATTGCAAGTGTGAAAAAGTTTGATCCCATGTTCAGGATAAACTGCAGGTATGAAAGGATCAATCCCTAGTGGGATAACCGAAATTTTATGAAAGGTTTGAAATGAAGTAGAGTGAAGGATTCGCTGATCCAAAACCAGGCTGCTGGCTTGAAAAGTTTGTTTCCCTGATGGGGCAAAAGAGTATGAAGAAGAGTTTGTATGTAATGAAGGTTTAAAAAACCTGAAATGACTGATGATCGGATGATCCAAAACCAGACGTTTGCTTGATGGTAACTTCAGACATAGTATCGTTTTACGGTGTCCGAGTTGATGAGCTGTGGAAATTCATCGCCGTCCATTTCCTGTAATCTGAGAGCACCCACTTTCAATACCTCCTTGACAATAAACGGGCCTTCCCAGTTTGGAGCGAATTTTCCCTTAGACTAATCTTGGTTGTCAATGATCTTCTTCAAAACCAAGTCATATTATTTAAACTGTCATAGTCGGACTTTTATGTTGTAGGATCTGGAGATCCTTTGTTGATATAACTGAACATGGAAGATAGTCACGGTTCGTCTTTCATCTATTAGAGACAATTGGTGATACCTGCCTTGTACCCATTGATCTTCATCTAGCTAAGCGTCCATTAACACTTTGAGGGATTCCATTTCCACCTCTATGGGGAGCAATGCTTCCATCCCACAGGCTAATGAGTAGGGGGTTGCCCAAGTAGAAGTATGCATTGAAGTTCTGTAGGCTAATAAAGTAAGAGGCAACAAGTCAGGCCATCCTTTGTGGCTAACAGACATCTTTTGCATGATCTTCTTGATGTTTTTATTAGCCGCTTCAACAGCACCATTCATCTTTTGACGATAGATAACGGAGTTAAGGTGTTTGATGTAGAATTTACTGCATAACTTCTCCATCATTTTTTTGTTGAGGTTCTTAGCATTGTTTGAAACAATGACCTCTGGTTGTCCATATCGATAAATGACATTGTTTCTGATGAAAGCAATAATGAATTCTTTGGTAACCCTGGGGAAAGAGGCTGTTTCTACCCATTTAGTGAAGTAGTCGATCATGGTGAAGATAAAATGATGCCCATTACAGGCTTTGAGCTCAATGGACCCGATCACGTCCATTCCCCACATTAAGAAGGGCCGAGGCGAACTTATATTATGGAGTTCCCTTGGAGGGGCGTGGATAGCATTTCCATGAATTTGGCATTGGTAGCACCTCTTGACGTGATCATCTTAGTCAGCCTTGAGAGTAAGCCAGTAATCCCTTATTCTGAGGATCTTTTTAACAAGTAGGGGGCCGCTCATGTGTGGGCCACATACTCCACCATGGATCTCATCCATAAGCCTCTAAGCTTGGTCCTTGTCTAGACATCCGAGGAGACCTAATCCTGCATCTCTTTTGTTGAGTGCATCTCCGCTCAGGTAGAATTTTATAGCCAATCGATAGATCCGCCTTCTTTCAGTCGGGTTCGCCTCAGCGGGTGTTGATCAATCTCGTAAGTATTCCTTGATGTGTTGATTCCAAGGGTGTTGGATGGGAGGTAGCTCATCCGATACTTCTCCAACATAATTCCCAAAAGTTAGAGCTTTTTGCAGAGCAAATGTAATGCTTGGCATGTTTTCCTTGTCAGATATGTGAATCAAGGAGGCCAAAGTTGCTAGCACATCCATAAAGTCATTCCTATTCTGTGGAATGTATAGAAAGGAGATATCTTCAAACTCCGAAGCCATCTATAAAACTTGCCGATGGTAAGGCAACAAATGTAGTTATTTGGTTTAATAGATTCCCATGGTTTATTTGTTTAACAACTCTGAATCCCCAAAGATAGTTAACCGCCTGATTCCCATTGAGTGAGCAAGTTTTAGCCCCATGATACAACCTTCATACTCAGCTATGTTGTTGGTGCTGACAAACTGCAATTTGACGGCGATGGGATACTGCTCCCCCGTACTGGATACTAGAACTGCTCCAGCTCTAGAACCTTCTGTGTTAACAGCTCAATCGAAATACATTTTTCACGTACATCATGCATTGTACTGATGGTGTGGCTGAATTGCCATTACCCCTTCATCGTGGAAGTATGTTTTTAAGGGTTTGTAATCCACTGCTGGTGCGGCTGCTAGTTGATCCAAAATTCCTTGTCCTTTAATAAACTTTTGTGTCACGTAGACGATGTCAAATTGTTGTAGAATCAATTTCCATCTCGACAACAGACAATTTAATATGGGTTTACTGAACACATACTAAAGGTAATGAAGGTAATTCTGTAACCTCATAGAAGTCCATGCTAAAGCACAACAAGTCTTCTCAATCAGAGTGTACTTGTCTTCACTGCTGCTGAATCTTTTGTTGAGGTAGTAGATAGCTCGCTATTGGCCTCTATCGTCTTTCTGTCACAGCATGAAGCCCATGGCATTGTAATTAATTGAAAGGTACATGAATAGGGGAACACCATCCCTAGGAGGTACCAAAATAGGAGCGTTAACCAGCTGATCTTTGATGGTAAGGAAGGCTTTTTGACACTCATTATTCCATTTCATGGAGGAGTTCTTCCTTAACAACTTGAAGATAGGCTCACAGGTTGCTATGAGTTGGGAGATAAACCTGCTTATGAAGTTGATTCTTCCCAATAATCCCCGTATTTCCTTCTTTATCTAAGGAATGGGCATTTCCTTGATGGCCTAGATTTTGGTGGGATCCAGCTCAATCCCTTTGTGGCTGACTAGAAATCCTAGCAACTTGCCTGATTTAACGTCAAAGACGCATTTGGCTGGATTCAACTTCAAGTTTTACTTACACAGCCCGTTGAAGAGCTTTTTGAGATGGTCTTCCTCCCTTCGGGACTTGATAATGATGTCATCCACATAGAATTCTATCTCTTTATGCATTAAGTCATGGAAAAGAGCCATCATAGCTCGCTGATAGGTTGCTCCGGCATTGATTAGGCCGAAGGACAACCGTCTATAACAAAAGGTTCCCCAAGGCATGATGAAAGCAGTTTTCTCACGATCCTCTTCAGCAACCATAATCCGATGATACCTAGCGAAGCAGTCCGCAAAGGAGTACATGCCGTATTGAGCATTATTGTCAATGAGAATGTGGATAAATGGCATAGGAAAGCTATCTTTAAGGCAAGCTCTGTTCAGATCCCGGTAATCCACGCAAACTCTCACCTTTTCTCCCGGTTTAGGTACGGGGACTATAGTTTGATAACCATTCAGGGTATGTAGACACCATGATAATGTCAGCTTGAAATTGTTTCACAATTTCTTCTTTAACCTTTAAACTCCATTCAGTTTTCAACCGCCTGAGCTTCTGCTGACTGGCTTGAATCCCTCTTTGATGGGAAGGCTATGAATGACAATGTTAGTGGACAAACCCACCATGTCTTCGTGAGACCAGGAAAACGCGTCCTGGAATTGGTTTAACAGTGTAACCATGTCATTCCTTTGGTTTGGAGTTAGGTCTGAACCAATCTGGATTAGCTTAGGGTTTTCTAAGGTTCCGAGATTGAAGGAGGTGGTTTGATCAAGGTGAGGTTTAGGTTTGTCTTCGACCCATTCTTTGATCTCCTGAGGTATCTCAATGTTCTCTTGTATTTCCTTTAAGTCTGAGTCCAACTTTTCATCAAAGTTACAATCTTTGTGGAGAAGTGGCACCTCATCAGCAAGTACATGCACATCAAAATTCAGAGTCCTGAAACAAAATATGCTTTCACTTAATATATGAAACTATTTAATCATACAAAGTATTAGCATGTACTGACAAAATAACTACTAATATTGTACAAAAAAGTAAGCAGTTAATGATATCTATAAGGCAGAGGGAGTTTCTGCCCATTTTACCCTTGTCGACCAATGCATGGAGCGCTACTCCAATTGTCAAGGGTAAAGCCCTGGTGGACTACAATTATGGAGGGGCTGTCATCATCTTCCTTCTCCCGAATGGTGACCATGACATCTGGGAAATCATCGTCTGGGGTGTATCTTCTTGTATGTTCATCATGAACAATGATGCGCATGTTTGCAATCATCATGGCGATGTCTTGTTTACGTCTCCATTCCTCTTCTTCTGCTCTGGGATCAGGAACCAGGACCTCTTTTCCTTTGACCGGTATCAGTTTGGGAAATAACATAGCTATTACATGGGCTGGCACCTTTACCGGAGGCTGTATAGGCTCAGGATTTGCAGGTAGAGATAATCACCATGTGATTGAAGCTGAAGGAATCTATTTATACTTATGAGGATTCCTGTGATTGGAATTGGTAGAATATCCTAGTTCAGCTGTCTCGGTTTGACTAGGCATTTGAATTGGGTGCTTAATGCCCTGATGATCTCTACCCAAACCTTGTCCAGGTTGATGACCCAATAACATCATTTCTTGAGTAGCCAACATTACCTCGGCAACAATCTTGGGTAGGGGAGGTGGTGCCCCAATGGGATGGTAGTGAGTGTTGCTCACTTACAGGGTATAAAAACTGACTGACTCAACTTCTGAATTGAAACTAATTAGTGTTATGTCACCTTGTTGAGGACATTCCAGCTCAACATTAACAGTGACTAAGCTGTCGTTAATGATGTATTTGAGTTGCTGGTGAAGAGTGGAGGGGACGGCTCCAGCCATATGAATCTATGGTCTTCCCAATAGAAGGTTGTATCCTGAATCTATTTTGAGCTCGTGAAAAGATACGGAGAATATATGGGGACCAATCTCAACTGGCAGTTCAATCTCTCCGACAGAATTTTATCAGGATCCATTAAAAGCTTTAATAACCATATAGCTGCTTCGGATCCATTTGAGATTGATGTTCATCTTCACCAAAGTGGCTTAAGGAAAGATATTAAAAGATGAACCTCAATCTATCAAGACTCCTCCCACCATATATCCTGAAGACAAAACCACAATGTGCAACGACTTATAATGAGAGGTCCCTTCGGGAGGTGTTTCATCATCAGTGAAAGATATCACATTGTTGTTAAAAATGTGATCAACCAGATGTCAGAATTTTTCCACATCCACTGATTTTGGCAAATGGGCTTCTTCCAAGACCCTTAGAAAGATTTTCCTATGATCTTCAGAAGATAAAACCAAGTCCAGTATGAAATTTGCTGTGTAGCTTCCATTAGGCTTAAAACCACATTGGCTTCATTATGGCGAATAATATGGAGGAACTCTTCAACCTTCTCCATGGGGATTTTCCCCTTTGATTTGATGGAAGGCTTCATCACCCATTGGGGAAGATATAGTGGATTCTCCTTCAACACCGTAGCAGTTATATGAGATGTGGATCCTTTAACATCTCCATAATTCCATGTCACTTTTTGTAGGTTGACAACAGGATACCGTGGTCTGAATGGTAAGCTAATTGGCTTTGGTGTAACCACTTTTAAAGGATTGTCAATACCTTTAAGTTAGATTTCTTGTATGATGAGTGGTCTGGAAGCATCACCAGCCTTAGTGGATATAACTGGTACTACTCCGTTTTTCCATTTTGTAGGATATGTATTCCCACTCTCGAGCAACAAAGTGTCATCGTCTGCCATCTGCAGAACACCACCGTCAATTAAGTTCTGAATGAGATGGCGGAGTTCCCAGCATTCTTCTGTTCTATGACCGTGAGAATGGGAGTGATACTGACATACTCCATTAGAATTGAACCGTCTTGAGCGGGGATTAATTAGAGGTAGAAGGGAGGTGATTCTTCCTTCATTGATTAACATCTGAAATATCTCCTCCATAAGTTGGACCAGGTATATAAATTCCCTTCTATTGGTAAAATCCCGACGGGTTTTGGCACTTACTCTTTTTGCAACTTTATCCTCCAGTGTTTCACTTTCTGAAGGTGATGATGGATCACCGGTTCTGCCAATTGATCGATCTGCTTGTAGAGAGCTTTCATCTTTCGTTCCATCATGGACTGAAAATGTGCATAATCCCATTTGTCAGCACCGTCCTTACTGGTCTGGGAAGATTCACCATTAAAATTGGAACTCTGTCCACTGCTCCAATTAATCATATTGACATCTTCTTCTTTGTGTTGAGGAAGAGGGTTGTCTTGCACATGGGGTTGATTGGGCTTGGTGACCACGATCTCACTACTATCTATTAAATCTTGGATCTTGTGTTTCAAGGCCCAAAAATCCTGAGTATCATGTCCTAGTGCCCTATCATGATAAACACACTTTCGAGTAGCATTCAAACTCTTCCCATTCGGGTTGGCTGGTGGAAGAAGATGTGTAATTTTCTTATGAGTAGTCAGAAGAGTAAGGATATTCTCGAACGAGTCCCCTAAGGATGTGAATACTCGAGGGCGTCTGACTTCACCACTTTTAGGCAATGGAGGGTTTGAAGAATGTACTTGAAAAAGGGAGTAGTTTCTCCTCTGGATATGCATATTCTGACTGCCTTACTGATCTTGTATTATCAAGGAAACATCTTCCTCTTTCTTTTCATGGACCCTCCGGGGGTTGTTTCCATAAGTTCCAGACTGGGTGTGCTCGATAACTGCATTAAGAGGGGCTAGGTCTTGAATCTTTCCTGACTTCAGTCCTATCTCAGCCATCTCTCCGTATTTGATCATTTTAGAAAATGGTTTACCAATGCCAGCTAAGTCTCTTTCATAGAAAGGAGCTTCTTGTATGTCTATGAAGTTCATAACCATTTCTAATTCTGTCATAGAAGGAATAACTTGAGCAGCAATGCGCCTCCACCTTTGAGCGTATTCTCTAAAAGACTCGTTGGCTTAATTCTTGACCTTGGTAATCTAGTACAGGTCTAGAGCCATCTGAGACTGGAAGCTGTACTGAGTGAGGAAGGCATGAGCTAGCTCCTCCCAGCTATGGATCTTTAAGTTGTCTAATCTGGTATACAATGAACATGTTTTTTCAGTCAGACTCTTCTAAAACAGCTGCATTCTGAGTTTCTCATCCTCTACAGAAGATCCAAGTTCTCCAATGAACACCTTCAAATGTGTGTAAGGATCCCCTAACCCATCATATTTCTCAAAGTCAAGAGTCTTAAACTTCTCTGGATAATGAACACTAGGGAATATATAAAGGTCAGTATATGAAACACTCCAATGTGCTCCAATTCCTTTGATAAAATGGATGGTTTCTTCCATTTGAAGGACTTTTTTTCCTGGTATCACCGGTGTCTGGATCTCCTTTGAAATGAGTGTTTTCAGGGTTTTTGTTGGTTGTATCCAACTGAAGTTCCGAAATTATTTTATCCGAACCTTGTGTTCCTGTTCCTCCCTGTGCTGAGGATTCTATATGTACGGGTATTTGGGAACCATGAGTAGACTGATATAGTTCTTTAAGTAGAACAACCAACTCTGTAATTTGTTTACTTAATCTGTCAAATTCTTCACGAGAAACAGGATTAAGATTAGACTGGTCAGATGAAGACATGATTGACTGTAGGCTCGTGGTCTTTTTGGATTTTGAGCGGGTAACAGGCCCAATTGTTTCCCTACAAAAAGACTTATGTAGTTTAGTCTTAGGGAATGTATAAATATTTACATGCTATGTGATGTTTTCTTTTTAGGAATATTATCCTGCAAAATGGATGTTAGCTGTTTGCAATACAGGATAGCATGTTAATTATTTAAATATGCATGTGCACATATTTCTTCATATTTCCCATTACAATGAGATTGACATGAGAGGATATTATAAGTAAAGGTTTTTTTACATGTAATTTAAAATGGAAAGTATGAAGAGACTTTCTTCCGCGTTTGGTTTATCAGAGGTTGACCTATCTTAGGTTTACTCTCGCGGCTTTTTGGCATGAAGGTTCCCATATCATCGCAATCTACTTGACGGGAAGTTAATACAGTCTTTCAAGTAGAGCGAATCTGGGTGGTGCCTTTCATGAGCCTTGTTGGAATTAGTCTCCATATGAGTCCAGTAATCAAACATCGACAGGATAGTCTCTTGGTGGAGGAACCACACAACATACATTCACATACAACGTGTTTCACCGTTTATGAAAATGATGACATGTGTGAAGCACTAATATCACAAGCAGATATAGTATAAAACATTAAGTGCAGTAAATATATGCATTCATACATATTCATCAAAAATGTAAATGCAACATCCACACATAAGTATATAACAGTTTTTGAAAAGTTTGTAGTAGTGGCTTAAGCCCTGTTACTGGTGTCCTCAGCAGAGTCGCCACCTGTCGACGTCGGGATTTTTATTTGTCCCTTTTCTATTCTTGTTCTTTGGTGTTCTCATGTTAGGTGAGATTTGTTTGAAAAAATAAGTTGTGAAAAGGTACGATATGTATATGTCGACGATTGGACTATAAGAGTTGCCAATTGGTTTTTTAAATAGTTGTACCAACACAACCGAGAAAAGGTTTGCACATTGACCCAGTGATGTGACACTGCTAAACGGGTCTGTGAAACCGAGATTCATTAGGGTTCGGGGGCTTGATTATGTGGAGGGAAGGTGTTAGGCACCCCCCGACATCCGTGTTACCACAGTGACCGCCACTTTTCAATTAAACTATTATATGAATGTGTGTGTGTGTTGGGGTCAATGTGCAATTATCTAGAAGTAGTGCGAGGCCTCGTTCGCACCTATATACAAAGGGTTTAAATTTGTATAAAAATTTAGTTTTAAACAAGATATATCAGTGATGTTTTGTAAAAGAGGTTTTTAAATCCTTATGCTCAATAGTAATTGATGCCTTTGATACTTCCATTTTTATTAAATGTTTGGTTGGATTGCTTTTATTTTTCGAGATGCGAAGCATCATCGACAAAAATAATGTACACAGCAATGCCGAATTCCTCATACGCATGAAAGCCATCTAAGGAAATCCAAATACCGTGAATAATTTATAAGCTGCTTATAGCTAAAAATATCCAACACGGGAACCGAATCTAGATTCAGTAGACTGAATCTGTGATCACGTGATTCTTAGGCTCACATGATGCCGCAATTTATATTAAAGCAGTAAGCAGTTATATATATATATATATATATATATATATATATATATATATATATATATATACACACACACAGACATGATCAACCACCACGAAGCACCTCCATGGGGGATCAAAAATGTAAATAAAGCTGTAAAAGACACGATCAACCACCACGAAGCACCTCCATGGGGGATCAAAAATATAAATAAAGCTGTAAAAAATGATCAATCACCACGAAGTAAACTCCATGCGGGACTAAATGTAAAGTAAGCAGTAAAAGGCCACGAAGTAAACTCCAGGCCCGACAGAAATATAAATATATATATATATAAGCGCTAAATGCACCGTATGTAAAATCCAGGCTCATCGAACAAAGTTCGACAATAGTTCATATATATAAGTATATATATGACAAAGCAGTAAACGTTCCGGATGTAAAATGCAAGCTCAATCGAGGCATAACTCGATAATGTTAGTCCATATATATATATATATATAGAAATAAAAACCATGGACCAAAATTTGGGCCTACACACGCAACACGACTCTCAACGTGATGAATAGTGTGTGCACAGTAGTGGAGAAAAGGCTTTAAGAATGGTATGAAGGCTTACAGTGGACTGCCAAAGAAGACTTCAATAGCTTTAAGTGGATGAACACTCGTCTCCCACTGGTAAAAAATAGCAATATATGAGCTCATACGTGTTTAAAATGAGAAAACACTCAGTTTAGGGTGTGTGTACAGAGCAAATTTGACAAGGCTTCCTCGTCGTTTTCTCTTATAAAATGGCCACCCCAAGCCCTCTATTTATGGAGGGGGGGGGGGGAGCCGCAGGTACACCTACGGTAGCCGCAGATGTACCTACGGCTGCCCGGGGTGCCCTGGGCTTCGCGGGTCTTGCCGTCTCGAAGTTTTCGGAACTTCATCCGGGCATCCGATTAAGGTGTATGAGACATGTTTTGGACTGCTGTTGTCGAGAGCTATGCAATGACATGAGATTAGAGGTTGTACGAAGTCAAGAAAATGGGACCATGCCATTGGTCTTCAAGCTTCAAATTCTATCTGGTGTGTTGCCTTGCGTAGTAGTCACTCAGGATTGGAACTCCTTGGTTCTTGTGGGACATTGTTGTGTAGAATGTATGTTGAGATTTTGTTGAGACGGCACAATGTGGGGTTGAGGTGGCAAAATAATGATTTTACCCCTCACCGGGGTTATCTCCGGTTTGGACTGATAAAGCAGACGTTGCTAGGGTTATCTATGAGATTGGGCTGCTGTAAGTGCTGAATGTCCTCAGGGTTATTTCTGAGGTGTGCCTGCTCTTCCGGGGTTATCTCCGGGATTGTAGCTAAGTGCCTCAGTGTTGTCTCAGAGGTTGAAGCTGACGACATGGGTTGAAACGAGCATCTCCGAGGTTATCTCCGGAACTGGAACTGCACTCCTCGGGGTTATCTCTGAGGTTGACATTGTCTTTCCTGGTGTTTTTTTGGGACTGAGACTAAATATCTCAGGGTTATCTCTGAGATGAATTGGCCTTCTCCGGTGGGATTTCTGGTATTTGAACTGCATTCCCCGAGGTTATCTCTGAAATTGGAAATGATACTGTCGGTGTGTTTTTTGGGATTAAAATTGAACTTCTGGTAGTATTTTTAGGATTGATCTGAGCTGTCTTCCAGGGTTATCTCTGAAAGACAATCCTGCGCTTCCTGCAATGTTAGTAACAGGTATGCAAAAAATTTAAGTGTCTACCTACACTATTCTAGTCATAACTACTCTCCTATTAAGGTAAAGGATGTTATTTTCTTTATACTTATAAGGGTTGTCATTTAATTCCTTATTAATCTGTGGGAATAACCTATCTACGCGGATTGCCGCATGCCTGGTGAATAACCCTTTGTATTCATTCTTTATTAAATTGTGAAAATGATCTGTCTACGCGGATTACTGCATGACGGGTGAAAATTCATTTGCAGTTTCGTATATTATTTCATTTTATATTCCTAAATCTAAATTTACTATGGTAAGTATTGCTTCTAAAATTATAATCTTTTCATGTCTGGGTACTATTCATGTCATGGTCTATTCATTCGGGGTACTTTGCATGATGGGATACTATTCATTCGAGTACTATTCATTCAGGGTACTATTCATGTCGATGTACTATTCATGATAAAATTAGTTTCTTTTTCTGTCCAAATTATCTTTGATATATGAATCTTATTTTTAAATTTGAATTCATGTTTTGATCATCGTGTTGACCATTTGGACATTCTTAAACTCTGGATAAATTGAATTATAAGTCTCTAATATTTATCCTTGATCTCATTTGATTCATTCTTTATATCATTGTTATAAATCCTCAGACTTAAATTTTGGTTAAAGTTATCTTTGGTCCGTAGTGCAAAGATGAACTTTTAATTGGTATGATTATGATCAGGAACTCTGTATTGGTATAATCATGACCTTTAATGTTATAGATAAAGACTCGTGATGAAAGTTCTTTTTGACCCCTAGTACAAAGAAGAACTGTTGATTGATATCTTTGGCCGTATTGCAAAAAATAATTGTTGATTGATATCTTTAGCCCGTAGTGCAAAGAAGAATTATCGATTGATATCTTTGGAATGTAGTGAAAAGATGGACAGGTGTTTGACATGATTATGACCACTGATGAAACAAATGAATATATTTGGCCCGTAGTGCAAAGATAGACTATTGTTTGACATGATCATTGGTTATATAGTTGAACATCTTTGGCCTATAGTGCAAAGATAGACAATTGATTGGTATGATCATGACCATTGTTTTTACATTTGAATGTCTTTGGTGTAGGGTGTAAAGACGATATGATTATTGAGTGTCTTTAGCCTTTGTGGCAAGGACATTGAGTGAAAGTTCTATTAAGCTTTTGTGGCAAGGAGAAACTATTAATTTACATGATTATAAACATGAATTGTGAATTTAACTATAATCTTTGGTGGTTCAAGTGAACATTGGTGATGAAAGTTCTCTTTATCTTGGGTACAACAAAGATCTGTTGATGGATATTACAGGAATGAAATATTAATGATGGACTTTTAATTTTGAAGAGATAGTAGATATTATGTTCTACTTGACTCTTTTAATGGATTGTTGATTCCGCTGCAGTTATAGTTGAAAACTTTTATCATCTACTATATGTTCTAAATATTTGATTTATTATAGATGAAGGCTATTAATAATTTAATTATTTTTAGTTATAATATTCTTTACTAGGCATTTTGTGCTCACCCTTTTGCTTCACAATTCCTTTTAGGTAATAAAAGTGTAGCTGGGTTGAGCGGGGATAACAAGGGAATAGAGTGATGATTCATGACTGTTAAAATTTCTCAATACATTATAAAATAGCATGACAATATATGATTTTATTGAGGACTTAAAACGTGTGTGTCATATTTTATACGTTATTTAATAGTTGATTTTGGTGAACAACAATAGGGTGATGAGAACCCGACTTTAGAAGTGTCAAAAAATGCATCCCATTAGAATGAAGAGGAAAGAATTTTACTGGGAGCTTAAAGAGTGCGTTACCAATATCATACATGATGTCTAACCACATAAAAATTCATGTTATCATAAGATATGGTTGTGCTCATCCACTTGGTGACTATATCTATGAGCATTATCTATATAATCTTGGAGTATGGTTGGAATATAATCCTCAATTTGAGATAATGGAAATAATTATATGGCTAAAAGACACACACCATTGGAATGAACATGATAGTAATCTTTTCGTTCTTATTTGGGGTCTATTGGGTCAACCAAGGTTAATTCTTAAGTCTTATGATATCTATTATAACTTAGATGCATGGTCTCCCATGTATGAATGCTTTCTTGAGCATTTTCTAAAGATTTTAATTCCTAAAACAATTATCAACTGTACCTTTATGTAAAGTATCATTGGTTTGGAGTATGAGTACTGTTATTTGTATTCAAACTCACAGCTTATGTGTTGTCGTATTTTACACGACAGTTTAATAGTTGTAAATAAGAAGATTTGTATTTGGATTTAGTAGTGTGTATTTGGTGACTCAAAATGGATCGTGTGGTCCTATTTTGGGGGCATCACAGAATTTATGAGTTTTAGGATTGTATTGGAAAATAAAAAAATTGACGAAAAAGCCAAAAAATCACTATTCATCTCGAAATGTAAAAAAGTTTTTTTAATTGTTCGAAGAACGTGCTAAGGTTAATATAATGAGGAAAGATGAAATAAAATTTTTAAAACGAAAAACAAAATTTTTTGACTACGTAATAGATTCCAGGAAGTGAACAAAAGATAAAAATCGGAAGACATAGGTAGGTAAGTGTAATTAACCATGCCATCAATTATATGTCATGAGGGTAAGTGTAATTAACCATTACCCCAATTATATGCCAAGGGGGGGGGGAAAGAGTGATTATCCAATAAAAGCCAGGGAAAAGACCATTATACCCTCACTCTTAAACCCCTATAAATACCAAGCTTCCATTCTTCATTTTCCTCACCAATTCACTAAGCAACAAAGAAAAACTCTAGATTATATACGAGAGGAATTGAGAGCTTGGGTTTTGTACGAGAAAAAGTGAGGAAGCTCTACCGAAGTCGTCAGTAAACTCAGAAAATGAATATTCCAAAGAGGTAAGACGAAAGTTCAATCTTTTAAATTATTTAAAGTTTTGTAGTATAATAAGGAGGAATTAGTGGGATATGAATCACTATTAATATATAAAAGATGAGAAATCGTTGTTAAAAATGGAGAACGAATGAAAACATATAATCAAGTTATTTGATTTGTTGTTCGTATTTTAGATAATGAAATTCGATGGAATGATATTGTGTTCAAGTAAAATATATGACTATTCCAAGTGGAATGGATTAAAAACGAGCTATAACGAAGTTATGACGAAATTTTAAGTAAAATATGTTAATATTGATAATATAGTTTAAATTGAACTATGAACGAATTACTAACAATAATTAATGATTTAGAATAATGATTTTTTATGAGAAAACATAGACATGAATAAAATAGAGTCGTGGGCTCAAGAACAAACTCATTCCAACTTCGGATGAGGAAATTATGAAGTTTTGAAAATTTAAAATGTAAAGTTAAAAAATTGAGCGGCGAAGGATTTTTGAGCTAATTAAAACACTTGTTAGGAAATCCAGAAAATTATTCTATCCAGGGGGATTTAAAGTATTCCATCAAAGCTAGGATTTGGTTCAGGAACAGATTCATTCCGAGGAGGGATGATGAAGTTAGGAATTTATGAAGTGAGGTTCGGGATCATTTGTGCAAGAAAATAATCCGGGAAACATTTTTCCCAGACCGATGCCGCAACACCGACACCCAAGCATAAAAAAAGCAGTGCAACGCAACTCTATAGTAGCTCCCAAGCTTCTGGTGCGATAGTGCCGGGTTGGGTCAGTGCGCATAAAATTTTATTTTTAAATACAGAAAGAAGGGAACGTAAAGAATGATTAAAAATATAAATATTCAAGAAATATATTGTAATAACAATTGATCAAAGACCTTAAGTAAATGTCGAAAGTTAGTTAATTAAATTGAAGGAAAGTAAATTAAAACGTAAACGAAAAATACTTTAAACACTGTAAGTGTAACACCTCCAAATCCGGATGTCTTGAACCTCCGACCTGGTACGTCACGATACATCATCCTCTTATACATTCTATAATTAACGCGTAATATATAAATATACTTTGTTTATTATAAACGATTCTACAACCTTGCCCAAGGTCTAGAACCTTAACTCACTACATACCTTAATTACTCAAAAGGTATACATAATCATTTATATAAGATAATATAATAGTTAACACATATAAAACTAATCTTCAACTTTGCCATTGCCTTTGTCCTTCTTTGAGCATTTGAGTTAACTGAAATACAAGAAAGATATATTGTTTTTGAAGAAAAGAATATAGCTTCTGATGAGTGAGTTTTATACACATGAATTGGATACATTCAAGCTTAATTTATTGTTGTTCTCAAGTCTTTTAGGATGTTTTTATGTGTTTGTGTCTATTCATGCATGTTTTATATTGTTTTGTAGGAATTGGGACAAAAGTTACATGGATCGATGTTTGGGGTGGCTAGATTCGCGTTTTCGGCTTGCCATTTACACAACAGTCACTTTAGAGCCAATTTGACTATAGTTCCGGACATTATTTCGCAACACTTCAAGAATGAAAGTTGTAGATCTACATTTCCTCTTTCCGGATCATCTTGAATCGTCTAAATCGGAGTTCGGACGAAGCAATTATGGCCATTTTCCCAAAGGACGTCGGAGCAGAAAATGTCAGAAAAAGGAGCAAGCGCCTAGGCGGTCCAACCAAGGCCAAATCAAGCGCCTAGGCGCTCCAAGTCAGTAACCATTCATCTGACCAAGCACCTAGGCGGTCCAGATAGTACATTTTCAAGCGCCTAGGCGCTAGGAAGCAGAGTTTTGCGTTTTGGGCGAATTTTGACACCTTTTTGACTCTAAATTGGATTGGGTTTGTTCCTAAGCTAAAAATTAGACTTGTAACCTATAAATACATGATGTAAGGCATAAAATAAGTAGAGATTACATAGCTTAGCTTGGGGATTACATAGCTTAGATTAGAGATACACTCCATTAGATTAGAACATAACCCTAGTTATTATTAGTTTTGGAGATTGAAGCAACTTGGAGACCATTGAAGATTTGAAGTAGGAGCAAGGAGGGAGCGTCAAGTCTACTGACAATAGATTATTTCTTCTCATCTTCTTCTATCTTTATCTTTTAATGATTATTCAATTGTGGATTCTTAGTTTAAATTCAATAATCATGAACTAATTCTTTGTTTGAGATTACAATGGATCTTATTGTGTAGTTTATTTTAATATGCTTCGTTATCAATTAGTATTTTCTATTATGAGGATTGTCTATTATGATTTGGAATTAATTGTTTAATTGATTGGCCATCAATTACCGTGATAATCTATATGAACTCGAGAGATGAAGTATAGATTTAGATCTAATCATGATAGCATGTGTTCAGGATTTTGTTAGTAGCTTAAACTTGATGAGTGTTAAGGTAGAGATATGCTTGACGCCGCATGTAATCTTATAGAGAACTTGTTCTTCAACTTTCTTCAATTGTAATTCACATAGAGATATAGTGGGTTAGTTGGTTAAGGTGTTTAACGGATTTCTATCTTAATTGTGGATTGACGTTAATACGGTATTAGTGCATCGAGAGGTGGTTAATACTACTTTCGTGTTCTTGATTAACAATTTGGGATAGAGAATAATTGATGAGAAGTGTGTTAACCTAAATGAAGCAATAAGTGAAGTTGTGATCTTAATTCTCCATAATCTGATTTTTAATTAGTGGTAATTAGAATTAGTTTAGTTAAATATTTTAATTTATAACATTAAATTCATTTGTTTAAATAAGATTGAGTTGGTTACGGGTTAGTACTTGGTGATTTTTATTAAATAATTCTCTGTGGGAACGATACTCAACTTATCACTTTATTACTTGTTGACCACGTATACTTGCGTGTTGTGCGTAACTAGATTTTACCCAACAAGTTTTTGGCGCCGTTACCGGGGAATTAGTATAATACAGTTTTACCAATATTAGCTTCAATCAAATTAGTCTTAATTTAAACATTTTTATTTTTATTTTTAATTCTCTTCCTATATTTCTCTCTTTTCAGGTACCATGGATGACTTTGCGTATCAATGGCCATACACGAACATGACTCAACCAAAAGAAAAGGAGATTGACAGACTCGCGACACTTTCCGCAATGTCAGCACAAATTAAAGAACTTTCGAGGAAGTTGGACGTTATCGCAGCCCAACAGAGTCAAAGGATGGCAATCATGTGTGACTATTGTGTTGGCAACCATCTGAGTCATCAATGCACCGTTAGTTTTGGGGGGCGAAAACAAGGTGGTGTATACCTCAACCAGTATGCATATGATAATTACCATCAAGTTAGGGGGTATCACCCGGATTCTTCATGGATTTACAACTATCAAGACCAATACTCTGCTCCAAATCCAACATATCCATCAAATTTCTCAAATCCACCTCCAATGCAACAAGAAGACAATTCAGATTTCAAGGAATTCATGTTAAGGATTATAGCAGAAAAAGAAGAGATGATAATGAGTCAGGAGTTATCAACTCCTCACTGCCTCAACCAATGGTCCTCAATACATGGCTTCCGAGACTGAAAAAGAAAAGTCAAGGTTGGAGGAATTGGTGTCCAAGTTCATAGCATCAAATGAGGAGAGAATGAGTAATCAAGCGAGGTCAATTCAAAATCTTGCGGATCAGATAGAGCAAATGACCAAAGCCGTAAGCAACCTTCCTCCAAACACTTGGTTTTATGACATGGATGACGAAATTGACGAAGAACCTGAACCAAATCTACAACTAGATGAGCCTCGAGATGTTGAAAAAGAGGAGACAAGTAGGGATAATGACAACAAGGTCGGTGAAGAACTAATTGTGAGAACTAATGATGATGAGCCGATGTTATTTATGCCTCAAGTGACTTCTCCTCCACAGTTCAAGAATCTGGTTAGATTTGCAAAACCTTGTCCAATTGGTAGTCATGTCATTGGCAATACTCCATGTGACATAAAAGCGAGTACAACTTCGAAGCCATGGTGCAATGAGTTGGAGAAGATAGAAGAAGAGATTGTTGTGTCTGACAAGCCTCAATGCCAGAATATATTCACAGACACAATGGAGAAAACGCCTAGATGTTGGACGTTCTTCAATCTAATCTTATATAAATAAAGCATGCTAGGTGACTTTAACTTGATGGCTATCACAAATGGAAACCTACCAAAAGCTATATTATTTCCGATGGATGGAGGGTTCCTCAACTTTCGAAGAGGAATTGGATAGCATTGACCAGAAAAAGTCAGGCTGAAAGACTATAAAACAAGCGCTTATTGGGAGGCAACCCAAGTTTAATTTTTATTAAGTTATATATTAGTAGTTTTGCATTTGCATTTATTTAGGATTTAATAAAATTGCTTCTATCATGGTTTTACAGGTTATTCAAGTCAAATTCAAGTGTGGTGCCCAATTTGTTCCATGTGCTTAGCCTATTCTCCAAACTTAGCAGGCAAGGAGGAAGATTGCTATATTTTCAGGGAAGTCCTCTGCTTTAATTTTTTCTATTTCAGTCATTGAGGACAATGTCTAGTTTAAGTTTGGGGGCATTTTAGTGTCGTATTGCATGTAGTTAGTTATTTACATTGTAGTTCGTTATGTTTTCGGGTTATTTACATTTAGTTTTTGCATTCAGTTTTTTTTGTTTAAAAAAAAATTAAAAATCGAAAAAATAGTAGTTAGTTTACTATGTTTGTTGCAGTTAGTTTATATTTGTATGATTCCAACTGTTAGATAGTAAAAGTCTATTTTGGCCAATGATGAGACTTGAGTTAAGTAGATAAGTATAGTATTGAATATTCAGGCTTTGATGTGATTTCTTGTTATGAATTGAATCTTTTCCTGTTTGAAACTGGTATAATTAAGGTTAGCACGTTAATAACAGATATGTTAACTGATTAAGTTTAAATTGATACATAATGGATTTCTTAAGGATAATACTAATGTGAAGGAATGAAAGACATGAATAGGCGGAGATGGCTAAATTTTGATAAAAACTTAAGTTTGGGGGGGAAATTTGGGATATATAAGCTTCGTTAAAAAAAAAGAAAGAAAAAATAAAATAAAAATTACCGTGGCTAGTTTTGTTTCGGGGCCTTTGTTACTTGAGCAAGTACGCCCGAAGGGGTATCTTAAAACCTAGCGCCCTAAGGTCTTATATGGTCTGGGAGTCGTTGGTCGAAAGCTCGCTAAGGGGTGACACTGTTAGCCTAATGGAATGAGACATTGCACAGTCATGGTTAAAAAAAAAGAGAAATATAATAAAACGGGAAAAGAGCAAAAAGCCCCCGTGATGAAAAGTAAAGCATAAGTATCCCGGATTGGACTCTTGAACTTGGTGGATGTTTGACTTTAGTTGGATCTAGCTTGTTTGTGAATTTTGTGAATTTGCACTGTATGATGCCTTCGAAGATTCTTTTATGTCTTAAATTTGATTTTATATCAGTTAACATTGTTGTGGAGCACACACGCACTATATCAGTGATAACAGTCTAAGATTTGATGATTGATTGGGAAATTACTGATTTGTTTAAATATGATGTATTATCATGTTTACTTGATTTCTCTAAGGACGGTTAAATAGACTTGTTTCTATCATTACTATTGGATTCGTAGGCATATAGATTAGTTTCATTACATTTCATTGCATAACATTTTTGTGTTTTTGCTTGAGGACAAGCAAATGTTTAAGTTTGGGGGTATTAGATGAGTGAGTTTTATACACATGAATTGGATACATTCAAAGCTTAATTTATTGTTGTTCTCAAGTCTTTTAGGATGTTTTTATGTGTTTGTGTCTATTCATGCATGTTTTATATTGTTTTGTAGGAATTGGGACAAAAGTTACATGGATCGATGTTTGGGGTGGCTAGATTCGCGTTTTCGGCTTGCCATTTACACAGTAGTCACTTTAGAGACTATTTGACTATAGCTCCGGACATTATTTCGCAAACCTTCAAGAATGAAAGTTGTAGATCTACTTTTCCTCTTTCCGGATCATCTTGAATCGTCTAAATCGGAGTTCAGACGAAGAAGTTATGGCCATTTTCTCAAAGGACGTCGGAGCAGAAAATGTCAGAAAAAGGAGCAAGCGCCTAGGCGGTCCAGCCAAGGCCAAATCAAGCGCCTAGGCGCTCCAAGTCAGTAACCATTCATCTGACCAAGCGCCTAGGCGGTCCAGACAGTACATTTTCAAGCGCCTAGGCGCTAGGAAGCAGAGTTTTGCGTTTTGGGCGAATTTTGACACCTTTTGACTCCAAATTGGATTGGGTTTGTTCCTAAGCTAAAAATTAGACTTGTAACCTATAAATACATGATGTAAGGCATAAAATAAGTAGAGATTACATAGCTTAGCTTGGGGATTACATAGCTTAGATTAGAGATACACTCCATTAGATTAGAACATAACCCTAGTTATTATTAGTTTTGGAGATTGAAGCAACTTGGAGACCATTGAAGATTTGAAGTAGGAACAAGGAGGGAGCGTCAAGTCTACTGACAATAGATTATTTCTTCTCATCTTCTTCTATCTTTATCTTTTAATGATTATTCAATTGTGGATTCTTAGTTTAAATTCAATAATCATGAACTAATTCTTTGTTTGAGATTACAATGGATCTTATTGTGTAGTTTATTTTAATATGCTTCGTTATCAATTAGTATTTTCTATTGTGAAGATTGTCTATTATGATTTGGAATTAATTGTTTAATTGAGTGGCCATCAATTACCGTGATAATCTATATGAACTCGAGAGATGAAGTATAGATTTAGATCTAATCATGATAGCATGTGTTCAGGATTTTGTTAGTAGCTTAAACTTGATGGGTGTTAAGGTAGAGATATGCTTGACGCCGCATGTAATCTTATAGAGAACTTGTTCTTCAACTTTCTTCAATTGTAATTCACATAGAGATATAGTGGGTTAGTTGGTTAAGGTGTTTAACGGATTTCTATCTTAATTGTGGATTGACGTTAATACGGTATTAGTGCATCGAGAGGTGGTTAATACTACTTTCGTGTTCTTGATTAACAATTTGGGATAGAGAATAATTGATGAGAAGTGTGTTAACCTAAATGAAGCAATAAGTGAAGTTGTGATCTTAATTCTCCATAATCTGATTTTTAATTAGTGGTAATTAGAATTTGTTTAGTTAAATATTTTAATTTATAACATTAAATTCATTTGTTTAAATAAGATTGAGTTGGTTACGGGTTAGTACTTGGTGATTTTTATTAAATAATTCTCTGTGGGAACGATACTCAACTTATCACTTTATTACTTGTTGACCACGTATACTTGCGTGTTGTGCGTAACTAGATTTTACCCAACAACTTCTGAATTTTTTCGACAATATATAACAATTATAAAAGAATGAGAATCAAATTTCAATAAATGAATAACTGAATCAATAACGCTGAGTGGCCAACAATGACCCGAACAAATTTGATAATCAAGGTGATCAACCTTTCATACTCGGTGAACATATGCAATGTGACAACTCAGATTTTCAGAAGTTATTAAAAGAAGAATTTAATAAATAAAATTATTGTTATGAGATATTTTTAGATTGAGTAATTAAATATATTTTTTATATATTTTCAAATAAGCGATTTGGTGTGAAGAGATTAAGTGTGAATATAAAAGATAAATATATATTCATATATTGGGAAACTGAGTTTAATAGTTAATTTAACTATTGAGGAAATTAAATGAAATTATTATGGAAAGGAAAATTAACTGAATAATATTAGTTAATTTAATTAAGTTAAAAATTATATTATGAAATAATATAATTCTATTATAATGCCTTGATTGATGATGAAATTGTTATGAATTAAATTTCATAAATAATGTGAGTAATTCACTTAATTAAAATATTGAATTAGTGTAAGCTTATTTGTTTTAATAAATGAGGAGGTAATATATTACATATAAGTGTAATATGTTAAAGTAATATAATTGTTAATCTTATAAATATTTAAATTATTTATCGAATAAAATAAATATTTTAATTGGAATATTTATGGAATTGAATAATTATTCAATGGAGATTATTATGAAAATATTCTAATTTAATTAAATAATTAAATTAGAAAGGTAATGATTTATTAAATAAAATTGGAGTTATATTTGTTAAATAATTTAATTAAATTAGATGTAACATTTGTAAATTATATAATAAGTGAATGATTAAAATAAATTAAAAAGGGTTATATAGTGTACTAGCCAAACAAGGTCTTACAACCTTTGGATTTTGTAACTGCTGAGACCCATAACTTATTTGAGCATAAACTGTTTGTCAATTTTTATGTTACGTGTTATTTTACTAAGTCTAAAGAGCAAAGAAAAAGAGAGCCTTAGAGAGGGTTTGAGAGAATAGAAAAATTCTCTGTGGATTAGGAAAAGGAGTTTGAGAATCAAGAAGAAGAAGGCTAATCAAGCCATCCTTATCATCTATTCTAAGAATCAAATGTAAATTTTAAAAGTTTCTAGTTTTATTCTCTAAGAACTACTTCTTTGTAAATTGGCTTTGGTGAATAATTTGTTAAGAGATTTGTTATGAATGTTTATGGGTTGGCGTAATCCATTTTATGTTATCTAAAAATGGTTTTAGAATAATCAAATTCATGAAAATGGGTTGAATGATGAAGAATTTGAGTTTTTGTTGTACATATAAGTTTTGGTCAATTTTGAGACTAAAATTAGTTATGAAATTATGATGGAAACCTTAAACTGATGATGGATGTTGTAAGAACGTTGAAAAATTAAAAAGAACTCAAGTTGGATGAATCAATTTGGTTAAGAAACGAATTCGTAGTGTATAAATTCGCTAAACATGTTAAAACATGAAAATATAGCATGAACACAGAATTGGAACCCTTAAAGTGATTTGTTAAAGTTTTTGAAATGTTATAATTATTCGGTAGATGAGTAGTTCATTATTTAACGAGTTCATAGAGTCAAAAACCAACTAATTCTGACTTAGAATGAAGAAGTTATGAAGATTTGAAGTATGTTCATCAAAAAATTATAAAATATGGAAATCTGGGCAAAGTCTAGCGTGGGGGCGCTGCACATGGGCATAGCCGCGCGTTTGGGGGCTGCTATTGGGTGCTGCCACGCTGGAAATGGTTAGGAAATGGGCATGGTCGCGCCAATGGTGCTATCCACGTGACTGATTTGACCTCCTGTAGTAAAACAGGCATACCTGTTTCATACAAACTCTGATTGAGGCAATTCAGGATGATTCAGAAAGATAACGAGTAAACCTACAACTTTTGTTCTTTACGTTTTTTTATTTGAGGTCGTTATCAGGGGTCAAAATGGACATATTTGGGACTAATATGTATTCAGATGTAATCGGAGGGCGTCAAACATGCACGTATGCAAGTGAAGTGCTTTTGATAATAACAGATATTGTTCTAAGTTATAAAACATGAATATTATGAAATTTTATGATGCTTAACACTAATTAATGATGTTTTAGACAAGTTGTATGTGCATGCTAAGCATACGCAAGAGGGACGAATCGGGTGTGCGACGAATGAACGTCGAAACGCCGTGCCAAGTGTTAATCAACTTAAAAAGTGTTTTAAATCAAATGAAATGAACATTATAAGATATGTAATATGTTTAATATAAACCAATAAGGAGTCCTAAAAAGACTTAAACACTTGAATTAACTTCGAGTATGACTAATAAGAAATATAGTGAGATATAAGTCGAAAGTTAACATAATCAAATTGAACATTGTGTATTGATTAATAGGAAGGGTTATGGATGTCAAGTAAAATTTACATTACAACTAATATGCGTTTCTATGAGACTAATAGTTGATGTGCATGATTATATAATTTTATAGGGCACGTGAAGTGTAGATAATTATAAACTATTTTCGATAATTGGTAATCTATGAGCCAGGCAAGTCTTTTAGTTCCTATTTGTTATGTGGACTTGATGATTAATTGTTTTAGATCTGTATTGCAAAGAGTATGATGTATTACATATGTTGTAAGTACGAAATGTTAAAGTCAATTTATAACTGCATTGGTTGAGTAAAGATTGCTGATTGAGTTATGGAACTCAATCTTTATTTGTTATGTGATGTGCAACATGAATGATATGTTTGGTCAGATATTTATGATGTATACAATGAACATGTTATTTATGTGATACGTGATGCATGAAAATTGTTAGATTTTGCTGAGATATCGAGCTCATTCTTGCAAATAACCATTTTTTCAGGTTAAGGATTCAAGGTAATATTATGTGTTACTTGAATGAAATGAATCAGGAGTAATGCATGAAGATTAATTGTTTTAGCTTAAATCATTATTTTTGAACCATGATTAAGGTTCTAGAAAAATGTAGCTAATGATATATGATGTTTAATAGATGTTGAGATGTAAAGTTTAATCATATCCGATGTATAAATGGTTTTGAACCTAGATGTAAGTTTTATTAATTAACCTTGATAAAATGGGTAATAAACTAAGTATGATTCAAAGGCTTGTAAATGATAAAGGTTATGATTCAGGGAAAACAAAGGAAGAAGATATAAAAGTTTAAAATTATTTCGTATTTTATTAAGTTTAACATCGATTAAAGATGTAAAGTTAGAATAAAGATATATTGATAATGACCGAAGTCGAGGGTTGAATTGCATGAATTTTAGGGTCGTTACACGCAACTTGCACTAAGTGTGAATAATAACAAATATCATTGAGGTGAAATAATTATCAATAATTCAGCCACTAGCATGCTTGAAACATATTAACTCGAGTTTAAGTTAGGAAACTTGCACAATCATAGATTCATTGTGTAAAGTAAATGCATAGGTTAGGACACTTGCACAATATATGAAGTTGTGTAAGTTAGAGAACTTACCTTTCACGTCGATTACCAACTTATAGCTTAATGACACTTCGATATCCTATTATCATAATATGTATATGTATTTACACATTAGTTATACACACTTGGTACTTAATCCAATCATCTTACACACATAACGTACACATGTTCACTTACGTAAGCTAAGCATATTACTTTAGCTTTATCTTTGTTAAATAATCAGGCCACATTTTAGCACACTATCAAACCACGTAGTTTCATGATCAACATTGTCTTTGCTTTTGAAAACCTTAAAAATACTTGTCAAATCTTGGTTCTATTATATGCTTGAACACTTAAAACATTGCTTAAGTCATGTATTATAGATTAAGACATTTATACACACATGCATCAAGTTTCAGATTATAAATAAAAGAGTCAGACCAAACTGCAGTGCGGCGCGGCTGTGACAAACGAGATTTTTGTAATTTAATTTGAATATTTATTAAATTAAATAAATATTTTTCGATGATTTAATTATTGGGTTAAATAATTAATTGATGAGTTTGTGGTAGATTAATTTATTATATGTGTTACATTGATTAAATTAATGTGGAGAATTCTTTTTATTCAAGTATGTATTTAATTGAGCTTATTTGATTAAATGAATTAATTAATAAGCATAATGTTATTATAATTAATTTAATAATTAATTAGATACTCAATAATTTGACATAATTAATAAATGAGAATTTTAAGTATGTAATGATGTGATTTAATGTAGAATTATTCTATTTTATTTAATTACATTAAATAAGATATTTGATTAATTTCTTAAATGAGTGACATTATTAAACTATATAATAAATAATGTAATTAAAATAAATTAGAAGGGATAATTAATGTTCTTGCCAAACATGGCCTTAAGAACATGGGATCAGTTAAGCCATAATGCGCTTAACTGATACCCATGCTGTGCCAGTTATCTGTGCACACATTATATCAGTGTTCTACGCCTTTGTTTTCCTAAAACCTAAGTCTGAGAAAACACACACAGAGAGAGAAAGTTTAAGAGAATTGAAGAAGGGATTTGGAGATTAAGGAGTTTTCTTCCACTCTCTAACAATCTAACAGAGAAATTAAGGTGGTAATTCCTTAACCTATACTTTTATTTTACGCACTTAAAAACTTTTCATGAAAATTGGCTTTTAGTTACTGTAATTGAATTTTCATGGCTAATCGTTAAATCTACGATGTTGTATATGTTTATTAACCTGTATAATTTAGTTATATATGATCTTTATGTGTTTTAGAATAATTAATCCATGAAATCATGTCCAAATTGGAGTTTTATAGTTTTACAGAGAAAATATATGAATATGGCTTATAACTACAAAAAATAGTGTTTAAATTGCATATTAATCGATAAATTGACGAAACTTAAACGGACTGAGTTGGTCGAAAAACGAGTTCGGTGTGGTTGATTTCGTTAATAATGTTAAAAATAGAGTTTTTTATAAGAATAATGAAATTATGTGATTTGGTTCAAGTGATTATATGAATTAAGTTGTTGAAATCATGTTAGAAAGGTTGGGTAATGATCATATATGAATTATAGTATACGGGTATGCTTAAATTATAGTATATGGGTATGCTTAAATTAATGTATAAATACGGAAATTGGAAGTTATGGCTCTGTTCTGTGTTTTTCACAGAACGTAGAGTTGAAATTATGAGAGATTTTTTGGCCTAATTTGGCCTTGTTATGTTCGTGAACTGTAGAAACTGCAGAAACTAAGTCTGGGTAACCCCGCCCCTGGTGGGTGTTACCAAACTAAATTATCCCGCCCCGGCGGGCAAAACAAGTAAAAAAAAATAAAAAATAAAAAATTTATCAAATAAAATAAATATTTTAGTTGAAATATTTATGGAATAAAATAAATATTTGATAGAAAATATTATTAAAATATTTATCAAATAAAATAAATATTTTAGTTGAAATATTTATGGAATAAAATAAATATTTGATGGAAATTATTATTAAAATATTTATCAAATAAAATAAATATTTTAGTTGAAATATTTATGGAATAAAATAAATATTTGATGAGAATTATTATTAACATATTTATCATATAAAATAAAAATTTTAGTTGAAATATTTATGGAATAAAATAAATATTCGGTGGAGATTATTATTAAAATAATTATAAAATGAAATGAATATTTTAGTTGAAATATTTATGGAATAAAATAAATATTCGATGGAAATTATTATGAAATAATTTATTCGAGTGTAATAATAGTAAGGGAATGAAAATATTCTAATTTAATTAAGTAATTAAATTAGAAGGGTAATAATTTGTTAAATAAAGTGGAGTTTATATTAAATAATTAAGTAAAAATGTAACTAATGAATGTCGTGAATACATATGGTATGTGTGTAGGATTTGTGGTGAACGAAAGTAGTAATCGTTTAGCCTACGCACGAGATAAGTTCCTAAACCTTGTTTCTTTACATAAAGCAAGTTCCTTATTCTATCTTGTTCATTATTGTTCAAGTTAATATTTCATATTAGATGTTATCATTCTTTAAAAGTATAATTCCTGTTATACAGTACTTATTCGATTTTATACATCTTGAACTTTATTATTCAAATTGTATATCAATTATTGTTAAACCTTATAAGGCTAGCGAACCCTTATTGATTCGACTAGTCCATAGTTGATGAACGTTCCAAATTTTAGAACCATTGTTGAGCTGATCCAAACCAAACTTCTTTTGGTGCGGACTCTTATGTCAAACTGAGATGAACAACCCTGTTATAGGGGATTAATTATGCTTTAGCGTTAAGATATTGTGCACAGTATGGTATTAAGGGCTGATCCCCCTAAGTACGAGAAGAAGAGTCCATAGTCTTATAACTGTTAAAAGTTTCAAGTATAAACACTTGACAACCTAGGACATAGTTCAAGGTCTTATGACCCTCAGAAGTTCTTTTGATTCTTGTTATTCATTCTTGATTCAAAAGCCGAGTTTTCTTGTTACAGAAGTTTTTGATTCACTAGCATGTTATTATTTTATTGTTGTATTATTATACTTGTCGGCAATCGTGCTCACTCTTGCGTAATAATAACATTACAGTTAAGAACGAAAGGTCCGACGAGCCTTCTACTAGCAAAGGCAAGGGCAAAGATAATAAGTGATGAAGACTTCTTATTTAATTTTAAGAATTTTATTGTCAAGACTTGATGTTGTTTAAGACTTATTATTTGTTTATGTTTCCGCACAGATGTTTAAGGTTAATTTGACCTAGGATTGTATTTATTATTCAGATGTTGTAACCCCATAAGGGCAGGATTTATTTCTATCTATTGCATGGTTTGCATTTATTATGGGTAGATAGATAGATGATATTTGTACAATGAACACCAAATCCCATGGAATTGAAGTACCCGGATTTGGGGGTGTCACAGGTTGGTATCAAAGCCGTAGGTTATGAACCTTAGGTAGTAGCCTTATAGGAGATCGAGCACATAGTGGTGGTAAACTCTTATCGAGTTCTAAGAAATGAATTCCTTAATTCATTGAAGATAATAAAAGACTTTATATGTTTATGTGATAAACTTATGTGCTCACGAGTATCGATTAATAACTAAAACTTAAAACTGTGTTGTCAAGATGTTGGATGTTGGAGGATCTAGTCGAGCTGGGGAGGAGGAACCCCGAGTACCTACAGAAGAGGAGCCCCGAGACATTCATGTCGTCCGAGAGCAGTTAGTACTGTAGTATCCCCGAATCCGGGCCCCAAATCGCCGCGGACTCGGTGCGCTATTTCTATAACTATTTGCGGAAGATATAAACATAAATTGTTTATACAATACATTACACACTATTCCCCAAGGTCGAGTAACCTTAACTTAATACACATTTCATAAAAAATCTATTACACAACAATATTTATTACAATACGCTATTACAACTAGCTGTACTTTATATCCCAAGCTGAACTTGGCTTTAATCGTTTCCTGTATCCGAACACAATCACCTTTTCTGCAATGTTTTATCATGATATAGAAAGGGTGAGCATGAAAGTTGCCCAGCAAGTTTATATACAATAATATAACGATATATCATGATTGAAGAGTATGAATAATGGGCTTGCTATAATTCATCAATATAATTGAGAACTAGCACGAACAAATTTTTGACTGAACAAGTATTATACATGAACAAACATTTCTGAACCAACTGGTAATGAAGGTGATCAACCTTTCATACCTGACTTATACATGCAAGATGTACAGAATATAATTTTTCGTGGCAATCAACAATGATTAACCATAAGCTTGAATAAAACACTCTTATTAGAGTTAAGTACAAGGAAACTTGCCTGAACCGTTGATTACCGCACGCAATTTATAACGTTTTACCCAGAAGACCTAATATTAGTAATATAGATCTTCAATATTAGAATAATATCATCACAATATAATACTGTTATATTTATATCCACAAAATAACCTAAACATATAGCACATAATCCTATCAGTCTATAACACACATAAAACATAGCATCAAGTCAAACTATTTCAGTCTGACTTAAAACCGACACACTTCTATCATCCCGACGGTCTAGTCGGACAATTATCGAGTTTAAGTTCAATTAAACTCTGCCTAAGCACTTAACCATTAACACAGATAATTTCTAATCAGACAAAACATTTTTCCTAGGCTCGTAATAATTTTCGGATAATTATTACCATTTATCAACATTTTTCAATCCTTAAAACCGTATTTAAATAAATTAAATACCAAATAATTCCTTAATCATTAATATTTATTTAATATAAAATATTAATGAAAATCATTACATAATATTATAATATAATTATAATATAACAGAGTATTTTTAATACTTTAAAATCACTTTTATATGATTTTCCAACAGTTTAATCCATTATCCGATAATTGCTAATAATATTAAAATATTAATATTTTCATGCCAAAATATCAAAAGTTATATTTTATAACTTAAAATATTTTTCTAACACTTAAACTATTTTTATATGATTTATAAAGCATTAATTCCATTTTTCCTTAATTTATTTAATATATCTATTAAATAAACTAATTATCATTAATATTTATTAATTAATGAATTTCATCCCAAAATATTAAAAGTCACAAAAAATAACTTAAAATATTTTCTTATACCATAAAATAATTTTTCATGATTTTTCATGAATTAAAATTATTTTAAACTAATTTATTTAATATTATAATTAAATAAATAAATATTATTTATATTCCAAAAATATTAAATATTTTCAAAATATACTCAAAATAGTTAAAAACTATTTTTCAGACTTTAAAATAATTTTTCATAATTTATTTTATATTTTTAATAATTAAAAACCATTTTTTTCTAATTTTTAATCAATTTCCGAAATGAAGTGTCGCTATAGGGGTTTCTGGCGACGAATCCGTCGCTAATGGTGTTCTTCAGCTGTTCCTGAGTGTTCATGTCAGAGTTCAGGTTGGGTAGTTTGACCGCGATTTAAACAGTGTTCTTGTTACTTTCTGGGTTGGTTAAAACTTTCAGATTGTAGTACTCATGTAACTTTACAACCTCAAACGGATTTCATGGTCATACAACATCAGATCAGAGAGCTTTAAGTCTCCAAAATATCTGACAACGCTGTTCTTCATTTTCTGGGTTTTCTAGAAAATGAAGAATAGACGAGGTTAATAGCTTTCGATCCTTATATCTTGGGTTCTGAGTTTAGTTTGGGTTATCCATAAGTTCTAGCATGTAGTCCGTATGTCAAGGTACAACAAACAATCATCAGATCAACTTACAAACATTAAAACAGTAAGCTATAGATCGGTCAAACTAAGGGTCACGAAGTGTTCTTGAAGATCTGGGTTACCCAGAAAATCTTCATCAGCCATTTTGGTCAACACATTTTGACCTTGCATATCTTTGTTTCTGTAATCGATATAAGTGTTATAAAGGCTTTGTATTGTAGTAATTATACCATACTATAACTTGAAAACAACAACATGGCCAAAACAGCTACACACAACAAGATCAAGACCCTGCAAATTGATTGTCAGACGAGATCTGGGTTTCTGGGTTACCCAGAAACCAGATTCTGTGAATGGTCAACGGTCTTTGATCGGTCATATCTCTTGATCTAGACATGATTAGACCCTGATTCCAATTTTAGATCCTAGTCCTCAGACATAGAACACATCCAAAACATAAAATACACAAAACCGTTAACACATAAAGATCTAAGGCCTCTGACTTTAGGCTGTCAGACCAATTTTTTTCAACATTTCCAGATTTGCAAAATTACTAGATCCGAGCACTTTGATGTTATAGGTTTGTGTTTTGACAACCCAGATCATCATTTAACACTATATATTGCATTTTTAAACACTAAAACATAACATTTATCAAAGGATCAAAGATCGAATTTCTTGGTTAGGGTTTATACCTTTATGCATCAATTCTTGATTCTATGTTTCTGATCTGTTGTGGGTAAACGCGGGGCTTCAATATATGACTGATTTCACACTAAATTTCATAGGTGTTTGAGAGAGAAGGTCTTGGATGATGGTTGTGAAAAAAAAATGAGCAACTAAGAACACTTTTCTCTCTCTAATTCTGTAAATAATACATGTGCAATGTATGTGGCTAAGAAGAGTTAATTTGCTGGAGCTTTTTAGCACATGGCTAGGCTAGGTTAGATCTAGGGACGTTGGTCACCAAACCCATATCTTGGCAAGATTTTCAAGCAACCTAAAATAATACATAAAAGGGGCATTTTTGTCCTTTCCATAAATTTCTAGATTTCTCAATTGTTGCAACCCTTAGGGTTTAGGGTTTGGACATTTTAGGGTTTAGGGTTTAACCCTTTAGGATTTATATTTTATCCCTCAAATATTTAGCAACTTGGATTTTCAAAAATTAATTAAATTTTAAAATAGAAAATTTTGATTTCTAAATTTATAATTAGTGCTTCTTAATTATATCATAATTTCCTAATCATGAATCAATCTTGCTAATTAGGACTAATTAAATAGTAAAATAATATTTAAATTTTAAAAATTAGATTTCCTAATTAGATTAGGGTTTCTAATAACTTGACAATTAGGATTTATATTTCCTAATTAACATTGCTAATAAAGCAATTAAATCCACCACTCCACAATTAGGGTTCAAAATGGTCATTAGGGTTCAAAACCCTTGAATTAGGGTTTCTACTAGAAAAATTAATTTTCTAATTTAGAAATTAAATATCGTAATTAGATTAGAGTTTTCTAATTACTCATAAATTAAAATAATTAGGATTAGGGTTTCCTAATTAGCATTGCTAATTTTAGCAATTAAATTCACAATTGAGCATTAGGGTTTCTGACGGAACAATTAGGGTTCCAAAAATTAGAAATTAGGGTTTGCTAATTAATTAACCATTACCCTAATTAATACTTAATTAATAGCACTAAAGCATTAAAATTCTCCGTTATATCCCCAGATTAGGGTTTCGTTTTATCAGAATCTGAAATTAGGGTTTTCAGATCTGATATTAGGGTTTTCTAATAATCAACTAGAATTTCCAGTAATTCATTAGGGTTTTCCCTAATTAATTTAATATTAATGACGTTTAACCTTGTACATAACATTGCATTCCCAATCTAAGGTTTTCAATATCCGATTTAGGATTTAGGATTCCCAGAACTGAAACTAGGGTTTCCAGAACCGATTTCTAGGGTTTATTATTAGACGTTAGAGTTTTCTAACTAAACGTTTGACGTTCTTAATATAAACTTAGGGTTTGTTACAGATATAAATTATCTGATCAACCCATGACCCTTAACCACATTCTGAACACATCATTAACCATAAACACAGAACATAATCACATAAATCCTTAATCGTGAATAATTCACCTATTTCCTTCACGGAATTTTGAAACACTCAAAATTCATTCCCAATAATATCAAACGCATACACTTATTTTCTGTCTAGGTCTATTATTTAACCTTAAATCAATCATTTAAGATTTTCATAAATTGTCTAAATTCTCGGATTGTCACATTCACCCCTCCTTCTAAGAATTTCGTCCCCGAAATTCACCTTACACCTTACACCATACAGCCTACATCATTCACACATATTTCACATGCTACCCAATACACCACTCACAAGGGTAAAAAATTTAAAACTGTGCTGAGGAATCGTATAGACTGTTTGTTTTTTATTTTCGCAAAGGTTTTATGGAAATTCATCCGCAAATCATCATTACTTACGGACACAAAGGGTGATTAGCCCGATATGCCCTGTACTGGCCAAGTACTGATTTTATCTGTTTTCCATCACTGCCCAAAGGCACAAAATTTTTACCTCAGTCTTATTTGATTCCACAGTAAAACAATTTGGTTTGGAAAATTTCTTTAAATAAACATTTTTGAAAATGACGTCATGATACCGCACTGTATTTAACAGTCCGTTGAGGATTTCGTCATTTTGTGACTTTGTTATACTACATCATACTGTAGTGGGCTGACGATCCTTAGATCACATCCAACACCAAGTAATTCTGCATTGATAACTCCATCATTTTTTTTATCATCTCCGCACCAGATCAAATGGTATATAAGTGATAAATAAATTTTTTTTAAAAGGCACATAGTGCGTATTTAGGTTGACATCAAAAATTAAGGTTTAGCAAAGCTAGGAGTTTAAGAAAACCTAAATCTCCACTAATGATCATATTCTTAACAATCTATCTGTTCCTATAATCCTTAACACTCCATTCACACACAACTATACCCAGTTCATAAAACCACACTTATGAGTTCATAACCTGGCCACAATTATATGAGTTTACGAACTTTCCTAAACAGACCTTTGGCGTCCATTCGCTGAGGGGTTCATAAATATTTCATATAACTATGAATCAAGAATGTCACATAAGTATGAGTTTTAAGAACTCGTACTTAACCTTATATCCTCTACCTATAACCTATCTATTTGTTATACACATGAGAAACTCTGTCTAGTCGGACAATTATCGAGTTTAAGTTCAATTAAACTCTGCCTAAGCACTTAACCATTAACACAGATAATTTCTAATCAGACAAAACATTTTTCCTAGGCTCGTAATAATTTTCGGATAATTATTACCATTTATCAACATTTTTCAATCCTTAAAACCGTATTTAAATAAATTAAATACCAAATAATTCCTTAATCATTAATATTTATTTAATATAAAATATTAATGAAAATCATTACATAATATTATAATATAATTATAATATAACAGAGTATTTTTAATACTTTAAAATCACTTTTATATGATTTTCCAACAGTTTAATCCATTATCCGATAATTGCTAATAATATTAAAATATTAATATTTTCATGCCAAAATATCAAAAGTTATATTTTATAACTTAAAATATTTTCTAACACTTAAACTATTTTTATATGATTTATAAAGCATTAATTCCATTTTTCCTTAATTTATTTAATATATCTATTAAATAAACTAATTATCATTAATATTTATTAATTAATGAATTTCATCCCAAAATATTAAAAGTCACCAAAAATAACTTAAAATATTTTCTTATACCATAAAATAATTTTTCATGATTTTTCATGAATTAAAATTATTTTAAACTAATTTATTTAATATTATAATTAAATAAATAAATATTATTTATATTCCAAAAATATTAAATATTTTCAAAATATACTCAAAATAGTTAAAAACTATTTTTCAGACTTTAAAATAATTTTTCATAATTTATTTTGTATTTTTAATAATTAAAAACCATTTTTTTCTAATTTTTAATCAATTTCCGAAATGAAGTGTCGCTATAGGGGTTTCTGGCGACGAATCCGTCGCTAATGGTGTTCTTCAGCTGTTCCTGAGTGTTCATGTCAGAGTTCAGGTTGGGTAGTTTGACCGCGATTTAAACAGTGTTCTTGTTACTTTCTGGGTTGGTTAAAACTTTCAGATTGTAGTACTCATGTAACTTTACAACCTCAAACGGATTTCATGGTCATACAACATCAGATCAGAGAGCTTTAAGTCTCCAAAATATCTGACAACGCTGTTCTTCATTTTCTGGGTTTTCTAGAAAATGAAGAATAGACGAGGTTAATAGCTTTCGATCCTTATATCTTGGGTTCTGAGTTTAGTTTGGGTTATCCATAAGTTCTAGCATGTAGTCCGTATGTCAAGGTACAACAAACAATCATCAGATCAACTTACAAACATTAAAACAGTAAGCTATAGATCGGTCAAACTAAGGGTCACGAAGTGTTCTTGAAGATCTGGGTTACCCAGAAAATCTTCATCAGCCATTTTGGTCAACACATTTTGACCTTGCATATCTTTGTTTCTGTAATCGATATAAGTGTTATAAAGGCTTTGTATTGTAGTAATTATACCATACTATAACTTGAAAACAACAACATGGCCAAAACAGCTACACACAACAAGATCAAGACCCTGCAAATTGATTGTCAGACGAGATCTGGGTTTCTGGGTTACCCAGAAACCAGATTCTGTGAATGGTCAACGGTCTTTGATCGGTCATATCTCTTGATCTAGACATGATTAGACCCTGATTCCAATTTTAGATCCTAGTCCTCAGACATAGAACACATCCAAAACATAAAATACACAAAACCGTTAACACATAAAGATCTAAGGCCTCTGACTTTAGGCTGTCAGACCAATTTTTTTCAACATTTCCAGATTTGCAAAATTACTAGATCCGAGCACTTTGATGTTATAGGTTTGTGTTTTGACAACCCAGATCATCATTTAACACTATATATTGCATTTTTAAACACTAAAACATAACATTTATCAAAGGATCAAAGATCGAATTTCTTGGTTAGGGTTTATACCTTTATGCATCAATTCTTGATTCTATGTTTCTGATCTGTTGTGGGTAAACGCGGGGCTTCAATATATGACTGATTTCACACTAAATTTCATAGGTGTTTGAGAGAGAAGGTCTTGGATGATGGTTGTGAAAAAAAAATGAGCAACTAAGAACACTTTTCTCTCTCTAATTCTGTAAATAATACATGTGCAATGTATGTGGCTAAGAAGAGTTAATTTGCTGGAGCTTTTTAGCACATGGCTAGGCTAGGTTAGATCTAGGGACGTTGGTCACCAAACCCATATCTTGGCAAGATTTTCAAGCAACCTAAAATAATACATAAAAGGGGCATTTTTGTCCTTTCCATAAATTTCTAGATTTCTCAATTGTTGCAACCCTTAGGGTTTAGGGTTTGGACATTTTAGGGTTTAGGGTTTAACCCTTTAGGATTTATATTTTATCCCTCAAATATTTAGCAACTTGGATTTTCAAAAATTAATTAAATTTTAAAATAGAAAATTTTGATTTCTAAATTTATAATTAGGGCTTCTTAATTATATCATAATTTCCTAATCATGAATCAATCTTGCTAATTAGGACTAATTAAATAGTAAAATAATATTTAAATTTTAAAAATTAGATTTCCTAATTAGATTAGGGTTTCTAATAACTTGACAATTAGGATTTATATTTCCTAATTAACATTGCTAATAAAGCAATTAAATCCACCACTCCACAATTAGGGTTCAAAATGGTCATTAGGGTTCAAAACCCTTGAATTAGGGTTTCTACTAGAAAAATTAATTTTCTAATTTAGAAATTAAATATCGTAATTAGATTAGAGTTTTCTAATTACTCATAAATTAAAATAATTAGGATTAGGGTTTCCTAATTAGCATTGCTAATTTTAGCAATTAAATTCACAATTGAGCATTAGGGTTTCTGACGGAACAATTAGGGTTCCAAAAATTAGAAATTAGGGTTTGCTAATTAATTAACCATTACCCTAATTAATACTTAATTAATAGCACTAAAGCATTAAAATTCTCCGTTATATCCCCAGATTAGGGTTTTGTTTTATCAGAATCTGAAATTAGGGTTTTCAGATCTGATATTAGGGTTTTCTAATAATCAACTAGAATTTCCAGTAATTCATTAGGGTTTTCCCTAATTAATTTAATATTAATGACGTTTAACCTTGTACATAACATTGCATTCCCAATCTAAGGTTTTCAATATCCGATTTAGGATTTAGGATTCCCAGAACTGAAACTAGGGTTTCCAGAACCGATTTCTAGGGTTTATTATTAGACGTTAGAGTTTTCTAACTAAACGTTTGACGTTCTTAATATAAACTTAGGGTTTGTTACAGATATAAATTATCTGATCAACCCATGACCCTTAACCACATTCTGAACACATCATTAACCATAAACACAGAACATAATCACATAAATCCTTAATCGTGAATAATTCACCTATTTCCTTCACGGAATTTTGAAACACTCAAAATTCCTTCCCAATAATATCAAACGCATACACTTATTTTCTGTCTAGGTCTATTATTTAACCTTAAATCAATCATTTAAGATTTTCATAAATTGTCTAAATTCTCGGGTTGTCACATTCACCCCTCCTTCTAAGAATTTCGTCCCCGAAATTCACCTTACACCTTACACCATACAGCCTACATCATTCACACATATTTCACATGCTACCCAATACACCACTCACAAGGGTAAAAAATTTAAAACTGTGCTGAGGAATCGTATAGACTGTTTGTTTTTTATTTTCGCAAAGGTTTTATGGAAATTCATCCGCAAATCATCATTACTTACGGACACAAAGGGTGATTAGCCCGATATGCCCTGTACTGGCCAAGTACTGATTTTATCTGTTTTCCATCACTGCCCAAAGGCACAAAATTTTTACCTCAGTCTTATTTGATTCCACAGTAAAACAATTTGGTTTGGAAAATTTCTTTAAATAAACATTTTTGAAAATGACGTCATGATACCGCACTGTATTTAACAGTCCGTTGAGGATTTCGTCATTTTGTGACTTTGTTATACTACATCATACTGTAGTGGGCTGACGATCCTTAGATCACATCCAACACCAAGTAATTCTGCATTGATAACTCCATCATTTTTTTTATCATCTCCGCACCAGGTCAAATGGTATATAAGTGATAAATAAATTTTTTTTAAAAGGCACATAGTGCGTATTTAGGTTGACGTCAAAAATTAAGGTTTAGCAAAGCTAGGGGTTTAAGAAAACCTAAATCTCCACTAATGATCATATTCTTAACAATCTATCTGTTCCTATAATCCTTAACACTCCATTCACACACAACTATACCCAGTTCATATAACCACACTTATGAGTTCATAACCTGGCCACAATTATATGAGTTTACGAACTTTCCTAAACAGACCTTTGGCGTCCATTCGCTGAGGGGTTCATAAATATTTCATATAACTATGAATCAAGAATGTCACATAAGTATGAGTTTTAAGAACTCGTACTTAACCTTATATCCTCTACCTATGACCTATCTATTTGTTATACACATGAGAAAGGAATCACCCTCTTAACCTGCATATAACAAATAGCGCGACACAACATTTCAATTATTACCAATGCCACCAACTAAGTAGTTTTTATACCAAGTACAATTCCCCGCCCATACAAGGAATCATACAACTCAGTTGCTGACACGAGTCCTCATTGAAATCCCCACCTAATCTTAACCCACTTTTTCAATACGAATTCAATTCGTATTCATAATTCATAACTCTTTCATGAGTTTTCATAGTACAATTTCATAGTACAACTTACACACAGCATCTTGCTATAAACTTTTCAATCAGTAAATTGATTCATTTCCCATATCATAACCTTTATCAGATCACGGGGTGATCTTATCGTATATATTACGATTCAATTCCATGCACTATGATCGTTTTGTTTTACGATCTCCTATCCCTGCACTTTCAGTCTTTTAAACTCGATCTATTCCCCGTTACTGTTCAACTTTATTATCAGAGTTAAGGAACTCTGTGTCTTTACACTCGCCGAGATTCGTCCTTGAATCTTATTGACACACTAACTCGATTTGAGTTAGTACTTAATCCTAATCACTGCGGTTATTGGTCTCAGGTATTACTACCTAAGCTTCATAACCAACAACTCTGATACCAACTGTAGTATCCCCGAATCTGGGCCCCAAATCGTCGCGGACTCGGTACGCTATTTCTATAACTATTTGCGGAAGATATAAACATAAATTGTTTATACAATACATTACACACTATTCTCTAAGGTCGAGTAATCTTAACTTAATACACATTTCATAAAATATCTATTACACAACAATATTTATTACAATACGCTATTACAACTAGCTGTACTTTATATCCCAAGCTGAACTTGGCTTTAATCGTTTCCTGTATCCGAACGCAATCGCCTTTTCTGCAATGTTTTATCATGATATAGCAAGGGTGAACATGAAAGTTGCCCAGCAAGTTTATATACAATAATATAACGATATATCATGATTGAAGAGTATGAATAATGGGCTTGCTATAATTCATCAATATAATTGAGAACTAGCACGAACAAATTTTTGACTGAACAAGTATTATACATGAACAAACATTTCTGAACCAACTGGTAATGAAGGTGATCAACCTTTCATACCTGACTTATACATTCAAGATATACAGAATACAATTTTTTGTGGCAATCAACAATGATTAACCATAAGCTTGAATAAAACACTCTTATTAGAGTTAAGTACAAGGAAACTTGCCTAAACCGTTGATTACCGCACGCAATTTATAACGCTTTACCCCGAAGACCTAATATTAGTAATATAGATCTCCAATATTAGAATAATATCATCACAGTATAATACTGTTATATTTATATCCACAAAATAACCTAAACATATAGCACATAATCCTATCAGTCTATAACACACATAAAACATAGCATCAAGTCAAACTATTTCAGTCTGACTTAAAACCGACACACTTCTATCATCCCGACGGTCTAGTCGGAAAATTATCGAGTTTAAGTTCAATTAAACTATGCCTAAGCACTTAACCATTAACACAGATAATTTCTAATCAGACAAAACATTTTTCCTAGGCTCGTAATAATTTTCGGATAATTATTACCATTTATCAACATTTTTCAATCCTTAAAACCGTATTTAAATAAATTAAATACCATATAATTCCTTAATCATTAATATTTATTTAATATAAAATATTAGTGAAAATCATTACATAATATTATAATATAATTATAATATAACAGAGTATTTTTAATACTTTAAAATCACTTTTATATGATTTTCCAACACTTTAATCAATTATCCGCTAATTTCTATTAATATTAAAATATTAATATTTTCATGCCAAAATATCAAAAGTTATATTTTATAACTTAAAATATTTTTATAACACTTAAACCATTTTTATATGATTTATAAAGCATTAATTCCATTTTTCCTTAATTTATTTAATATATCTATTAAATAAACTAATTATCATTAATATTGATTAATTAATGAATTTCATCCCAAAATATTAAAAGTCACCAAAAATAACTTAAAATATTTTCTTATACCATAAAATAATTTTTCATGATTTTTCATGAATTAAAATTATTTTTAACTAATTTATTTAATATTATAATTAAATAAATAAATATTATTTATATTCCAAAAATATTAAATATTTTCAAAATATATACTCAAAATAGTTAAAAACTATTTTTCAGACTTTAAAATATTTTTTCATAATTTATTTTGTATTTTTAATAATTAAAAACGATTTTTTTCTAATTTTTATTCAATTTCCGAAATTAAGTGTCGCTATAGGGGTTTCTAGAGACGAATCCGTCGCTAATGGTGTTCTTCAGCTGTTCCTGAGTGTTCATGTCAGAGTTCAGGTTGGGTAGTTTGACCGCGATTTAAACAGTGTTCTTGTTACTTTCTGGGTTGGTTAAAACTTTCAGATTGTAGTACTCATGTAACTTTACAACCTCAAACGGATTTCATGGTCATACAACATCAGATCAGAGAGCTTTAAGTCTCCAAAATATCTGACAACGCTGTTCTTCATTTTCTGGGTTTTCTAGAAAATGAAGAATAGACGAGGTTAATAGCTTTCGATCCTTATATCTTGGGTTCTGAGTTTAGTTTGGGTTATCCATAAGTTCTAGCATGTAGTCCGTATGTCAAGGTACAACAAACAATCATCAGATCAACTTACAAACATTAAAACAGTAAGCTATAGATCGGTCAAACTAAGGGTCACGAAGTGTTCTTGAAGATCTGGGTTACCCAGAAAATATTCATCAGCCATTTCGGTCAACGCATTTTGACCTTGCATATCTTTGTTTCTGTAATCGATATAAGTGTTATAAAGGCTTTATATTGTAGTAATTATACCATACTATAACTTGAAAACAACAACATGGCCAAAACAGCTACACACAGCAAGATCAAGACCCTGCAAATTGATTGTCAGACAAGATCTGGGTTTCTGGGTTACCCAGAAACCAGATTCCGTGAATGGTCAACGGTCTTTAATTGACCGGTCTTATCTCTTGATCTAGACATGATTAGACCCTGATTCCAATTTTAGATCCTAGTCCTCATGACATAGAACACATCCAAAACATAAAATACACAAAACCGTTAACACATAAAGATCTAAGGCCTCTAACTTTAGGCTGTCAGACCAATTTTTTTCAACATTTCCAGATTTGCAAAATTACTAGATCCGAGCACTTTGATGTTATAGGTTTGTGTTTTGACAACCCAGATCATCATTTAACACTATATATTACATGTTTAAACACTAAAACATAACATTTATCAAAGGATCAAAGATCGAATTTCTTGGTTAGGGTTTATACCTTTATGCATCAATTCTTGATTCTATGTTTCTGATCTGTTGTGGGTAAACGTGGGGCTTCAATATATGACTGATTTCACACTAAATTTCGTAGGTGTTTGAGAGAGAAGGTCTTGGATGATGGTTGTGAAAAAAAATGAGCAACTAAGAACACTTTTCTCTCTCTAATTCTATAAATAATACATGTGCAATGTATGTAGCTGAGAAGAGTTAATTTGCTTGAGCTTTTTAGCACATGGCTAGGCTAGGTTAGATCTAGGGTTGGTCACTAAACCCATATCTTGGCAAGATTTTCAAGAAACCTAAAATAATACATAAAAGGAGCATTTTTGTCCTTTCCATAAATTTCTAGATTTCTCAATTGTTGCAACCCTTAGGGTTTAGGATTTGGATATTTTAGGGTTTAGGGTTTAACCCCTTAGGATTTATATTTTATCCCTCAAATATTTAGCAACTTGGAATTTCAAAACTTAATTAAATTTTAAAATAGAAAATTTTGATTTCTAAATTTATAATTAGGGCTTCCTAATTATATCATAATTTCCTAATCATGAATCAATCTTGCTAATTAGGACTAATTTATCCTAATTAAAATTGCTAATTAAGCACTTAAGGTCAAAATTGTACATTAGGTCTCAAAACCACATTTTAGGGTTTTAAATAGTAAAAAAATATTTAAATTTTAAAAATTAGATTTCCTAATTAGATTAGGGTTTCTAATAACTTGACAATTAGGATTTATATTTCCTAATTAACATTGCTAATAAAGCAATTAAATCCACCACTGCACAATTAGTGTTCAAAATGGTCATTAGGGTTCAAAACCCTTGAATTAGGGTTTCTACTAGAAAAATTAATTTTCTAATTTAGAAATTAAATATCATAATTAGATTAGAGTTTTCTAATTACTCATAAATTGAAATAATTAGAATTAGGGTTTCCTAATTAGCATTGCTAATTTTAGCAATTAAATTCACAATTGAGTATTAGGGTTTCTGACGGAACAATTAGGGTTCCAAAAATTAGAAATTAGGGTTTGCTAATTAATTAACCATTACCCTAATTAATACTTAATTAATAGCACTAAAGCATTAAAATTCTCCGTTATATCCACAGATTAGGGTTTTATTTTATCAAAATCTGAAATTAGGGTTTTCAGATCTGATATTAGGGTTTTCTAATAATCAACTAGAATTTCCAGTAATTCATTAAGGTTTTCCCTAATTAATTTAATATTAATGACGTTTAACCTTGTACATAACATTGCATTCCCAATCTAAGGTTTTCAATATCCGATTTAGGATTTTGGATTCCCGGAACTGAAACTAGGGTTTCCAGAACCGATTTCTAGGGTTTCTTATTAGACGTTAGAGTTTTCTAACTGAACGTTTGACGTTCTTAATATAAACTTAGGGTTTGTTACAGATATAAATTATCTGATCAACCCATGACCCTTAACCACATTCTGAACACATCATTAACCATAATCACAGAACATAATCACATAAATCCTTAATCCTGAATAATTCACCTATTTCCTTCACGGAATTTTGAAACCCTCAAAATTCCTTCCCAATAATATCAAACGCATACACTTATTTTCTGTCTAGGTCTATTATTTAACCTTAAATCAATCATTTAAGATTTTCATAAATTGTCTAAATTCTCGGGTTGTCACAACAGAGAGAGCCATCTCCGTTGATTACTGTTGTTGGTTAGGAGCATGAGCCCGAGTCTGATCCAGAGGAAGATCCTGAGGAAGAAGATGAGTTCCCACTGAACTATATCAGTGTCGAGATGTACGACGAGCCTTATGACCGTAACATAGAGTTACGAGATACTATTCAGGAGCTGAAGGAGCAGACGATTATTCAACAGCTTACCATCGAACAGAGGGATAGGGAGGTTGTGACTCTTCACACACGTCTGGGAAATGTAGAGTGGGATTTGGTTCATGAGAAAGGCCAAACCGAGCAGAAGTCAGAGGAAATAGAGGAGTTGAAGAATGAATGGAAAGAGGAATCCGCCAAACGAGCCAAAGCGAAAGATGCTTATGAGAAGGCTTCTCAGTGAGCAGATGCATCCGAGGAAGATGTACAAGCAGAGAAGGTTATGATGGTAGAAATGTATTATGCATTCAACACTGCGATGAACAAAGCTCAGGATCGAGTTATGTAATATCCAATTCAGTTCGAGGACTTACCCACATACATGCTGGATCCATGGATGATGTTTTGTATCATGATAAGAATATTATGAATTAGGTGAATATCTGTGTTAGTTAAAATGTAAATTTTGACGTGTTTATAAATAAATGAATATTTTGATGTTTTAAATCTTGTAGATTATTTATCTCGGGATAGATGATGTAAATAGCAATGATGTTATCGTATGATGTTAAAACTTTCGATTTAAATAAAATATCAGAGTTTATTGATATAATGTGTTAAGTGATTATATTTAAATGTTTTAGTTAAGCCTTAAATATTTAAGGGATTGAATAAAGACCTGATAAGTGTATATTCTTAATAGAAATATGCCGCCAAAAAGACGACCAAATCGTCGACCAGCCCAGGAAGGGTCAACGAATAACAACAACAATAACACCAATGCTGACCCCGTTCAGCAGTTGGTGAATTTACTGGCTGGAGCAATTAATAACCAATCTCAAGCTCCACCAAATACAACGTTCAAGGATTTCAAGGCGGTGGGACCGCCAGAGTTTAAAGGCTCCATGAACCCGATAAAAGCTCAAACCTATATTATAGGGATGGAGAAAGTTTTTGACGTTGCCAGAGTTAGAGAGGACCAGAAAACCGCCTACGCAACATTTATGCTGAAATCTGAAGCCAGTTCTTAGTGGCAAGCAAATAAGGTCCGGGGACGAGAAGGTGTGATTACTTGGGAGAGGTTCAAGGAGTTGTTTTTCCAGATGTGTTTTCTGACCAGCTCGCAGAACCAAATAGAGGTCCAGTTTCTAGAGCTGAAACAGGGGAACATGTCAGTATCAGACTACGCAACAAGATTTAATGAGTTAGTTAAGTTTGCCATATATCAAGTGCATACTAACGAGAGAAATGCTAGGTGATTCGAGTAGGGACTGAAGCCCTGGTTGTATAGCAAAGTGTCAATGTTTCAATTGAACACTTTTGTTGGGGTGCTGGAGAAGGCTATACTCGTCGAAGGTGGAAGCGATGCGGTAACCAAATATAACCAAGATCAGAAAAAGAAGAAGAATGAAAGTGAAGGAAATAACAAAGTTAGTGGCAGTAACACGGGGGGAAGTAACAATTAAAAAAAGAGGTGGACTGATAACTCATCGACTAAAATTCAATAAGGAGATCAGAAGAAGAGAATTGAAGCATGCCCGACCTGCGAAAAAGCTCACCTGGGGGTTTGCATGAAGGGAGAACGTGTGTGCTATAATTGTTGTCAGGAAGGCCATATAGTACCTAACTGTCCTAACCCAAAGAAAGGCGCCTACTTCACTTGTGGCTCAAAGGACCATCTGGAAAGGCACTATCCCAAGAAGGGATCTGGAGGGGTAGGATTCGGAGGGAACAGAGGAAATAACGGTGGAAGTACTTTAACTATCACGAGACCAACTGCAACCAACCGACTGACTGCTAGGACATTTAACATGACAATGCAGGATGCTGTGTAATCTCGCGATGTGGTGTCAGGTATCATTTTGATCAATAAAGTTAATGCTTATGTATTATTTGATTCGGGTGCTACTTGTTCATTTATATTTGATGACTTTGCTAAGAACTTAGAATTGCCTAAGGATGAGTTAGACTACCCTATGAACATAGAAATTTCGAATAGAAAAGTGATACCTGTTAAATACATACACAAAAACTGTAGGGTGGATATTAAGGGTAACATTATGAAGGTATACCTTATCCCTATCAAACTTGGGGAATTTGACGTTATCTTGGGAATGGATTGGCTATTCAATTATGAGGCTGTAATTGATTACCAAAAGAAGCGTATTAACCTTATGATTCTGTCAAAGGTTGTGTTTTATGGTAGCAAGTCACCTAGACAAACGAGTTATCTGATGATGATGCAGGCCAGGAAGCTGTTAAGACAAGGCTGTGCAGGATATTTAGCTTACAGAGCCGACAGTCGTAAAGAAAACTCAAAACTAGAGGAGATACCAGTAGTTAGGGACTTCACTGACGTATTTCCAGATGATCTACCAAGACTCCCGCCAGACATAGAAGTTGAGTTTGTGATCAATTTGGTGCCAGGAACGGCTCTAATATCGAAAGCACCGTACCGGATGGCCCTGGTAGAGATGAAAGAATTGATGGTACAACTGCAAGAGTTACTGGACAATAATTATATTCAACCGAGCGTATCGTCGTGGGGAGCGCCTATGTTATTTGTGAAGAAGAAGGACGGGACGATGCGACTTTGCATCGATTACAGAGAACTAAATAAGGTTACAATTAAGAATAGATATCCATTACCAAGGATTGACGATCTGTTTGATCAATTGAAGGAAACAAGATATTTTTCAAAGATAGACTTAAGGAGTGGTTATCATCAACTGAAGGTGAGGCCAGAGGATGTACCTAAGACTGTATTTAGGACTCGGTATGGTCACTATGAATTTTTGGTGATGTCATTCGGTCTAACAAATGCCCCTGTAACATTTATGGACCTGATGAATAGGGTATTTAAACCATTTTTGGACAAATTTGAAGTGGTCTTTATCGATGACATTTTGGTATATTCGAGGACCAAGGAAGAACACGTAGAGCATTTGAAAGTAACGTTAGAGACATTGAGAAGAGAGAAGTTGTACACCAAATTTTTGAAATATGAATTCTGGATTGAAAGAGTACAATTTCTTGGACATGTGATCGATAAGGATGGAATTTCGGTAGACCCCTCTAAAGTCGAAGTTGTGATGAAGTGGGATCAGCCGAAGATACCGTCAGAAGTAAGAAGTTTTCTTGGATTGACATGTTATTATAGAAGATTCATTCAGGACTTTTCCAAGATCGCGACTCCATTGACGAATTTGAGTAGGAAATCGGTGAAATAAGTTTGGACGGAGAAGTGTGAGAAAAGTTTCCAAGAGCTTAAGAAGAGGTTGAGTTCGGCACCTTTGTTATCTCTTCCGGATGACATAGGAAATTTTGTGATTTATAGTGGTGCATCGCATAAAGGACTTGGCTGTGTACTTATGCAAAACGGCAGGGTCATTGCGCATACATCACGACAATTGAAGGACTATGAGAAAGGGTATTAGACCCATGACTTAGAATTAGCTGCGGTGGTATTCGCTTTGAAGATTTGGAGACACTATCTCTGTGAGACCCCGAATTTTATGAAATGAAAGTATTCAATTTTCTTATAATTAATATTTTATTTAGTAAATGGTTTAATTGATAAAAGGTTAAAGTTAAGGGTGATATTTGAAATTTTTGCAAAGTAAGCAAGTTGATATAAAATATTCGTTGTGTCGGGGAATATTCGTTTGGTCAGGGAATATTTTTTTTGTCAGGAAATATTCGTTCGACGACACAATCATTGGTGGACCCCACAACGGAAGTATTGTCGTAGTTAGAAAATGACAGAAATATTTTTTTTATAAAAATAACAGCAGAAGTTTTATCGTTAATCTGTTGAACTACCTGGTGGTAAAAGTACAGTAATACGCGTGGTTGCATAGTAGAATACGGTATTGATTATTGATGCTTACGTGAAAAGTCACTCAGTTATACTCAATTATTGCTACAGTAATTGTTGCATAGTATCTCACATTATTTGATTTAATTATTGTCACATTATAATCTGCATAATATTTTATATTACTAAATCAATAATTGAGACAACAAAGTTTTTCATATTATTATTTGCAATATTGACGATGTCTAGAAAGTTCTGTTAAGGAGAGGTTTGGTCACCTAATTGCGCGCCAATAGGGAGAAATCCTTATCGAAAAGCCCCCTCTTTCCTGGGAACGATCTGGTTGTTAAATATTGTGAGTTATAATATTAATGATGAATAATTGTTGAAGTATTAAGAATGTGTTTATTGAAGATAAGTAAATTACAAAAGTTAGAGGGGAATAATGCAAACTTGGAAAACTTTAGGGGTACTAAAGTGTAATAAGTTAAATCAATCTGGACCATTGGTGATGGTTTTAATAGTAAATCATTCTGGACCATTGATGATGCTTTTAATAGTAAATCAATCTGGACCATTGATGGTGGTTTTAAAAGTAAATCAATCTGGACCGTCAGTGGTGGTTTTAAAAGTAAATCAATCTGGACCATCGGTGGTGGTTTTAAAAGTAAATCAATCTGGACCGTCGGTGGTGGTTTTAAAAGTAAATCAATCTGGACCGTCGGTTGTGGTTTTAATAGTAATCAATATGGACCGTCCGTTGTAATAGTGAATTAATCTGAACCGTTCGTGAATTAGTTACTATTTAGTCCATTCTCCTATAAATAGAAGCTTAATTCTTCTTTCATTCTCACCAATTCACTGAGATTCACAAGAGACACTATAGAGAGAGAAACTATAGAGAGCAAGAAGAAGAGTATTCTGCTACTTCACTTTTGTAGTATCCAGCTTTCTACTAAGGTAAGGGGTATTATTTCTTTCGTATTCATAAGGAATACTATTTTTTGTATTCATCCTTTAGTATGTCAGAATAACCTGTCTACACGGATTACGTACCGTATGACAGGTGAAAATCCATTTGCAGTTTTTGTATGTTAATTCTTTTCATATTCTTAAATCTAAACTTACTATGATAAGTATTGCTTCTATAATCCTTGAAATTAGTGGAATATCCATGAGTTTTGCGCTTCATCTAGTATCATTTTATTGGAATATTGATATTAAATTTTTATTAAATATTAATATTTTCACCCAAAGTACTATTCACGAGTTACAATTCATGGGTTACTATTCACCCGGTTACTATCCATTATAATATTATTCACTCAGGTATTCGGGGCACTTTTCATGCCGGGATAATATTCACAAGTTACTATTCATGGGTTACTATTCATCCAATTACTATTCACTCAAATATTGTTCACTCGGGTATTTGGGGCACTTTTCATGTTGGGGGTACTATTCACGGGGTACTATTCCCAAAGTACTATTCACGAGGTACTGTTCACCAAAAAATTTATTTCTTTTCTGTCCAAATTATTTTTGATACATAGATATTATTCTTGAATTTTACTCTACAAAGCAGTATCATGTTGAAAATTTGGACATTATTGAATTTTGGATAAATTAAATTATAAATTTTAAAAATTTATCCTTTGCTTTCTTTTAATTGAATTCTTATATCATTGTCGTCATCCTCATGCTTATATTGTGATGAAAGTCATCTTTGGCTTACGTGCATAGATGGTCTATTGATTGGTATGATTATGACCAGGGATAATTCGGTATAGTCATGACCATTGATGATTACACGAATACTTTTTAGCCCGTAGTGCAAGAATAATTTGTGGACGTGATACTAATAAATATCCTTGGTCCATAGTGCAGGGATGATTCGATAATGTGATCTATTTATGAAGCTGTGTCCCAACAATAAAGTTAATGATAAACTTTTTAAATCATAGAAGATAGTAGATATCATGCTCTACTTGACTCTTCTAATGGATTGCTTGTTCCGCTGCAATTAAACTTGTTGTCTATTATATTCCATCAGTTTAACATTGTTGAAGGCTAATGATAACTTATTCTGCATTATCTTAGTCATAATATTTCTTACTGGGCTAGTTGAGCTCACCCTGTTACTTCCATTGTTCTCTTCAGGAAATGAGAACGTAGCCGGAACTAGTCGGGGAATGGAGTGGTGGCCCGAGATGGTGTTGTAGTAGTCCTCACTATTCTATAAAATAGTTTGACAATAAATGTAATGAGGACTCTATTTGATTTTGGATATTGTCTAGATGACAATATTCATGTAAAAACTCTCAGCTCATGTTGTATAATTAAGTTTGTATTTTTATTCAGTACCATGTATTTGGCGACCCAAGATGGGTGATGTATACCTATTTTGGAGGCGTCACAGTTGGTATCAAAGCTTAGGGATATGATCCCTGACTGAGATGTGAGACAAGAACTAGGAGGGGATAGACGAGGAATTCCTTCGCTAGTATGACCTACCTAAATTTATTTGGTATTTAATTGGTCGGTCAGAGTGTAGGGATAATATGTGGCATGTCAATTAACCCTTGTTTTATGGCAGCGTTTGAAAATGGCATCTGAAAATGTTGAGATAAGCAATGAAGCACATGAGACCGTTGAGTCACTAATGATCAATACCCAGGATAATGTGTAACAGGAAGACAATAATCCCTAGTTAAATAATAACATCGATCAAATGATGAACGATGGGATGTTTAGAGGCATCATGCAATTCATGCAACAACAGGCGAGAGCGATTCCTGTTCAAAATGCAAGTGGACACACTGGCAACTCACAGATGGTCACCGCTAAACAATTCAAGGAGCTGGGACCATCGGAGTTTTGGGGAGAACCAAAACCACTTAAGGCGGAGACGTGGGTAAAGCAGATCACCAATATATTTATGTCTTGGGATGCTCCAAGGAGCAAAAGGTTCCCTTTGCCACCTTCATGTTAAGAGGAGAAGTAGATTACTGGTGGGAATCAGCAAAATGTACCCAGCCTTCTGCACTTAAGATGTCTTGGGAGAAGTTCCAAGAGCTGTTCAATGACAAGTAATTTCCCAAAAGTATTCATCACATGAAGGAGGTGGAGTTTATCAAGTTGGAGCAAAACAATATGATTGTGTCGCAGTATGAGGCTAAGTTTGCCGATTTGTCCTGGTTCGCATCCCATTTGGTTGATAATGAGGAGAGAATGACACAAATATTTCTTCGAGGTTTGAGACTCGAAATACGTCAATACCTTATTTCTCATAAACTGTGTTTGTATTCAGATGTTGTAAATAGGGCTCAATTATTGGAGTACGATAATGAGTCAACCCAACCAAGACAGAGCAGCCAGCAAGTCGATAATACAAGTTGTAGCAGTCACCAAAGCAGTGACAACAAATGTGGAGGGAATCAACATGCCAGAAATGCTAACCACTTCGATGGTAATCATGGCCAAGATAATAGAAGTGGAAATTTCAAGAAGATGAGATTCAATAATGATGGAAAGACGTCAGCACCAGCACTTGTTATTAAGGAAGAAGAACGACCACCGATCGTATGCTTTAAATGCGGAGGGGAGGGACATATCAATCCAAACTGCGCGATGCAGTCCAAAGCATGTTACAATTGTGGAAGAAAAGGTCACCTAGCTCGATTTTGTCGTGTAGTGAAGTTAAGTCCAGCTGGGACGGTGGCACCAAAGGCAGATAAGGACAAAACAAAGTCGGCGGTTTCAAGAAGATCATTTTTCGTGACTTCTAAAAAGTGAGTAACCCGAACGAAGTTAGTACGAGTTAGTTAATTATAAATTCTTTCAAAGTCTATACCTTATTCTCCTACTTGCGCTCAACGTTTAAATTTAACTCCGGAGAAATTAGACTTTGACTTATTGGTTAAAACTCCATTAGGTGAAACCTTCGTTACCTCCACTGTTTATAAATCTTGTTTCATTCAAATCGACACTTTCACATTACTTGTCGATCTTATCTCTTTGGAAATACTTGCATTCGAGGTGTTTTTTGGAATTGGTTGGTTAACTACTCATCATGCTAAAATTGATTATTTTCGTAAGGTTGTTAGCTTTCATATTCCTAACCATCCTATTATGCAAATTCAAACAACCAAACCACTAAGGTCAATCACTGTCATCTCAAGCCATAAAGCTATTCGTTTATTGAAAAACGGATGTCAAGTTTTCTTAGCTCATGTCACGGATTTAAACAAAAATACGTCAGATTTGAATGATATTTCTATTGTTAATAAATTTATTGACGTATTCCCTGAAGAACTTTCTGGCCTACCCCCAGAGCATGAAATCAAATTTTATATCGACTTTGAACCCGATACAAAACCCTTAAATATTTTTTCACCCAAACCAAACGTAACATGTGTCGAATACGTTGGCTCAAGCTATTGAAGATTACGACCATACAATTCAATATCATAGTGGAAGAGCGAATGTGGTAGCTGATGAGTTGAGTAGAAGATCGTATGCGGTTACAAGTGTGACGTTGTTAACACAAAGACTCATTTCGTTCGACTTACAAAAGATGGAGATAGAGTTAAAGACTCTAAGAACCTACGTGAAGATAGCGAATATACGATTAGAACCGACTTTAATCGATAAAGTTAAAGTCGCTCAAGCTACAGACTCAGAGCTGATGAATGTAAAGAAGAAGTTTCAATAGGGTGTTATTCTAGAAGCAAGAATCGACGAAGAAAGGAAATCTCAACCCTTGATTTTATTGGTCTATTTGAAATCCTCGATCGAGTAGGAAGTGTGGCCTATAGACTCGCTTTACCACCAAGTATGTCGTGTGTTCATAATGTTTTTTACGTATTGATGTTACATAAATATGTGGAAGACTTGAACCACATTATTTAATTAGAACCTGACGAGATAGCGAAAGATTTAACGTATAAAGATGTACCTATTAAAATCATGGATAAGAAGAAGAATATTCTACGCTCAAAGGTTATACCTCAAAGAGTTAGAATCTGACGAGGTATTCTCATCTCTTCGAACTACCAGGTACATAAATTTCGAGGGAAAAATTTCATAAGGAGGGGAGATTGTGAGACCCCGAATTTTATGAAATGAAAGTATTCAATTTTCTTATAATTATTATTTTATTTAGTAAATGGTTTAATTGATAAAAGGTTAAAGTTAAGGGTGATATGTGAATTTTTTTGCAAAATAAGCAAGTTGATATAAAATATTTGATGTGTCGGGGAATATTCTTTTTGTGAAGAAATATTAGTTCGACGACACAATCATTGGTGGACCCCACAATGGAAGTATTTTCGTAGTTAGAAAATGACATAAATAATTTTTTTATAAAAATAACAGCGGAAGTTTTACTGTTAAACTGTTGAACTACCTAGTGGTAAAAGTACAGTAATACGTGTGTTTACATAATATCACACGGTATTGATTGTTGATGCTTACATGAGAAGTCACTCAGTTATACTTAATTATTGCTACAATAATTGTTGTATAGTATCTCACATTATTTGATTCAATTATTATCACATTATCACCTGCATAATATTTTATATTATTAAATCAATAATTGAGGCAACAAAGTTATTCATATTATTATTTGCAATATTGACGATGTCTAGAAAGTTCTGTCGAGGAGAGGTTTGGTCACCTAATTGCGCGCCAATAGGGAGAAATCCTTATCGAAAAGCCCCCTTTTTTCCTGGGAACAATCTAGTTGTTAAATATTGTGAGTTATAATTTTAATGATGAATAATTATTGAAGTATTAAGAATGTGTTTATTGAAGATAAGTGAATTACAAAAGTTAGAGGGAAATATTGCAAACTTGGAAAACTTTAGGGGAACTAAAGTGTAATAAGTTAAATCAATCTGGACCATTGGTGGTGGTTTTAATAGTAAATCAATATGGACCATTGATGGTGGTTTTAATAGTAAATCAATCTTGACCGTCGGTGGTGGTTTTAAAAGTAAATCAATTTGGACTGTCGGTTGTGGATTTAATAGTAATCAATATTGACCGTCCGTTCTAATAGTGAATTAATTTGGCCCGTTCGTGAATCAGTTACTATTTAGTCAATTCTCATATAAATAAAAGCTTAAATCTTCTATCATTCTCACCAATTCACTGAGATTCACAAGAGACACTATAGAGAGAGAAACTATAAAGAGCAAGAAGAAGAGTATTCTGGTACTTCACTTTTGCAGTATCCAGCTTTCTACTAAGGTAAGGGGTATTATTTCTTTCGTATTCATAAGGATTACGTACAGTATGACAGGTGAAAATCCATTTGCAGTTTTTGTATGTTAATTTTTTTTCATATTCTTAAATCTAAACTTACTATGGTAAGTATTGCTTCTATAATCCTTGAAATTAGTGGAATATCTGTGAGTTTTGCGCTTCATCCAGTATCATTTTATTGGAATATTGATATGAACTTTTTATGAAATATTAATATTTTCACGAGTTACTATTCACCTGGTTACTATTCATTATAATATTATTCACTCGGGTATTCGGGGCACTATTCATGCTGGGATACTATTCACGAGTTACTATTCATGGGTTACTATTCACCCAATTACCATTCACTCAAATATTGTTCACTCGGGTATTTGGGACACTTTTCATGTTGGACTACTATTCACGGGGTACTATTCCTGAAGTAATATTTATGGGGTACTATTCACGGGGTACTATTTACCGAAAAATTTATTTCTTTCATGTCCAAATTATTTTTGATACATGGATATTATTCTTGAATTTTACTTTACAAAGCAGTGTCATTTTGAAAATTTGGACATTATTGAATTTTAGCTAAATTAAATTATAAATCTTTAAAAATTTATCCTTTGCTTTCTTTTAATTGAATTCTTATATCATTTTCATCATCCTCATGCTTATATTGTGATGAAAGTCATCTTTGGCTTACGTGCATAGATGGACTATTGATTGGTATCATTATGACCATGGATAATTCGGTATAATCATGACCATTGATGATTACACGAATAATTCTTGGCCCGTAGTGCAAAAATAATTTATGGACGTGATACTAATGAATATCCTTGGCCCGTAGTGCAGGGATGATTCAATGATGTGATCTATTTATTAAGCTGAATCCCAACAATAAAGTTAATGATAAACTTTTTAAATCATAAAAGATAGTAGATATCATGCTCTACTTTACTCTTCTAATGGATTGCTTGTTCCGCTGCAGTTAAACTTGTTATCTATTATATTCTATCAGTTTAACATTGTTGAAGGCTAATGATAAATGTAATGAGGACTCTATTTGAGGACTCTATTTGAGTTTGGATATTGTCTAGATGATAATATTTGTGTAAAAACTCTCAGCTCATGTTGTATAATTAAGTTTGTATTTGTATTCAGTACCATGTATTTGGCGACCCAAGATGGGTGATGTATACCTATTTGGGGGTGTCACAATCTCTATGGGGAGAAGTGTGAAATATATATAGACCACAAGAGTCTGAAATATATTTCTACACAGAAGGACTTGAATATGCGCCAAAGAAGGTGGTTGGAGTTAATTAAGGACTATGATTGCGAGATTTTATACCATCTGAGTAAAGCAAATGTGGTTGCCGATGCCTTAAGTAGGAAGGGTCAAGAGAAATTGATGATGTTGACCGCTCAGGAGGAGATAATTTCAGCAATGGAAAAGCTGGAATTTGAAGTGAAGTATCTTATAGAGGTTGACGAAAAGTTGTTCCAGATGCAAGTTGGTACAACTTTACTGGATAAAGTTAAGGAGGCTCAACTTCAGGACGAAGAATGTGAGAAAGTGAAAAAGAAGATATCTGAAGTTACCGAACCGAGATTCAAAATAGACAGTGAGGGGCTACTAATATTTTAGAGCAGAATTTGGGTACTGCCAGTGACAGAGATTAAGGAAGACATTTTGAATGAGGCTCATAACTCACGATATTTGATTCACCTTGGTAGTACTAAGATGTCCCATGATCTTCAACAACATTTATGGTGGCCGAATTTGAAACGAGATGTTACAGAGTGTGTTGCCAAGTGTCTGACATGTCAGAAAGTGAAAGCAGAACGTCAGAGGCCGAGTGGGTTTGTAATGCCCCAAAATCCGGTCTATCTTTACACCCATATTTCGTACGTCACGAGTACATCATTCATCCAAATATACATCATTATATACTGAAATATAATAACATACATTCTAAATTCCCAGGTTCTAAAACCTTATAACCTTTCTCATTACAAATAATGATAATTACATTATTCCTTTCATCTTACAAGAGTGACTTTTATCCGTCACCAAGGATACATAACAATTCATTAAACTAGTCTATAGTTTAATTTTCATCTTTCTACATTACAAGTCTTTACTTGATCTTTTCGCTCACTCACATTCTGAATGACACTTCATCTGGATATCGTCAGCTTGATCCTTACGGGATCCTTAAGTTCTTCTAACATCGTTCGCTGAAAATATTTTTCATTTAAAGCAAGTGTGAGCATTCAATTGCCTAGCAAGTCATAGCAGTTGAACAAACAACTTCAAGAATTTAAACACTCATTTCAGACTTCAATAACCGAACAAAGGTTATGAAGTAGCTTAAATAATAGGAATAATCTCGATTTTTATCATTTTAAAACATTAGTCACATTTACTTTGAAATACTTTCATTCTCTACTCTCTTTCATACACATTCCGTCTGGCTAGAATTAATAGCCCAGACTTAACAATAACGGTTTATGTATCAACAGAACATGCTCATATTGAACAGTTCAATCACAGAACAGTTCATATCATAGAAACACCGAAGTGTTCACATTGTGGCACAAGGCCTCATACGTTCTACCACCTTGCACAAATATCACACATTCACACATAGACAGAACTTCTCAAGTTCAACATCTGATAAGTTTAAGAAACTAGCATTCATTTAAAATATGAATGAAGTTAGGAAACTTACCTTACGCACAGCTACAGCATATGTTGAACTGCTCATTCCAATCCCTATAACACATAAGGAAATAACACATACACCAATTAGTCATATACTTGACATACACATTAGTTTACTTAACTTTACTGCTTAGGGTTCGCGTTCTTGCAATATTATTTTACGCGACTAACTTTCATTACCAGTTTACGGCTTCATGACATACGGAGATGTCTTACTCAAAACGTTCTTTATCTTTAATGATTTACATTCTTCTCTTCTTATAACTTCTCTAGGACTCAGCAAACATCGCTTCTCTGCTGGTAGTCCATATGGTACTCCGAGTGGTTTCCCACAAACAACCAACAAACAAGTTCCCATCTAATCTACACTGCCATCACAGTGAGTTAGATCGGTTGCCAGTTTCGTATATACCTTCGTTCTCTGAAGGAATTGTTTAGCCCAGCTCCCATATGTCAACCATCGGAGGTTACGATTGTACCACAACCTAAACTTATCTTAACTTATACGAACTATTAACTATAATGTTCGTTAAGTCAATTTCATATTCCTTTTGGCTTTCTGACAACTAAATGCCATACCTCAGGATTCGTTCTTATTTGACTCACATTCGGCTTTCGATACTCTTATTACCGTTCGTTGCGGCTTTCTTGATAATTCATATCTTACTTACTACCTTCGTCAACGTCTACGGCATACAACCAGAGTATACTTAGAACGTTCGTCCAACGCGAATACAATTTACGAGGATCGTTTACGTATTCAACGTTCACGTTGCTCATCTCTTAATTTCTCATTCAACCTTTACTCGAGGTTTTAATCGCTTTCGATATTTATCCATCCCATGAACCTCATGTTCATTATTCTTTATTAATGTTGAAGCCATACAGATCATTGTATGCTAAGACTGATCGTTCATCGCAACAACGTTGCATTCACAGCGTCTATATGCTTTACATTTATCTCGCTTTACTATGACATAACATAGAAATTTTATTCATTACTCTCGTCACTCAACATCTAAGAAATCATAATCATAGCAATCCCTCACGTTCGTTTATCGCGACTACGGTCCCTGAATATCGGTTTTGTAACCCGCGTTTACCTTCTTTTAATCTCGTTTAATCTTTTCGTTCAATCTTCATTAAAGGTTTAATATACTTGATTAAGTGTTACATTAGTTGAACTATATGTTCATATTTCTGTCTTGCACATCCCCTAGTAATTGAGCAGTAAAAATCCCATTTCTGGGAATTTCCCTGCACTGACGCTGCGGCACCGTGCCCTTCCCTTTCCTTCACGATGCGACACCATTTAGTAGTAGCTAATGGCCCGAGCTCGCGCTGCGGCACCGGTCCCCAAGGCACGACTCGTGCTGCGGTGCCAAGCATGAAACCTAGAAAAATTTTCTAAGTCTTTTACAAGCTTGAGACGCTGACTTCGAAATCTCATATCTTATTTGTTATAACTCAGAACGAGTTCGTTTCAAAGTCATATTCTTCCTTATCTTACTTAATTTCAATTACCCATAGACAGAACTTCGTTCTGAATCCATTAACGTGCCTTTTGATTGGCTTAATCTTTACCCTTCGTTCATTTTACGTTTTAAATGTTCTTCGTTCGTTCGTCCGTAATTCGATCATCCGAACTCAGAATTCGTTTATTCTTGAGTCCATGACTCACGTTTTATATGTTCTCTTACATTCATATGAAACCCTACATGTTCGGGTTCATTTACTAACTTTCTAATTCTCGTTCTTCTTTTACAAAATTTTTTCCATAACTTCATTATAACTAAGTTTTAATCCGTTCTTCATGAACGTTTCTAACGTTCCTAACCAAGAAAAAAACAACTAACTTATACGCGATGGTTTTAAACTTGTCCATCAATAACAATTATCCTACGATGGTTTTAAATTTGTCCATCAACAACATTCTTCGTGTTCTTCACGTGTTCTTCGTGTTCTTCGGTCGTTCTTCATTTTTAATCGATATTTTGGATTACGATTTCTCTTTTTCTTAAAATTTGATGTTATAGAACATCATTCCTTACTTATTTGACCTAATCATTCATAAGATTCATTCGGATCGTTCAAAATCCTTACGAATCTTATACTTCCTTAAGAAATTTATAGAATAAACTTCTAACTCTTATTTCTTCATTTTCTTATGATTTCAACCATATAAAATCATTCTTAATATCTGTTACTCCTTATTCTCATTAAGCTATGTTTTTAACATAAAACCTTAAAGAAAATTATATAGAAGTTAGGTTTTCGAATTACCTTTCTTCTTTAATCTTCCTCCGTGGGACAAAGTTTTCACTTGGGCAAGATTTTCCTTCTTCTTCTCCTCCTCTTCCCCCATCCAAACTCTCTCTTTCTCTCTCAAGTTATAGGATTTTCAAAATCCCATTCAAATGAGATTAAGCTTCCTATTTATAGATTTTTAAGGCTAGGGGAAAAATAGTCATTTCGCCCTTAAAATCACTATTCACACGTCCTTACTTCCACCTCCTTACTATTCACAAAACTTAGCCTGTAAGTTTCATGTTTCCGTCTTTCGGGTTTCGTCCGACAGTTCAAAAACTGCGATTCTCGGAATCCAAATATTTTTGGATATTTCGTCTTTCTTTTACCGATTAAATTTTACGTATTTTTTGAATTTCGGAAAAACTAAAAAACACTTTTTGGTGTTAAGTGTTTTCCTTCACGTTTTCCCTTAACGTTGTTAAACGAATGAAAAGTATACAACAGTACTTTTCGTCGTTTTTATTTTGTCCGATTTCTGCACGTTTTTCGTGAAAAACTTTTATCGACTTACTTAACTTTTCAGGATATATTATCGTCAAATCTTTCAACAGAATGTCATTTCGACATACCAAACTCTCAAAAAGGCTTAGGTTATTCAAACCCTAACCCTTAGGTTTCGTCGGGTGAATAGTGCCTATTTCGTTTTTTTTCCCGAAAATATTTTTTTCTCCAGGAAAATTTTATTTTCATCTCGAAAATTCTTACTCATTCAATCAAGCTCGTAGCCAGAATCCTCCCGGTTTATAATCATCCTAGGTTCTAGAACGATTAATAAACACATAACACATAATATTATTAATAAAAATTCATTTTTATTAATAACTAATTCTTTAAATCTAAATTTCTGGACAATTCGGATTTTCGGGTTGTCACATCCTTCCCCCCTTATAAAAATTTCGTCCTCGAAATTTCTTCAAACCACACCCATACCCGGGTCATCACATTCACCCCTTCTTCACAGAATTTCGTCCTCAAAATTTTAGCCTACCTTTCTTCTCAACTTCTCTTCAAAGAAGTTCTTATCTTTCAAACATTCTCTCACCTTCACAACTTATCAAGAATTATGAATTAGAATAAACAACAAGGAATATAAGAATTCCTTCAAAACATTTCATACTTTTGCTGAGGGGTCAAATTGACCATGAACTCTTACTAGGTTTAACAGCATGACGCCGTAACCTTTCTTTCCACGGTCAGTTTACAATCACCAAGAAGGTAAACTTTCTCTTTCATACGTAGGCGATCAACCCATTGTATAACCCCATTCCAGGGTATGTTCACCTCAAACTTAATTATTTGATTTCGCACAAAAACAATTTGGTTTGGCACAACTTCTCAAAGAAAGCTCGATTTTCTTCTTAAACATAACATACCATTTGTCTAGCCGAATCAAATAGCATAGACCATACCAATAAATTGGATATCGACTTGAAATATTCGTCTAGTCAACTAAATTGACATCGACTTCTTCTTTAAATTCTTTTGTAATACATAAAAACGTTTTATGACGTCATGATACCATATTTTTCACAGTACATTGAGAACTTTGTCAGTTTGTAACTTCGTCATTATACATCATACCATAGCGGGTTGTTGATCCTAAGATCACATCCAACACTAGGTTCAATTGCATTAATAACTCCATCCTTTTACCATCCTTGCATCGAATGCACGGATGATATAAAATTCATTTTGATATTTTAAATCAATTTCTGTCTAGCCAAAACTATTAGCATAGACATACCAAGAATAGTTCTTTCAAAATCCATTGGTTCTAAAAGTTGAACCAACTCTTTCCTTTTTTAAAATGCGCACACATAAGCACAATTTTAAGAAATTTCAAAATCTAGCATAGCTAGATGACTTGGAATATCCTATTCTCCATATTCTTTCATTGTCTTACTTGCGACAATACTTAATCTTCTCTAGCACCTTCAACGCTAAGTCTACTGAAAATACTTACTTTCAGTCTAAACATTCCTATACCTTAGTATAGTTCATCAACTTACCACACTTTATGTGTTTAGGAACTTTCCACAACCATATGTGTTTAAGAACTTATCTTTGCAATATGTAATCCAAGAACAAATCAAGGACTATCCATATGCTTAGGGCTCAGAAACATAGCATATAACTATGAGTCACAAACTTTTCATAAGTATGAGTTTTAAGTACCCGCACCTATCTTATCATTTTCTACCTATCAAGTATATACATGAGAAAAGATTCACCTTCTCGTCATATACATATTGATAGCACGACATACTATTCCAATGATTATCACTGTAAAAACTAAGTAATCACAAACCCCCTCCCATTTGAAGGTTCGTACTACTCAGCTATCACATGAGTCCTCAATCGAAATCTTAGAACTTCTGACTTTTTTTTTACTTAATACGAATTTTATTTAATTCGTATGCTATCCTTTACAACTCAATATGAGTTCTTCTTCCCGTATTACTTCGTAGTACCATTCATTTATAACATTAGCTACAAATCATTCATCGTTTAACAGCTCATCTGTTACTACGATTCAATATGATCATGTGGTGATCTTCTTATCATTCTCTCAATAATTATAGTCTTAGGTACTCATACCTAAGATTTATAACCTATCAGCTTTAATACCAACTTGTAACGCCCTGAAATTAGGTCTATCTTCACACCCGGATTCTGTACGTCACGAGTACATCATTCATCCAAACATACATCATTATATACTGAAATATAATAACATACGTTCTAAATTCCCAGGTTCTAAAACCTTATAACCTTTCTCATTACAAATAATGATAATTAAATAATTCCTTTTATCTTACAAGAGTGACTTTTATCCGCCACCAAGGATACATAACAATTCATTAAACTAGTCTATAATTTAATTTTCATCTTTCTACATTACAAGTCTTCACTTGATCTTTTTGCTCATTCACATTCTGAATGACACTTCATCTGGATACCGTCAGCTTGATCCTTACGGGATCCTTAAGTTTTTCTAACATCGTTCGCTGAAAATGTTTTTCATTTAAAGCAAGTGTGAGCATTCAATTGCTCAGCAAGTCATAGCAGTTAAACAAACAACTTCAAGAATTTAAACATTCTTTTCAGACTTCAATAACCGAACAAAGGTTATGAAGTAGCTTGAATAATAGGAATAATCTCGATTCCTATCATTTTAAAACATTAATCACATTCACTTTGAAATACTTTCATTCTCTACTCTCTTTTATGCACATTCCGTCTGGCTAGAATCAATATCCCAGACCTAACAATAACGGTTCATGTATAAATAGAACATGCTCATATTGAACAGTTCAATCACAGAACAATTCATATCATAGAAACACCGAAGTGTTCACATTGTGGCACAAGGCCTCATACGTTCTACCACCTTGCACAAATATCGCACATTCGAACATAGACAGAACTTCTCAAGTTCAACATATGAGAAGTTTAAGAAACTAGCATTCATTTAAAATATGAATTAAGTTAGGAAACTTGCCTTATGCACAGCTATAGCATACGCTGAACTACTCATTCCAATCCCTATAACACATAAGGAAATAACACATACACCAATAAGTCATACACTTGACTTACACATTGGTTTACATAACTTTACTTCTTAGGGTTCGCGTTCTTGCAATATTATTTTACGCGACTAACTTTCATTACCGGTTTACGGCTTCATTACCGGTTCGTGGAAAATTTTTATATTCAAGTATGTATTTAATTGAGCTTATTTGATTAAATGAATTATTTAATAAGCATAATGTTATTCTAATTAATTTAATAATTAATTAGAGATTCAATAATTTGACATAATTAATTAATCAGAATTTTAAGTGGAGAAACTCAAAATTTTTTGCACGCCTGTTACTAACATTGCAGGAGGGCAGATTCGTCTTTCGGAGATAACCCTGGAAGACAGCTTACATCCATTCCGAATACTACCAGAAATTCAGTTCAAACCCGAAACAAAAACCGAGAATTTCATCTCAAACCCGGAACACACACACCAGGAATGTCATTTCTAATCTCCGAGATAACCCCGAGGTACGCAGATCAAAAGACCGGCAACAACACCGGAGAGGACAGTTCTCTCTCGGCGATAACCCCACGACACTCAATTACAGTCCCAGAAACAACACTGGGAGAAGCGACTCCACCCTTGGTGATAGCCCCAAAGGATGACATTGTAGTTCCAGTGATAACTCCGGAAATGCTTATTTCAAATACATTCTATCAGCTTCAAGCTTAGACATCCCGCCGAGGCACTCGTACCTCAGACCCGGAGCTAACACCGGGTAGACAGGTTCTCCCACAGATGACCTTGCAGCATTCAAACACTTGCAGTAGTCCAATCTCAGATGTAACTCTAAGCAACGTCTACTTTCAGCTCAAACTGGCGATAACCCCGGTGTGGAGTCAAACTTCATCTTACCACCTCAACTTTTTCTCTCACAAGATGATATTGCGATATACAAACAAGTAGTCCAATCTCAGATGTAACCTTGAGAAACGTCTACTTTCAACTCAAACCGGTGATAACCCCAGCGAAGAGTTAAACGTTATCTTGCCCCTTCCACACTTGCGCGTCGTCTCAACACTTCATACATACATACATCCAATGATGTCCCACAAGAACCGAGGAGTAACAATTCTGAGTGACTATTATGCATGACAGTACTTTGGATAGAATTTGAAGCTTGAAGACCATAGGCATGAACCCCTCATCCTGACTTCCTACAATCTCTAATCCATGTAATTGCATAACTCTTGACACAAGCAGTCCGAAGAAGGTCAGATATACCTCGTTCGAATGCTCGGATTGAAGTTCTGCAAGTTCGAGAGGACATTACAGTGCACGTACTTTGAGACAATGGGACCCGCGAGGCCCGAATGCACCACAACCAGCCGCAAGTACAACCGTGGCTGCCTCAGGTGTACATGCGGCCATCAGTCTATAAATATGAGCCTTGGGGTCAGCCATTTGAGGAGGAGAAGGAGAGAAAAAGGCGATGAAGCCCTATCCATTTTACTCTGTATAAACCCCTAGTGAGTGTTTCATCTTCTATAAACATCTGTTAGCTCACATATAGCTATCTTTTTATCCGACGGGAGCTGAGTGTTTATCCATATAAAGTCATAGAAGTTTACTTTGGAAGCCCACTGCAAGCCTTCTCACATTTTATAAAGTCTTCTTCTCATATTAGCACACACTATTATACACATTGAGAGTCGTGTTGTGTGCATTTTCCCGGACTTCAATCCATGGTTTTCATTTTTGTTTGTATATATAAAAACTTATATATGTATATATTTCATATATGGACTAACATTATTGAGTTATGCCTCGATTGAGCCTAGACTTCGGTCTGGAACGTTTATCTACTTTTGTATATATATATATATATAAACTTATATATATAATTGTTGTCAGACATATCTGATGAGCCTGGATTTTACATCCAGTGCATTTACTCGCATATATATATCTGTACATATATATATATATATATATATATATTTACATTTCTGTTAGGCCTGGAGTTTCCTCCGTGACCTTTTACAGCTTTATTTATATTTTGTCTTGCCTGAAGTTTACTTCGTGGCAGTTGATTACTTTTACAACTTTATTTACATTTCGTCCCGCCTGGAGTTTACTTTGTGGCAGTTGATCGCTTTTACAACTTTATTTACATTTCGTCCTGCCTGGAGTTTACTTCGTGGCAGTTGATCGCTTTTACAACTTTATTTACATTTCGTCCTGCCTGGAGTTTAGTTCGTGGCAGTTGATTGCTTTTATAGCTTTATTTACATTTCGTCCCACCTGGAGTTTACTTCGTGGTGGTTGATTATGTCCATATATATATATATATCGCTTTTATATATTTACATTTCTGATCCCCCATGGAGTTGCTTCGTGGTGGTTGATCAAATCTGTATATATATATATATATATATATATTTACAGCTTTTATATATACAATTGCTTACTGCCTTTCATACAAACTATAGTATCATGTGATCCTAGGAATCATTTGATCACAGATTTAGTCTACTGAATCTAGATTCGGTTCCCATGATGGACATTTTTCAGCTGTGAACAGCTTGTACATTACTTTATAGTGTCTGAATTTCCTTAGATGGTTGTCATGCCCGTGAGGAGTTTGGCACAGCTGTATATTATTTTCTTGAGAATGGCTCGCATCTCGAAAATAAAAGCAAACAAGCCGAACATTTAATAATAAAACGGAAGTATCAAAGGCCTCAATTACTATTGAGCACAGGGTTTGAAAAACCTCTTTTTATAAAACTTCATTGCTATATCTTGTTTAAAACCGAATTTTTCTATAAATTCAAATCCTATGTATATAGGTACGAACGAGGTACATCACTACTTCAAAATAATTTCACATTGATCCACACACACACACACACATTCATATAACAGTTTCTTTAAAAAGAGGTGGTCACCGTGGTAACACGGATGTCGGGGGGGTGCCTAACACCTTCCCTCCACATAATCATGCCCCCAGACCCAAAATGAATCTCAGTTTCACAGACCTGTTTAGCAGTGTCAAATCACTGGGTCAATGTGCAAACCTTTTCGGTTGCGTTGGTGCAACCAGTTAAATACACCAACTGGCGACTCTTAAAGTAAAATCGTCGACATTATACATGTCGGACCTTTTTCACTTGTTTTTTAAAACAAATCTAACATTAACATGAGAACACCAAAGAACAAGTAACGAAAAGGGACACTCAAAAATCTCGACGTCGACAGGTGACGACTCTGATGGAGACTCTAGTAACAGGGCTTAAGCCGCTATTATAAGATTTTTAAAACTGTTATATGCTTGTGTGTGAATGTTTCATTTATATTTCTCATGAATGTGTACGAATGCATTTTATTTACTGAACTATACTATATCTATCTGTGATATTAGTGCTTCGCACATGTCATCATTTTCATAAACGGTGAGACACGTTGTATATGAATGTGTGTTGTGTGGTTCCTCCATCAGGAGGCTATCCTGTCTGTGTTTGATTACTGGACTCGCGGGAAGAATAATTCCAGCGAGGCTCAGGAAAGGCACCACCCAGATTCGCTCCAGTTGAAAGACCGGATTAACTTCCCGTCAAGTAAATTGCGATGATCTGGGAACCTTAATGCCAAAAAGCTGTGAGAGTAACCCTAAGATAGGTCAACCTCTGATAATCAAACGCGGAGGAAAGTCTATTCATACTTTCCATTTTCAATTACTTGTAAAAGCATTTACTTGTAATTTTATTCCATGTTCATCCATATATAATGGAAAATATGAAGAATATCTGTGCATGCATGACATGTTATCAATTAACAGCCGGTTTTGCAGGGAAAAATCACTAAAATGGACATGTTATGATAACATTCACATTACCCTAAGACTAAACTACGTAAGTCTTTTGTAGGGAAGCAATTGGGCTGGTTACCCACTCAAAATCCAAAAAGGCCACGAGCCTACAGCCACTCATGTCTTTCTCTGACCAGTCTAATGCTGTTTCCCGAGAAGAATTTGACGGATTGAGTAAACAAATTACATACTTCGCTGTTCTACTGAAAGATTTGCACCAGTCCACTCAGGGTACGAAGATACCTACACATACAGATTCTTCTACACAAGGAGGAGTTCAAGGTCTGGAAAAATCAATTCCAAAACCTTAGTTGGATACGACCAACAAAGACCCTGAAAACACCCATCTCAAAGTAGATCCAGACACCGGTGATATCAGGAAGAAAGTCCTTCAAATGGAGGAAACTATCCGTGTTCTCAAAGGGATTGGAACACATGGAAGTGTTTTATATGCAGACCTTTATATATTTCTCGGTGTTCATTAACCAGAGAAATTTAAAACCCCTGATTTTGAAAAGTATGACGGATTAGGGGATCCTTATACACAATTGAAAGTGTTCATTAGAGAACTTGGGTCTTACGCAAAAAATGAAAAGCTATGAATGCAGCTGTTTCAGAAAAGTCAAACTGGAGAAGCCCGTTCATGGTATACCAGATTAGATAACTCAAAGATCCATAGCTGGGAAGAGCTGGCTCACGCCTTCCTCACTCAATACAGTTTTCAATCTCAGATGGCTCCTGATTGGTATCAAATTACCAAAGTCAAGAAACAGTCTAATGAGTCTCTTAGAGAGTACGCTCAAAGGTGGAGGCGCCTTGTTGCTCAAGTTATTCCTTCCATGACGGAATCAGAAATGGTCATGACATTCATAGATGTACAGGAAGCTCTTTTCTATGAAAGAGTCTTAGCTGGTATTGGCAAACCATTCTCTGAAATGATTAAGCACGAAGAAATGGCTGAAATGGGATTGAAGTCCGGTAAAATTCAAATCCTAGGCTGTGAGACCCCGAATTTTATGAAATTAAAGTATTCAATTTTTCTATTTTGGTGAATATTTAAATTGATAAAAGTTTAAAGTTAAGGGTGACATTTGAAAATTTTTCAAAGTAAGTGATGATGAAGTGTTGTTTTATTAGAATTATTAATGTAATAAAACAGAAAAGCTTTTTATATAAAATAGAATACTTTTATAAAGTTATTCGTTTTATTAGGCTAATAGTAAAGTCTTTTTATATAAAACAGAATACTTTTATAAAGTTATCTGTTTTATTAGACAATAATTAGAATATATTATATTTTATTATGCATAGTGTTTGTATAGGTCTGCATAATGTTTGCATAGTAAAATCTTTTTATATAAAACAAAATACTTTTATAAAGTTATTCATTTTATTAGATTATAAATAGAATATATTATAGTTTATTTAAAAGATTTTTCTTTAAATATGGACCATCCGATTAAAAGTAAATCAATCTGGACCGTTCATGAATTAGTTACTATGCAGTCCATTCTTCTATAAATAGAAGCTCATTCCTTCATCATTTTTTACGAATTCACTGAAACTCTAGAGAGAGAAACTATAGAAAGAGTTTTTCTTCTGTAATCTCGAGCGTATTTCTTTAGAGTTTAAGAAAGCTTTGAGCGTAGAAGATAGTGCAAGTTTTCTTCAAATATATTCCTGCTCTATCGGTCGGAATACTCTTCTTTCAAAGGTAAGGAATATTATTTATTTTACTCGTAAGGGGTATTATTTCTTTTGTATTCATGAAGAGAACTTCTGTTATTCCATTCTTTATTATTCTGTTGGAATAACCTGTATACGTGAACTACCCTATACTTGGTGAAATTCTTCTGTTATTCCATTCCTTATTATTATGTTGGAATAACCTGTCTATGCGAAGTACCGCATACATGGTGAAATTCTTTTATTATTTCATTCTTTACTATTCTGTCGGAATATCCTGTCTGTGCGTTTATGCCAAACCTGGTTTCATTATTTATTATTCAGCATTTATTATTCTGTCAGAATATCATGTCTGTGCGTTTTACGTCGGACCTAGTTCCATTATTTATTATTCCGAATTTATTATTCTGTCGAAATATCATGTCTGTGCGTTTTATGCCGGACCTGGTTCCATTATTTATTATTCTGTCAGAATATCCTGTCTATGCATTTACGCCGGACCTAGTTCCATTATTTATTATCCTATTGGAAATAATCTGTCTGTGTGGTCTCTATCGCATGCATGGTGAATCCTTCTATTATTCCATTCTTTATTATTCTGTTGGAATAACCTGTCTATGTGGATTACCACATGCATGGTGAATGATCCTCTGTATTCATTCCTTATTAAATTGTGGAAATGATCTGGTTATGTTGATTATGATGAAAGTCATAATAAAAGCATTGGATTGATGAAAATCAAAAGTATATGAAGTATTAGTAAGTGTTATGATGAGTTATGTTGGTTATTATGTGAAAACGTGAAAATTTCTTAGAAATCACAAAGGGTTGAAAAATTAGATTTTGGTGAAAATGGAATATGAAATTCAATAGACCATATCTCCTATTATATTTTGAATTTTTTAGTGTGGTCAAATTCTAGAGTTAGATCTATGAGTTTTGTAGCATCTTCAAGCGGAATCACTGGAAAAGGTGTTGTAGATTTTTGTGTGGACTGTTTTTAGCAAAAGAGTCCAAAGCTGCAAAAGAGGAAAATGCTACTACCCAGAAACTTTAAGGGGCTGTTTCGGCCACTTAATTTGTTAAACAATTTTTGGCCTTTTGGGACATGAAAGTATATGGTATAAGGTATCTCCTGTCCAAAAATGAGCTCATTCCGACTTAAAATGAGCAAGTTATGACTATTTCAATATTTATGTTTTTTTGACGAAAAGCGCTATAACTGGAGTTCTATAACTCCGATGACCATGAAATTTAAACTGGAAGCTCACGTTAACATGTGTAAGATCCTGCCAAGATTTGGGAATTTCTGGAGTTAAACTTGAGGTAACTAATTTCTTAAGTAATTAATTAGAAATTGATTTTTGAAAAATAGTAAATGAATTTTAAAAATTCCGAGAAAAATATATGTTCATTATGGGACTATATTCTGTTAAATCCCAGAAAAGAAATATTTTTGGGACTGATTTGGTATTTTTCATAAAAATGGTTTAGTTACGAACATATGAGTTAAATATGTTATGTGAAGTAACAAAGTTGGAAAATATGATTTTATGGCTTGGAAATTCTATATAAGGTATATGTATATTTTTATGAGGGATTTAATCATTGGTGATGAAATCTTATGAGTATGACATTTTTGAATGATTAAATGCATTATTTCGTAAAGTGTAAACAATTGAAATAAATTGTTTATAAGTTTAAGAAGTGATTAAAATATTTTTATGATATTAATAATATTAGATTATGAGTGGTTGATAATATTTCGATAAATTTAAAGTCTTTAATATTTATTCTTGTTTTCCTTTGATTAATACTTATATCATTGTCATCATCCTCGTGTATATATTATGTTGAAAGTCATATGTGGCCTGTAGTGCATAGATGGACTTGGTATGATTATGACCAGGGATTATTCTGTATAATCATGACCGTAATGTTACAAATGATGTGGAAAAAGTTCTCATTGGCCGTAGTGCATTGATGGACAGTTTTTGGTATGATTATGGCTATGGATTCTCTTCGGCCAAGGGTGTAAAGATGAATTATTTTATGGCATGATCATGACCGTTGATGAAAACACGATTATCTTTGGCCCGTAGTGCATGGATAATTTGTGGTCGTGATACTAAAAGAATATCCTTGGCCTATAGTGCAGGGATGAATTGATGATGTGGATTAATTATTGAGCTGAGTCTCAAAATGAAATATTAATTCATGGATGTGATAATAATGAATATCCTTGGTCGTAGTGCATGGATATTTCATGGATGTGATATTAATGAATATTCTTGGCCGTAGTGCAGGGGTGATTTGACGATGTGAATATTTATTAAGCTGAGTCTCATCAATAAAATATTGATAATAAGCTTTTAAATTCGTAGAAGATAGTAGATATTATGCTCTACTTGACTCTTCTAAAATATAGTTGTATGTCTTTGGCCTGTAGTGCAAAGATGAATTATTAATGAATATCTTTGACCGTAGTGCAAAGATGAATTTATTAGTATGATTATGAGCAGGGATTGTGATTTGGTATAACCATGATTTTTGATGTTTCAGGTGAAGATAAGTGATGAAAATTATCTTCGTCCCGGGTGTGAAAAAGGAATTCAGAATCACAATTATGATTATGAGTTATTCATATGGTTGTGGACATGAATTGTTGATTGACGTTACACGGATAAAACATTATTGGTGGACTTTTAACATGGAGAAGATAATAGACCTGATGGTCTATTTGACTTTTTGAATGGATTGCTCATTCCGCTGCAACTATGGTTGAAAAGTTTTATCATCTACCATATGTTTTAAATCTCTGATTTATTATTGACAAAAGCTATTGATAATTTAATTATCTTTAGTTATGATATTCTTTACTGGGCTAGTTGTGCTCACCCTTTTGTTTCAAAATTCCTTTCAGGTAATAAGAGTGTTGCTGAGTCGAGCAGGGATAACAGGGAAATAGAACGGTGGTCTATAACTGTTGAGGTTTCCCTAAATAGTATAGAAATAATTTTATTGAGAACTTTAGATAAGTATGTCGTATTGTATACGTCATTTGATATTTAATTTTGGTGAACTGAATAGGGTGAGGCGAACCCAACTTTGGAAGGGTATTTTGTCACTATCATACAAGATGTTTAATGACATACAACCACGTGTTATCATATGACAGGGTTGTGCACATCCACTTGCTGAGTATATCTACGAGTACTACCTATATGATCTTGGAGTTTATTTGAAATATAATTTTCACTTGGAGACAGTGGAGATAGTTATATGTCAAGAGAAGACTCACCATTGGAAGGAGCATGATAGTAATCTTCTCGTTTTTTCTTTGGGGTCTATTGGGTCAACCAAGGATAATTCTCTGGATATATGATATCTATCATAACTTAGATTCATGGACTCCTATGTACTAAGGTTTCCTTGAGCACTTTCCAAAGATTTTAATTTCTAAAACAGTTTTTGACTGTACCTTTATGTAAGGTGCAATTGTGACATGAGTCAGAGTTGGTACATGTATTTGTATTTAAACTCATAGTATACATGTCGTCGTATTTTGCACGACAGTTGTATAAATGAAGTTGTATTTAATTTTTATAATGTATTTTCTGGCGACTCAAGATGGGTGATGCATACCTATTTTGGGGGCATCACATAGCTTCTCTTAAAGCTGTTGTTGAGCACATCCAGTCTGTATCTTATGGAAACAACCCCCAGAGGGTCCATAAAAAGAAAGAGGATGATGTTTCTTTGATACTACAAGGTCAAAAAGGCAATTAAAGCATGCCTATGCAGAGGAGAAACTACTCCCCTTTTCAATCACAATCTTCAAATCCTCCATTACCTAAAGGTGGAGATGCAAAGCGTCCTCGAACGTTCACACCCTTATGGGACTGGCTCGAGAATATTCTTGCTCTTCTGACTATTCAGAAGAAAATTACACATCTTCTTCCACCAGCCAACCCTAATGGGAGGGGTTTTAATGCTACTCAGAAGCGGGCTTATCATGCCGGTTCACCTGGACATGATACTCAAGATTGTTGGGCCTTGAAACATAAGATCCAAGATTTAATAGAAAATGGTGAGATCGTGGTCACCAAACCAGATCAACCTCACATGCAAGACAACCCTCTTCCTTAACACAAAGAAGAAGAGGTCAACATGATCAGTTGGAGCACTGGGCAGGGTTCCAACTCTAATGGCGAGTCATCCCAAACCATCAAAGATGGTGTTGACAGATGGGATTATGTAAAGTTCAAGTTCACTATGGAACGAAAGATGAAAGCTCTTTGTAAACAAATAGAGCAACTGGTAGAACTGAGGACCCACCATCATCAAGTCACACGCCAATTAATCAGGCAGGAGCATGCCTATTTCCTTCCTTTTGTTATGAATGCCTCCTCACCACCTTCAGAAAGCGAAGCTATGGAGGATAAGGTTGCGAAGAGAGCAAATGCAAAGCCTGTCAGGATTTTTCCAATTAGAGGGAATTTATCTATTTGGGCCAATCTATAGAGGAGATACTGTAAATGTTGATCAATGAAGGAAGAATTACTTTCCTTCTCCCTCCAATTAATCCCCACTCAGGACGTTTTAATTCTGATGAAGTGTGTCAATATCATTCACATTCTCGCTGTCATAGCACAGAAGAATGTTGGGCACTCTACCATCCCATTCAGAATCTTATTGATAGCGGTGTCCTGCAAATAGCAGATGATTACACTGTGCAACTTAAGGGTGGGAATGCATTTCCTACCAAATGGAAGGGATCAATAGCAGATATATCCGAAGTGGATGATGAGACTATCAAAGTATTTCCCATACAACCAATTCAACTCAAAAGAGCTAAAAATTCTTTGAAAGTGGCCGCACCAGAGCAAATTTCTTTACCTTTCAGACTACAATATCCTGTTGTCAGCTTACACAAAGTTCTATGGAATTATGGAGAAGCTGAAGGATCCACGTCTCATACTAATGCTACAGTGTCAAAGGAAAATCCACTGAATCTTCCTCAACGTGTTATGAAACCTACTTGCGAAGCAAAGGGGAAGATTCCCATGGAGAAGATTGAAAAATTCCTCTGCACTATGGGCCACAATGAAGCCAAAGTGCTTTTAAGCTTGCGAGAAGCTCCACACCAGATATCTATACTAGACTTGGTTTTCTCTTCCGAGGATCTTCGGAAGATCTTACTGAAGGTTTTGGAAGAAGCATACTTGCCAAAATTAGTGGATGTGGAAAAATTTCAACATCTGGTTGATCACATTTTCAACAACAATGTGATATCCTTCACTGATGACGATATACTGCCCGAAGGGACCGGTCATTGTAAGCCATTGCATAATACAGTTTTATCTTCTAGGTACATGCTAGCTGGAGTTTTGATAGATGGAGGCTCATCTCTAAATATATGTCCTTATGCCACCTTGGGGAAGATGAATGTCAATCTCAAGCGGATCCAAAGCAGCCATACAATTATTAGAGCTTTTGATGGATCCCGACAAAATGTCGTCGGAAAGATTGAATTGCCAATTGAGATTGGTCCAAATACATTCTATGTATCCTTCCACGTCCTCAAGATAGATTCAGGATACAACCAGCTATTGGGCAGACCATGGTTACACAAGGCTGGAGTCGTTCCCTCCACACTACATCAACAACTCAAATACATTATCAACAACAGTCCAGTCACTGTCAAAGCTGAGCCGGGATGTCCTGAACAAGGAACTCTACCAATCATCAACTTCAATTCAAAAGTTGAACCGACCAGTTTTTATACTCTGGAAGTGAGTACCATGCAATACCATTCTATTGGAACGCCACTTCCCATACCCAAGATTTTTGCCGAGGTTATGTCGGCCACTCAAGAAATGATGTCATTGGGTCATCAAATCTCTAGTCAAATTGGAACAGCCGGACTAGGCTATTCTGCCAGTTTCATTCACAGGAATCCTCATAAGCACAAGAAGGTTCTTTAAGCTTCTGCCGCACGTCGATTCTCTATACCTTTACTTTATGAGTTGATACAGTCTCCAGTAAAGGTGCCAGCCTATGTTATGGCCATGCTATTTCCTAAACCAGTACCAATCAAAGCAAAAGAAGTGTTGATTCCTGATCCTGAAGTAGAAGAAAAGGAACGGAAACGTAAACATGACATTGCCTTGATGATGACAGGCATACGCGTCATTGTTCATGATGAACATACAAACAGATACACCCCAGACGATGATTGCCTAGATGTCATGGTTATCATTCGGGAAAAGGAGGACAATGACAATCCTTCCATCACTGCATTCCATCAGGACTTTGCCCTCGACAATTGGAGCAGCACTCTATGCATTGGTCGACAAGGGTAAAATGGGCAGAAAAATCCCTCTGCCCTATAGATAACTTTAATTGCTTGCTTTCCTTTACAGTACTAGTAGTTATTTTATCAAGTACATGCTAACACTTTTGTATGATCGAACAGTTGCATATATTAAGTGAAAGCATATTTTGTTTCAGGACTCTAAATTTAGATGTGCATGTACTTGCTGATGAGGTGCCTTCTCTCCACAAGGGTTGTAACTTTGATGCAAAGTTGGACTCAGGCTTGATGGACATACAAGAGGACATTGAGACACCTCAGGAGATTAAGGAATGGGTCACAAACAAACCAATACCCAATCTTGATCAAACCACTTCTTTCAATCTTGGAACCTTAGACAACCCTAAGCTAATCCAGATTGGTTCAGACCTTACCATAAATCAACGGAATGACATGGTTGCATTATTAACCCAATTCTAGGATGTGTTTGCATGGTCTCATGAAGACATGGTGGATTTGTCCACTGACATTGTTCTTCATCGCCTTCCCATTAAAGAAGGATTCAAGCCAGTAAGGCAAAAGCTCAAGCGATTGAAACCTGAGTGGATTTTAAAGGTTAAAGAAGAAATTTTGAAATAATTTCAAGCTGGCATTATCACGGTGTCTACATATCCGGAGTGAATATCCAACATTGTTCCCGTGCCTAAACCAGGAGGAAAGGTGTGAATCTACGTGGATTACCGGGATTTGAACAAAGCTTGCCTTAAAGATAGCTTTCCCGTGCCATTTATCCACATTCTTATTGACAATACTTCTCAATACGACATGTACTTCTTTGCTGATTGCTTTGCGGGGTACCATCAAATTATGGTCGCTGAGGAAGATCGTGAGAAAACTGCTTTCATCACGCCTTAGGGAACCTTTTGCTACATACGGTTGTCATTCGGCCTCATCAATGCTGGGGCAACCTATCAGCGAGCTATGATGGCTCTTTTCCATGATTTAATGTACAAGGAGATAGAGATCTACGTGTATGACGTCATTGTCAAATCCCGAAAGGAGGAGGACCACTTAGACCATCTCCAAAAGCTTTTCAACAGGTTGCGTAAGTACAACTTGAAGTTGAATCCAGCCAAGTGTGCCTTTGGTGTTAAGTCAAGCAAGTTGATAGGTTTCCTAGTCAGCCACAAAGGGATTGAACTGGATCCTACCAAGATCCAGGCCATCAAAGAAATGCCCATTGCTTAGACAGAGAAGGAAATACGAGGATTTTTGGGAAGAATCAACTTCATTAGCAGATTTATTTCTCAACTCACAGCAACCTGTGAGCCTATCTTCAAGCTGTTAAGGAAGAACTCCTCCATGAAATAGAACAATGGGTATCAAAAAGCCTTCCTTACCATTAAAGAGCAATTGAATAACGCTCCTATTTTGGTACATCCCAAGGATGATGTTCCCCTGTTCATGTACCTATCCATAAATGACAATGCCATGGGCTATATGCTGAGGCAAAAAGACAATAGAGGCCAAGAACAAGCTATCTATTACCTCGGCAAAAGATTCAGCATTAGTGAACACAAGTACACTCTGATTGAGAAAACTTGTTGTGCTTTAGCATGGGCTTCCATGAGGTTACAACATTACCTCCATGGTCATACAACTCATCTCATATCCTGGATGGATCCTCTTAAGTATATGTTCAGTAAGCCCATACTGAATTGCCGACTGTCTAGATGGCAGTTGATCCTACAACAATTTGATATCGTCTACGTGACGCAAAAGTCTATCAAAGGTCTAGGAATTGCGGATTAACTGGCCGTCGCACCCGCAGGGGACTACAAACCCTTGGAAACATACTTCCCCAATGAGGGGTTAATGACAGTCCAGCTGTAACATCAGTACGATAAACGTCGTACGTTGAAAATGTATTTTGATGGAGCTATTAACGCAGAAGGCTTTGGAGTTGGAGCAGTTCTAATATCTGGTACGGGGGAGCAATATCCCATCGCCGTCAAATTACAGTTTGTCAGCACCAACAACACAGCTGAATATAAAGGTTGTATCATGGGGTTAAAACTTGCCCGTTCAATGGGTGTCAAGCAGTTAACTATATTTGGGGATTCCGAATTGGTAATCAGACAATCCACAGGAATCTATCTAACCAAAGAATTACATTTGCTGCCTTACCATCGACAAGTTTTATAGATGACTTTGGAGTTCAAAGAAATCTCCTTTCTACATATTCCTCGTAATAGGAATGATTTTACAGATGCATTAGCAACGTTGGCCTCTTTAGTTTACATACCTGACAAGGAAAACATGCCAAGCATCACATTTGCTCTGAAAAAGCCCAAGTCTATGGGAATTATGTCGGAGAAGTATCAGATTAACTACCTCCCATCTATAACCCTTGGTATCAATGCATCAAGGAGTATCTACGAGATGGATCTACACCTGCTGAGGTAAGCCTAACTAAGAAGAGGTGGATTCATCGACTTGCTATGAAATTCTACCTGAGCGGAGATGCACTTTACAAAAGAGATGATGGATTAGGTCTCCTCAAATGTCTAGATAAAGACCAAGCACAGAGAGTCGTGGATGAGATCCATGGTGGAGTATGTGGCCCTCACATGAGCGGACCCCTACTTGTCAAGAAGATCCTCAGGACAGGGCATTATTAGCTTACACTCAAAGCTGACTATGATAATCACGTCAAGAGGTGCTATCAATGCCAGATTCATGGGAATGCTATCCACGCCCCTCCAAGGGAACTCCACAATATGAGTTCTCCATGTCCCTTCTCAATGTGGGGAATGGACGTGATCGGGCCCATTGAGCCCAAAGCTAGTAATGGACATCGATTCATATTCACCATGATCGACTACTTTCACCAAATGGGTAGAAGCAACATCCTTCCCCACGCTTACTAAAGAAGTTATCATTGCTTTCATCAGAAACAATGTCATTTGTCGATATGGACAACCAGAGGTCATTGTGTCAGACAATGCTAAGAACCTCAACAACAAAATAATGGAGGAGTTATGCAAAAAAATCCACATCAAACACCTCAACTCCGTCATCTACCGTCCAAAGATGAATGTTGTTGTTGAAGCGGCTAATAAAAACATCAAAAAGATCATGCAGAAAATGTCTTCCAATCACAAAGGATGGCTTGACCTCTTGCCTCTGACTTTATTAGCCTACAGAACTTCCATGCAAACTTCCACTGGGGCAACCCCCTACTCATTAGCCTATGGGATGGAAGCAGTGCTCCCCATAGAGGTGGAAATGGAATTCCTCTGAGTATTGATGGATGCTCAGTTGAGTGAAGAACAATGGGTACGAGACATGTATCACCAATTGTCTCTAATAGACGAAAGACGAAATACGGCTATCTTCCACGGTCAGTTATATCAGCAAAGGATCGCACGATCCTACAATAGAAAAGTCCGACTGCGGCAGTTCAAACAACATGACTTGGTTTTAAAGAAGATCATTGACAACCAAGATCAATCTAAGGGAAAATTCGCTCCTAATTGGGAAGGCCCATTTGTTGTCAAGGAGTTATTTACAGGAGGTACTTTCAGACTGCAGGAAATGGATGGCGATGAATTTCCATAACTTATCAACTCGGATACTGTGAAATGGTATTGTGTCTGAAGTTACCATCAAACAAACATCCTGGTTTTGGTCATCAAATCACCAGTCATTCCAGTTTTAAATCATTTCCTTTTTATATACTCTTCTGTCCCTCTGGGAAATATACACTTCAAGCCAGCAGCCTGGTTTTACCTCAGTTCAAACCTTTCACAATTTCGATTATCCTGAAGACGGGATTGAACCTTTCACACCTGCAGTTTATTCTGGAGACGGGATTAAACTTTTCAACGCTTGCAGTTTGTACTGAAAACAGATCAAACTTTTTATACACCTGCAGTTTGTCCCCATTATGAGATCAAACTTTCTTTTCCCCGCAGTATAGCCTGCACATGGGATTCACGTTTCTCTTCATCTGCAATTCGTCCTGAGGGGAAAACTACGTCGACCTGATCTCCTCTTCAATAGGAGTACGTAGGCAACCATATTATATATGGCCCCAGTCGCAACAAAAAAAAACAACAACAAAAACATTTCTGCCCTTTCTTCACAAAAAACAACAAAAACAACTTCTACTCCTATCTGTCTTTCACTTTTAGCGTTGAACCTCTTACACCAGGTTCGAACTACGCAGACTTGATCTCCTCTTCAATAGGAGTACGTAGGCAGCCATTTATGGTTCAGTCTAACCCCTACCAGAATAAAAATTCTTGTCACACGATACTTGGATCAACCTTCAATTCACCACATTTCATCGGTTTTAGATCAAAGGGATGGAATTACCCAACCTCTTCTCACAAATAGAAGATTCGGTGACCATCTAAGCTATGATCGCGCCTCAAAGAGCAATACCAACCCATAAGAGATGGAATTAACTAGGATTCTCACAAATAGAAGTACCGGCGACCATCTGTGGTGCGGTCAATCTCAGAGAGGAAGAAACCACCATTCTCTCAATTTTTCCATACAGATACTAGTCTCAAGACACCAAAGATGGTTGGGATATACAAAAATCAATGATCCATTCTGAGAGATCTTGCAACGTCTCAATGTCCATCTATTAAGGATAAGTTCAGAATGCATCAAGATCACAAGGCCCTGAAGAAATAGGTAAATATCAAGCAAGTATCAAGGCATAACTAAAAGGGAAGTGAATCAAAATATATTTCCCTGCCATACATATTACTGTTTGATATATACATAAGTGCTGTACATGAAAAAATGGCTAAACTAGTCTGTGCAGGAAAATACAAAGCTATCTACAGATCTATGTGTATGCGGACTAACAGATCTAACATAGCATCCCTCTCTGAATTCAGAGGTAGCAATATATACATAAGTGCTGTACATGACAAAATGGCTAAGCTAGTCTGTGCAGGAAAATACAAAGCTATCTACAGATCTATGTGTATGCGGACTAACAGATCTAACATAGCATCCCTCTCTAAATTCAGAGGTAGCACTGCAAGCTCCTGCCCAAGGGTATCTACACGAGCTAGCAGATCAAAGGCTAACTGCATGGTGGCATAATGCTCATCAATGTAAGCACTCATGTCGGCAAGACTGACAGTCATCTGGGATCTAACTAAAGTACTATCTGCAATGGCCATATCCCTAGTAGATAAGGTGACATCCCGCTCCGAAATCAATGCATCCCTGACTGATCTAGCCTCACCCCTCTCTAACAGAGCGATATCTCTCTCAGCAAGAGCTGTCAACATCGTAGCCCTAGCTTGATCTCTATCATAGGTCATCAGATGTAAGCTCTGCTCCAAATGCTGTGCCGGATACTAAGTAATAGTGGCACTCGAGGTGGGAGAATCCATCACAAATGCTGGCAGCCTAGCAGCCAAGTCATTGATAGGAATGTCAGCCTCCTCTATAGGCTCCTAATCGTCGAAATCAGTCCCCTGCACTGTGGATACTACCACAGCCGATGCAGTCTTTGTCTCCATTCATGCGGAATACTCTGCAGAACAACCCGAATGACTGACAGAAAACTCATCCAACTCTCGCTAAAACCAACAGGCATAAAACCTGGATCTGTCCTCCACTGATAAACGGTGTGAAGCAAAGCGCTGACTCACTGCCCCCTCATAAGGGTAAAAATCCTGAAACTGGTCATACTGACACATCACGGCCAGTGGGTGGTAAGTAATCATGCCCCTCAATCCAGCCAAAGGGAGATAATCCATGTCCAGAGTATGAGTAATGAAGCTGTAGGGTGAGCTAAGCCCCGAACACGGCAATATAGCAAATGAGTCTCTAATCCCTGCCAGAAAAGCTGACCATAATGTAGCATCTGTACACTCCGCAAGCTGAAAGGAGTACGACATAACTATATCATGGGTGAAACAAAACCCCTATTGTCTAAATGTGCCAATCAGTCTCAAGTGTGACATAAACCACATATACAACATGATCGAGCTACCTGTGAACACTCCTGTTGGATAAGTGCAGCAGTATGTAGCTGACCTCAGAGTCTCTGCAATGATCATCAGAACAATGGTATGACCCTCCCTGAAAACTCTCACCGCCATAATGACGCTGATATCCAGCTCATCCATGTATCTCGGCATGAAGACGTATGACAATACGCACAAAAGCAGTACATCCACCCTGGCTGAACGCCAATGGTCCTCTGGTGTGGTGAAATCCCCGAAATGCTGTGTATAACTATCCTTAGAGCCAAATCTGTCAAACAAAAAACGCTGGGATGTCACGTGGCCGGATGTAATCTCATCCTAGACCACTATACGCCTCAATCTGGTGAGGGTCATGAATTGTCTGCTTATGTCTCCGATAGCCATATGCACGCAAGGTCTGTCCAGCGGCAGCATCGTCAACTGTGCATACTCCTCCAAAGTAGGAGTCAAATCATGGGTCCCGAATCGGAATACCTATCTATCTGACACCCAATGCTCTAGCATACCCTCTACAAATCCTGTGGGAACCTGAAACATCAACAGGGTAATAGTATGCTGCAGCAAATCATCTACGATCACCATGTCTGATGGTGATATACTATCATACCATGAGCGCATACTAGATACCACCAAAAATGGTGGGGTATGATCAATACTGCTAACTGTCGAAGAAGACATCTGTGTGGGCCTTGTCATAAGACCATCCAGGGGTCAATGCTGAATATCTCTAGACATACATACATATGCATAACATAATAACATGCATGATACAATAGATGGCAATATGATATAGGGAATGAAAACTGTACATAAATTCCTAAGTATATCATTATCTAATACATCTTTGTACAACTAAAATACAGGGAAATGGGGTAAGGCTACCCAACATCTAACAGAGGCTTATCAAAAGATATAGTGAGAATGGGGCGAAGCTACCCAGCAGCTAACAGAGGCCTATCAAAAGAGATAACGAGAAATACATCAGAAAAAGTTAATGGTGTCGATGTCTAAATCATCGATACTGTCCACCTAATGTAACTCCTCCTGAGTCAATGGATCTATATCTATAGGGATGTCAGGCTGATACAAGGGAGGATCTGCACCGACAAAGCCATATGGGTCACTTGAGGGGCCAGAGCCAAAGCTGGAAGGATCAAAAGTATCTACCTCTGAAGGATCTCTACCCAAATATCGAATGAAAAGATGTGTCCGGTCCAGCTGCCGGGTCAATCTGTCAATCTGTGTCACATGAATCGGATATCTGACACAGGCTAGCCAATCAGTTATGATCACGGATCCTGGAACCATATCCCCCATGAACTGTGTGGCGCGGGTCTGAACTCCAATAGTACGAGGGATCCACCAATGCTGGAACATCTCCTGAGACCAGGGGCCCTCTGATAATGTAAACCTGTCAATCCCCGACAATGGGATGTTAATGATGGGTGATTGCGAAACAGGCCAATAACGCCTGATAGGATGCAAGATCGGCATACGGATCTCTCCCATAGTGCTCCTGATAGCACGCTCTCCTAAACAGAGCTCTCATCCTCCATCTATAAAGAGAGGAATCCTACGGGTGGAAATGACGTACTCTACTCCAGTCGGGTACCCATCCTCAAATCCAACTCCCAAATGCTCTCCAGAGTAGGAAACCCATGTGATGACATCTGCTATCAACAACTCCAGCTGTAGGTGACAATGGGTGAAACCCTCAGCAACAGGGACCTCCGCCAGTATGGAATGATGCCATATCTTTCCTCGTGGATAGGTGTTTAAACCTAACACGCTCATATGACGCAAACATTGAAGCCTCTTATAGGCCCAAAACTACCAACATAAAGGCAACATCTGCTGTGAGTCAACACTCTTAACCTATACATGGTAAAAGATAAGAGAAACACTCACTAGCAGAAACGGGTAGAATCCTAACCACGCCTCGGTCAAGTCATGCGATCACATGCACATTCCCCTGAGGAAGTAGGCAAAGGTGTAAGAAACCCAATCATACTTTCCTATACGGTCCACGTGTCGAGTGGCGCTGATCAAAGTGAAGGACACCATAGAGGAATTATATGCTATGAAGCAGCCCCTAATGATCATCAGGAACAATCGCTGAAGAATGTGATCCCTGACTCTCACATAATCGAGTATGGGCTCACTCAATAGCCCGCGCATAGCATCTACGCTTAGAGGACCCGTACGAATAGTCCTGCCCTTGAGCGCCTCTGCCGGAACTCCCAACAAGGATCTGACGGTAGTAGGGGTGATATCCGCTGTGCAAGGCACTGGATCCCCTCCAAACTCCATACCTGTGATAAATCACCAATCCATCGGCGTCATCATCACCTCATAGTCTAGCAAATAGAGTGACTGAGTCTGGTGAAACCACCACTCAGACAATACCCTGAGGTAACCCCAGGGATAACTACGGGGTAGAATGAAGAAGAACATCCCAAATTCCCAGCCATGGACGATCGCTCTATAGTCATCATACAAAGCCTTATACATAGAGTGGATGCTAAACCAGTTCCCTCGAGACAGTGTAAAGCTGGGAACCTACATCAAATACAGATCAACATCAGAATCCTTGACTCCTCATCAATAGGAAATAAGGAAGATTAAAGATCTAACTTCATACCTCGTTTGCGTTCATGTATACTAAAGGATGCCTACTCAAGTCACCTAGAAGATCTGGATTCGCCACTTGAATACCAGGCAATTTCCTACGGGGAACACGTACTGCAGGAGCAGGAACCTCGATCGGTACATCTTCCTCCTTATCCTCAACATTAGGCACTTCAACGCGAATAGGACGTATTACCGCCTCCACTAAACGACGAGGCTGTCTAACAGAACGGCGTTGAGGCTCTTCATAAGCTCTCCTCTGTACACCAGAAGTTGTCCTGCGGGAACTTCTCGGCTGATCCGGATCCATAATATCTGGACAACAAAATAATAAGAACAGAAATCACCAAGTATAGGATAAATTGCGTATACAGGTTATTCTAACAGAATAATAAGAATGGAATAACAGAAGTTCTCTTCATGAATACAAAAGAAATAATACCCCTTACCGTAAAAGAAGAACTGGATATAGAAGTGGTGAAAAAGCAGAATACTTTTCTTTTTTCTCTCTATAGTTTCTCTCTCTAGAGTTTCAGTGAATTCGTAAGAAATAATGAAGGAATGAGCTTCTATTTATAGAAGAATGGACTGCATAGTAACGAATTCATGAACGGTCCAGATTAATTTACTTTTAATCGGACGGTCCATAAAATATTCTAATAAAATAAAACTTTTAAATAAAATATATTATATATAATTATAATAATTGTACTCCCTCCCGACCATGCAATTCATCAATTTCTTCCCCCTCCCCAAATGTCAATCCTCACATGCTAAATATATATATATATATATATATATATATATATATATATATATTATATACACCACCACTCAAATCATCTCTTTCTTTTCTTTTTCTTCTTTACTACCCGTAAACCCCTCCCCCCCCCCCCATTATTCAACTAACATCACCATCATATATATATATATATATATATATATATATATAATAATCATAATAACTTATATAAATAGAACTGAGATAACTTCTACCAACAGTTTTGAAAAAAAATAAGTAAATGGGGAGTCCAAAGAACAAGTAAAATTTACAACAATAACTTCATAAAAATCCTCTCAATATTTTTAACAATATTTATCATCATTATTATTATTCACAATATTAATCGACCAGGTCGTTCCCAGGAAAGAGGGGCTTTCTAATAAAGATTTCTCCCTATTAGCGCGCAATTAGGTGACCAAACCTCTCCTTGACAGAACCTCTAGACATCGTTAATAATGCAAATAATAATATTAACAAATTCGTCATCTCAATTATTGATTTAATAATATATAAAATATCGATAATAATTGAATAAAACTGAATGACTTCTTATGTAAACATCAATAATCAATGTCGTGTGCTACTATGCAACCACGCGTATTACTGTACTTTTACTACCGAGTAGTTCAACAGTATTAACGGTAAAACTTCTGCCGTTATTTTCAATAAAATATTTTTGTCGTTTTCTCAATCCGACAATAATTCTGTTGTAGGGTCCACCAATGATTGTGTCGTCGTACGAATATTTCCTGTTAAAACGAATATCCCCCTACCAATAGAATATTATATAACAACTTGCGTACTTTGTAAAATTTATAAATATTTCCCACAACTATAACAGTATAACAAATTCATTCCATAATATTCAAAAATGATAATTATAGAAAATTCATTTTATTCATAAAAGTTGGGGTCTTACAATCTCCCATTCTTATGAAATTTTGCCCTCGAAATTAGGGTACGTACCTGGTATGTCGAAGAGGTAAGGATACCTTGATTTTATTTTAGATTATAACTCCCAGGTCATTTCCTCAATATCGTGGTTCCTCCATAACACTTTGACTTTAGGTATAACCTTGGAGCGTAGAATATGTTCCTTCTTATCCAAGATTTGAATAAGAACCTCTTCATACGTTAAATCTTCAGCTGTTTCATCCGGTTCTAGCTCAATAATATGGTTTGGGACTTTCATATATTAACGTAACATGGATATATGAAAAATGTTATGAACACGAGACATACTTGGCGGTAAAGCAAGTCTATAGGCTACAGTCCCTACTCGATCGAGGATTAAAAATGGGCCAATGAATCGAGGATTAAGCTTTCCTCTCTTTCCAAATCTCATAACTCCTTTCCATTGAGCAAAACGTAACAACACATGATCTCCAATATCGAATTTCACGTCCTTTCGATGAACATCAACATAACTCTTTTGTCGATATTATGAGGTTTTTATACGTTGTCGGATCATTTGAATCTTTTCTGTAATCATACATACCAACTCCAGTCCCAACAACATTGCTTCACCCACCTCATCCCAGTATACTGGAGAACAACACTTTCTTCCATACAATGCCTTGAATGGAGCCATGCCAATACTTTCTTGATAACTATTGTTGTAGGAAAACTCTACCAATGGTAAGAACTTGTCCCAACTTCCCTTGAAGTCAAGGACACAGAGTCTTAATAAATCTTCAAGATTTTGAATAGTCCACTGATTGTCCGTCCGTCTGAGGATGATATGCCGAACTAAATCATAAATCTGTGACCATAGCTTTTTGCAAACTAACCCAAAATCATGAAGTGAATCTTGGATCTCGATCAAAAATTATGGATACTGGCATACCATGCATTCTTACAATCTCGTTTATATATATATATATATATATATATATATATATATATATATATATATATATATATATATATATATACGAGCAAGACGTTCAAGAGTATAAGTTTCTCGTATTGGTAAGAAATGAGAAAACTTGGTCAATCTATCAAAAATGACCGAAATTGCATTTATACCATGAGAAACCATGTGAGGACCAGTAACAAAATCCATTGTAATGTGCTCCCACTTCCATTCTGGAATTTTAAGTGGTTGCAAAGGACCTTTTGGTACTTGATGCTCCGCCTTGACTCGTTGACAAGTTAAACACCTTGAGATAAACAGCGCTATCTCTGTTTTCATATTGCCCCACCAAAATGTATCTCGAAGATCATGATACATTTTGGTACTCCCAGGATGGATTGCAAACGGTGTGTTGTGCGCCTCCATCATGATTTTATACTTTAAAACAGTGTCTTTATGAACACAAAGTCTTGAGTTGACTTGAAGTATTCCTTCTTCATCGATTCTTGCTTTCGGCATAGCACCTTCTTGTACTTTCTTCCTCATATACACCAGCTCCAGGTCTGTAGCTTGAGCAGCTTTAACTTTATTGATTAAAGTCGGTTCCACTCGTATATTTGCCATCATCACATGGGTCCCTGGAGTCTTTATCTCTATCTCCATCCTTTGCAAGTCATACAAAATGGGCCTCTGTGTTGACAATATCGCACTCGTACCCGCATATGATCTTCTACTCAATGCGTCAGCTACCACGTTCATTTTTCCAGGATGGTATTGGATGGTATGATCATAATCTTTCAACAGTTCAAGCCAACGTCGCTGTCGCATGTTTAGTTCCTTTTGAGTGAATAAATATTTGAGGCTTTTATGATCCGTAAAGATCTCCACTTTCTCCCCATATAAGTAATGCCTCCAAATTTTAAGTGTGAAGAGAACAGCTGCCAACACTAGATCACGAGTATGATAATTCCTCTCATATTCTTTAAGTTGTTGAGAGGCATAGGCTATGACTTTCCCATATTGCATGAGAACACATCCTAACCCTTTGCCTGAAGCATCACTATAGATGACAAATCCCTCCGAGCCAGATGGTATTGTTAGAATAGGTGCTGAAATGAGTCTTCTCTTGAGTTCTTGAAAACTCTTCTCACATTCCTCGTTCCAACCGAATTTTGTATCTTTCCTAGTCAACTGATTTAATGGAGTAGCGATTCGAGAAAATCCTTCCACAAATATCTGATAATAACCAGCTAAGCCAAGAAAGCTACGTACTTCGGTCACTGATTTGGGTTGCCCCCAGCTTTGAATAACTTCAATCTTTGCTAGGTCAACTAATATTCTATGACTTGATACTACGTGCCCAAGGAATGCTACTTCCTCAAGTCAGAACTCGTATTTCTTCAACTTGGCATAAAGCTTATATTCACGAAGCTTTTGGAGTATCAGCCTCAACTGTTGCTCATGATCTTCACGGCTTTTGGAATAAATAAGGATTTCATCAATAAAGACCACCACAAAGTGATCCAAATATTCCTTAAAAACTCGGTTCATCATATCCATGAAGGCAGCAAGAGCATTAGTCAATCCAAAAGACATGACTAGGAATTCATAATGCCCGTACCGAGTTCTGAAAGCCATCTTTGGAATGTCATCGATTCTAATCTTCAATTGGTGATATCCGGAACGAAGAACAATCTTTAAAAAGAATTTGGCGCCTTGAAACTGGTCAAAATAGGTCATCAATACGTGGCAACAGGTACCTATTTTTGATGGTGACATGATTTAACTCCTGATAATCAATACAAAGTCGCATACTCCCATCTTTCATCTTCACGAATAGAACAGAAGCACCACGAGGAGACGTACTAGGACGAATGAAACCGATGTCTAACAAGTCCTGCAGTTGGGTCTTTAACTCCTAAAGTTCAATAGGAGCCATTCGATATGGGGCTTTAGAAATGGGTTTTGTACGGGGTTCAAGGTCGATACAAAATTCAATTTCACGCTCTGGGGGTAGGCCAGGAAGTTCTTCAGGGAATACGTCAGGAAATTCATTAACAATAGAAATATCATTCAAAACTTTCGTATTTTTGTTTAGATCCATGACATGAGCTAAGAAAGCTTGACATCCATTTTTCAATAAACGAATAGCTTTATGGTTTGAGATGACAGTGATTGATTTTAATGGTTTGGTTGCTTGAATTCGCATAATAGGTTGATTAGGAATATGAAATCTAATAACCTTACGAAAATAATTAATTTTTGCATGATGAGTAGTTAACTAATCAATCCCTAGAATTACATCAAATGTAAGTATTTTCAATGAAATAAGATCGACAGGTAATGTGAGGTTACTGATTTGAACCAAACAAGACTTATAAACAGTGGATGTAATGAAGGTTTCTCCCAACGGAGTTTCAACAGATAAGTGAAAGTCTAATTTCTCCGGAGTCAAATTTAAACGTTGAGCACAAGTAGGAGAAATAAAAGAATGGGTAGAACCGGTATCAAATAAGGTATATACTTCGCTAGAGTTTATGATAAGCTTACCCGTGGTGACCTCATTCGGGTTCCTTGCTTTCTGGGAGGTCACGACAAACGCTCTCCCTTGCACTACTGGCTTTGACTTTTCTGGGGTGTCCTTTGGTGCCTCCATCCTAACTGAACTTATCTTTGGTGAACGACAAAATCAAGCTAGGTGACCTTCTCTTCCACAATTATAATATGCTTTGGACGACATCACGCAGTTTGGACTGATATGTCCCTCCCCTCCGCATTTGAAACATATGATAGGTGGTCGTTCTCCATCCTTAATGACGAGTGATGGTGCTGACGTCTTTCCATCATTGTTGAATATCTTCTTCTTAAAATGTCCATTCTTATTGTTTTGGCTATGATTACCACCGAAGTGGTTACTATTTTTGGCATGATGATTCCCTCCACGCTTATTGTCACCGCTTCGATGATTGATATCACTAGTATTATCATTTTGTCGGCTGCTCTCGCGCTCCAATAACTGAGCCCTATTAACAACATCTAAATACAAACACAGTTTATGAGAGATAAGATAATGACGTATCTCTAGTTTCAAACCTCTTAGAAACATTCGCGTCATTATCTCCTCATTATCAACCAAATAGGACGCAAATGGGGACAACTCGGCAAACTTGGCTTCATACTGCGACACAGTCATGTTGTTTTGCTCTAGCTTGATGAACTCTACCTCTTTCATGTGACGAATACTTTTGGGAAAGTACTTGTCGTTGAACAATTCTTGGAATTTCTCCCAAGTCATCTTAAGTTTGGCAGGTTGAGTACGCTTTACAGATTCCCGTCAGAATCAGCCTATGCCCGCAACATGAAAGTGGTAAAGGGAACCTTTTGCTCCTCAGAGCAACCCAAGACATCAAATATCTTGTTGATCTGTTTTATCCACGTCTCCGCCTTAAGTGGTTTTGGCTCTCCAAAAAACATCGGTTGTCCCAGCTCCTTGAACTGCTTGGCAGTGACCGTCTGAGAGTTGCCAGTGTTTCCAACTGCATTTTGGACAGGAGCCGCTCTCGCCTGACGTTGCATGAATTGCATGAAGCCTCAGAACATTCCATCATTCATCATTTGGTCAGTGTTGCTGTTTGCATTATGATTTTCGCCTTCCTGATGCACAATATCCTGATTATTGATCTGTGGAGAATCAACGATCTCCTGTGCTCCATTGATATTCGCATCATTCTCGAATTCCATTTTCAAATACTGCCACAAAACAAGGGTTAATTAACATATCACATATAATCCCTATACTCTAACCAACCAATTAAATATCAAATAAACTTAGGTAGGTCATACTAACGAAGGAATTTCCCGTCTCTCCCTTCTTAGTTCTTGTCTCACATCTTAGCAAGGGATCATATCCCTAAGCTTTGATACCAACTGTGACGCCCCCAAAATAGGTATACATCACCTATTCTGAGTCGCCAAATATATGGTACAAAATTCAAATATAACTTAATTATACAACAGTCGTGTAAAATACGACAAAATACATGCTGTGAGTTTTAATACAAATATTGTCTTCTAGACAATATCCACTCTCAGAATAAGTCCTCATTACATTTATTGTCACACTATTTAACAGAATAGTGAGGACTACAAATGATATAATCTAGACTATCACTCCGTTCCCCGACTAGTCCCGGCTACGTTCTCATTTCCTGAAGAGAACGGTGAAAGAAAGGGTGAGCTCAACTAGCTCAGTAAGAAATATTATGAGTAAGATAATGTAGAATAAATTATCATTAGTCCTCAACAGTGTTAAACTGATAAAATACAATAGACTTCAAGTTTAACTGCAGCGGAATATGCAATCCATTAAAAGAGTCAAGCAAATAATGAAATCTACTATCTTTTATAATTTAAAAAGGTTTTTCATCACTTTTAGTGCTGAGACTCAGCTTAATAAATAATCCACATCATCCCTGCACTACAACCAAGGATATTCATTAGGGTCACGACCACAAATTATCCATGCACTACGGGCCAATGATATTCGTGTATTCATCAATGGTCATGATCATGCCAACAACTGTCCATCAATGCACTACGGGCCAATGAGGGCTTTTACCACATCATTTATAACATTACGATCATGTTTACACCCAATAATCCCTGGTCATAATCATACCAAGTCCATCTATGCACTACAGGCCACAGATCACTTTTAAAAAAATATAAACACGAGGATGATGACAATGATATAAGAATTCAATAAAATAAGTTCAAGAATTAATTTATTCAGGAACTAATAACGTCCAAATTGTCAAAATGATACTTCTTTGTAAAGTAAAATTCAAGAATGCTCAGAAGAATATTTCCATGAAAAGATACTGCATGAAGCGCAAATATCAAGGATATTCCACTAATTTCATGGAGTATAGAAGTCAAAACTTTAACCAACTGAGTATAATAAAGAATGGAATAACATAAGAAATCACCATGCATGCGGTACTTCGCAAAGATAGGTTATTCCAACAAAATAATAAATAACGAAACCAGGTCAGGCGTAAAACGCACAGACAGGATATTCCAACAGAATAATAAAGACAAAACCAGGTCCGGCGTAAAACGCACAGACAGGATATTCCAACAGAATAATAAAGACAGAACCAGGTCCGGCGTAAAACGCACAAACAGGATATTCCAACAGAATAATAAAGATGGAACCAGGTCCGGCGTAAAACGCACAGACAGGATATTCCAACAGAATATTAACGAATGGAATAACAATAGAAATCACCAAGTATAGGGTAGACCGCATATACAGGTTATTCCAATATAATAATAAGAATGGAATAATAGAAGTTCTCTTTATAAATACAAAAGAAATAATACCACTTACCGTAAAAGAAGATCTGGATATAGAAGTGGTGAATTAGCAGAATATTTTTCTTCTTTCTCTTTATAGTTTCTCTCTCTAGAGTTTCAGTGAATTCTTAAGAAATAATGATAGAATGAGCTTCTATTTATAGAAGAATGGACTGCATAGTAACTAATTCATGAACGGTCCAGATTGATTTACTTTTAATCAGACGGTCCATAAAATATTCTGATAAAATAAAACTTTTAAATAAAATATATTATATATATAATTATAATAATTGTACTCCCTCCCGACCATGCAATTTATCGGTTTCTTCCCCCTCCCCAAATGTCAAACCTCACATGCTAAATATATATATATATATATATATATATATATATATATATATATATATATATATATATATATATATATATATATATATATATACACCACCACTAAAATCATCTCTTTCTTTTCTTTTTCTTCTTTACTACCCGTAACCCCCCCCCCCCCCGCATTATTCAACTAACAACACCATCATATATATATATATATATATATATATATATATATATATATATATATATATTCACACTAGCACACACATGCACTAATATATATAATAATATATATAATAATAATAATAACTTATATAAATAAAACTTAGATAACTTCTACCTACAGTTTTGAAAAAAAATAAGTAAATGGGGAGTCCAAATAACAAGTAAAATTTACAACAATAACTTCATAAAAATCCTCTCAATATTTTTAACAACATTTATCATCATTATTATTATTCACAATATTAATCGACTAGGTCGTTTCGAGGAAAGAGGGGGCTTTCAATAAGGATTTCTCCCTATTGGCGCGCAATTAGGTGACCAAACCTCTCCTTGACGGAACTTCTAGACATCATTAATACTGCAAATAATAATATTAACAAATTCGTCATCTCAATTATTGATTTAATAATATAAAAAATATCGACAATAATTGAATAAAACTGAATGACTTCTTACGTAAGCATCAATAATCAATACTGTGTGCTACTATGCAACCACGCATATTACTGTACTTTTACTACCAAGTAGTTCAACAGTATTAACGGTAAAACTTCTGCCGTTATTTTTAATTAAATATTTTTGTCATTTTCTCAATCCGACAATAATTCTTTGTGGGATCCACCAATGATTGTGTCGTCGTACGAATATTTTATGTTAAAATGAATATTCCCCGGCCAATCGAATATTATATAACAACGTGCGTACTTTGCAAAATTTATAAATATTACCCACAACTATAACATTATAACAAATTCATTCCATATTATTCAAAAATGATAATTATAGTAAATTCATTTTTATTCATAAAAGTTGGAGTCTTACATAAACCCATCGAAGCAACTCATCCACGTATCCCTCGCGGGGGTTACAACGTAATGCGACCATTGACACATACATCAATGAAGGTCAAGCAACCTTGACAATGCACCCAGCAGGGATCTATCCGATGATACACCCATCAACGAAGTTCGGGCAACCCTGACATCAACAAAACTGTTGGCAGTAACTCCGACAGAATGAGGGAATATGTTATACACATCCTCAAACAGACAAAGCTTTATCCCCATAGATCTCTTACACACAAGAGGTACCTCTATGGAATATAAGCCAATGTCTAGGATTCAAGACTTTGGTGATAGCCCCAACGTCAACATCCTCGAAGACTTGGATCGCATGTCCAAGCCATTACTGATTTTCATCCTAATAGGATTACCTGACAATCATGTATCATACATTTGCATCATGTTGCTGCATATAGCATATCTTGCTTGCATTTCAAGTGTCTAGGATTCTTTATCCTATCCATGCCTTGCATTTCATGAATATGATAAAGAGGGGCATCTATAGACACTCAAAATTTTTTGCACGCCTGTTACTAACATTGTAGGAGGGCAGATTCATCTTTCGGAGATATCCATGGAAGACAGCTTGCATTCATTCTAGATACTACCAAAAATTCAGTTCCAACCTGGAACACAAACTGGGAGTTTCGTCTCAAACCCGGAACACACACCGGGAATGTCATTTCCAATCTCGGAGATAACCCCGAGGTACGCAGATCAAAAGACCGGCAACAACACCAGAGAGGACAGTTATGTCTCAGCGATAACACCGTGATGCTCAGTTTCAGTCCTAGAAATAACACTGGGAGTAGCAACTCCATCCTTGGTGATAGCCCTAAAGGATGTCATTGCAGTTCCGGCGATAACTCCAGAAATGCTTATTTCAAATACATGCTATCAGCTTCAAGCTTAGACATCCCGCCGAGGCACTCATACCTCAAGCCTAGAGCTAACACTGGGTAGACAGGTTCTCCCACAGATGACCTTGCGGCATTCAAACACTTACAATAGTCCAATCCCAGATGTAACCCTGAGCAACATCTACTTTCAGCTCAAACCGACGATAACCCCGGTGAGGAGTCAAACGTCATCTTACTAGCTCAATGTTTTCTCTCACTAGATGACATCGCGGCATACAAACAAGTAGTTAAATCTTAGATGAAACCCTGAACAACGTCTACTTTCAACTCAAATCAGCGATAACCCCGGCGAAGAGTCAAACGTAATCTTGCCCCTTCCACACTTGTGCGTCGTCTCAACACTTTCTACATACATACATCCAACGGTGTCCCATAAGAACCGAGGAGTAACAATCCCGAGTGACTATTACGCATGATAGTACTTTGGATAGAATTTGAAGCTTGAAGACCATGGGCATGGACCCCTCTTCCCGACTACGTACAACTTCTAATCCATGTCATTGCGTAACTCTCAACACAAGTGGTCCGAAGAAGGTCAGATATACCTCGTTCGGATGCTCGAATTAAAGTTCTGCAAGTTTGAATGGACATTACAATGCACGAGATGACAGGACCCACAAGGCCCGAATGCACCACGACCAGCCGCAGGTACAACCGCGGCTGCCGCAGGTGTACTTGTGACCATCAGTCTATAAATATGAGCCTTGGGGTCAGCCATTTGAGGAGGAGAATGAGAGAAAAAGGCGAGGAAGCCCTATCCATTTTACTCTGTATACACCCCTATTGAGTGTTTCCTCTTCTATAAACATCTGTTAGCTCACATATAGCTATCTTTTTATCTGACGGGAGCTGAGTGTTTATCCATATAAAGTCATAGAAGTCTACTTTGGCAGCCCACTGTAAGTCTTCTCACATTTTATAAAGTCTTCTTCTCATATTAGCACACACTATTATACACATTGAGAGCCGTGTTGTGTGCGTTTGCCCGGACTTCGGTCCGTGGTTTTCATTTTTGTTTGTATATATATACACTTATATATATATATATATATATATTTCATATATGGACTAACATTTTCGAGTTAGGCCTCGATTGAGCCTAGACTTCGGTCTGGAGCATTTATCTGCTTTTATATATATATATATACTTATATATATAATTGTTGTCAGACATATCTGATGAGCCTGGATTTTACATCTGGTGCATTTACTCGCTTATATATATATATTTCTGTTAGGCCCGGAGTTTCCTCCGTGGCCTTTTACAGCTTTATTTACATTTCGTCCTGCCTAGAGTTTACTTCGTGGCAATTGATTGCTTTTACAGCTTTATTTACATTTTGTCATGCCTGGAGTTTACTTCGTGGTAGTTGATTGCTTTTACAGCTTTATTTATATTTCGTCCTGCCTGGAGTTTACTTCGTGGCAGTTGATCGCTTTTACAGCTTTATTTACATTTTGTCCTGCTTGGACTTTACTTTGTGGCAGTTGATTGCTTTTATAGCTTTATTTATATTTCGTCCCACCTAAAGTTTACTTCGTGGTGGTTGATTATGTCCATATATATATATATATATATATATATATATATATATATATATATATATATATATATTTACAGCTTTTATATATATAACTGCTTACTGCCTTTCATACAAACTGCAGTATCATGTGAGCCAAGGAATCAAGTGATCACAAATTCAGTCTACTAAATCTAGATTCGTTTCCCATGATGTACATTTTTCAGCTATGAGCAGCTTGTATATTACTTTACAGTGTCTAAATTTCCTTGGATGGCTGTCATGCCCGTGAGGAGTTTGGCACTGCTGTATATTATTTTCTCGAGAATGCCTCGCATCTCGAAAATAAAAGAAAATAAGCCGAACATTTAATACTAAAATGGAAGTATCAAAGGCCTCAATTACTATTGAGCACAGGGTTTGAAAAACATCTTTTTATAAAACTTCATTACTATATCTTGTTTAAAACTGAATTTTTCTATAAATTCAAACCCTATGTATATAGGTGCGAACGAGGTACAACACTACTTCAAAATAATTGCACATTGATCCACACACATACACACATATTCATATAACAGTTTCTTTAAAAAGTGGCGGTCACCGTGGTAACACAGATGTCGGGGGGTGCCTAACACCTTCCCTCCACATAATCAATCCCCCAGACCCAAAATAAATCTCGATTTCACAAACCCGTTTAGCAGTGTCAAACCACTAGGTCAATGTGCAAACCTTTTCGGTTGTGTTGGTGCAACCAGTTAAAGTGACACTCATCGACATTCAAGTCAAATCATCGACATTATACATGCCGGACCTTTTCACTTGTTTTTTCAAATAAATCTCACATTAACATAAGAACACCAAAGAACAAATAACGAAATGGGACACTCAAAAATCCCGACGTCTACATTAAGTATGTAATGATGTGACTTAATGTAGAATTATTCTATTTTATTTAATTAAATTAAATAAGATATTTGATTAATTGCTTAAATGGGTGTGACATTATTAAACTATATAATAAATAATGTAATTAAAATAAATTAGAAGGGATAATTAATGTTCTTGCCAAACATTGCCTTAAGAACATGGGATCAGTTAAGCCATGATGCGCTTAACTGATACCCATGTTGTGCAAGTTATCTGTGCACGCATTATACCAGTGTTCTACGCCTTTGTTTTCCTAAAACCTAAGTTTGAGAAAACACACACACACACACACACACACACAGAGAGAGAGAGAGAGAGAAAAAGTTTGAGAGAATTGAAGAAGGGATTTGAAGATTAAGGAGTTTTCTTCCACTCTCTAACAATCTAACAGAGAAATTAAGGGGGGTAATTTCTTAACCTATACTTTTATTTTACGTACTTAGAAACTTTTCATAAAAATTGGCTTTTAGTTTCTGTAATTGAATTTTCATGGCTAATTGTTAAATCTACGATGTTGTATATGTTTATTAACGTGTACAATTTAATTATATATGATCTATATGTGTTTTAGAATAATTAATCCATGAAATCATGTCCAAATTGGAGTTTTATAGTTTTATAGAGAAAATATATGAATATGGCTTATAAGTACAAAAATTTATGTTTAAATTGCATATTAATCGGTAAATTGATAAATGATTACGTTTATACATGTAAAAACGAAAAGAACGAAACTTAAATGGACTGATTTGGTCAAAAAACGAGTTTGTAGTGGTTAATTTTGTTAATAATGTTAAAAATAGAGTTTTTCATAAGAACAGTGAAATTACGATTTAGTTCAAGTGATTGTATGAATTAAGTTGTTGAAATCATGTTAGAAAGATTGGGTAATGATCATATATGAATTATAGTATATGGGTATGCTTAAATTATAGTATATGGATATACTTAAATTAATGTATGGACAAGAAAATTGGAAGTTATGGCTCTGTTCTGTGTTTTTCATAGAACGTAGAGTTGAAATTGTGAGAGATTTTTTGGCCTAATTTGGCCTTGTTATGTTCGTGAACTGCAGAAATTGAAGAAATTGAGTCTGGGTAACCCCGCCCCAGGCGGGCATTACCAAACTAAATTACCCCGCCCCGACGGGCAAAAATAAAAAAAATTAAAAAAAATAAAAAATAAAAAATAAATAAATAAAATATTTATCAAATAAAATAAATATTTTAGTTAAAATATTTATGGAATAAAATAAATATTTGATAGAAATTATTATTAAAATATTTATCAAATAAAATAAATATTTTAGTTGAAATATTTATGGAATAAAATAAATATTTGATAGAAATTATTATTATAATATTTATCAAATACAATAAATATTGTAGTTGAAATATTTATGGAATAAAATAAATATTTGATGGAAATTATTATTAAAATATTAATCACATAAAATACATATTTTAGTAAAAATATTTATAGAATAAAATAAATATTTGATGGGAATTATTTTAAAATATTTGTCAAATAAAATAAATATTTTAGTTGAAATATTTATGGAATAAAATAAATATTCGATGGAGATTATTATTAAAATATTAATAAAATAAAATGAATATTTTAGTTGAAATATTTATGGAATAAAATAAATATTCAATGGAAATTATTATGAAATAATTTATTCGAGTGTAATAATAGTAAGGGAATGAAAATTTTATAATTTAATTAGGGTAATGATTTGTTAAATAAAGTGGAGTTTATATTAAATAATTAAGTGAAAATGTAGCTAATGAATGTCGTGAATACAAATGGTATGTGTGTATGATTTGTGGTGAACGGAAGTAGTAATCGTTTAGCTATGCACGAGGCAAGTTCCTAACCCTTGTTTCTTTACATTAAACAAGTTCCTTATTCTATCTTGTTCATTATTGTTCAAGTTAATATTTCATATTAGATGTTATCATTCTTTAAAAGCATAATTCCTGTTATACAATACTTATTCGATTGTATACATCTTGAACTTTATTATTCAAATTGAATATCAATTATTATTGAACCTTATAAGACTAGTGAACCCTTATTAATTCGACTAGTCCATAGTTGATGAACGTTCTAAATTTCAGAACCATTGTTGAGCTGATCCAAACCAAACTTCCTTTAGTGCGGACTCTAATGTCAAACTAAGATGAACAACCCTGTTATAGGGGATTAATTACGCTTTAGCATTAAGATATTGTGTACAGTATGGTACTATGGGCTGATCCCCCTAAGTACGAGAAGAAGAGTCCATAGTCTTATGACTGTTAAAGGTTTCAAGTATAAACACTTGACAACCTAGGACATAGTTCAAGGTCTTATGACCCTCAGAAGTTCTTTTGATTCTTATTATTCATTCTTGATTCAAAAGTCGAGTTTTCTTGTTACAGAAGTTTTTGATTCACTCGCATGTTATTATTTTATTGTTGTATTATTATACTTGTGGGCAATCGTGCTCACTCTTGCATAATAATAACATTATAGTTAAGAACGAAAGGTCCGATGAGCCTTCTACTAGCAAAGGCAAGGGCAAAGCTAATAAGTGATGAAGACTTGTTATTTAATTTTAAGAATTTTATTGTCAAGACTTGATGTTGTTTAAGACTTATTATTTGTTTATGTTTCCGCACAGATGTTTAAGGTTAGTTTGACATGGGATTGTATTTATTATTCAGATATTGTAACCCCATAAGGGGAGGATTTATTTCTATCTATTGTATGGTTTGCATTTATTATGGGTAGATAGAGAGATGATATTTGTACAGTGAACACCAAATCCCTTAGAATTGAAGTATCCGGATTTGGGGGTGTCACAGCGGCCGCGCTGCATTATGACTTGGGAGTGGCACAACCGTGCAGCTCCTTGTCAAATCTAGAATTGAATTTGAGTTTACTTGATTCCATCCTATCGTCTAGCATACATGTATATTAATTCATATCATACACACATGTTTAAGAAGCCTTGGAATAGGTTTGATGTCTCTTATGTTCAATTTAAGTTTATTTTCACACATTATGCTTTTATTTGGAAAACTTCTATTTAACAAGGCTATATAAGTTTAGTTCACAAAGGCTAACCATTATAACCATTACACCACATAATGAGGCTAATAAACCTTTAACACACATGTTCAAAGATATTTAACTCATGTATTCAAAGTTAACATAGCTTAACTCTAGAAAAATCATTTGAAACCATGCTTGAATAGTTCATATCGTGCCTAGCTAAATGGGTGAGCATGTCGGTCATGTATAGAGGAATAAAGTGTCCTATTATGATTGTTCAAAAGTCTAGAATGTAAGTAGAGTAGTTTTTCAACAAAGTTGGTTTTCAAACTTTTAAGTTTTTCTTGAAAATCTATACTAAAATAACCTAACATGTAAAGCAAATTTGAATCACATTCCACACTCATATACAAGGTTCAAAGGACATAAGGTTCATCAAAGGACATAAGATTCATATACAAATTCTTAAAAGTCAGAACTCAAAGGACATAAGGTTCATCAAGGTTTGTTTTCAAAACTTCTAAGTTTTCTTTAAAAACTCAAACTAAAACAAGCTAATGCAACTTACTACATGCAAGGCAATGTGAACCATATGCTAGACTCACATGTATACATATCTAATGCATACACACCTTTCTAGCATATTAGATGACAAATAAAATAACTTTTAAAGACTGACAACCAGCGCGGCCGTGCCACTTTGGGGCACACTCAAGACAGTTTCTATTTTTTTTTTGCAGAAATTAAGAAACAATAATACTAAGCTTGCATACTAAGACCAATATCATGATTCAAAACTTACAGAAACACAATGGTTTAGAGGTATGCACCTTTGATGATTTCTTCTAGTTAGCAAGGAGGACTTGAACACTTCTTCTTCTTGTACCACCTTATCAAAATGAAAGAGTTCTCATTGTAATTTTTAATCTCTCAACTCACAATATCCCTATTGTTATCAGAACTTTAGCAGAAAATTAGCAAGCTTTGCAAGATGAATTGGGTCTCTATTTATAGGAAAATCATTACCTAATAATCTAGTTATTAACCAAAGGAAAAATGGGAGTTGGTGAAAAGTTTCACCAACTCTCCACCTTTATCATGATGAACCTACATGGGTTTTACTTGCTATAATTTTAGTACTTTTGTCTATGAAGAGGAGCTTGATTGGTTGGGAGGGAGTACTACTCATATGTCACATTTTATTTAACCTATTATACATTATGCTAACTAATGGGCACATATACACATAATCATGTAATCTATGTACATAGGGTTACTCCAATAATATTTGAATTGGATTAGAATATAAATTAGTTGGGTACTAACAAGCCATTATTTTTCATAAAACTTATTATTCCAATTATACTCAAATATCATAATGATAATTATCAATATTTATTTTCAAAAAATTATCTTTCTTTCATAATTCTCAAATACACATTTAGTTGATTCACCATGAATCATTATGCCACACAAGGCTTATTTATATAAGCTTAGTAAATTGCATAACTTAAGCTTATTTTCACAATATAGTCTTATATAATAATTATTCACATTATAATATTATTCTTAATATTCCATCTTATATTTTATGCATGAAGTAATTTTATTGAATTAATTATTTATATGCTCACACGGCACATGTAATTGCACATAATAAATAATTAACTAAAATAATAATAATTAGTCCATCACATTATTTAATCCTTTCCTCACTAATTTAATTAAACAATTTCTTAGTCCATCATTATGTCATACAAGGCATATCACATTAGCTTAAATCATTATCACTTCCACCACATTACTTATTACATTCTTAATTTAATTTAAATTGAATTATCACATTTCAAGACACCCAAATATATATATATATATATATATATATATATATATATATATATATATATATATATGTGTGTGTGTGTGTGTGTGTGTGTGTGTGTGTGTGTGTATGTATGTATGTATTCAACATAGATATTCAAACATTTTTATTTTCAATACTAACATTATTTATAAAATTCAAGGATATTACAACTCTTGTTTGGTTAAAATATAAATATCACATCTCCAAGTATATACTTATACATATATACATGCACTCTATCCTTATAACATCTCTTTATTCGAAATTTATTTTCTTAATAAATTTTTCTCATATATCATTATAAAATTTCTTACCTAATCTCTTTCATCGATTAATTCAAGTAAATTTAAAGGTCTCATAATACCTTATTCTTAATATATCTCATTTAATAACTTAAGTTTATTTAGTAAGTTATTATTTAAATAACTTAATCTCTTTTAAATATTCTTCCCTCTTGGAAATACATAAAATGTATATATAACCATTAATATATAAATTATGTACTTCACAATAAAAACATAATATGTTTTTATCACATTCTTATTTTATATATGCAAAGTAAATGTGTGACACCTACAAAACAAGTATACATCACCCATCTTGAGTCGCCAGATACATGGTACATAAATTCAAATACAAGTTAATTATACAACAGTCGTGTAAAATACGACAAAACATAGCTGAGAGTTTAAACAAGAATATTGTCACCTAGACAATATCCACACTCAATGGTGTCCTCATTATAAATATTATCACATTATTCCGTAGAATAGTGAGGACTACTAAAGCCATTTATCCTGGACCATCACTCCATTCCCCGACTCGTCCCAGCTATATTCTCATTTCCTAAAGAGAATAATGAAAGAAAGGGTGAGCTCAACTAGCCCAGTAAGAAATATTATGACTAAGATAATGTCGAATAAATTATCCTTAGCCTTCAACAGTATAACAACTGATAGAATACAATAGACAACAAGTTTTAGATCAACAACTGCAGCGAAAATAAGCAAATCCATTAGAAGAGTCAAGTAGAGCATAAAATCTACTATCTTCGATGATTTAAAAAGTTTTTCATCAACTTTATCACTGAGACTCAGCTTAATAAATAAAATCGAATCATCCCTGCATCACGGCCAAGAATATTTATATAATCATCAATGGTCATGACTGTACCGAATAATCCCAGGTCATAATCACACCAACAACTGTCCATCAATGAACTACAGGTCAATAAGAACTTTTAACACATCATTCGTCACATTACGACCATGATTATACCAAATAATCCCTGGTCATAGTCATACCAAGTCTATCTATGCACGTAAGCCAAAGATGACTTTCATCACAATATAAGCATGAGGATGATTACAATGACATAATAATTCAATAAAACAAGTTCAAGGATAAATTTTAAAGATTTATAATTTTAATTTATCCAGAAATCAATAACGTCCAAATTGTCAACATGGTACTTCTTTGTAGAGTAAAATTCAAGAATAATATTCATGTACCAAAAATAATTTGGATAGAAAAGAAATATATTTTTTCGGGTGAATAGTACTTTGGAAATAGTACCCCAACACGAAAAGTGTCCTGAATACCTAAGTGAATGATACTAGAGTGAATAGTAACCCATGAATAGTACTCCGGCACAAAAAGTACCCCGAATACCCATGTGAATAATACTAGAGTAAATAGTAACTGGGTGAATAGTAACCCATAAATAGTAACTCGTAAAAAAATAACAAAGAAAATGATATTCTATGAGGAGTACAAAATAAATGATATCTTAGACGAGTATAATAGAATATACGAAACTGCAAATGAATTTTCACCCGCCATACGATAATCCACGTAGACAGATCATTTCCATAATTTAATAAAGAATGAATACGAAGGATCATTCACCATGCATGCGGTAATCCACATAGACAGGTTATTCCAACAAATAATCAAGAATGAAATAATAGAAGAATTCACCATGCATGCGATAGACTGCACAGACAGGTTATTCCCAATAGAATAATAAAGAATGGAACCAGGTTATGCGTAATCCGCACAGACAGGATATTCCAACAGAATAATAAAGAATGGAACCAGGTCATGCGTAATCTACACAGACAGAATATTCCAACAGAATAATAAAGAATAGAATAATAACATAATTTACCAGACATGCAATAGACCGTACAGACAGGTTATTCCAATAGAATAATAAAGAATGGAATAACAGAAGAATTTCACCATGTATGCGGTACTTCGCATAGACAGGTTATTCCAACATAATAATAAAGAATGGAATAATAGCTCTCACGAGTATTGAAAAATAATAATTCTCTTCATTAGTACGAAAGAAATAATACCCCTTACCTCAAAAGAAGACTAGATACTAGAATAGTGAGGTAGCACACTTTTCTTCTTCTTTCTCTCTATAATTTCTCTCTATAATAATTGCTCTATAACTTTAGTGAATTGAGGAGAAATGAAGGAAGAATGAGCTTCTATTTATAGGAAAATATATTTTTGATAATTGCACATTTTGGGGCTCAAAATATTATAGTATAATACCTTCCTCTTTTTCTTCATTTTTAATTTAGTCATGCAAGCATTATCAAACTTTCACCACCTCCCCTAATAGTAAATAATGTGAATCAATAGTTCAATCATGTGAATCAATAGTTATAATCATGTGAAAATACGAATTACAGTATATAACCTTCAACTATACCTCCATTTTTAACTTAGTCATGCAAGTATTATCAATCTTGCACCACCTCCCCTAATAGTACAAGAATGTGAATCAATAGTACATATATATGAACAAATAGTTATAATCATGTGAATTAATAGCAATTAATTACTCATTTATCCGATTAATTACCCGATTGGTCAATATAACCTCCAGACATCAATTATTATCGAAATAAATATCGATTTGCACTAACACTAATAATTTCAACATAATGGAACTATCCAATTCATCTTTAATCAACACGAACTTATTCATCATTAATATTATAATTTATGATATTTAACAACTAGGTCGTTCCCAGGAAAGAGGGGGCTTTCCGATAAAGATTTCTCCTTATTGGCGCGCAATTAGGTGACCAAACCTCTCCTTGACAGAACTTCTAGGCATTGTCAATATTTCAAATAATAATATGAATAACTTTGTCGTCTCAATTATTAATTTAATAATATAACATATTATATAAATGATATTGTGACAATAATTGAATCAATAATATGAGAAATATGATGCAGCAATTACTATGGCAATAATTGAATATAACTGAGTGACTTCTTATGTAAGCATCAATAATCAATATCGTGTGCTACTATGCAACCACACGTATTACTGAACTTTTACTATTGGGTAGTTCAATAGTTTTAACGGTAACACTCGCCGTTATTTTTAATAAAAGATAATTCTGTCATTTTCTAACTACGACAATACTTCCGTTGTGGGGTCCACCAATGATTGTACTGTCGCATAGATATTCCCCGATAAAAAGAATATTTTCTGACCAAATGAATATTTTATAACAACTTCCATACTTTGTAAAATTTGTAAATATTACCCACAACTATAACATTATTTCAAATCCACAACATAATATTAAAAAAATATTTTGAGAAATTTAAATTTTTATTCATAAAATTTGGGGTCTCACAATCTCCCCTCCTTATGAAATTTTGCCCTCGAAATTTACGTACGTACCTAGTATGCCGAAGAGGTGAGGATACCTTGACTTCATTTCATATTCCAACTCTTGAGGTATAACCTTTGAGTGTTGAATACGATCCTTCTTATCTAAGATTTTAACACGTATCTCCTTATACGTTAAATCTTCTGTTATCTCGTCTAGTTCTAATTTAATAATGTGGTTCAAGTCATCCACATATTTACCAAACATCGATACGTGAAAAACATTATGAACATGCAATATACTTGGCGGTAAAACGAGTCTATAGGCCACAGTTCCTACTCCATCGAGGATTTAAAATGGGCCAATTAAATTGAGGGTTAAGATTACACCTTCTTGAACCTTCTTCTTCACATTCATCAGATTCGGGTGTGTAGCTTGAGCGGCTTTAACTTATCGATTAAAGTCGATTCTACTCATATATTCGTTACCTTTACGTGGGTCCCTAGATTCTTTAACTCTATCTTCATCATTTATAAGTTATACGAAATGGGTTTTTGTGTTAACAACATCACACTCATAAATGCATATGATCTTCTACTCAACACGTCAGCTACCACGTTCGCTCTTCCACGATAATATTGAATGGTATAGTCGTAATCTTCAACAGCTCGAGCCAACATCTTTGGCACATTATACGATCATTTTAGGTGAAGAAATATTTGACAGTTTTAGAAATGGGTTTTGTACTGCGGTTAATACAAAATTCGATTTCACGCTCTAGGGTAAGGCTAAGAAGTCTTCAGAGAATACGTCAGGAAATTTATTAACGATAGAAAAGAAAAATGTGACTCTCATCCAAGACTTGGATAACATGTCACATTGATATCTATCAACTTGCCACCATTATTCACGGCTTCCCCTACAGAAAGTCTGGCTTCGGTGCATTCCACACAAAGAAGTCATCAGCGAAAGGCTATAGACTCTTTACTTATAGCTTGATATGACTGTGATTGACTTTAGTGGTTTGGTTGTTTGAATTCATATAACAGGTTGGTTATGAATATGAAAGCTAACAACCTTATGAAAAGCATGATGAGTAGTTAACCAATCGATTTCTAAAATCGCATCAAAGGCAAGTATTTTCAAAGAGATAAGATCGACAGGTAACGTGAAAGTGTTAATTTGAATCAAACAAGACTTATAAACAGTGGAGGTAACGAAGGTTTCTCCTAACCGAGTTTCAATCGATAAGTCAAAGTCTAATTTCTCTGGAGTCAAATTTAAATGTTGAGCACAAGCAAGAGAGATAAAAGAATGGGTAGAACCTGTATCTAATAAGGTATAGACTTCGCAAGAATTTATAATTAACTAACATGTGCAAACTTTATTTGGGTTACTCGCTTTTTGAGAAGTCATGAAAAACGCTCTTCCTAAAACCACCGACTTTGTTTTGTCTGTATCCGCCTTTGGTACCACCGTCTCAGCTAGACTTGACTTTGGTGCACGATAAAATTGAGCTAAATGACTTTCTCTTCCACAATTAAAACATTCTTTGGACTGCTGCGTACTCCCCTCCGCATTTGTAACATACGACCGGCGGTCATTCTCCTCCCCTAGAATTTGTTGTTGGTGTTGGTGCTGCTGCCGACGTCTTTCCATCATCATTAAATCTTCTCTTCTTGAATTTTCCACTTCTATTATCTTGGCCATGATTACCACCAAAGTGGTTACCATTCTTGGCATGATAATTTCCCCCACGATGGTTATCATTGTTCCGATAGCCTTTGCCACCAGTATGATCATTATCGTGTTGTTGGTCGTTACCTTTTAGTTGGGCTGGCTCATTATCGCGCTCCAATAAGTAAGCCATATTCACAACATCTGAATATAAACAAAGTTTGTGAGAAATGAGGTATTAACGTATCTCAGGTTTCGAACATTTAGAAACATTCGCTTCATTCGCTCCTCATTATCGACCAAATGGGATGCAAACCAGGATAACTCCGTAAATTTAGCCTCATACTGCGATACAGTCATATTATTTTGCTCCAACTTGATAAACTCCACCTCCATATGACGAATACTTTCGAGAAAGTACTTGTCGTTGAATAGTTCTTCGAACTTCTCCCAAGACATCTTGAGTGTGTCAGGCCGAGTACATTTTACAGATTCCCACCAATAATCTTCCTCTTCATGCAACATAAAGGTGGCGAAGGGAACCTTTTTCTCCTCAGAGCATCCTAAGACATCAAATATTTGGGTGATCTGCTTTAAGCACGTCTCCACCTTAGGTGGTTCTGGCTTTCCCAAAAGCTCTGGCGGTCCCAGCTCCTTGAATTGCTTAGCGGTGACCGACCTTGGGTTGCCATTATTTCCACCTATATTTTGAACAGGAGTCTCTCTTACCTGATGTTGCATGAATTGCATAAAGTCTCTGAACATCCCATTGATCATCATCTGATCGATGTTGTTATTTACCTGAGGATTATTATCTTCCTGTTGCTTATTATCCTAGGTATTGATCGTTGGTGACTCAACGGTCTTATGTGCTTCATTGTTAATCTCAATATTTTCAGATGCCATTTTCAAACACTATCACAAAACAAGGGTTAATTAACAGATCACATATTATCCCTATACTCTGACTGACCAATTAAATACCAAATAAACTTAGGTAGGTCATACTAGCGAAGGAATTCCCCGTCTCTCCCCTCCTAGTTCTTGTCTCACATCTCAGCCAAAGATCATATCCCTAAGCTTTGATACCAACTGTGAAGCCCCCAAAATAGGTATACATCACCCATCTTGAGTTGCCAGATATATGGTACATAAATTCAAATACAACTTAATTATACAACAGTCGTGTAAAATACGACAAAACATAGCTGAGAGTTTAAACAAGAATATTGTCACCTAGACAATATCCACACTAAATGGTGTCCTCATTACAATTATTATCACATTATTCCATAGAATAGCGAGGACTACTAAAGCCATTTATCCTGGACCATCACTACATTCCCCGACTCGTCCCAGCTATATTCTAATTTCCTGAAGAGTACAATGAAAGAAAGGGTAAACTCAACTAGCCGAGTAAGAAATATTATAACTAAGATAATGTAGAATAAATTATCCTTAGCCTTCAACAGTATAACAACTGATAGAATACAATAGACAACAAGTTTTAGATCAACAATTGCATCAAAAATAAGTAAATCCATTAGAAGAGTCAAGTAGAGCATAAAATCTACTATCTTCTATGATTTAAAAAGTTTTTCATCAACTTTATCATTGAGACTCAGCTTAATAAATAAAATTGAATCATCCCTGCATCACGGCCAAGGATATTTATATAATCATCAATGGTCATGACTATACCAAATAATCCCAGGTCATAATCACACCAACAACTGTCCATCAATGAACTATAGGTCAATGAGGACTTTTAACACATCATTCGTCACATTACGGTCATGATTATACCGAATAATCCCTGGTCATAATCATACCAAGTCCATCTATGCACGTAAGCCTAAGATGACTTTTATCACAATATAAGCATGAGGATGATGACAATGACATAATAATTCAATAAAACAAGTTCAAAGATAAATTTTAAAGACTTGTAATTTTTATTTATCCAGAAATCAATAACGTCCAAATTGTCAACATGATACTTCTTTGTAGAGTAAAATTCAAGAATAATATTCATGTACTAAAAATAATTTGGACAAAAAAAAGAAATATATTTTTTTCGGGTGAATAGTACCCTGTGAATAGTACCCCGATACGAAAAGTGTCCCGAATACCTGAGTGAATGATACTAGAGTGAATAGTAATCAGGTGAATAGTAACCCATGAATAGTAACTTGTGAATAGTACTCCGGCACAAAAAGTACCCCAAATACCCGAGTGAATAATACTAGAGTGAATAGTAACCGATTGAATAGTAACCCATAAATAGTAACTCGTAAAAAAATACCAAAGAAAATGAAATTCCATGACGAGTACAAAAGAAATGATATCTCAGACGATTATAATAGAATATACAAAACTGCAAATGGATTTTCACCCGTCATGCGGTAATCCACGTAGACAGATCATTTCCACAATTTAATAAATAATGAATACGAAGGATCATTCAACATGTATGCGGTAATCCACATAGACAGGTTATTCCCAACAGAATAATAAAGAATGGAACCAGGTCTTGTGTAATCTGCACAGACAGGATATTCCAATTGAATAATAAAGAATGGAACCAGGTTATGCGTAATCCGCACAAATAGGATATTACAACAGAATAATAAAGAATGGAATAATAACAGAATTCACCAAGCATGCGATAGACCACACAGACAGGTTATTCCAACATAATAATATAGAATGGAATAACAGAAGAATTTCACCATGTATGCGGTACTTCGCATAGACAGGTTATTCCAACATAATAATAAAGAATAGAATAATAGAAGAATTTCACCATGTATGCCGTACTTCGCATAGACAGGTTATTCCAACATAATAATAAAGAATGGAATAACAGCTCTTACGAGTATTGAAAAAAAAATTCTCTTCAAGAATACGAAAGAAATAATGCCCCTTACCTCAAAAGAAGACTGGATACTGGAATAGTGAGGTAGCAGACTTCTCTTCTTCTTTCTCTCTATATTTTCTCTCTATTATAATTGTTCTATAGCTTTAGTGAATTGGTGAGAAATGAAGGAAATGAGCTTCTATTTATAGGAAAATATAGTTTCGATAATTGCACGTTTTGGGGCTCAAAATATTATAGTATAATATATTCCTCTTTTTCTTCATTTTTAATTTAGTCCTGCAAGTATTATCAAACTTTCACCACCTCCCCTAATAGTAAATAATGTGAATCAATAGTTCAATCATGTGAATCAATAGTTATAATCATGTGAAAATATGAATTACAGTATAGTACCTTCAACTATACCTCCATTTTTAATTTAGTCATGCAAGTATTATCAATCTTGCACCACCTCCCCTAATAGTACAAGAATGTGAATCAATAGTACACACATGTGAACAAATTGTTATAATCATGTGAATTAATAGCAATTAATTGCTCATTTATCCGGTTAATTACCCGATTGGTCAATATAACCTCTAGACATCAATTATTATCGAAATAAATGTCAATTTTCACTAACACAAATAATTTCAACACAATGGAACTATCTAATTCATCTTTAATCAACACAAACTTATTCGTCATTAATAATATAATTTATAATATTTAACAATCATGTCGTTCCCTGGAAAGAGAGGGCTTTCTGATATGGATTTCTTCTTATTGGTGCGCAATTAGGTGACTAAACCTCTCCTTGACAGAAATTCTAGACACTGTCAATATTGCAAATAATAATATGAACTTCTAGACACTGTTAGATCTGGTAGTAAAATGGTGGATGTTTGAACTAACTGATGCTTGTGTGGGTTCTTATGATTGGATTCATAGCCTAATCTAGCCTTTCCTGTCTGACTAAGTATTTGGATTGGATGTTTGATCCCTTGAACATTTTTCCCTTGCCCTTGGCTAGGACAGAAATCCAAGGACATCATTTCTTTACCGACAGATATTACTTCAGAAGAAATTCTTGGCTTTTAGGCTAGAGCCCTCATAGGTTGGTAATGAGTGTTGCTCACTTCAAAGGCTTGAAAACTAGTTGGCTCAACTCCTTCTTTAAGGTTGATCAAAGGCATGTCACCTTGTACATAGACAAGATATTCTGGTTCGACATTAACAGTGACCAAATTGCCATTAATGATGTACTTAACTTGTTGGTGAAGGGTGGATGGGACTGCTCCTACCATATAAATCCAAGATCTTCTCAACAACATATTATATCATGTCGTGATGTTCAACACTTGAAAGGATGTGTAGAAGGTATGTGGACCGATCTCCCCTGGAAGTTTAATTTCTCCTACACCATTTCTTCGAGACCTGTCAAAGGCTCATATGACTATGTGACTGTTCTAGATTCGACTAGGATTGATCTTCATTCTTTCCAAAGTATCATATGGACAGATGTTCAAGGATGATCCTCCATCTACTAATACTCCTTATCACATACCTAGAGGATATCTCTACAATATGCAATGACCAGTTCCTTCCACTGGTATGTCATCATCAGTGAAAGATATCACATTTTTGTTGAAAATGTGATTTATCAATTGATGGAACTTTTCGGTATCCACTTCCTTTGGCAAATGCGCTTCTTCCAGTACTTATGCTAAGACTTTGCGATGATCTTTAGAAGACAAGATCAAATCCATAATGGATATCTGTTGAGCTACCTCCTTTAGTCTCTGCACTATCTTGGCTTTATTATGCCCTATTTTGCTAAGGAATTCTTCATTTTTTTTCCTTGGGCACTTTCCCTTTGGTCTTAATAATTGGTTTTATCACTCGCTGAGGTAGATACAACGGGTTTTCTTTTGATATAGCCGTAATGTCATTTGATGTTGATCCCTCATTTTCCCCATAGTCCCATGGGACTATTTTTAGGCTGATGAAAGGATATTGTGGCCTGCGTGGTAACATTAAAGGTTCTGGTTCAACCACTTTCAAAGGACTCATTCCTTATTTGAGCTTCATTCCTTGGATTGTTAGAGGTATTGCAGGCAAGTCTCCTTCAAAGGATATGACTGCTATAACTTCTCCATCTTTGTGTTTCAGGAGGAAATATTTCCTTTTTTTTGGCAAAATATTACCACTATCTACCATTTACAGGTCACCACTATCAATCATATTTGGATTAGGTGACAAAATGCCCAACAACTTTCTGTGTCATGACTAAGAGTGTTGGAGTGGTATTGGCATATCTCGGTAGAATCAAACCTCTTAGAACGAGGATTGATTGGGGGGTAACAATTTTGTGATATTCCTTTGATTGATCAACATTTGTAGGATCTCCTCCATCGGTTAACCTAAAGGAGTGAACATTCCATTATTTGCATAATCTTGGCAAGCCTAGAATCTAGCTTTTCTTGCGAGTTTTTCTTCCAAAGTTTCATTCTCTTGGAATCTTTGTTGATCCCTTGTTATAATGGAGAGGAGATTTGCTTGCCCCTAACTAATCAACTGTCAGGTTATTTGGTGTTGGTATACCATTAGTTCTGCTTGTTGATCAATCTGTTCTTTGATAGACTTCATTTCTTATTCTATCATAAACCAGAATTCTGAAAAATCCCATTTTTCAAAATTATCCTTTTTTGCTTGGGAAGAACCCCCTACATAATTGAGGTACCTGGAACTTTCTCTCCTCCCCATACTAATCATATTAACTCCCTCCTCATTGTGTTAAGGCAAAGGGTTATCTTGAACATGTGGCTGGTCTGGTTTGTCACCACGACCTCACCACTGTCTATCAAGACTTGGATCTTATACTTCAAAGACCAACATTCTTGAGTATCATATCCTGGAGCCCTAGAATGATAAGCACATTTCTTGCTTGGGTCAAAATTCTTCTTACTTGGATTAGCTAGTGGAAGAAGTTGAGAGATTTTCTTCTGCGCTGTTAGAAGGTTTAGGATACTCTCAAGTGAGTCCCCTAAGGGTGTAAATGTCCTTCGACATTTATCTTCTCCGGCTTTTTGGAATAGAGGATTTGTAGGTGGTGCAGAGGTTTGAAAAGGGGAATAATTTTTCCTTTGCATGGGTAAGTTTTGATTGCCCCTTTGAATTTGACCTTGTAATACCAAGGTTACATCCTCTTCTTTATTTTTATAAACACTTCAAGGATTATTCCCATAACTTCCAACCTGAATGTGCTCAGCTAAGGCTTTTAAGTCAGTAAGGTCTTTAATTTTTCCTGACTTCAACCCCATCTCAGTCATCTCTTCGTGTTTGATCATTTCTGAGAATGGTTTTCCTAGGCCTGCTAGAACTCTCTTATAAAATGGAGTTTCTTGTATGTCGATGAAGGTCATTACCATCTCAGTCTCTATCATTGATGGGATGACTTGAGCAGCCAGATGCCTCCATCTTTGGGCATACTCTTTGAATGACTCAGTATTCTGCTTTTTAACTTTTATAATTTTATATATGTCTGGAGCCATTTATGACTGAAAGCTGTATTGATTTAGGAAGGCATAGGCTAGCTCTTCCCAGCTGTGAATTTTGGAATTATCAAGTCGGGCATACTAAGCTCTAGCCTCTCAAATTAGACTTTTTTGGAATAACTGCATTATAAGTTTTTCATCCTTTACATAAGACCTTAGCTCGCAAATGTATTCTTTCAGATGTGTATAGGAATCGCCTGCCCCATTGTACTTTTCAAACTCAGGACTTGCAATTTGTCAAGATATCAAGCCCCCGAGAATATACAGAGATCTGAATAGGTGATACTTCGAAGGTTTCTAGTCCCTTTGATTGACTGGATGGTTTCCTCCATTTATTGAACTTTATTTCTTATGTCCCTAGTTTCACGATCATCCCTGAGGTTTATAATTTCAGAGGTTTTGTTAATTCCTTTATTGAAATGAGGTTCAGGTATTTGTACTTCCCCTTTTTTGTTAGCACTTTGATTACCACCCTTTGAGGAGGACTCTATTTGATTAGGCGTTGCCTGGCCCTAGGTGCTTTTACTTTGTTCTTTTAGGAGGATAGCCAACTCTGCTATTTAATTCTTAAGTCCTTAAAACTCCTTTCGAGACACGAAACCTGATTCATGTTAGGCAATTTCATCCATATCGATGGATGGACCTTTTGCCTTCTCAGATTTCGATCTGGTAATGGGAGGCCTTGCCTACAAGAAGAGTAGATAATTTAGTCTTGATAAGCATTAACAACATGTATTAATGCAATGTCTTGATTTTTTATGGTTTTTTAATATTTTCCTGCAAAATAAATGTCAGTTATTTTGATGATAGGATTTGATATCTGTACAATAATGGAATTGATAGGGAATGGAAATGATATTTACATTTAATTGATATTTACATGGAATTTGAACTTTATATTGAATTGAAAGGGAAAGGCATAAAGAGTCTTTCCTTCGCGTTTGATTTATCAGAGGCTAGCCTATCCTAAGGTTACTCTCACGGGCTTTTCGGCATGAAGGTTCCCAGATCTTCGCAATCAACTTGATGTGAAGTTATTCCGATCTTTCAATTGGAGCGGATCTAAGTGGTGCCTTTCCTGAGCCTTGTGGGATTAGTCTCCTCTTGAATCCAGTAATGAGCAACCGATATGTTCGCCTCCAAGTGAAAGAATCACACAACATACATTTATCACGTCTCATCGTATACAAAATGAAGAAATTGTGAGAAACACTAATATAAAGTGTAGTAAAGAGACACTCACATCCATTCAATATAAAGACATCATTTTACACACATGCACAAAGAAGGGAATCAAAAAGATTGAAATGTGACTTAAGACCTCGACCATCCCCAGCAGATTCGCCACCTGTCGAAGTCGGAAAGATTTTGATCTCCCTCTTCCTAATGTTGTCTCTAACCCTTTATGTTTTTTATGTGAGTTGATTTGATCTTGAAGGGTGAGATTTTCAGGAAAAGGATCGACATATAATGTCGACGATTTGAAAAGATTTGATTTTATTGGTCCGAATTAGACAGAGCTGCCAGTTGGTATGAGTTAAATTGTTATACAAAATCAATCGAGTTTTGAAAGGTTTTGCAATATGGCCCAATTATTGGATTCTGTTTAATTGGTCTTAGAAACCAATATTTCATAGAGTTCGGGAGCTTGATTAAGTGGAGGGGGGAGGTTTTAGGCAACTTCCGTGAAACACAGTTACCATGCTTTTTTGATTCTTTAATGTGTGTATGTGTGTGTGTTGCAGTTAATTGGTCATAAGTGCTTTATTTTTAAGTAGTGTTATGCCTCTTTTGCACCTATATACAAAAGGTTTGATTTATTGAAAAGTTCAATTTTAATACAAGGGATAAAATAATGTTTTGAAAATAGGATTTCAAACCCTTATGCTGTGACGGCCCCAAATTCGGGTACTTTCTACCCACAGATATGGTGCTACACGGTACTACTAACTATACATTCATCCCAAAGAAACAATATCAAAATGCTTGTATTTACTGCATTCTTATTACAATAATAATAATAATAAATCATTTCCCAGGTTCTGTAACCTTTACATTCTTCGTTCATCATAATATAATTCTTACAAACATACTACTCTATTATAGGATAATCTACTTATCCATCTTAGCCTTGCCTTTTTCCCTACTGGGACCCTCAGTTCGTTCAACCTTAGCTGCAATCATATAATTCAAGCAAGAAGTTAGCATAACTAGCTCAGCAAGTCTAGCAACATATTTTATAGATACCACATCGAGAATTATATGATTTTTCTTCAATAACTGAACAAGTAGCTATGAAGTACTATGAAACATTAAATAACACTTTTCATTTCATAAAGACAATTCCAGAGTACTTATAGTGTCTTAGGAATTTTGAGCTGGTCAAAAGACCATGAACATTCTCGTTTGCTTTTCATTCATAAAAAAGGACAACCCGACACTAAGTCCGTAAGTCTGATATATCTTACGAGCACTTCTAGATGATCATCCTATAGTACTCTATGTTGATCAGCATTCATTTGTTAAACGCATTTATGTTTAAGTTTTTTGGCAACCTCACGTGCCCATCAAATAATCGATGTGAAATACATTTTTTTGTTCATACACAAGCTTACTTTTGAAACTGTACCAAACAATTGGAATAAGATAACGTTAACAATACTATATTGAAAGACTTGTAAATAAATCAATCAAACTCATAAGATTAGTCTAACCGAGTTAAAACTGGCATCAACTCTTTCATAAAACAATTCATGTATCTCATAACATGAATCACAGAAAACTTGGCTAACATGAAGGTTAGACAAACATTAAGAAAACTTGCCTTCAAACGTCTTCAAATAAAAATTCAACAGTTCTTGGTCTTTACAGCCTCTACATGATATATTCACATAGCACACTGTAATTAGCTACCAAACAATCTAATCACATTATTTTTACCAATTTCTTTCTCTTCTATATCTTAATTGAAATTATTTGAATAATAAAAGTCATTTTAACTTAACTATCTTCCATTACGGTTTATTAACGTTCTTACGTCACTAAACCAATACTCAACTATCATTGGTTAATTACCAATATTGAATATAATTTACTTCCTTATACAACGCGTTCTTCGTTTAATTTCTAAAAAAATGACATTCATCTCCTAAAGTCATCACTATATATACTACATAGGAATGGTCTTGCCATGTATATTAATTTTATACATACCGCATAGTTGTTCTACCAATAATTTGGGTTCAAAAACTAACTTAGTCAACTTTTTTCCAGTAACCCCCACCCCGGCGGGGGTTTGTACTTTAAAATTTCCCACCCCAGTAGGCCCTGCTCCTGTTAACAAACTAAGTACCCCCGCCTCGGCAGGGGTTTGGCTCTTAGGAATGCCCGCCCCAGCGGGGTCCATTCTGTTAGTCCCTTAAGCTCTTTTTCTTGCAAGGTCTTTACGCGTTCGTTTAACATTCGAGAGCATTCCTAATCCATTTTCTTCGTTCTAGGTGAATTCAACCATTCTTGAGTCCACGATTCTTAAATACATTGTTCTACATTATGCCATCGAAAAATAGAGTTTCTGAATTAAACAGTGAGTTTTGACTACAAATTCAAAAATTCTACGATTTCAACGTTTAATGCCTAATCTCGTAAATTTCACCATAACTTCATTACTCGAGTTTTATACACCAAATCAATGGAACCAATCCATTGATTCATCGTCTATAACCTAACCAAGCAATATGCACATAACCTATGAAGGATTGTCTTCAATTTGTCCATCAACAAAATCATCGCTTAAAGGTTTTCTTCGCTTAAGCTTATTTAAACGCTTGTGATTCTTACTTATACATGGCTTATCAATGTTTTAACTCACTAATAGCTATCCTTATTACACCAAAAGAGACATGCTCCACCAATTCATGATTCTCTACAAAAAATGAATAGAGAAGGATTGAACATTACGGTTTTACAAATTATTACCTTAATGTTCATCACATTCTTGATTAAAACTTGGATGTTTCGCTTCAAGCTCACTTGATTACTTGATAACTCAATTTTGTCTCTCTCAATATATATTGGTCAATGTTTGTAAAATAAACAAATGAACTAATCTATCTTCCTTATATAAGAAACCAAATGGAGGGCAAATTAGTCAAGTAGTCCACCTCCTTACTATTCATTTCTTAGCAACCAAGTAAAATCCACTTTACTTGGCCACCAAGTGAAACTACTTTACTTGGTCACCAAGTGACCGACCCACATGGGTTGCCCCCATGGGCTTTACCCATGTGGCGACTAGTGATCCATCGGGTCGATCCGCGGTTCGATTTCTTGGTTTGAGCCTTATAATTAATTCATATTGGGCCTATCTTGGGCTTGATTTCACCTAACATTGGGCTTGACATAATCCAAATCCAATTGGATTCTATAAAGTCCAATTACTAAGAGTCCATTAAGAACTAATCGTATTTTACTCGTACAATTCACGTATTTTCTTCGTATAGTATTTGTACAATATTCGTATTATATGTTGTAATAGTCTTCATACTATACTCATATACTAACTAGTATCATACTCGTATATCATATGTATAATAACCCTAATCATTATACGCATTCAAATCCTTCACGGAACTCACTTTCCCTAACCCTTAGGTTTTAAGTCCGCAAGCGAAAACTCTGTTTGCCATAACTAAAATATTATTGGATTTTCCATCTCGTCTTAGAATTTTATCATTACGCATTTCTTAGAAATTCAAAATAAATTCCCGAGCAGAAATAGATGAATAGTGTTTTAACGGAAATTTCTCGAAAAACTTTTATTTTAGTCTTGGAAATTCAAAAAAATTAATTCTAGCACATAGCCAGAATCCTAAATTCATCCGCACATTCTAGGTCATAGAATGACCTTCAAATAGCTTACTCACATAAATAATCAATTAAATTTATTTAATTCAAATAATCTAATAAGAATTTAATTCACATAAAAATCTGATTTTCTCCGGCGTTACATTATCTCCCTTATAAGGATTCTGTCCCCAGAATCTTGATACAATTACATAAACAAATAAGGAATTTTTTTTATTTTACTTTCGAGTTCCCACGTTGCTTCTTCGGAGTTGTGGTTCCTCCAAATTACCTTCACCGAAGGTATTATCTTATTTCTCAAGACTTGTTCCTTCCTATCAACAATCAGAATTGGAAGTTCTCATACGTTAAGTCTTTTCTATTTGAATAGATTCATACTCTATTACATGTTTGTAGTCCGGTTTATAAGGACGTAACACAGACACATGAAACATAATGTGTATTTGTTCTATCTCTGGAGGTAAAGCTACTTCATAAGCTACCTCTCCTACCCTTCTTAAAATCTCAAAAGGTCCTATAAACCTTGGACTCAACTTCCTTTTCTTTCCAAAACATATCTTCCATTTCCAAAGGCGACACCTTCAGAAAGACATACGATCCTACCACAAACTCCATCTTCTCCCAGTGAGGATCTACATACTTCTTTTGTCTATCTTGAGCTGCTACCAAGCGAGTACATATTAACTTTACCATGTCTGCCGTTTGTTGTACCATCTCTGGTGCCAACATTCGACGTTCACCTACTTCATCCCAACACAGTGGAGTTCTACACTTCCTCCTATACAACGCTTCGTAAGGCGGCATACTTATACTAGCGCGAAAACTATTGTTGTACGCGAATTCCACCAAAGGCAGATGTTTGTCCCAACTCCCTTTGAAATCCATAACACAAGATCTCAATATATCTTCTAGCATTTGAATTGTCTGTTCACTTTGTCCATCCGTTTGCGGATGATACGCTGTACTCAACCTCAACTGCATTCCCAGCTACTCTTCCAAACTTCTCCAAAAATTCGATGTGAATCGTGGATCACGATCTGACACAATCAAAACAGGTACTCCGTGTCTTGAAATAGTTTCTTTGACATAAAGTTTAGCTAATTGCTCTAGGTTATACTTAACTCCTATTGGTAAGAAGTGAGCCGCTTTCGTCAACCGATCCACTATTACCTAAATAGCGTCGTATCCCTTCCTTGCCTTTGGAAGTCCCACCACAAAGTCCATTGTGATATGCTCCCATTTCCACTCTGGAATCTCTAGTGATTGAAATAACCCGCTTATTCGTTGGTGTTCATCCATAACTTTTTGGCAAGTTAAGCACTTACTAACATATTCTGTTATCTCTCTTTTTATGTTTGTCCACCAAAAGTTCTGTAGAAGGTCTTGATACATCTTAGTACTCCTTGGATGTATCGAGTACCTCAAACTATGCGCCTCACTCATTATCTCTTCTTTTAACTCAAAATTTTCCGAAACCCAAATTCTTCCTTCAAAACGAAGTAATCCTTCTTTATCGAGGTTATACTCAGTCTTCTCTTCATCTTCCATCCTCTTCTTCACTTGTTCGGATTCTTCATTGCCTAATTGCACTTCTTTAACTCGTTCCATTATGTTTGGTTGGGTCTCCATTGTGTATAACATCTCTACCGTTTTATTTGGTAATTTAACTTCTAGCTCCATTCTCGCCATCTCCGTTACTAACTCATTTTGAGTCGTTAACATTGATAGCTTTTCTCTACCCTTCCTACTTAGTGCATCAGCTACTACATTTTCCTTTCTTGGATGATATAAGATATCACAGTCGTAATCTTTTATCAACTCTAACCATCTTCTCTGCCTCATATTCAACTCATTCTGTGTGAAAATACAATTCAGACTTTTATGGTTCGTGTATATCTCACACTTCTCCCCGTATAAAAAATATCTCCATATTTTTAAGGCAAAAACTACTGCTGCCAATTCTAGGTAATGAGTAAGATAGATCTTAAAATAATCCTTCAACTGACGTGACACATACGCAATGACTTTTCTATGTTGTATGAGCACACAACCCAATCCTCTATACGAAGCATCGCTATAAACTACGAAATATCCCGTATCATGAATTTAACTAAGCTCATTTAGAAGGGGGAGTTGAATAAGTGTGGAAGCAGTCTATGACCAATTTTTAAACTTTAATTCAAACTATTAAATCCAGGCTACTAGATTGATGAATTCAGCTTGCTGAATTAATATGGCCTACCGAATTGACTGATTATTTTTTTAAGAAAATATTCTGCTAAATCTATAACTTAAATAAAATACTTGGTGTTAAAGAATTATTTTAAGATAATAAAAATATTCAAATTTTAATTGTTAAGATAATTGAATATCTTATGTGAGTAATTAAAGTAAAACAAGTAATAAAATCAACACTAAGATTTTTTACGTGGTTCAGCTATTACCCTCTATAATAATATCCTAGTCCACATCCAATACCAACTAGTATTGGAGACTCACTTTATTTATTTCTTTATAAATAAAAACTGATTACAAAACATATTCTTACAATAATTAATAACAATTAATTTCTCTTGAGTACTCTTGCTCCTTTTGCACCTATTCACTCTTCAAGTACCTTTGCTTCCTTGAACCTATTTGTAAACCTTTTTCTAATCCACCAGGATTAATACCTTTAGACTACACTTAGTCTAAAAAGAAAATTTAAATACAAATATAGAGGTCTATAATCAATGCAAGAATAATCAATTTAACAATTTAAAGGCTCAACTAAAAGCAATGATCAATTAGCACAGAAAGATAATCAATTAAATCTTACCATTACCAGCTAAAAGAATATCAGAAGTATAATTGCTCAGCTGATAAAAAATTACACCAATTAAAACAAGTTGCTAGGTAATATCAGTAATTAGTGCAAATAGAATTTCGTGAGTTATATTAATTCCATACAAGATTAACGAATTATATAGCCCATAAGTTACCGTTAATACTAGAGATTACTTCTGTTTCTATTAGTCCACAAAAATCGGATTGTTAATATATTACAAATAATGGAACAACCTCCAACGGTAAGGGATGAAACAACCCACAACGGTAAGGAATGAATATTTATCCAGTTAACAACTCAATCCTATACTTTTGGGATAAATATGAAGACCCTTTAAAAAATAATCCACTTAGATAACAAATTTGACTTTATCTCTCTTATTTCATAAAGTGGCGTGTAACACAAAAAGTGGCGGGTAACATCGAAAGACTTTTCCAATTAATCAAGGTCTTATAGTTCCAAGTATATCCATAATCACTTTTACTTGAAAACCGCACAAACTCATCATATCATAAAAGATGTGCTAATTTTTATCTTCTAAGCATGCACACTTAAACCACGTGTATGCATATAACTGAATTCATAATATAACCCAAGGATATCCAATACCAATTTATAATAGCATGCGAAACATATATCAAGTAATAAAATATAAAGACATACACATGTAACATATATCAAGTAATGTTTTATAAAATAATGCTTTAAAAAATCTTTGTACTTGATATATATATTTAATCTAATCTCAAGTATTTATTTTAATATTAGGAAAAACTTTTTTCAAAACTTTTCATTTAAGACATATATGATTAAATTCAAATGATATATCCTAGAGCCTTTAAATGGAAAATCAATTATTATGCAATTGACCTTACACTTGGTTTTCCTAGTAAAGAAAAACTTCTTCAACCACTTGAAAATTCCACCAATGTTCTTTATCACCATATACCTGAAATGCCATGAAACAATTTAGTATATGAATAATTCATCATCAAAACTCAAGGATGGAATATAACTAAGTCAACATTCTCCCCCTTTTTGATGATGACAACCAAAGAATTTAATTTCCATTAGCTCCCCCTAAAACCATGCATATAATATAATTAGCCCCCCCCCCCCCTAAATCCATGCAATTAAATATAATCATTTCAGGAAACTCTACATAATATTAATCTAACTAAAATCCAATTTTTAGTGTATCCTGAAATTTTAAACAACCTGTTACCTGCAGTCATGTTAGTTCATCAAATATCAAATATCAACTACTAACATAACAGATATATTAGGTTTAAACCAATGTTAAAATCCCAAAATAATAAAAAAAAGTCTGGTGAAGCACCAAACCAAAAACCAACATAATTTTAGTCTACCAAAACCCCAAAAAAAACAAAAAACTTAAACTTCTCCCCCTTTGTCATCAAACAAGAAGGGAAATAAAGCCATCAGTCAAGATCTACCACTGCTACGCGCTGAGCAGCCCTTTTTATGAAGTAAGGGTGATGATTAGCACGATGAATCTTTTCAGCAAGGGAGAGATCAACAACAAATTGTGGAGGATGGGGAATGAAAGTCGTATGTGGCATCGACACATCAAGAAAATCACCCATATACTCAGCTAGCCAGTTACAATGAACCCATTCTGTATATATAGCTTCGAGCCTACGTCATTGAAATGCAAAGCCATTAACTCAGCCAACTCACCAACTTGATTGCTAACAAATTTAATCTCCTGACTCAATTGACAAGCATTCCGATTGAGTCTCTGTTGTTTGACCTCTTCTAAAGCAGTGGTTTGTAATTCAAACCCTACTTGTAAGTCAATAAACTCATCCTTAATGTTTTTATAAAGTTTGTTAATCTCAGGCACACCCAAAGGCAGTTTGCCTTTCTCCAATATAGACATACGATTGTTGAGACTAGACATCTCAAGTTGCATTTTTTCTTGATTACCAATAATGACTTTTAACATATCAACAATCTCAGAAGGAGACTGGGTAGGTTGCAGAATAAGGGAAGATGGAATCGATATGGGAGGAATAGGAGTATCATAAGTAATACAGATAAACTGACCATCAGTCAAAGTAATACGTGACATTTTTAGAGTACTAACACTGATTGAATCAGTCATAGCAACAGAAATTTCATCGTCAAAGGAAATTTTAAAATAATTAAAGAAGGTGGTCAAACTGGCACTATAGGGCACACAGGTTTTTGTTTTTCACAAATAACTCATCATTTGATGTAGCAACATTTGAGATAGATTAAAAGACATACCTTTCAAAATCATAGCAACAATTATCAAATCCTGATAGGTAAAATCAGCACCTCCTCCTAAGCGTGGCAAAAGATTATACCTAATCAGATGCTGAAGCACACATGCAAGAGGAGAAACATCTACTGTTTTGGGGGTAAAAACATCATTAATCAGAGGATTATCCATGACAATTTGTAATTGTTCCAAAGGAGTAAAAGGAAAATGGACAACCCCTTTTCTAGTAAATGGACAGACACTCGTGAATGGAATGTTCAGAATGCTACCAAAAATCCCTGATAGTGAAATATAGTGATTTTCCTTTAACAAAAGATGTGTAAAAATCTCCATGACACTCCAAATTAGTATAAAACTGTTGAACTAGTCTAGGAAATGCAAATGAGGGAGGAAAAAACATGGAAGAAATACCACATGATTCAAACAAATTTTTCAGAGGAGACTCCTGGTAGCAGATTTGGTCAACAGATTTTTCATAAACAAATTGTTAACGCCAAATTTTGTACGCTTGACGAAATCACCAAAATAGTAGGCCAAAATCACGCTAACAGTTGATGGAGTAGTTGATTATATCAAACTCATAAAATACATTCACATAAACATAAATAAAGAAATATAAAGTATGAACACAAGAATTTACGTGGAAACCCAATTGGGAAAAAACCACAGGTAGAGAGAGTAATCCACTCTAATAATATTGGGAGTACAAGATGTGTATTTGTGTTATATCTCTTATGTGTTGTCTCTCGTGTCCTCCTCCAAATCCTAGCTTGTAGCCGTATATATAGAAGCCACCTCCCTCCGCATCCAACTAGGAAAAGGACTCCTTTTGTAGAATCACATTATAACTACTGAATCCAATTAGGAGTAGGAGTCCTAATTAAATCTCCTTATCCCACCAAATAAGGAAACACAATCCTATTTTAGTAAGGACTCTCCACTGTCACAATAAATACATATGAGCCATCACCAGATCCGGACCATTAAATAGATTGGGTTGCACCATGGCTAGACCCAAATAATCACATCTCAACATTGCCCCCCCCCCCCCCCAGTCTCTTATTTATAAGGAACTTAAAATAAGAGAGTATACAAATTTTGTCACACACAAACACCATAAGTGTAAGACCCCGAAAATTTTTAAATAAAAAGGAATTTCCTTTATTTATTATTTTAAAATAGTAAGGGTTGATTTGATTAATGTGGAAAGTTATGGGTAAAATGCGCAAATATTTCGAATAAACAGGTGGTTATAAAATATTCATTGTTGTCGGGGAATATTCGTTTGGTCGTGGAATATTCTTGCTGTCGGGGAATATTCGTACGACGGCGCAGTCTTTTGTAGGTCCCATAACGGAAAGCGATTGGATGAAGAAAACGACAAATATAAGTTGTTTATAAATAACGGCGTAGTTGTTACCGTTAATACTGTTGGAATACCCGGTGGTTAAGACACAGTAATACGCGTTGTTGAACAGTAGCACACGGTATTGCACCAATTATTGATTCTTACGTAAGAAGGCACTACTCAATAATGGTTACAGTAATTACTGTTCATTATTTTATTTTATTGATTCAATAATTGCTGCATTGATATTTTATATTACTGTTGTTTCAATAATTGTCACTACACAGTATTTTTTATTATCGAAGCAATAATTCATATTATCTGAATAATATTATTATATAACATTATTGGCAATGTCTAGAAAGTTCTGTCTAAGGAGAGGTTTGGTCACCTAATTGCGCGCCAGTAAGGAGAAATTCTTATTGGAAAGCCCCCTCTTTCCTGAGAACGGCCTGGTTGCTAATATTGTGATTCTGTAATATTATTTGTGAATAATTAAATTATTGATTTATATGATGAGGAAAATATTGATTTTATGTGGATATAGATGGAGAAAATTTTTAATGTGACAATTGTTGAAAATTAATATTTTATCTTTTTCTGATAAAATAATTCATTTAAATATATTATTTTAATAATATATTAACGGTGATATTTTTATAATGAATGTGGGGTATATGAGTATATGAGGAGGAAGAGTATTTTTGTGGCATTAAATGTTTAACACATATTTTATGTGTCGGTGGACCCTATTTATTGACTGAAATTTGATTATAGCCTGTAAAATCGCTCGTTTGTGGATTTCGGTCAATTTCTGTTTGGAATTTGGAAAAACTTCCTTCTGCAAAGTTGTGCAGAATTGAATTTCCTATAAAAACTCGCGAGATTTGAATTTTCTGACAAAAGGGCTATTTATTATGAATTATTGAAGTTTCGGAGTTTCAAAATAATTGATTTTTGGAAGTTTAAAATATTTTTAATAATAAAAACGTTTTTTATTTATTTTTCTAGAAGGGAGCATGTGTTCAATGACTGATTTCAGATTTTAAGGTTGGCGTAGAAGATTATATATATATATTAATATTATATTAAATTTTCTGCTTTGGTGTTCTAAGCAATTTCCTATAAATAGGTGCTTAGGTTAGAATTGAAAATCACACCAGAAACTGAAGTTTTCTCTCTCTATATTATCGAGCATATTCTTGTGAGTATTTTGAGTATACTTTGAGTATTGCTATACGGTGCAAGTTCAAGTCATAGCTTATATCCGGTGTTTCAACTAGAAGTACTGTCTTTCGAGGTAAAGGATGTTATTTTCTTCTCAAATGATATTATTTCTTCAATATCATTATGCTGAAATATTGGTTGGAACTTTTTATCAAATTTGGAACTTTTTCATGTCGGGGTTACTATTCATGAGTTACTATTCACGAGTTACTATTCACGAGTTACTATTCACGAGTACTATTCACGAAGCGTGAAGATGTTTTTTGTGAAATTTCTATCTTTTGGTGTCGGAGTTACTATTCACGTATACGTCACTATTCACGTATACGGCACTATTCACAAATACGGCACTATTCACCGAAAAATGAAATTTCTTCTTTTTGTCCAAAATATCTATTCTGGATACTAGTTTTGATTGGATCTATGTTTTGATCATTCTTGAATTTTACTTCAGTATGATTATTTATGAAGTATTTTTGAACTCAGATTGTTTAAAGTACGAATCATTAATACTTGTTATTTTGTTTCACTGGATTCGTTTCCTTTAAAATATTTTTCATCATCCTCAGTCCTAAATGATGGTGTTACTGAATATCTTTGGCCTGTAGTGCAAAGATGGTTGATTTTATTATGAATATCTTTGGCCCGTAGTGCAAAGATGAACAGGTGTTGAGATGAACATGAACAATTGATGAATATCTTTGGCCCGTAGTGCAAAGATGAACAGGTGTTTAGATGAACATGACCAACTGATGAATATCTTTGGCCTGTAGTGCAAAGATGAATATTTGATTTGATTTGAGATATATATTGATTGATGTTACAGGGATAAAATATTGATGATGAACATTTAAATTCATAGATGATAGTAGATTTTATTCTCTACTTAACTCTTCTAATGAATTGTTGTTTCCGCTGCAGTTGTTGATCTAAAACTTGTTGTCTATTGTATTCTATCAGATTTTTCCCTGTTGAAGACTAAGGATAATTTGTTGTACATTATCTTAGTCATAATATTCTTTACTGGGCTAGTTGAGCTCACCCTTTTCCTTGTTGTTCCATTTTTTCTCAGGAGGCGAGAATGTAGCGAGTACTAGTCGGGGTATGGAATGAAGGTTCTAGAGAGAGTTGTTTAGTAGTCCTCACCATTTTTTTTGTAAAACTATGTATCAATAATTATGATGGGGATTTATTTGCATGTGGATATTGTCTAGATGACAATGTTTGTATTCAAACTCACAGCTTATGGGTTGTAAAAGTTGTAGTTGTTTCTGTACCATGTATTTGACAACTCAGAATGGGTTGGGTGGAATGGACCTATTTTGGGGGTGTCACAATAAGCCAAACAGAAACTTCTGACTCTCAATATTTTCGCACCACTCCTCAATTCATTTCTAAGATATACATAAAGATCTGCAAGCCATGACCCACGTGCCACTAGCCATAAACCACGAGCCACGTACTTTGAGGCATGAGCCACGTGCTTTGATCTATGAACCACAAGCAACGAGCCAAGTGCTTCGAGCCACGAGCTTCGTGCTTTGAGCTACGAGCCACGTGCTTTGAGCCACGAGCAACGAGCCAAGTTCTTCGAGCCATGAGCTTCATGCTTTGAGTCACGAGCCACGTGCTTTTAGCCGCGAGCTACGTGCTTTGAGTCACATGTCACGAGCCACGAGGGTTTAAAACATGTCTTGGCTAGATCTTCTCCATTTCAATTTCCCATTTTCTTCTTGTAAGATCTCGGCTTTTTTCAGAATGCTTAGAATATTCGATTACTCAAGTTCGGCACCGCTCAACAGGAAGTACGTCCTTTGCCTGACTAATTTCAACTGCAGTCTTCACACTGGCATGCAATACTCCACCTTCTTATTGTTCACTTCTTAACTTTGGCTAAGTCAAAGACTTTAGACCTGACATTATGCACAGTTGTTTATAATTACTTTTATTTAAAAGCAAGTACATGGGCTTTACCCTAAGCCTGAGCGCACAAGGCAACCATAAGCATGTATAATAATTGACAAAAAGTTATATATTCCACTACTATTCTTTTTCATGGGTTAAGACTTAGCAGATCCGTATATAATAATTGACGAAAAATCATGAATTTACTGGCATATATATATATAATATTTATTTTATAAATAAAAAAGAATCACTTATCTTCTTTGGTGAATCGGTAATTTTAAATCGACACTAGAACAAGTGTCTTGTTTCCCACAGACGGCGCAAATGTTAAAGCCAAATTTTGTACGCCTAACGAAATCACCAAAATAGCAGGCCAAAATCGCGCTAACGGTTGATGGAGTAGTTGATTATATCAAACTCACAAAATACATTCACATAAACATAAATAAAGAAATATAAAGTATGAACACAAGAATTTACGTGGAAACCCAATTGGGAAAAAACCACGGGGAGAGAGAGTAATCCACTATAATAATATTGGGAGTACAAGATGTGTATTTGTGGTGTATCTCTTGTGTGTTGTCTCTCGTGTCCTCCTCCAAATCCTAGCTTGTAGACATATATATAGAAGCCACTTCCCTCCGCATCCAACTAGGAAACGGACTCCTTTTGTAGAATCACCTTATAACTACTGAATCCAATTAGGAGTAGGAGTCCTAATTAAATCTCCTTATCCCACCAAAAAAGAAAACACAATCCTATTTTAATAAGGACTCTCCACTGTCACAATAAATATATATGGGCCATCACCAGATCCGGACAATTAAATAGATTGGGTTGCACTATGGCTAGACCCAAATAATCACATAAATGTTCGGGAGCATTTAACTGACCTTCATGTGGGCCGAAGGACTGACATTAGAAGGACTTTAGGAGACCATTGGGCTGAAGCCCATGGAGAGGTTGGAGCTATTCGGGTCGGCGTCTGAGTCCTTTTGGATCAGAGCCTCATCTTAGTGGATGTCTTCAGGTTCGGTATCCAAGCCCCTCGGGCCAGAGCCTTACCCTGTCGTGTGCTGTTCGGGGTCGGGTATTTGAGTCCTTTGGGCCGAAGCCTAGACCTTATGGTGGGATTGTTTGGACCTGCACAGTGGGCTCTCTCTCGTGCAGAGTTTGGGGTCCTAGCCGTAATTAAATAAGGTAACTCCAAAGGTAGTGATTGGATTGGATTCCACTTGCGCCTTTTAAGGAGATTGTGTTAGACCCGAGTTATGGTAATTACCTAACTAAGACACCTAGTCCGACTCGGAGAAGGATTCAAAAGGTGATGAGTATTATAAATACAAGGCCAAGGTTACAATTAACAGGTAATACCTACTTTTGAGCACTAAACACTTAGCCTCCGTTGTTAAACCTTGTGAACGGCCTGTACTTATTCTCACACTGGAGCTATCTCCCGGCGGCACAAGCCATCAAGCTTCTGTGTGATCTGTTATTGTGCAGGTTCTAGCACGTGGATTTTATGATTGGACGCACCGGCGAAACTTGGCGTTAACATTGGCGCTAGAAGGAGTACGCTTAGTACTTAATCAATCACAGTCAGACTTTCCCGGTAAGAGGCTATAGCGAGCATGCAGTATGCTGTTTCTGACCACGAAAAGGCCAAAACACACCAGACCACTCAGGTGAGAGGGTCGATGAAAGATAGATTGGGTTCCATAATCTAGGGAGATCAGGTGGAACCGCCTGCCTCCCCTCAGCGAAGACTCTTCCATGATGGACAGCGTACCCCTAACCAAGCTAGTTGGGTAGACGAGAATCACTCACGGGCACTGGAGGTGCATGGAAAAGGTCGAGGCCAGGGCAGCCAAGATCAGAGAGAGTTTATCCTGCAGAAGAAGATGCAACATAACAAAGATGCCATGATGGCCCTGCGTCTTCAGCAAGACGAACTTGAGTGGCAGATGGCCAATATGGCTGGAGAACATAAGGCATCCTCAAAGAGGCGTAGGAATTGGAGCCGATCCCGGTCACCCTGACAGGGAGAAGCAGATAAGGAATGGAGTAGGCATCGAAGCCGCTCGAGGGATGGCCGAAGCTGAAGGAGGAGCCATTCAGCAGAACGACGATCAGAACATCCAGGCAGATCGAGACCGAGGAGGAGGGACGTGACTCCTGAACATGGGTTGGACAGACCCCGATCGTCCCCCCATGAGGAAGAGTCCAACCCCTCGCTCGAAGGGTGGCAGAATTAGAAAAATTGTTGTTGGCAAAGAACTCGATGGGGGTGCCTACAGCTTGCATAGGGTCGCCCTTCTCACCCAAAATCAACAACATGACAATTGATCCCAAAAGGAAGATGCCCCCGATAGAGACCTATGATGGGCTAGGGGATCCGTATGACCAGTTAGACGAGTACGATAGGCTGATGAAGTACTACGGATACTCGGATGCTGCCAAATGTCACATGTTTGCAACCACTCTGAAGAAGAGCTCCCGAGAATGGATGTGAACCTTGGCAGTAGGGTCAATTAATTTATGGAATGATCTTTGGGAGAAATTCCATGCTTGATCTGGGAGTAACAAGAGGCGAGGAAAGATAACACCGTCCCTCATGCAGGTCAGACAGAAATCGGATGAAAGCCTAAGACAGTACGTCAAAAGGTTCCGAGAGGCTGTGGGATCGGTAGCAGAGTTAAACTCCCCACAAGCCCTGGAATTTTTCACTACTTGTCTGGACATCGGGAAGTAGAAGAAGTTGATGAAGGATTTGGTGATCAACCCTTCGGCTGACTTGACAGAAACTTTCCACCGAGCCGAGGGTCACATAGCAATAGAGGAGGCGATGGGGAACTTCAAACCGCACTCCCAATCTTATAAGAAGTCCAAGGATTGAGATAAGCAGAGTTATCAGAAGTCAGATAATCAGGGGAGGTTGGATAGTTATAGTAAGAAAAACTACAATGGGGGAGGGTCGGGCAGCGGACGGCCACCCTTCCCAAATAAAAATGTCAACAAAGTCTACACTGCCCTCAACATAGACTGGGCTAAAATATTGGAGGAGATACGGAACAAGCCCTTTTTTGAACATGTCAAGCGATCTTAAAGCCTACGAAGAGGGGTCGGGACAAATATTTTGCATATCATTAGTGTCGGGGGCATACGACAGAGGAATACAACAACCTGAAAGATCTAATAGAGAAGAACGTCCAGAATTGGCAACTGGTGCAGTATGTGGTCGGTCGAGAAGTTTTAGAAGCCCCCCGGGAGGAGAACAGGGACCCGACTCAGGAAGCACAGTCGCAATCGCACCCACAAGCCCGAGGGGTTATTGATGTGATATCGGGTGGGTCGGTAGGGCGTGTAACCGGTAGGAAGAGGAGCGGGCATCTCGAGGTCGTGTTATCGGTAGCTGGTTCATCGCCCAGAAAGGATAGGGCATATTCAGGAGTATCCATCTCTTTCTCGGATGAAGACTATCCTACCGACCATATTAAACCACATGATGGGGTGCTAGTAATAACTGCACAGGTCGGGCCAGTAGACGTGAAAAGGATGATGATCAATAATGGATCCTCGGTCGACATATTGTATACACATGCCTAACAGAGGATGGATTTAGAATGTAAGAAGATGGAATTGGGTGGAGAAGGCCCGTTGTACAGTTTTAGCGGAGACCCAGTGCATGTCTCATGGACCATCGAGTTATTAGTCAGGTTCGGCACAACCCCTCAGCAAACGAAAATAATGGTGAAATTTTTTGTAGTACAAGTGGATTCGGCCTACAACGCCATCTTGGGCGTCTATACCTCACTCCAAAATCAAGTTTCCTACACCAAACGGCATCGGGGAGGTAAAAGGTGATCTGGACATTGCCCGAAGGTGTTATCAGAATACTTTGATTTTCTCAGGGGTCGGGATCAGTATATAAAAATAGACAATGACCATCGAGATAGAGCCATTCACCGAGAACAGTACTGAACCCATGGTACTGCCGGCAGAAGAGACAGAAGATGTGGAGTTGATACCGGGGAATGTAGAGAAATTGATCAAGATTGGGGCAGGGTTAATAGAACCACTACGGATATGTTTAGTGGACTTGCTTCGGGTATACGACGATATCTTTGTTTGGGAACCTAGCGACATGCCCATGGTGAGTGAGTCGGTGGCGCAACATAGGCTGCATATGGACCCAAAGAGAAAGTCGGTTATATAGAAAAGAAGGATTTTTGCCCCGGAAAGGCAGAAGATCATAGACGAAGAAATCACCAAACTGCTGGAGGTGGGATTCATCTTCGAGATTGACTACCCCGAGTGGTTGGCGAATGTGGTATTGGTTCAGAAGCAAAACGGGAAGTGGAGATTATGCATCGACTACACAGATCTTAATAAGGCATGCCCAAAAGATTTCTATCCTCTACCCAACATAGACCAACTGATTGATGCCACTTCGGGGTATGGCATGTTAAGCTTCATGGACGCTTTATCGGGATACCACCAAATTTCGATGAACAAGGATGACATCCCGAAGACAAGCTTCATCACGCATCGGGCCATATATGCGTATCGAAAGATGACTTTTGGATTGCTGAACGCAGGGGCAACTTATTAACGGATGATGAATTTTGTTTTCAGAAGGCAGCTAGGCCGAAGTATGGAAGTGTACGTGGACGACATGATCATAAAAAGTATGTCAGTTCAGGATCATTTTGAGGACCTCGAAGACTGCTTTGAAATGGTAAGAAAAGACAAACTAAGGCTGAACCCAACCAAATGTACCTTCGACTTGAGTTCAGGGAAATTTCTGGGATATTTGGTCAGCAAAAGGGGAATCGAAGCAAACCAAGAGAAAATTACAGCGATCTTAGACATGAGGTCTCCAAAAACATATAAAGATGTACAGAGGTTAACGGGCCGGATAGCAACCCTTCAGAGGTTCGTGTCAAGGTCGGCAAAAAGATGTTTACCCTTTTTTGACACTCTCAAGGGGCCGAAGAATGAGAAAATTTTTCAGTGGACGTCGGAATACGAAGACACGTTCCAAGGGATCAAAACATACCTATCTTCGGCACCATTACTGATGAAATCGATCCCTTTGGAACCCTTATACTTATACTTGGCTGCGAGCCCAATGGCAGAGGGGGCGGCGTTGGTGAGAGACAAAGGAGGAAAATAGTTCCAAGTATATTATGTCAGTCATATTCTTCGGGATGTAGAGACAAGGTACCCGAACCTGGAAAAGTTCGCATATGCCTTAATAATTTCTAGCGGGAAGCTCGGGCACTATTTCCAGGGTCGGCTAATAGTGGTGTATACTGATCAGCCGTTAAAGAAGATTTTACATAAGCCAGAGGTATCAGGTCGGTTGGCCGTATGGGCGATGGAATTAACACAGTTTGCTATAGAATATCATCCCTGAACGACAATTAAAGGGCAGGACTTAGCAGATTCCGTGGTAGAATATTCCTTTACAGAGTCAGACATGAGCACGGTGGCCGAAACTCAACAAAGGTCGACCTCATGGACGTTTTACGTGGATGGATCATCGACTTCGGGCATCAGTGGAGCAGGGGTCATTCTGATAAATCCCGAAGGGTTCAAAGTCCAACAGGTAATCCGATTTCAGTTTACGTCCACGAACAATGAAGCAGAGTATGAGACCAGCACGACGAATGTATGTTATGTGATTCCTCCTCTAGGAGGCAAACTCGTCTGATGTTGATTACTGGACTCAAGGGGGCATTCCCCCGCGAGGCTCAGGAAAGGCACCACTCAGATTTACTCCAATCAAAAGATCGGATCCATTCCCATTGATTAGATTGCGAAGATCTGGGGACCTTCATACCGAAAAGCTCGCGAAAGTAACCCTAGGGTAGGTCAACCTCAAAGAAACCTAACGCTACGGGAAGTCTTTTCATGTTTTGTTACTCCTTTGTATGCAAATGTCATCCGTCTTAAATTGATCATCATATATCTTCATATCCTGTCATAAAACAACTAACCCATGTTTTGCAAGAAAAGATTAAAAAATCTCAAACCTAATGCATTGCATAAATGTAATAACCCGAGATTTTCTATATAAAATAAATAAGAAATTTTGTGTATAAATTTTTTTTTATTTAATGACGAGACTAAGTGTCAAGTAAAGTGAACGATAAATGTGAATATATTTATTTCTTGAAAAATTAGAAATAATTTTGGAATTATTATTTACCACAAATTATATGGTAATAAATTTATGTAAGCAGGAATGTTTTTATTAATTATTTTCCATGAAAACATTATTGAAAATAATATATGAAGTGATAATTAGATTTATATAATAAATATTTTATTATATGAATTGCTCAGAATATTTAAGTTAACTTGATTATTGATGTTGTGTACGAAGAATAAGTCAGATATGAGATCCAAACCCTGGATTGGGATTGTGGGATTGTGATCAAGAGATGAGAATAATAATATTATATTACGATTTTACAGTAATATAATTACGTACTGTGTATGTTCGGACAGATAATATTGAACAATGACGGTCAATTAGGTCATAGCATATTACCATGCTGTGAAACCCTAATTATTAAACTCAGTTATGAGATATGACTGAGTAGTGACTGTGTATATGAAGTTACTGTGTATAAGAATATTGGTAATTAGAAGAAACCCTAATTACTATTGTACGTCACTAATTAGGAAAACCCTAATTATTATAACCTTAACCGGTTGAAGTTAGAAACCATAACGACTATGTTAATAACATACACAGATAATTATAGAACCCTAATTTTAATTATCGGGTTTAATTTCGATGTTATTGTATAAGTGTTTTAATTTACCAAAGGATAGAAGTTAATTCGTAAATTATATGAATTAAATCTAGTGATTAAATATTACATTTAATTGCCTTGTACAAGATTGCCTTGAAATTATATGTGAAATGACCAAAATACCCTTTTTGGCAAAAAAAAGGGTATAAGAACACTAAACCTAGAAATCCTTTGATTCGATGTTATTTAATGCAATTGACTGTTTAAAGTTGTGTAATAGGATGTTAATTGATGATATGGGTTGATAAATCAAAAACCCATAACATCAAAGTACACGAATTTGAATATTTAAGAAATTTGGAAAATTTTATTTCTGTGATTTTTTCGTCAAATGTCAGAGCTTATAGATCTTTGATCGATCATGATTTTTGTTGTTTTTAAGTTGTTATGTGTAGCGTGTTATATGGTCTTTAATCTACAAAAAGAATCAAGTCCATATCATGTATAGATTAGAAGTTATAGATGGTCAAACATGGTTGACCGATAATGATAAATTGTTTTTGGGCAATCTGTAATGGGGGCATTCTCGTCCACTTTTTGTGCTTTAAAAGGTTTGGGCTTTTGATATGTTGTAGTGCACTGAGTTAGGAAGCCATAGGCTTTGGAATGACCTCATTCCGACCTCGGATGATGGAATTACGGTGATTGGAAGGAAATGTGTCAAATTTCTCAAAACTGAAAGTCAGCAGCGAGATGTGCTATTCGGGACACTGTTTCGATCAGTTAATGTTTCCAAAACCTTCTGGACTTTTGGTATGTTGTATTACACTGAATAATCTTTCCATAGACTCCGAAACGGAATAAATCCGATATCGGAGGAGAGAGTTATGACATTTCAAAGTAGTAGTGTCTAAACTGTCCAACAAGTGCGGTGCAGTCCACTTTAACGGAATTTCTGGGCTGATGTGTTCGGAATTTGGAAATGGTCAAAGAATAAAAGTTGTAGCCCCAGAAGTTAGCTTCGCGTGGGCTCAAGAATCGCTCAAAAATGTTTTGAAACGAAAAAGTTATGACTGTTTTAGTGAGAGAGGGTAAAGCTGAAACGAAATTAAAAATTGTTATGAACGTCTACTTTTGACGCACTGTTTGGGTTACCTAATGAACCCGAATTGGGTAATTCGTATTTTTTAAAAATACTCTGGTATACCATGTATAACATATCCAAAGTTGGGAATGTTCTGATAAATGAGCAAGGCATGAGAAAATCGCAAAATGAGCTATGGAAAGATTAGTTTAAACCAAGTCTTACATCGACTAAATTGAGAAGTTCACCATTTTCTAAAGTTATAAATAGAAGGGCTTGGCCTTTGTTTCATTCACCAACAATAAGGCTTCCAATTTTTGAGAAAGACTTTGTTGGGGGAGGACTTTTTATAAAGATCTCCTTAGTTAAATTTTGGCGTGGAAGTGCGTATTCAGTTTGTGGAATTCGTATTTCCGGGTATGTTTTCTTATTTAATTTTTGTAATGTATTTAATTGTTAGTTAAAGTTTGAATTTTTGAAGTTTAGTTAGTTTGTTAATAAACTAGTTAGTTTACTATGTTTATTTTGGCTTGGAATTGATTATGTAAATGAGTTATTTGTGATGACTTTTAAAATTTTGTGAGAATTTCATTAATTAATTATTATTAATGATATTAAAGTTATTTAATGATTATATTAAATAATTTAGTTTAGAAATGATTTTAATATTATAAAAATCATTTTAAATGAAAATAAGGATTTAAAAATATTTTAAGTTATAATTAATAACTTTTAATATTTGGATAAATAGTACATTAATATTTAAATATTAATGGTAATTATTTAAAAATGATTTTTATTATTTTAAAAATCATTTAAGGGTAATATAAATGTTTTAAAAATAGTTTGAGTTATTATAAATAACTTTTATATTTTGGCAATGGTTTCATTAATAGTTTAGTATTAATTAAACTATTAATGATAATGGAATTGTTTAATGTTTAAATCATTTAATTATGATTCCGATATTTGAAAGTTATAGCCGGCCAAACTAGCTGACTTGAGAACCGATTATGAAGTTATGAAGCTTTGAAGAACACCTATAGTAACAGTCATACCACTATAGGCCCTTTAGTGACAGATTTGAATTATTTTAAATTTTTCAATTTCTGGAAATTCTGAAAATGTTTAAAAATAAAATGTCTGATATTTACAGATGTTGAGTTATAGAATAAGAGTCTAAGACTCAGTATTTTCCCGATAAAGCTGTCGGTACACCGACAAATGTCAGACCTTATAAAAGAAAGAAAATGCTACTGTAAGAGCATGGATGAGATATTTGAAAAATGTATAATAATATTTCAAGTATAGAATAGGAACTAAAAGTATGATCACTGTGATTATGTGATTAGATTATGTGCTAACTGTAATAGACAGTACTATGTGTTAAGATATATTGTTCCAATCGAACGAATGATCTGATTATTGATAGGTTGTGATAAAGAGATAAAACCTAAGTTGAGATTTGTAATCAGCGAATCAGGCAAGTATCCTACCTTTGCATTTCCTTTATGCAATGGGCATGAGTAAGAATGTTTCAGAATTATTCTATTCCTGTACAGATTATGTACGCTTTGATTATCAACATGTTAATTCAGATATATATATATATTCTGTTCATTGATTTCTAAATGGTTATACAAGTGTCCCCACTTGGATAATCATTGCATTTATTCACATGTTGATACACCTTTGTCAATTACCGGTATATACATATATGTTAAACTACATAGTATTGTTGAGCAAGATTAAAAACCTTCGAGTTTGGAACCAGACATGTATGAACATTTCTATATGGGAAATTTTTGCGCCCAAGGCGGATAGAGTGAGCGATGAATTTCGTTCAAGTTATGTAGTATTGATTAATACAAGGTACAACGGGGCTGATCACCCTCCGTGCCCGTAGATTATGACGGTTTGAGGATGGATTTCTGCTAAACTTTTTTGAAAATAAAAAAGAATGTTCATAGTATATTTCTTAAACCCTATTCAAGGGTAAAGCCAGAGCCAAATTTAAAGAATTTGAAAGAGAGTTGTTATGTGAATTTTTTATCAGTACAGATTACTTCACAACTTTCAATTCGTTGTAGAAGTGTTATGTAAAAAGAATACTTATATTCTTTCAGCTTATATATATAATTGTTATTACTTGCTGGGCACTCAAATGCTCATCCTTGCTTAAATTAAATATTTTCAGTTATGTATGAGCAACCTGAAGGCTCAGGCACGAACAAGGAGAAAAGAAAGTTGTTCGAATGAGTTATATTATGAGTTAATGGTTATAGTCAGTATTGGTATCTATTCAGGTATCGTATGGAATGTATTTGAAGGTTTCGTACCTGGGGAGTAAACTTTGATGTATGTAAATTAAGTGTGAATGTAATATTATTATTGCATTATTCAACTTATTGAAATGGTATCGTGAAACACCAAGTTCGGGTTTTAAGTACCTGAATTTGGGGTCGTCACAAGTTGGTATCAGAGCTGTTGGTTATGAAGCTTAGGTAGGAATACCTGAGACTAATAACCGTAATGATTGCGATAAGTACTAACTCATATAGAGTTAGTTGGTCGATAAGATTCAAAGATGAATCTCGGCGAGTGTAAAGACACAGAGTTCCCTAACTCTGATAACAAAGTTAAACAGTAGTGGGGAATAGATTGAGTCCAAAAGACTGAAAGTGCAGTTATGAGATATCGTAAAATAAAACGATCAAGATATAGAAGTAAATCGTAATATATACGATGAGATCATTCCGTGATCTGATAAGGCTATAACAGCCGGAAAGAATCAATCTGTTGATTGAAAAGTTTACAGCAAGATTGTTGTGTATGAATTGTACTATAAATTAGTACAGATCCAGAAGAGAATTATAAATACGAATTAAATTCGTATGGAGAAGGGGTTAGTGTTAGGTGGGGATTCAATTGAGGACTCATGTCGGCAGCTGAGTTGTATGATTCTTCGTATGGGAGCTGAATTGTACTTGGTGAAAAACCACTTAGTTTTTGGCACTGATAATCATTGAAATGTTTATGTCGCGCTATTTGTTATATGCACATTAAGAGGATGACTCAATTCTCAGGTGTATAACAGGTAGATAGGTCATAAATAGAGAATATAAGATTAAGTACGAGTTCTTAAAACTCCTACTTATGAGACATTCTTGACTCATAATTATATGAAATGTTTATGAACACCTCAGTGAATGGGCGCCAAAGGTCTGACTAGGATAAGTTCTTAAACTCATATGATTGTGGCAACTTATGAACTCATAAGTGTGGTTTGACGAACTGGGTATAGTTATGTGTGAATGAAGAATTGAGGATTATAGGAACAGATAAACTGTTAAGCAAATGATTATTAGTAAAGGTGTTAGGTTTTCCTAAACTCCTAGCTATGCTAAACTTCGAATTTTTGACATCAAGCTAAATACGCACTATGTGCTTTTGAAATCAGAAATGTAGACTCGTAATCATTTTTGAAACGGTTTAAAGTACGGTCTATGCTACTTATTTCGGCTAGACGCAAATGATTTGAAATGTCAAAAGTTATTTTTATTTATCACCTATGTACCATGTAACCTGGTACAGAGATGATAAAAAAATGATGGAGTCATCAATGCAGTATTACTTAGTGGGATGTGATCTCAGGATCGTCAGCCCACTACGGTATGATGTAGTATGATAAAATCACCAAATGACAGAATCCTCAATGGACTGTAAATATAGTGCGACATCATGACGTCATTCTCGAAAAATGTTTTCAAAAAGTTTAATTTGCCAACGGGGTTTGGCTATCCTTAAATAATTCGATTGAATTGAATTATTAATATGAGTCTATGCTATTTGAATCAGCTAGACTAATGTTTATGAAAACTCTAAGTGTTCATTGAAAGAAATTTCCCGAACCAAATTGTTTGGTGTGGAATCCTATGATAAGACTGAGGTGAACAATGTTGTTTGGATAAATGATCCAATCTAATAGCGTAAATATTCGCTAGGTATGATTAATACGTTATGCATGACGTAGGGGTACAAAAGGCTAATCACCTAAAGTACTATTAATGGTAGTTTACCTTCTTTGTGATTGTAAACATATCAGGTAATGTTTTGTTTTGCGGTATGAATACCGTTAAAACTATGTGTTCATGGTCTATATAACCCCTCAGCACAATTTGAAAACTTTTACTCTTGTGAGAAGTGTATTGGGTAGAATGTGATGATGGATATGAAATAGTGTAAACTCGTTGCGTACGAGTAGAATCTGAGATGATTAAATAAAGGTTATTGTGACAACCTAGTTTTGTGAATGTTTAGAATATGTAAACTCCTAGTGAGTAGTTATTGTAAGATGTGAAGATAGAAAAGTTGCTGCGTCAGACGTTAATGGAATCAATGGAAGAGCAAGATAAGCTCAAAATCCAAATTGACCAGATGGAGTCTCAAGCAACACATCGAGTGCAGCTCCGAGAGGTAATAAAAAAAAGAGAAAGATAGAAGATCCTGACTTAGGAAAACCTGATAAGAAGAAAGGGAATAAGATATGTTATATTTGCGGCCGTGAAGGACAAACCTCTCCTCGTTGCCCCGACTATAGGAAAGGTGGATGTTTTAATTGTGGGATGGAAGGACATCGAGCGAATGAATGTCCGAGAAAAAGGTTTGGTAAATAAGTAGTATGGGTTATGTTATGTAATATGTGTGATAAGTAATGAACTATTTTCAACTTTTAGGTTGGTCGAGATTTTAAATCCTGACTTTCGTAGTCAAAAAGGGATAGCTGTTGATTAAAGCAGGATGTGCTATGTAAATATTCGATAAATGAATATGAATCTAAGTTTGAGAAATGAAACGAGTTTAATACATTAATCTTATGCAATAAGGTTTAAAATGTAAGGGTATAATTTATGGTTTTATTTAACCAGATAATGCCGCCAAGACGTCAAACTCGAATCCAAAGGATAGAAGAATCTACTAATGCTGAGGAACGACAGCCAGAACTGATGCAAAACTTTGCAAACATGGTAGCTCAGGCTATGCAGCAGGGAACACCAGTTGCGGGAAACCAGCCAGACAATCGCTTTGCAAAATTCAAAGACTTCAAAGCCGTAGGACCACCAGAATTCAGAGGATCAGTTAACCCTATAGAAGCCCAGACTTGGGTGAACGAGATAGAGAAGGCGTTCGTAATCGCTAGAGTAGATGCGAGGCAAAAGACCGCTTTTGCCACTTATATGATGAAAGGGGAAGCTAACTTTTGGTGGGAGGCAAATAAAACTCGAGCAGGAGAAGAAGAAATTACTTGGAATATGTTTAAGGATTTATTTTTTGAAAACTATCTCTCTGTTAGTATGCAGTCTAGAATTGAGGTGAAATTCCTGGAGTTAAAGCAGGATAACATGACTGTTGCGGAGTATGCCGCAAAATTTAATGAGTTGGCTAGGTTTGCTCCGCATCAAGTGGATACAGAGGCTAGGAAGGCAAGGAGATTTGAGCTGGGTTTAAAACCCTGGCTCTACAATAAGGTGTCAGTACTGCAAATCAATACTTTTACAGCACTCATGGAGAAGGCTATCATAGCTGAACAGGGAAGTGAGGCCATGAGCCTCTACCACAAGGAGAAGAAGAACAAAGGCAAGTCAGGAGGAGCAGTAAAGATAGAAAGTAGTAGTAGGGGTGAGAAAAGAATGAGGAATTTTTCTGAGAACGTGCAAGTGAAGCAGGTAGTGCAGTGCAAGAACTGCGGGAAGAATCACTCTGACGAGTGTCTGAAGGGCAAGTTTTTATGCTACAAGTGCGGGCAAGAGGGTCATATCTCTCCCAACTGCCCCAACTCAAGGATGATCAGTGGATGCTTCATATGTGGATCGACTGAGCATAAGGTGAGGAACTGTCCACAGAGGGGAATGGAGGCAGGAAACGTAACCACGGGGAGAAACAGTGGGACGTTAGCAATTTCAAGACCAAACTCAACCAGTAACCCAACGAAAGTAACTTCGAGGGTTTACAACATGACGGTCCAGGATACGGTGGCAGCTGGAAACAGAACTCCAGATGCTATTTGAATAACTTATATATCTTATATTTCTGCTTATTCGGATAGACAAGTGTTATGAAAAATAATTAAAGATCAGTTCGATCAAGTATGATCGAGATCTACGTACAATGATTATATGCTATGTACCCTTCTGCATATGATTTTTTAAAGCGGTGATTCCGGGGACGGAATCCTTATAAGGGAGGGTGAATGTAATAAACCGAGATTTTCTATATAAAATAAATAAGAAATTTTGTGTATAAAATTTTTTTTATTTAATGACGAGAGTAAGTGTCAAGTAAAGTGAACGATAAATGTGAATATATTTATTTCTTGAAAAATTAGAAATAATTTTGAAATTATTATTTACCACAAATTATATGGTAATAAATTTATGTAAGCCGGAATGTTTTTATTAATTATTTTCCATGAAAACATGATTAGAAATAATATATGAAGTGATAATTAGATTTATATAATAAATATTTTATTATATGAATTGCTCAGAATATTTAAGTTAACTTGATTATTGATGTTGTGTACGAAGAATAAGTCAGATATGAGATCCAAACCCTGGATTGGTATTGTGGGATTGTGATCAAGAGATGAGAATAATAATATTATATTACGATTTTACAGTAACATAATTACGTACTGTGTATGTGCGGACATATAATATTGAACAATGACGGTCAATTAGGTCATAGCATATTACCATGCTGTGAAACCCTAATTATTAAACTCAGTTATGAGATATGACTGAGTAGTGACTGTGTATATGAAGTTACTGTGTATAAGAATATCGGTAATTAGAAGAAACCCTAATTACTGTTGTACGTCACTAATTAAGAAAACCCTAATTATTATAACCTTAACCGGTTGAAGTTAGAAACCATAACGACTATGTTAATAACATACACAGATAATTATAGAACCCTAATTTTAATTATCGGGTTTAATTTCGATGTTATTGTATAAGTGTTTTAATTTACCAAAGGATAGAAGTTAATTCGTAAATTGTATGAATTAAATCTAGTGATTAAATATTACATTTAATTGCCTTGTACAAGATTGCCTTGAAATTATATGTGAAATGACCAAAATACCCTTTTTGGCAAAAAAAAAAGGCATAAGAACACTAAACCTAGAAATCCTTTGATTCGATGTTATTTAATGCAATTGACTGTTTAAAGTTGTGTAATAGGATGTTAATTGATGATATGGGTTGATAAATCAAATACTCATAACATCAAAGTACACGGATTTGAAGATTTAAGAAATTTGGAAAATTTCATTTCTGTGATTTTTTCGTCAAATGTCAGAGCTTATAGATCTTTGATCAATCATGATTTTTGTTGTTTTTAAGTTGTTATGTGTAGCTTGTTATATGGTCTTTAATCTGCAAAAAGAATCAAGTCCATATCATGTATAGATTAGAAGTTATAGATGGTCAAACATGGTTGACCGATCATGATAAATTGTTTTTGGGTAATCTGTAATAGGGGGCATTCTCGTCCACTTTTTGTGCTTTAAAAGGTCTGGGCTTTTGATATGTTGTAGTGCACTGAGTTAGGAAGTCATAGGCTTTGGAATGACCTCATTCTGACCTCGGATGATGGAATTACGGTGATTGGAAGGAAATGTGTCAAATTTCTCAAAACTGAAAGTCAGCAGCGAGATGTGCTATTCGGGACACTGTTTCGATCAGTTAATGTTTCCAAAACCTTCTGGACTTTTGGTATGTTGTATTACACTGAATAAGCTTTCCATAGACTCCAAAACGGAATAAATCCAATATCGGAGGAGAGAGTTATGACATTTCAAAGTAGTAGTGTCTAAACTGTCCAACAAGTGCGGTGCAGTCCACTTTAACGGAATTTCTGGGCTGATGTGTTCGGAATTTGGAAATGGTCAAAGAATAAAAGTTGTATCCCCAGAAGTTAGCTTCGCGTGGGCTCAAGAATCGCTCAAAAATGTTTTGAAACGAAAAGGTTATGACTGTTTTAGTGAGAGAGGGTAAAGCTGAAACGAAATTAAAAATTGTTATGAACGTCTACTTTTGACGCACTGTTTGGGCTACCTAATGAACCCGAATTTGGTAATTCGTATTTTTTAAAAATACTCTGGTATACCATGTATAACATATCCAAAGTTGGGAATGTTCTGATAAATGAGCAAGGCATGAGAAAATCGCAAAATGAGCTATGGAAAGATTAGTTTAAACCAAGTCTCACATCGACTAAATTGAGAAGTTCACCATTTTCTAAAGTTATAAATAGAAGGGCTTGGCCTTTGTTTCATTCACCAACAATAAGGCTTCCAATTTTTGAGAAAGACTTTGTTGGGGGAGGACTTTTTATAAAGATCTCCTTAGTTAAATTTTGGCGTGGAAGTGCGTATTCAGTTTGTGGAATTCGTATTTCCGGGTATGTTTTCTTATTTAATTTTTGTAATGTATTTAATTGTTAGTTAAAGTTTGAATTTTTGAAGTTTAGTTAGTTTGTTAATAAACTAGTTAGTTTACTATGTTTATTTTGGCTTGGAATTGATTATGTAAATGAGTTATTTGTGATGACTTTTAAAATTTTGTGAGAATTTCATTAATTAATTATTATTAATGATATTAAAGTTATTTAATGATTATATTAAATAATTTAGTTTAGAAATGATTTTAATATTATAAAAATCATTTTAAATGAAAATAAGGATTTAAAAATATTTTAAGTTATAATTAATAACTTTTACTATTTGGATAAATAGTACATTAATATTTAAATATTAATGGTAATTATTTAAAAATGATTTTTATTATTTTAAAAATCATTTAAGGGTAATATAAATGTTTTAAAAATAGTTTGAGTTATTATAAATAACTTTTATATTTTGGCAATGGTTTCATTAATAGTTTAGTATTAATTAAACTATTAATGATAATGGAATTGTTTAATGTTTAAATCATTTAATTATGATTCCGATATTTGAAAGTTATAGCCGGCCAAACTAGCTGACTTGAGAACCGATTATGAAGTTATGAAGCTTTGAAGAACACCTATAGTAACAGTCATACCACTATAGGTCCTTTAGTGACAGATTTGAATTATTTTAAATTTTTCAATTTCTGGAAATTCTGAAAATGTTTAAAAATAAAATGTCTGATATTTACAGATGTTGAGTTATAGAATAAGAGTCTAAGACTCAGTATTTTCCCGATAAAGCTGTCGGTACACCGACAAATGTCAGACCTTATAAAAGAAAGAAAATGCTACTGTAAGAGCATGGATGAGATATTTGAAAAATGTATAATAATATTTCAAGTATAGAATAGGAACTAAAAGTATGATCACTGTGATTATGTGATTAGATTATGTGCTGACTGTAATAGACAGTACTATGTGTTAAGATATATTGTTCTAATCGAACGAATGATCTGATTATTGATAGGTTGTGATAAAAAGATAAAACCTAAGTTGAGATTTGTAATCAGCGAATAAGGCAAGTATCCTACCTTTGCATTTCCTTTATGCAATGGACATGAGTAAGAATGTTTCAGAATTATTCTATTCCTGTACAGATTATGTACGCTTTGATTATCAACATGTTAATTCAGATATATATATATTCTGTTCATTGATTTCTAAATGGTTATACAAGTGTCCCCACTTGGATAATCATTGCATTTATTCACATGTTGATACACCTTTGTCAATTACCGGTATATACATATATGTTAAACTACATAGTATTGTTGAGCAAGATTAAAAACCTTCGGGTTTGGAACCAGACATGTATGAACATTTCTATATGGGAAATTTTTGCGCCCAAGGCGGATAGAGTGAGCGATGAATTTCGTTCAAGTTATGTAGTATTGATTAATACAAGGTACAACGGGGCTGATCACCCTCCGTGCCCGTAGATTATGACGGTTTGAGGATGGATTTCTGCTAAACTTTTTTGAAAATAAAAAAGAATGTTCATAGTATATTTCTTAAACCCTATTCAAGGGTAGAGCCAGAGCCAAATTTTAAGAATTTGAAAGAGAGTTGTTATGTGAATTTTTTATTAGTACAGATTACTTCACAACTTTCAATTCGTTGTAGAAGTGTTATGTAAAAATAATACTTATATTCTTTCAGCTTATATATATAATTGTTATTACTTGTTGGGCACTCAAATGCTCATCCTTGCTTAAATTAAATATTTTCAGTTATGTATGAGCAACCTGAAGGCTCAGGCACGAACAAGGAGAAAAGAAAGCTGTTCGAATGAGTTATATTATGAGTTAATGGTTATAGTCAGTATTGGTATCTATTCAGGTATCGTATGGAATGTATTTGAAGGTTTCGTACCTGGGGAGTAAACTTTGATGTATGTAAATTAAGTGTGAATGTAATATTATTATTGCATTATTCAGCTTATTGAAATGGTATCGTGAAACACCAAGTTCGGGTTTTAAGTACCTGGATTTGGGGTCGTCACAAGTTGGTATTAGAGCTGTTGGTTATGAAGCTTAGGTAGGAATACCTTAGACTAATAACCTTAATGATTGGGATAAGTACTAACTCATATAGAGTTAGTTGGTCGATACGATTCAAAGATGAATCTCGGCGAGTGTAAAGACACAGAGTTCCCTAACTCTGATAACAAAGTTAAACAGTAGTGGGGAATAGATTGAGTCTAAAAGACTGAAAGTGCAGTTATGAGATATCGTAAAATAAAACGATCAAGATATAGAAGTAAATCGTAATATATACGATGAGATCATTCCGTGATCTGATAAGGCTATAACAGCCGGAAAGAATCAATCTGTTGATTGAAAAGTTTACAGCAAGATTGCTGTGTATGAATTGTACTATAAATTAGTACAGATCCAGAAGAGAATTATAAATACGAATTAAATTCGTATGGAGAAGGGGTTAGTGTTAGGTGGGGATTCAATTGAGGACTCATGTCGGCAGCTGAGTTGTATGATTCTTCGTATGGGAGCTGAATTGTACTTGGTGAAAAACCACTTAGTTTTTGGCACTGATAATCATTGAAATGTTTATGTCGCGCTATTTGTTATATGCACATTAAGAGGATGACTCAATTCTCAGGTGTATAACAGGTAGATAGGTCATAAATAGAGAATATAAGATTAAGTACGAGTTCTTAAAACTCCTACTTATGAGACATTCTTGACTCATAATTATATGAAATGTTTATGAACACCTCAGTGAATGGGCGCCAAAGGTCTGACTAGGATAAGTTCTTAAACTCATATGATTGTGGCAACTTATGAACTCATAAGTGTGGTTTGACGAACTGGGTATAGTTATGTGTGAATGAAGAATTGAGGATTATAGGAACAGATAAATTGTTAAGCAAATGATTATTAGTAAAGGTGTTAGGTTTTCCTAAACTCCTAGCTATGCTAAACTTCGAATTTTTGACATCAAGCTAAATACGCACTATGTGCTTTTGAAAACAGAAATGTAGACTCGTAATCATTTTTGAAACGGTTTAAAGTACGGTCTATGCTACTTATTTCGGCTAGACGCAAATGATTTGAAATGTCAAAAGTTATTTTTATTTATCACCTATGTACCATGTAACCTGGTACAGAGATGATAAAAAAATGATGGAGTCATCAATGCAGTATTACTTAGTGGGATGTGATCTCAGGATCGTCAGCCCACTACGGTATGATGTAGTATGATAAAATCACCAAATGACAGAATCCTCAATGGACTGTAAATATAGTGCGACATCATGACGTCATTCTCGAAAAATGTTTTCAAAAAGTTTAATTTGCCAACGGGGTTTGGCTATCCTTAAATAATTCGATTGAATTGAATTATTAATATGAGTCTATGCTATTTGAATCAGCTAGACTAATGTTTATGAAAACTTAAGTGTTCATTGAAAGAAATTTCCCGAACCAAATTGTTTGGTGCGGAATCCTATGATAATACTGAGGTGAACAATGTTGTTTGGATAAATGATCCAATCTAATAGCGTAAATATTCGCTAGGTATGATTAATACGTTATGCATGACGTAGGGGTACAAAAGGCTAATCACCTAAAGTACTATTAATGGTAGTTTACCTTCTTTGTGATTATAAACATATCAGGTAATGTTTTGTTTTGCGGTATGAATACCGTTAAAACTATGTGTTCATGGTCTATATGACCCCTCAGCACAATTTGAAAACTTTTACTCTTGTGAGAAGTGTATTGGGTAGAATGTGATGATAGATATGAAATAGTATAAACTCGTTGCGTACGAGTAGAATCTGAGATGATTAAATAAAGGTTATTGTGACAACCTAGTTTTGTGAATGTTTAGAATATGTAAACTCCTAGTGAGTAGTTATTGTAAGATGTGAAGATAGAAAAGTTGCTGCGTCAGACGTTAATGGAATCAATGGAAGAGCAGGATAAGCTCAAAATCCAAATTGACCAGATGGAGTCTCAAGCAACACATCGAGTGCAGCTCCGAGAGGTAATAAAAAAAAGAGAAAGATAGAAGATCCTGACTTAGGAAAACCTGATAAGAAGAAAGGGAATAAGATATGTTATATTTGCGGCCGTGAAGGACAAACCTCTCCTCGTTGCCCCGACTATAGGAAAGGTGGATGTTTTAATTGTGGGATGGAAGGACATCGAGCGAATAAATGTCCGAGAAAAAGGCTTGGTAAATAAGTAGTATGGGTTATGTTATGTAATATGTGTGATAAGTAATGAACTATTTTCAACTTTTAGGTTGGTCGAGATTTTAAATCCTGACTTTCGTAGTCAAAAAGGGATAGCTGTTGATTAAAGCAGGATGTGCTATGTAAATATTCGATAAATGAATACGAATCTAAGTTTGAGAACTGAAACGAGTTTAATACATTAATCTTATGCAATAAGGTTTAAAATGTAAGGGTATAATTTATGGTTTTATTTAACCAGATAATGCCGCCAATACGTCAAACTCGAAACCAAAGGATAGAAGAATCTACTAATGCTGGGGAACGACAGCCAGAACTGATGCAAAACTTTGCAAACATGGTAGCTCAGGTTATGCAGCAGGGAACACCAGTTGCGGGAAACCAGCCAGACAATCGCTTTGCAAAATTCAAAGACTTCAAAGCCGTAGGACCACCAGAATTCAGAGGATCAGCTAACCCTATAGAAGCCTAGACTTGGGTGAACGAGATAGAGAAGGCGTTCGTAATCGCTAGAGTAGATGCGGGGCAAAAGACCGCTTTTGCCACTTATATGATGAAAGGGGAAGCTAACTTTTGGTGGGAGGCAAATAAAACTCGGGCAGGAGAAGAAGAAATTACTTGGAATATGTATAAGGATTTATTTTTCGAAAACTATCTCTCTGTTAGTATGCAGTCTGGAATGGAGGTGAAATTCCTGGAGTTAAAGCATGATAACATGACTGTTGTGGAGTATGCCGCAAAATTTAATGAGTTGGCTAGGTTTGCTCCGCATCAAGTGGATACAGAGGCTAGGAAGGCAAGGAGATTTGAGTTGGGTTTAAAACCCTGGCTCTACAATAAGTTTCGATAATAATTGATGTCTGAAAGTTATCGGATAATTAATCAGATAAATGAGGAATTAATTGCTATTAATTCACATGATTATAACTATTTATTCACATGTGTGTAATATTGATTCACATTCTTGTACTATTAGGGGATTTGGTGCAAGATTGATAATACTTGCATGACTAAGTTAAAAATAGAGGTATAGATGGAGGTACTATACTGTAATTCATATTTTTACATGATTGAACTATTGATTTGCATTATTTACTATTAGGGGAGGTGGTGCAAGTTTGATAATACTTTTAGGACTAAATTAAAAATGAAGAAAAAGAGGAAGGTATTAAACTGTAATATTTCGAGCCCCAAAACGTGCAATTATTGAAACTATATTTTCCTATAAATAAAAGCTCATTCTTCCTTCATTTCTCACCAATTCACAAAAGCTATAGATCAATTATTATAGAGAGAAATTATAGAGAGAAAGAAGAAGAGAAGTCTACTACCTCACTATTCCAGTATCCAGTTTTTTCTAAGGTAAGGGGTATTATTCTTTCGTATTCATGAAGAGAGTTATTTTCTTTCGATACTCGTAAGGGTTGTTATTCTATTCTTTATTATTATGTCAATATAACTTGTCTATGCGAAGTACCGCATACATGGTGAAATTCTTCTGTTATTCCATTCTTTATTATTTTATTGGAATAACATGTCTGTGCGGTCTATCGCATGCCTGGTGAATTATGTTGTTATTTCATTCTTTATTATTCTGTTAGAATATCCTGTCTATGCGGATTACGCATGACCTGGTTCCATTCTTTATTATTATGTTAGAATATCCTGTCTGTGTGAGTTACGCATGACCTAGTTCCATTCTTTATTATTCTGTTGGAATAACATGTCTGTGCGGATTACGCACGCCTGGTGAATTCTTCTGTTATTCCATTCTTTATTAATCTGTTAGAATTACCTGTCTATTCTGTTAAATAGTGTGACAATAAATGTATGAGGACTCCATTGAGTGTGGATATTGTCTGCATGACAATATTCTTATTAAAACTCTTAGATTATATTTTGTCGTATTTTCCACGACTGTTGTATACCTAAGTTGTATTTGAATTTTGTACCATATATTTGGTGACTCAAGATGGGTGATGTATACCTGTTTTGGGGTGTCACAGTTGGTATCAAAGCTTAGGGATATGATCCTTGGCTGAGATGTGAGACAAGAACTAGGAGGGAAGAGACAGGAAATTCCTTCGCTAGTATTCCCTACCTAAGTTTATTTGGTATTTAATTGGTCGGTCAAAGTATAGGGATAATATGTGATATGTTAATTAACCCTTGTTTTATGGCAGTATTTAAAAATGGCATCCGAAAATATTGAGATAAGCAATGAAGCACATGAGACCGTTGAGTCACCAGAGATTAATACCCAGGATAATGTGCAATGGGAAGACAATAATCCTCAGGTAAACAACAACGATCAAATAATGAACGATGGGATGTTCAGAGGTTTTATGCAATTCATGAAACATTAGGCGAGGGCGGCTCCTATCCAAAATGTAGGTGGAAACGCTGACAACTCTCAGACGGTCACCGCTAAGAAGTTCAAGGAGCTGGGACCACTGAAGTTTTTTGGAGAGCCAAAACCACTTAAGACGGAGACGTGGATAAAATAGATCAACAAGATATTTGATGTCTTGGGATGCTCCAAAGAGCAAAAGGTTCCATTTACCACCTTCATGTTGTGAGCAGAGGCAGATTACTGGTGGGAATTTGTAAAGCGTACTCAACCTGTCGCACTCAAAATATCTTGGGAGAAGTTCCAGGAGCTGTTCAACGATAAGTACTTTCCTGAAAGTATTCTTCACATGAAAGAGGCAGAGTTCATCAAGCTTGAGCAAAATGATATGACTGTGGCGTAGTACGAAGCTAAGTTTGCCGAGTTGTCTCAGTTTGCGTCCCACTTGGTTGATAATGAGGAGAGAATGACGTGGATGTTTCTAAGAGGTTTGAAACTCGAGATACGTCAATACCTAATTTCTCACAAACTTTGTTTGTGTTCAGAAGTTGTGAATAGGGCTCAGTTATTGCAGCGCGATAATGAGTCAACCCAACCAAGAGAGAACAATCGACAACTCGATAACACCAGCGGTAGCAGTCATCAAAGCGGTGACAACAAACGTGGAGGGAATCAACATGCTAGAAATGGTAATCACTTTGGTGGTAATCATGGCCATGACAATAAGAGTGAACATTTCAAGAAGAGGATATTCAACAATGATGGAAAGACGTCAGCACCAGCACCTGTTGTTTAGGAAGGAGAGCGATCGCCGGTCGTATGTTACAAATGTAGAGGGGAAGGACGCATCAGTCCAAACTGCGCGATGAAGTCCAAAGCATATTACAATTGTGGAAAAGAATGTCACCTAGCTCGATTTTGTCGTGCACCAAAGTCAAGTCTACTTGGGATGGAGGCATCAAAGGGTGTCTCAGACAAGACAAAACCGGTAGTTTAAGGGAGAGCATTTGTCGTAACCTCCCAAAAAGTGAGGAATCTGAATGAGGTGATCACGGGTAAGATAATCATAAACTCTAGTAAAGTTTATACTTTATTTGATACCGGTTCTACCCATTCTTTCATTTCTCTTACTTGTACTTAACGTTTAAATTTGACTCCGGAGAAATTAGACTTTGACTTATCTATTGAAACTCCGTTGGGAGAAACCTTCAGTATATCCACCGTTTATAAGTCTTGTTTGATTCAAATCGGTAACCGGACGTTACCTATCGATCTTATTTCCTTGAAAATACTTGTATTTGTTGTAATTTTAGGGATTGATTGGTTAACTACTCATCATGCTAAAATTGATTATTTTCATAAGGTTATTAGCTTTCATATTCCTAACCAACCTATTATGCGAATTCAAGCAACCAAACCACTAAAATCAATCACTGTCATATCAAGTCATAAAGCTATTAGTTTATTGAAAAATGGATGTCAAGCTTTCTTAACCCATGTCACGGATTTAAATAAAAATACGTCAGATTTGAATGATATTTCTATTGTTAACAAATTTCCTGATGTATTCCCTGAAGAACTTCCTGGCCTACCCCCAGAGCGTGAAATTAAATTTTGTATCGACCTTGAATCCTGTACAAAACCCATTTCCAAATCCCCATATCGAATGGCTCCTATTAAACTTCAGGAGTTAAAAACCCAACTACAAGAATTGTTAGACATCGGTTTCATTCGTCCTAATACATCTCCTTATGGTGCTCCTGTTCTATTCGTGAAGAAGAAAGATGGAAGTATTCGACTTTGTATTGATTATCAGGAGTTGAATCATGTCACCATCAAAAATAGGTACTCGTTTCCTTGCATTGATGACCTGTTTGACCAGTTGCAAGGAGCCAAATTCTTTTCAAAGATTGATCTTCGTTCCAGATATCATCAGTTGAAGATTAAAACTGATGACATTCCAAAGACTACTTTCAGAACTCAGTATGAGCATTATGAATTCCTAATCATGTCTTTTGGATTGACTAATGCTCCTTCTGCCTTCATGGACATGATGAACCAAGTATTCAAGGAATATTTGGATCACTTTATGGTGGTCTTTATTGATGACATCCTCATATACTCCAAAATTTGTGAAGACCATGAGCAACACTTGAGGCTGATACTCCAAAAGCTTCGTGAAAACAAGCTATATGCCAAGTTGAATAAATGCGAGTTCTGGCTTGAGGAAATTGCATTCCTTGGGCATGTAATATCAAATCATGGAATATCTGTTGACCCGAAAAAAATTGAAGCAATTCAAAGCTGGGAGCAATCTAAGTCAGTGACCGAAGTACGAAGCTTTCTCGGCTTAGCTGATTATTATCGAAGATTCGTAGAACGGTTTTCTCGAATCTCTACTCCATTAACTCAGCTGACTCGAAAAGATACAAAATTCGGTTGGAGCGAGGAATGGGAAAAGAGTTTTCAAGAACTCAAGAAGAGACTCATTTCAGGACCTGTTCTGACAATACCATCTGGCTCGGAGGGATTTGTCATCTATAGTGATGCTTCAGGCAAAGGGTTACAATGTGTTCTCATGCAACATGGGAAAGTCATAGCCTATGTCTCACGAAAACTCAAAGAATATGAGAGGAATTATCCTACTCATGATCTAGAGTTGACAGCAGTCATTTTTGCGCTTAAGATTTGGAGACATTACCTGTATGGAGATAAGGCGGAGATTTATACGGGTCATAAAAGCCTCAAATATTTCTTCACTCAAAAAGAACTCAACATGCGGCAATGATGATAGCTTGAGCTATTGAAAGATTATGATCATACCATTCAATACCATCCTGGAAAAGCGAACGTTGTAGCCGACACATTGAGTAAAAGATCATATGCGGGTACGAGTGAAATATTGTCAATGCAAAGGCCCATTTTGTATGACTGACAAAGGATGGAGATAGAGTTAAAGACTCCAAGGAGCCATATGATGATGGAGAATATACGAGTAGAACCAGCTTCAATTGATAAAGTTAAAGATGCTCAAGCTACAGACCTAGAGCTAATGCGTATGAGGAAGAAAGTACACGAAGGCGCTATTCCAGAAGCAAAAATCGATGAAGAAGGAATACTTCAAGTCAACTCCAGACTTTGTGTTCCTAACGATTCTGACTTGAAGTATAAAATCATGATGGAGGTGCACAACACACCGTTTGCAATCCATCCTGGGAGTACCAAAATGTATCGTGATCTTCGACATACATTTTGGTGGAGAAATATAAAGAGAGAGATAGCGGAGTTTATCTCAAATTGTCTAACTTGTCAATGAGTCAAGGCAGAGCATCAAGTGCCAAAAGGTCCATTGCAACCACTTAAAATTCTAGAATGGAAGTGGGAGCACATTACCATGGATTTCGTTACTAGTCTTCCCAAGGTTTCTCAAGGCATAGATGCGATTTGGGTCATTGTTGATAGATTGACCAGGTTTGCTCATTTTTTACCGATATAAGAAACTTTTACACTTGAACGTCTTGCTAGTATGTACATAAATGAGATTGTAAGATTGCATGGTATGCCAGTATCCATAGTTTCTGATCGAGACCCAAGATTCACTTCAAGATTTTGGGTTAGTTTGCAAAAAGCTATGGGCACGGATTTATGATTTAGTTTGACATATCATCCTCAAATGGATGGGCAGTCGGAAAGAACTATTCAAACTCTTAAAGATTTATTAAGACTCTGTGTCCTTACCTTCAAGGGAAGTTGGGACAAGTTCTTACCATTGGTGGAGTTTTCCTACAATAATAGTTATCAAGCAAGTATTGGCATGGCTCCATTTGAGGCGTTGTATGGAAGAAAGTGGCATTCTCCAGTATGCTGGGATAAGGTGGGTGAAGCAATATTGTTGGGACCGAATTTGGTACGTATGACTACGGAAAAGATTCAAACGATCCGACAATGTGAGACCACAAATTTTATGAATAAAGATTTAAATTTTTCGAAATATTTTTTTGAATATTATTGTGTGGATTTGATATAATGTTATAGTTGTGGGTAATATATATAAATTTTGCAAAGTATGCAAGTTGTTATAAAATATTCATTTGGTCGGAAAATATTTTTTTTGTCGGGGAATATCCGTACGACGGTACAATCATTGGTGGACCCCACAACAGAAGTATTATCGTAGTAAGAAAACGATAGAATTATCTTTTTATTAAAATAATGGTGGAAATGTTATCGTTAAAACTGTTAAACTACCCGGTAGTAAAAGTACAGTAATATGTGTGGTTGCATAGTAGCACACGGTATTGATTATTGATGCTTACATAAGAAGTCACTCAGTTATACTCAATTATTGCTACAGTAATTGCTGCATCATATCTCTCATATTATTGATTCAATTATTGTCACAGTATCATCTGCATAATATGATATATTATTAAATCAATAATTGAGACGACAAAGTTATTCATATTATTAAATTGCAATATTTACAATGTCTAGAAGTTCTGTCAAGGAGACGCTTGGTCATCTAATTGTGCGCCAATAAGGAGAAATCCTTATCGAAAAGTCCCCTCTTTCCTGGGAACGACCTGGTTGTTAAATATTGTGAGTTATAATATTAATGATGAATAAGTTCGTGTTGATTAAAGATGAATTTGATAGTTCCATTGCGTTGAAATTATTAGTGTTAGTGAAAATTGACATCTATTTCGATAATAATTGATGTCTGAAAGTTATCGGATAATTAATCAGATAAATGAGGAATTAATTGCTATTAATTCACATGATTATAACTATTTATTCACATGTGTGTACTATTGAATCACATTCTTGTACTATTAGGGGAGTTGGTGCAAGATTGATAATAATTGCATGACTAAGTTAAAAATGGAGGTATAGATGGAGGTAGTATATTGTTATTCGTATTTTCACATGATTATAACTATTGAATCACATGATTGAACTATTGATTCACATTATTTACTATTAGGGGAGGTGGTGCAAGTTTGATAATACTTGCAAGACTAAATTAAAAATAAAAGAAAAGTTGGAGGTATTGTACTGTAATATTTCGAGTCCCAAAACGTGCAATTATCGAAACTATATTTTCCTATAAATAGAAGCTCATTCTTCCTTCATTTCTCACCAATTCACTAAAGCTTTATAGCAATTATTATAGAGAGAAATTATAGAGAAAAAAAAAAAGAAGAGAAGTCTGCTACCTCACTATTCCAGTATCCAGTTTCTTTCTAAGGTAAGGGGTATTATTTCTTTCGTATTCATGAAGAGAGCTTTTGTTATTCCATTTTTTATTATTATGTTGGAATAACTTGTCTATGCGAAGTACCATATACATGGTTAAATTCTTCTGTTATTCCATTCTTTATTATTCTGTTAGAATATCTTGTCTGTGCGGATTACGCTAGACCTGGTTTCATTCTTTATTATTCTGTTGGAATAACCTGTCTGTGCGGTCTATCGCATACATGGTAATTTTTGTTGTTATTTCATTCTTTATTATTCTATTGGAATATCATGTCGGTGCGTATTACGCCTGACCTGGTTCCATTATTTATTATTCTATTGGAATAACCTGTCTGTGCGGTCTATCGCATGCATGGTGATTTCTGTTGTTATTCCATTCTTTATTATTCTGTTGGAATATCCTATCGGTGCGTATTACGCCTGACCTGATTCCATTATTTATTATTCTGTTGGAATGACATGTCTATGTGGATTACCACATGCATGGTGAATGATCCTTCGTATTCATTCCTTATTAAATTGTGAAAATGATCTGTTTACGTGGATTACCGCATGGCAGGTTAAAATCCATTTGCATTTTCGTAATTTTTCGGACATTCAAAAATTATGAAAAAAATTGGACGGATATTATGATAAGTTTTCTTAGATCTCCAAGTGGAATCCCTGAAAGAGGAGTTGTAGATTTTTGTATGGGCTATTTTTAACAAAACATGAAAAAGTTAAAAAAACAAAAAAAAAAAGTTACTGCCAACAATTTTGTAAGGGCTGTTTCGGCCACTTAATTTGTGAGAAAAATTCCGGCCTTTTGGGACATGAAAATATATGGTATAAAGTACCTCCCGTCCAAAAATGAGCTCATTTCGACTTAAAATGAGCAAGTTATGACTATTTCAATATTTAGATTTTTTTTGTCGAAAAACACTATAACCGGAGTTCTATAACTCCGATAACCATGAAATTTAAACTGGAAGCTCAAGTTAACATGTGTAAGATCCTGCCAAGATTTGAGAATTTCTGGAGTTAAACTTGAGGTAGCTAATTTCTGAAGGAATTAATTAGAAATTAATTTTTGAAAAATACTTAAGGGAGTTAAAAAATTATAAAAAAATACTTGTTGTGTATGAAATATATGTATTTATGTTTGGACAAAGGATAGAAAAATAATAAGTTGATTTGGTAATTTTTCATGAAAATGGTTTAGTTACAAAAATATGAGTTAAATATGTTATGTGAAGTTGAAGAATTGGTAAATAGGATTTTAGGGCTTGAAAATCCTATATAAGGTATATGCATATTTTTGATGAGTGATTTGATCATTGTTGATGAAATCTTATGAGTATGGCATTTTTGAATGATTAAATGCATTATTTGGTAAAGTGTAAACAATTAAATTAAATTGTTTATAAGTTTAAGAAGTGATTAAAATATTGTTATAATGTTAACAATATTAGATAATGAGTTATTTAAGTGATGGATGATATTTGGATAAATTTAAAGTCTTTAATATTTATAAACTGTTGAACTACCTGGTAGTAAAAGTACAGTAATACGTGTGGTTGCATAGTAGCACACGGTATTGATTATTGATGCTTACATGAGAAGTCACTCAGTTATACTCAATTATTGCTACAGTAATTGCTTCATCATATCTCTCATATTATTGATTCAATTATTGTCACAGTATCATCTGCATAATATGTTATATTATTAAATCAATAATTGAGACGACAAAGTTATTCATATTATTAAATTGCAATATTTACAATGTCTAGAAGTTCTGTCAAAGAGAGATTTGGTCATCTAATTGCGCGCTAATAAAGAGAAATCCTTATCGAAAAGCCCCCTCTTTCCTGGGAACGACCTAATTATTAAATATTGTGAGTTATAATATTAATGATGAATAAGTTCGTGTTGATTAAAGATGAATTTGATAGTTCCATTGTGTTAGAATTATTAGTGTTAGTAGAAATCGACATTTATTTCGATATTAATTGATGTCTGAAAGTTATACTGACCAGTCGGGTAATTAATCGTATAAATGAGTAATTAATTATTTTTAATTCACATAATTATAACTATTTGTTCACATGTGTGTACTATTGATTCACATTCTTGTACTATTAGGGGAGTTGGTGCAAGATTGATAATAATTGCATGACTAAGTTAAAAATGGAGGTATAGATGGAGGTACTATACTGTAATTCATATTTTCACATGATTGAACTATTGATTCACATTATTTACTATTAGGAGAGGTGGTGCAAGTTTGATAATACATGCAGGACTAAATTAAAAATGAAGAAAAAGAGGAAGGTATTATACTGTAATATTTCGAGCCCCAAAACGTGCAATTATCGAAACTATATTTTACTATAAATAGAAGCTCATTCTTCCTTCATTTCTCACCAATTCACAAAAGCTATAGAGCAATTATTATATAGAGAAATTATAGAGAGAAAGAAGAAGAGAAGTTTGCTACCTCACTATTCCAGTATCCAGTTTTTTCTAAGGTAAGGGGTATTATTCTTTCGTATTCATGAAGAGAGTTATTTTCTTTCAATACTCGTAAGGGTTGTTATTCTATTCTTTATTATTATGTTGGAATAACATGTCTATGCGAAGTACCTCATATATGGTAAAATTCTTCTATTATTCCATTCTTTATTATTCTGTTGGAATAACCTGTCTGTGAGGTCTATCGCATGCCTGGTGAATTCTGTTGTTATTCCATTCTTTATTATTCTGTTGGAATATCCTGTCTGTGTGGATTATGCATAACCTGGTTCCATTCTTTATTATTTTGTTAGAATATCCTGTATGTGTGAGTTACGCATGACCTGGTTCCATTCTTTATTATTCTGTTGGAATAACTTGTCTGTGCGGATGATAGCATTAGTAGTCCTCACTATTATGTTAAATAGTGTGACAATAAATATATGAGGACTCCATTGAGTGTGGATATTGTCTAGATGACAATATTCTTATTAAAACTCTTAGATTATGTTTTGTCGTATTTTACACGACTGTTGTATAATTAAGTTGTATTTGAATTTTGTACCATATATTTGGCGACTCAAGATGGGTGATGTATACCTGTTTTGGGGGAGTCACAAAAATGGCTGAAAATATTACACCAGAATTTATCCCCATTTCTCGGGAAGAATTTGAGGACTTCAAAAAGTAAATAGCCAAAATGGCCAGTTTGCTAAAAGAGCAATGTAAGATGACCCAAGATCCCAGATCGCGGACTCGGCCCGAATCCTCTGCGCAAGGAGGAAGTTAAATTCCATGTAAACCCAATGACTTGTAAATTCCACCTCCCATATCCCAATTCAGTAGTGGAACAACCAAAGACACCACGAGCAATGGTCAGACGAAAGGAATAGTTGATCTCCAAGAAGATAAAGAAATCGTAGACATTCAAAAGAAAGTAAAAAAATGGAAGAAATGATTCGATTCATGAAAGGAATGAGGACTTACGGTGGAAATAACTATTCTGACCTATGCATCTTCCCAAGAACCAGATATCCGGATAAACTCTAAGTTCCAGAGTTTGAGAAGTATAACAGATTAGGTGATCCTTATACACACTTAAAAGTATGCATATGTGAGCTACGATCTTATGTTGAAGATAAAAACCTCATAATGAAAAATTTTCAGAAAAGTTTTACTGGGAAAGCCAGAACCTCATATTTTCGGCTTGACAATTCCAAGATTCACAGTTGGGAGGAGCTAGCTCATGTTTTCCTCAACCAATATAGTTTTCAGTTCTAGATGGCTCCGGATTAATATCAAATAACTAAGATCAAGAAACAAGCCAATGAGTCATTCCGTGAGTATGCACAGAGATGGAGGCGAATGGCAGATTAAGTAAGTTCTCTTATGAACGAGAATGAGATGGTGATGACTTTCATAGACATCCAAGAGGCATTTTACTATCGGAGGGTCCTAGTAGGAATAGGCAAGCCATTCTTAGAGATGATTAAACATGGGGAAATTACAGAAATTGGCCTGAAAGTGGACAAGATTAAAGACCTCACAACCTTAGAAGCAGTTGCGGAGCATATCCAGTCAGGTAATTATGTGAGCGCTCCCAAAAGAGCACATAAGAAAAAGGAGGAACTAAGATGTCTCCTCGATATTGCAAAGACAATCCAAGCAGAGCAATAACACCCCACCTATCCAAAGACAAGGCAGTTATCCTCCATTGCAACCATTAGCGGTCCCTCAAAACCCTACATCACAAAGAGATGGTGAAAACAGGCGTAGCAGGGTATTCACCCCTCTTGGAGATTCTTTGGAGAATGTGTTGGGGCTGCTTATTGCGCAGAAGAAGATTACTGAGATTGCCCCACCTGTTGATCCGAAGAATAAGCAATATGACCCCAATAAAAGATGTTCCCATCGTTCTGGAGCTCTGGGCCGTGATACCTAAGATTATTGGTCGTTAAAGCATAAGATTCAAAATATGATCGAAAGTGAAGAAATTGTGGTTAAACCGCCTGAGCCTCCTAATGTCAATATCAATCCTTTAGCATTGCCTACGGGCAAGTCTATTAAGTTAGCAAATTAATATTATGCTCCAGTTCTTATAAGAAACATTATTTCTATTCCATTGTTGGACAAGGAATGTTTTGATATTATTATTATTAAGAACTTTTGTTGTTTTATGTATAATGATAATGTTTGTTTGCCTATTTTCGTACTAGCAACTTCTTGATATATGCATAATATTTTATGTTTTGGATTACTTTATGTTTGGTTTTATTACATGTTTTATATGTAAGTGAAATGATTTAAGGTGTTTATTATTTCAGGGAATTATTGGAGATGAAATGGCAGATTTGAAGTATAATGCTTAGTTTCCAGTTGTTATTCAGAAGTGTTCTACGATCATTGAATGAAGAGAGGAATTCAGACATAAGTTGTGAGAAGATCGTAGGATGGAAATTGTACTCTATGATCAGGTGGATGTTTAACTCTACGATGGTAGTGAGAGCATGTGCACAATAAAGTCACTCGACGAAAAGGTGCTCTACGTTTGCAAAGAAAGGTTGGGTAGTGGAAGTGCATTCTACGATTTGAACTCTGCGATCGTATGCTCATACTCTATGTTCTTGATACTCTACGATTGCACAACAAAGTTATTCGACGATTAACCGATACCAAGGCTTACTCTACGATTTGTCATTCTACGATTGCCTTACAGAGATGTCATTCTACGACCCATGACTCTACGTTTGCTAATAAAGTTGTTTAGTCTACGCTCATGGATCGGTATGTGGATATGGGTTCGGTTCAGAGCAAGTCTTTGGACCTTCACTTTAAGGGAGTTTCAGCCTGATATGGGAATGATGATTTGACAAGGAAACTACAGCTGGTTATGGAAAGTAGAGTCTGCTATGGAATCCAAGTCTGAATTTGGAATGGAATCCATATTTGCAAGATTTCAAAGTTTGCAACGGATTCTGCTAGGGTTGCAAAGGAGATGGTTATAAATACTTCTTTAATACATTCAGAGAACATATACAAATTTACGCAGACATTCATATACAGAGTTTTATTATTCACCAATACAAAGTATCTAATAGACAACGCTTAATAGACAACGTTTTTTATAAAAACGTTGTGGTTTTTTTTTACAACGTTTTTAGAAAAAACGTTGTAGATATATATGCAAAAACGTTATCTATTTAAAAAGATATTTTTTTGATTTTAACTAGATAACGTTTTTAAAAAAAACGTTGTCTATTTAAAAAACACGGAGCTAGTAAAAAACCGCGTTAAAGTCAAAACTTAAAATTAAAAGAATATAACTTTGGCTGTTAACCTCTCTCGATTCCTTCGTCAAAGCTCGAAACAAATGCCTAAGCATAACTTTGTCAGATCTTCAAGCCCTAGGGTTTGAAGATTTCCTGAATTTGTGTTCAATTAATGGAGCTTTACTCCCGAGCAAATCTTCATATCTCGCAAAACAACTTCTTCACAACCTAAAAGTGTCTGGAATCGATAGAGAGTGATTTTTTCAACAGAACATCGTCATCCACGCTTTAACGGATGCTCCAGAAGTAGATCTCGGCGATCCGGTCGCACATCGAGCGATGAATCAACAAAGAATTTGGTGACTAGCGGTCGGACAAGCCTCGGCGTCGCGGCAGAGAGAAGAGGAGATGCGTATGAAGCAAAGGCAAGCCGAAGAACAGAGTCGACTAAGTTTACGAGATTGTATTTATGCTTTAGAAGAAGACGATGATGAAGGATTCGCAGGAATTGCCGATGAATTTGATTTGACTCCATTATATAGAGCTTATCATATACACCAAACCCTAGGGGTTTGAAGATCGATTCAAAAAGTATTATTTTGAGAAACCAAAACTTCAACTTACTTCGGACTTGTAAGTATCATCAATGACACTTTCCGGCAAATTCGTATTTATTGATCAAATTTGAGCATTTGTTTTTTTATAATTGTTCATAACAATTAGGGAAGGACTTTTTGAAGATCAAATCAGCTTTGAATGTGTTAATTTTTTGTTTTTGATAATAGCATAGGGTCCTATCTGCTATTTGGTTTGGGAAAGATGCATTTGGAAGGCGGAGCCTGCTTGTTCACTGGCCAAGTTCGAGAGACTCTGGGCTGCTACTATCTTCTGTATCCCCAATTTTATCCATTTTTAGCAGTTCTGGTTTGTATGCTACTATGCTCTGTAGAGCCTTACCCATCTGTTCCTTTACATTAAGTTTTTGTACGTTCCATTGATGACAGAAGAGATGATTAATAAATAAGCATAATCAAGTATTGTTTAGCAAATTTAGTTTCAGCACTTTTATTTATGTTGGAAAAAGTAAAAAATTATGTACTGCTAGTAAAGAGTTGTGATCTAGTAATCTCATATTTGGGGGCATATGTGAGTGGCCAAAATAAATTGAGCACAATCATGTCATTTTCGTGCTTGAAAGTTTTTTGCAACTATGTTTTCTTTCATTTATTATGTTTCCCCCCTCCTTACTTTAATATTCTTCTCACATCTAATTTGTTAATTGTGATATGATATAGGGTCTTGAATTGAATTGCTCCTTTATGGCTTTATCTACTTGCAGAATTAGGAGACAAAAGAGAAATCAGTGAACTAATTTTTTGGGAAGAGCTTCCATGTGGAGTGTACAGTTTATTGAAAGAATGTTGTGTTACTTTTTTAGTTCTGGTCATATAATTATCTGACAAAACTTGTTAATTCATTTTTACATTATTCTGCTCATGCGGGTGAAACATATTAAGAGTTCATTTGATTTTTAAGGATGCCTTTTGCCTCTTCTTTTCCTTTTTTGAAGGGAACAATAAATAACCAAGAATAAAAGCATAGGGAAAAAAGTTTGTGATGTAATAGTAGTTATGGGTCTGCATAGAGCAGAGGGCTGGAGTCTGGCAACTGTCTCAGTTCAGATTTCTTTGTGTAATGGATTACTTCAAAAATGTTGGATCACCAAGTTTTCGTGGTGGTTGAAATATTAACACAAGCGTTGAGAACTGTAAACAAAAGTATATATCTCTTAAATGTTTATTTATTTACTTTTTTATTTATATTTTCCCCTTAAATTTACCAATATTGCAGTCCTAGTAGGATCACATATTTTGATCTTTTGAGTATTGACATGATTGGATTGAAACTTGATCACAGGAATTGGAACTCTCAAGTATATGACAGGACTAACATCAACTTTTTAGGGGTTATGTTCCTCCTTTGAATTATAGAGAACAGAAAGAATGTTAAGAAGAAAGGTTTCCATCGATCTGCATCCACTTTGGCATGTTTCAAGAAGAAAGGTTTGTTTCGATTGAACAATATTTTATGCTTGGATCTGTGTTACTGATAGTTTAGTTGCTCACTCATTTTATTTTCTATTACAAGTATTATTTTGATATACCTTGTAAAAATGTTGGGCATTTAATTAATAATAATCAATCATATGATATTAATGTCGTTGCTCATATTCTTCTCGACAGTTCTTCTAATGTCCTAAAACCAGAGACTGGGAAATCAATTACAGTTGAATTCTACACACTACATTTATATAATTTGATTGATTTAGAGCATGAGGGGTTTCAAAATTCTTGGCCTAATTATGTGTGATTAAATTCTAGTGTATGGAATGGGACTTATAAAATATGGAGCTGTGGACTGTGGACTGTGTAGCCCTAAACTTTATTCTACAGAAAATGAAAATGAATACCAATGGTGATATTGATTTGGGACATGAGCGGAAGGCAGTGACGAGGCACGTATATTTAATTTCTATATAATATTTTTTGGATCTTTATTGCCATTTATATCTTTTACACTTTTCTCACTTCTTGAAGATGTTCCAAATAGTTTTCGCGCTCTTATTGCTTCCATATCTTCAGCTGCAGCATTTACTCCAACTTCTTTGCGCTGGGATCGGCAAACCATACAATTTTCGATCAATGCTTGGGTACGAAAAACTGTTTAATTCATACATATATGAATGTACATAAGTTTGTAGACAATAATGTTTGAATGACTTGGTGACAGACAGGCTTTTGTTTTAATTATTTGAATTGGGAAAGATAACTTCTTTTTAAAATCCTTAAAGCTTAAGTTCTGGATTGATTTCATACCATCAACTTCAACTTTATTATCAAGCAGCCTCGTATAAGAGAGCCATTGCACATTATGGTCGCCCTAATCAGGGATGCTGAAAACGTAGATTGGGTATAATGAGATCCATCTTTTGGCATAATATGTTTGTGACTGTGTACAAATGAGTTGAATGAGGAGAAAATTTGTGATCCTTTTGATTAAAGAATATTTGTTAAGACTTATTTATACTTGTTTTTTGCAGGTCTTTGTTGTGGTTGTGCAAGAAATCTTTCTACTTGTACCCAGAAATCTTTTAAATAGAGCATATCGGCTATCCTTAATGGGCATTGCATGTTCTAGTCTGTATTCTTTGTACTCTCTATATGGGGTAACCTTACAATTTTAGATTCTTAAAATTATTTATTTTGCACTCTCTTTTCCACATTGATTATGATCCTGCGACTCTTCTTCTACTAACTAGACTTTGTTTGCAGAAACCAAACTCATGGAATTTGCAGGCTGTGCAAGTCTGGTTTCAGTCAGTAATTGTAACCAAGGATTTTATTTACTTCATTTACTGTCTAACTTTTGTCACTTCACAACTCAACCTCAAATGTTAGCATTGCTTGCCTTATGTAATTTCTTTCAGTGTGCTTGAATTATATCAGTCCTCTTTTATTGTACCTTATGCGCTGATGTTAAATATTGATACAGTTGCTCTGCTTCCTATATTATGCCGGGCCCTTGAACATGTTGCTAAATTTCTTAGACATAATAATGAACGCTCCTCCTTGTACAGGTAGGCAAGTTTTGTTTCCTGTGGGGTTAATTTTAATGGATAAAAACTTTGTCTTTAGTTATTTTTTTTTTTTTGGTTAAAAGTTATTTTTACATATATCACGCCTTGCATTCTATCGAAATTTATTACAATAATGCATTTCAAGAGGTGAGATGCTCATTTATTTTCTAGTTTATATGGTTCTGCTCCTGATATTGCTGGACAAGTAAAATTCACAGCATTCTGGTTTTCTTCTTTCCATTGAAAAAATGAACATTGTAGTCTTCTCTAGATAGTAGTATTACTTATTATTGAAGTTTTTTTTTGGGACAAGGTTTGTAACATATTTTCTGTTAATACTTGCAGGATAAAGCAAATCCTTTACCAACAATGCTAAGTGCTACCATGCTTTTGAAGTACGGGATGAGTGGGCAACGTACGTGAGCAGCTATATGTAGGGCCTTGAGTAACGGTGAATATGTTAGATGAATGTACATATTTTGGGAGAACTAGGCTTTTTTGCACATGCTTAGTTAGTAGCTTAATTTTATGGATAGTTTGGTTTATTTTGTGGATGCATATAATCAAATTCTTTGAAAAGTGAATTTGAGAAGCATATATGGATACATTTTGGTATATTTTTCGTGGATTATTGGGACGTATTTTGAATGATTAATACATTTTGGCTATATTGCAGGTGCATTGGTAATATAGGTGAACAAAAATTTTTTTTATTATTTTTTTTTTATCTACAACATTTAAAAAACGTTGTCTGGTATACTAAACAACAATATTTTTTTTTATTTTTTTTATTTTACAACATTTAAAAAACGTTGTCTTAAATATTAAATAACAACATTTTTTTTTATTCTACAACATTTAAAAAACGTTGTCTTATATACTAAACAACAACGTTTTTACCCAAAAAACGTTGTGAAATTATACATTCTACAACGTTTTTAAGCATCTGCTAATTTTTTGAAAACAAAACTACAACATTTTTCCGAAAAAACGTTGTGTATTGTGATTAACTACAACGTTTTAAAAACGTTGTGTAAGAGTGTCAAATAGACAACACCCTTAACCACTACGTTTTTCTGACAGAAACCACAACGTTTTTTCCGCGTTGTCTATTTACTGTTTTGTAGTGGTGATTGTAGCATGTTAGGTTAGGGTTTTTATTCAGTTCTAGGGATGTCAAACCTTAATTAAAATTTATGATTTAAATATTTATTGATAATATTATTTATTCTTTTCTATATGAGATTTATTCTTGATAATCTGTTTTAATGGTTTTATGATAATTGTTTTGATTGATTTAATAATGGCCAATTATACTAATTAGACTAATATCATCTGTTAGATTAAGGAGTGGTATTACATGTAATATATATTTTTTCTAGTCACAAGTAGCAGTTAATAATATGTGATTGAGTTGGAGCCTTCATTTTTTATCACAGTGCAGTCACTACCTTTAAAATATGCAATTAATAAAACACGTACACGCAATATCTCACCAATTATTCATATGCAATAGAACAATCCCACAGTAGACTATGTCACACATGTTCAATAGTCTGGTTTTCATATTTTTCATCACTTCTTTTTTTTTTCTTTTTTGCACGAAACTAATCGACATAGGAGTTTCTTTTCATTGCTTTAAGCAGACAGGTTGTTGAACCATGAAATGTACATGATCAAACTGCCACTCATTGCAACCCAAGCCAGCCATTTAAAAAGGGAAGGCTACTAAAATCAGAAAATGGCTAACTTAATGAGTATTTCTAGCCATTACTAATTTTGATTCTGCATTTTTGTGATCCTTATGAACTTCCATGTCATTATCAGGTACCTGTTCCTCGTTAATTTATAATCTATTTTTTACACTTTTTCTTTTGCTCAACACCAAATTTTGGTCATCCCTATATACCGAACTTTGTGATATTGCATATGATGATAAATTTTATACTTTTGTTCATCCTCCAATATATATACATGTCATTACCAATATATATATATATATATATATATATATATATATATATATATATATATAATCATTTATTTTATAAAAAGAGTCTTATTTGACAATAACAAAAAAAGTTATTTCTTCACTGATCATAATTATGGTATATATACCACACATCGCCCTCAAGTTTTTCTTCGTTATTTTATTAACTTAATAGTTTAGAGATAAATATGAAAAAAAGACGTATTCTTAATATTTTCAAATTTTGTAGATGGGAATATTTGCAAATTTTTTAGATGAGATGTCTTGTGAAACATAGAGAGCTACTTTTATTTTTTATCTTTTTTGTGGGGTTTTATGGTAAAATTAGTTGAATTCATAACAAATTCATAACAAATTCAAGATTTATAGGAAACTTCCATTACATTAATTATCATCCCACCACTATTACGCTATGTACTTAATAGTTAGGGATAAATATGAAACAACAATGCATTCTTAATATTTTCAAATTTCAGAAATAAGATTTTTTCTGCGAAACGGATCGAGTAGAGATTAGTAAACATAAGAGATTAATTAGTGGTTCATATGGTTACTTCTCTATATTTTTTTTCATTACTTTTTTTGGTGGGGTTTTATGATTAAGTTTGTGGAATTCATATAAAATTCAATATTATAGGAAACTTCCATTTCCAGAAAATATTTTCATGTACTGTTGTTTTACTTTGAAAACCAAGTACATCTTATCCAGGAGTTTCATGGATATATCCCACCTTAATATCCCATTTCCTTTCACATGACATGTTTGGAGAAAAATGAAACCCTAATTTCAAACTTTGTTTCAATGGCTATGACCTTTCATGGCTCTAAAGGTTTAACTAAAGTACATGCAAAAAAAAAACATTCTCTATAAATAAGGCCTATAGTTCTTTTTCAATAATTATAACTAAACATTCACTTTTCTTAACATATTCATTTCTTTTTTGTCCTTTTTTCTATAATGAAGAACATTACAAAGGCAGAATTCTTTAGGGTGCTGCTGGCCGATAACAAGCTCATAATTTTATCGCCCAATTTGGTGTTAAGGTTGTGGCCGTGGTGGCTTCTGATGGACAAAAACGAGACAAGGAAAATGAGGGGGAAATTATCAGTTCCTGGAAAGGTCATTTTCGTATTATGCATTGCGAGCTTTTTTGCAGGATCTTTTTTAACTAATCGGACATGGACTCACGTCACTCACCCTCTGGAAAATAAAGAGGGAAGTGAGAAGCTAAGCGTAGCCAGCAAAAATTGTGACCACAAGCGGGTAAGTGATTGTTTCCTATTTCAAAATTTCTGCACTCCATTCTTAAAATAATTTAGTGTCATTTTTATTTTACTTCTTTCGCAATGATTATTTAAGTTGATCGACTATTTTTTGTTGATTTTTCTTAGAAATTGGTTGAAACGAGTTCTCTAGACATTGCCGGAGAAGTTGCAAAGACTAATCAAGCTATTCAGTAAGATTTATACCTTTAAATTTTATGTTATTCTGTGGTAATGTTTATATTTTAGGGTAAAATTCAGATTATCAATTGGTTTTTACTGTTGAAGTATTTTTTGACTTACTTTTTGACTTGTAAGTCATTTTTTATAAGTAACAAATTTTGACATATTAAAAAATGACTTCTAAGTTATTTTAAAGGTCATTTTTTAATGAGTAAGTTTGACCAAATGTAAAGACTGTTTTGCCTTTATTTTAATAGTGCTTATATCTTATTTTAACTTATAAGTCATTTTAGCCAAAATACCTTCATATTTTATTATAACTTAATTTCTGACTTATAAGTTAAAATGGTGTCAAACACTTTTGTTTATAAATTATCACTTAATATAAATTATAAGTCATTTTAAATTATAACTTATAAGTTATTTTAAAATAAGTCATCCTAGTCTCAAGATTACATGTGTTTATTTTTATATTTTTGAACAAAAAGTTGTCATGTAAGATTTTGACAAAACCTTGGTGGTCATCCAAGTAATATACTTTTATTATTATTATTATCATTATTAAAAAAATGTGAGTGAAAATGCTTAATTTTTTTATTTTTATTTTTTTGCTAAATAAGTCATTTATTTGTTGATAGTAATTTAAAACGATAATTGGTGATATGTTATTATTTCACGTGAACTAAAATAGGAGGCTTGATAAATCAATAAAAACATTGGAGATGGAAATGGCGCTGGCTCGGACTGGCAGCAGACCTCAGGCAGAAACAGGATCTAATAACAAGCCAAAGAAAGCCTTTGTGTTCATTGGAATCAATACAGCTTTCAGCAGCAAGAAACGCCGCGACTCCGTTCGACAAACATGGATGCCCACAGGTCCTGTACCATCTCTCATTTATTAGAACCATACAAAAGTTATTTATATGAAGAATTAATTAATAAATTAGAAAATAAGGGCTCAACAGTTTCTGACAAAAAATAATTAGAACGTAGATGGTACATGCCCAAAAACCATACTCCCTAAATTCCATAAAAATAGTCACATCAATGAATCTTTTTGTGAAACAAAAAGAGTCATTTTTTTTTGTTTATAGTAATTTAAAACGATAATTTTCAAACAGAGAGTTTTACTCTTTCTTCCCCAGTTACCTAACTAAACAACTCGAGTCAAATCCCGAGTCCGAAATAAATCTCGGGTCAAATCTCAAATCCAAATCGAATAACATCCATCCAAATAGGACCTGGCTCACCCAAAAGGTCATGACTTGAAGATACGTACTATTAGTAGTTAATTAATCCCTTATATATCTTTCGATGTGAGATTGAGATGTTACAATATGACCAACTTATGTTAACCATGATGTTAGGGGTTCAATTCTGGGCAAAGACGGTGTGGTGGTGTCAAATTAGCAAAAAAAATTAATTAATTAATTAATTAAAATGATACAATATTTTCAAGTTTGTTATTAGTTTCATTATCATTTCATCGCTACTAATTAAAATTTTCTTATTTTTAGGGTAAATTTCAGACGAACAGATGAGATTTACACACATCACCGCCTATCTTTTAAAAGTCAATACATAAACACCTATAATTTTGAGGACTTAACACAACTTTTTGTTTCAACTCCCGTTAGACCAGGGACGAAACCAACTCATGGCTGTATGGGGCGATGCCCCCCCCACCCCCCACCCCCCACGCCCCACCCCCCAAAGATGTGAATAACTAATAGTAGCATGGTAGCAATACAGAACTGACCTATACAGAGCAGAGCAGTAACATGGTAGCAATACAGAACTAGTAGTAGCATGGTACCGTGAATAACTAGTAGTAGCATGGTAGCATATTAGTTATTGGCCTGGCCCAATAACTGCTATATTATTTTCAATATACATGTTCGTCCCTCAGTATTTCTATTTCTCCCTCAGTTCCTCTATTATTTTACGAAGATATGTTCTAAAAGACTTTTTTTGCTATGTTTTGTTGTCTTCGGTAAAGCAAATCTATTATTACATATCTTTGTTTTAGTAAAAATATGTTTTGTAATGCTGAAACTTTACTTTTTAATGATGAATATATATTATGTTGTTAAAAAAAAAATTTCCCCACCCCCCACCACCACCCAAAATCAAATCTTAGTTTCGTCCCTGCGTTAGACAAAATATGTATGGATGATTATGCCCTTCTTTTTTTATTCCTCATATTCTTCTTCTTACCAGTAAACAGTAACTGCTCTACCACTCACATCAACCACCATAGTCACTGCCTCTACTAAATCTGCTCCCATAACTAGTGCCTGGACAATCAAAAAGAAAAAGAGAAGGGAAATAAATAAGAGCATAAGGTCTTTTGTCACCAACCGTATATTTCGGTCTTCAAAGTCAAATCACCACCATCATCAACCACTCGGCCACGATGAATATGAAACTTCCATAAAATTATATTGGTAAGATTTTAGAATCCTTTGACCAAATTAACCATTGAGAGGCTCCAGAAAAATAGCTTTTATCAAAATAACTTCTATCTAAAAATCTTGTCCATCAACAACTCTGCCCCCATTTAAGGAAGCTCTCTTTCTTGTGTTATCTGTAAATATTCTATAAAATTTTATTCCCACTTTCCAAAATATAACATTATTATTGATTTTTTGAAAATCAATTTAAAATATTTTTAAATTTAAAATTGCAATAATATATTCAAAATTATCAAATAATAATAACGAAATTTATAATTAGTAGCACACTCTAAATAGTTTACAGTATTAACAAAGATTAAATGTAAGTGAATTTATGTTATTTGAGTTTGAAATTGTCTAAAATTTAATTTTTAAAAAGTCAATATTAATTTTATATTCTAGGACGGAGGGAGTATTTATTTTTATGTTAAACACCCATTTTGACTTGAAATGCATCTGGATTATGTATATGTAATCCATGCATTGAATATATTTACCTTCTTTAATTTGTTTGTATTTTGGGTTTTTCAGTGTTTAGCCATTGCACTCTAGATAAAGAAAGATTGCTTAATGATGACAAGCCTCCTTCCTAATCATCAAAAAATAAAAAATTTAGTTGAAGCATTTTGTCAAACACCTCGTTGGCAACACTAGTATTATTGTTTTTTTTATTAACAAAATGATAAGATAAATGGTGGAAGTTCAAATCTTAATATCTTCTTTGATCCTAACTAGACTTGCTACGAATTATTAGCAAAGTATGAACAATGTCGGGAAAAAGAAGAAAATTAGTCTCATATAAGAAAGGGGAGTGGTTAAGATGAAGTTAACTTTGGTCAATTGCTTAATACAGTGTCGAGTGTTAGGATGAAGTTAACTTTGGTCAATTGGCCAATACAGTGTCGACACGTAGGCCGAGAGATGATCTCTCCCCCTGCGTGTCAACACTGTATTGGTTAATTGACCAACTTACCATAAAATTAATTCCTTGATAACCGAATCCATAAAAAGCATGCAACTAAGGGCATTATGGACATTTTTTAAAGTGATTTGATCATTATATACAAGGCTCACGCACTTTTAGCGAATGAGACATGCATAGTTAAATTAGATGAAAAATATAACACTTTCACTTGGCTTCAATTAAAAATATAGGTGTTTGTGTGTATTTTTAAAAGTCATGTGGTGATGTAAAAAAACATGTCGTTTGAAATTTACCCTTATTTTTAAGAATAAATATAGAACATAAATACAATATTGATATTTGTAAATATTGCATACCAAACTTTTTGGTGGGGCAGAGAAAGTATTATACTAATGCAACTAATTTATATTGTTGGACAAAATTTATACATGAAATAGTCACATCTGTCAACTTTTTTGTGTTACAAAAAGAGCTCTTTTGCGTTAATAGTACTATAAAACGACACAATACCTTATGTTTGTCTTCAAAATTCCATTATCATATTACCATTACCAAGCTAACAAACTTATCATTTTTAAGGGTAAACATGCAAGAAAATTAATATAATGTCCATATTGGCAAATATTGGATGTGGGACTTTTTATACATGCAGGAGCTGCACTAAGGAAGTTGGAAGAAGAGAAAGGAATTGTTATACGATTTGTGATAGGACACAGCTTGACGGCAGGGGGAGTTCTTGATCGAGCAATCGACGATGAAGAAGCTAAGTACAATGATTTTTTCAGGCTCAAGCATGTGGAGGGGTACCATGAGCTCTCCACCAAGACTAGGTTGTATTTTTCAACAATTGTTTCCATTTGGGACGCAGAATTTTATGTCAAGGTAGACGATGATGTCCATGTAAATTTGGGTAAGTATAGATGTTAACGGATCTTCAAACAGTTTATTCGGTAGTGGTTAGCATGAAGTTAACTTTGGTCAATTGACCAATACAGTGTCGACACGTAAGCCGGGAGGTGATCTCTTTCTGCGTGTTAGCAGTACTGTATTGGTCAATTGACCAACTTACCATAAAGTTAAATTCATGACAACCGGATCCAATTTATTCGGACCGTTTATAAAAACAAATTATATTTTATATAGTAGAGAATTATATTTCAAATGATCGTTGTCATGCAAGTGTTATATAATTATAACTTATGTTAAATAAAATGCAACTTATTTTTATAAACTGTTCAAATGAATTGTTTGGAGTCGGGATCCAAATGTTTCTATAACTTCTTTTACTAGTCTTCTAGAAAAGATTCATGCTATGAATTAATTTACACTTAAATTCATGCATGTATATATGTCAATGTGTGTTATTTCTGTTAAATGTTTTGTGTAGGTATGCTAGTGAGTACACTTGCAAGACATAGATCCAAGCCAAGAATCTATATTGGATGCATGAAATCTGGACCAGTTCTATCTAAAAAGTAAGTATTTTTAACCATAGTACTCCTTTTATATATGTAGAAAAAACATGCAAGATTTTTAGATACAGTGCTATGATATGTAAATAATTATAAATTTATAAACATTTTTACATATCATTTTTCTTTAACTAATTCACTCATTAAGGGCTATGGGTTTTGAAATTCACCCTTATTTATTCTCTTTTCTCCTTCCATTATAATTTATTTTTGAAAAATAGAAGTTAAAAATGTGGACATTTTCACTTATATAGGAATGGGTTTGGCCTTAACATTCTTATTACCCTAGCAAGCTTAGGGCTCTATAACATAATATTTAATGTAACCCTTTTATTAATTAGATAATTTTATAAGAATGATAGAATTTGAAATTGACAGGGGGGGGAAATACCATGAGCCAGAATTTTGGAAATTTGGAGAGGATGGAAACAAGTATTTCAGGCATGCCACAGGCCAAATTTATGCCATCTCCAAGGACCTTGCTACCTATATCTCTATCAACTCGTCAGTACTAGCCTTCTCTTGCATGTCTATTCATTTAATTGAGAACTGTATTTAACTTTTATATCGGAATTTGATAGATAGTTTCATGATATTTCTTTCACATATATAATAAATTTGGTATATATATAGAGTCCGGATCAGGTCCGAACTCCCGGACCATTACAAAATCCGGACTCTTTTTTTTTAAACAACTAAAAAAAATTTGCTTTTTTTTAGTTGTTTTACAAAAAAATAAAAAATAAAAATCGGTCTGCATTTTAATCAGGTCCGGACTCTCGGACCTGATCCTATATATATATATATATATATATATATATATATATATATAAAGTTATTATGTAACATTTGTTATGAACAATACTCCCTACATTACTTTTTATCTTTTTTTTAGAGATAAAAATTGGTTCCTTTTTATCTGTTTTTTTTTTGTAGATTTCAAGTAAGAATTAATGACTTAATTTTCCATATTATCCCTAAACAATAAAAATATTAATTTATTTCTCATTCATCTTTTTAATAAATTTTTAAAAAGACAATATTAAAATTTTATACTCACTTTAATTAATTAAGAAAATATTGGAGTAGTTTTTTTTAATTTATGAGTTTACATCTAAACCATTAATTAAAAATGAACTGAGGCCTGAGGGATATATATATATATATATATATAATATATATATAGGATTTTTTGGGATATGGCGACAGATTTTTTGGGCTATGGCGACAGATTTTTTGGGCTATAGTGACGGTAAACTGTCGCCATAACCCAGAATAGCTATGACGACGGGTGAAACTGTCGCTATAGCTCAAAAAACCGTCGTCATAATTTACTGTGTAATACACAGTTGTTACATACATTTTTTCTATATATATATTACCGTACTAATAATCTAATGTATACAGGCCCATATTGCATAGATATGCCAATGAGGATGTCTCCCTTGGTGCATGGCTCATTGGCTTGGAGGTTGAACACGTAAATGATCGTTCCATGTGTTGTGGGACCCCTCCAGGTAACTTTATTTGTACTCTCTTATTTCAAAATTAAATATATAATTTAATTTTTAAGATCAAAGGAAGATATATTAAATTTTAAATTAATATAAATTTATTTAATTTTTATTATACAAATATTATATTTATATAGTATATAATAAAAATTATTAATCACAAAATTTATTTTATTTTAAATTTTTATAAATTATTTTAATTTTAAAATTTAATATGTCATCAAACTGTATCTCTAATTTTAATACAAAAGTAATAAATATAAAATTATTCTCTCAATTCATCTATTTGTAACTTTTTGTACTTATTTAGATATTAGTCAAAATTCTCCTCAAAATACGTTTAGTAGTACAAAACTATAAAATTTTAAATTAATAATTATAATAAAATTTACTAATTTAAATACAAAAATATCACATATACACAAACACGGGGAATAATTATCCAACGCACATTATCCGGACCTTGAGCTTAATCTAACAATTGAGCTGTGTGATTACTCCTTTTTATAAATAACCGTTTTCCATTTTTCAGTTTTCACTTGCTGTCCGTCTGTCCCATAAAGAATGACTTAGTTTGACTTTTCAAGTCAATTTGATTAATTTTAAAATTAATAATTAAACTTAAATATATTTGAACTTCTAAAAAATGAATGTTATTGTAAATTAAACATAATTTCTTATGCAGGTTATAATAATTTCCTTATATTTAAAAAAAATGGGATAAATTTTGACTCTAAAATTGGTCAATTTGACTTCAAAATTCAAATTAGGTCGGAAGAGGACGGAAGAAGAAAATTCTATCAAAAATAATAAATAATAATAATAATAATAATAATAATAATAATAATAATGTTACAACTCTTAATCTCTGTTAATTTAAACTAAATGGAAATTACTCACGTGGCAGATTGTGAAGGGAAGTCAAAAACAGGAAATATGTGCGTGGCGTCATTTGATTGGCCCTGCAGTGGAATATGCAAGTCCGTAGAGAGGATGAAAGCCATTCATAATAGTTGTGGAGAAGAAAATGGAGCTGTTTGGAATGTTCAACTCTAATTCCGCCTACCATGGAGCTGTTTGTGCTCAAAAATTGGCAAAGATTTTATAATAAAATTTGATGTGCCAATTTTTTATAATACAATCAACCATGCCATTAATCTAAGTTTTCACAATTATGGGAAATGCGAAGTGCATAATACTTGATGACATACCACCATTACAATCAACATGTTTTCCCTTCCAAATGGAATGGGCATTAATTTATTCTGATATTGCAGTACCTATTGATTCAATTTGTGTAATCTCCAAAGGAAGCTAGGAACTTAACAGCCCATACAAATTTTATAGCTGAAGCTCTATTGTATGCAATATTTTCAAAACTCATTGACTATACCTACCACCCAAAAAATATAATCTACTTTCAACGTGACATTTAAGAAAATTTTGACTTAATATAATGGACGGTCATAAACTTCTGTAATGACATTTAGTACAGTAATCTTGAAGGTTGTAGATATTGAAAGAACCAACTCTTTTGGACAAGTTCATTCATACTCCCTAGCTTGGAAATGAGGGTCTAAGTTTAAATTTGAGATATTGCGGAATATAACAAACAAATATAGAAAGTATATTATGTATTTCACATGAGAGAAAAAAAAATCAAATAAAAGTTTATTCTCACCTTCATTGTGATAGCCAACTGGAAATTACTACCACCGCTAACATTAATAGGAAACCACAATTTACAAAGCTATCAACATCTTTAATGTTTTCCATCTTTTCATTAATGATACTCATTGCATGAGTAAAAGGACAAGCACCAGGTTGAACCTGCAGCATGCATCCATCACCAAATTTAGTAACACAGTTTGAAGATTAGGCTTTCAGGTGACAATAAAAATTGAAAAGAAAAAAAACTCAATGTCTGAGCCTTTTTTCTTTAAGTAATTCAGAAAACTCACGGCGGAGATTGGGTCACCAGAATGTTGCTGAGCATCTGAACTTGCAAGTGTTCTTCTCATGTCTTGCTCAACAGATTGATCTAATGAGATTTTGATTTTGCCCGTGCTGGAGTCTTCGCTTGAGAAAACTCTGTAAGCTGTATCAGTGTGAATTGTTTCCATGACAGAACCAAAGAAATTTGTGACAGGTACCTAATGAGGAGCCAAGGCAACATTAAAATGATTTTCTCCACACCAGTCAGTTGCATTTCTTTGGCAATAGTCAATATTCAGTCATTGTCCAAGGGCTAATCCCACAGAGTCCAACAACATAATCATCTGTAGATCTTTCGTTGAACGAAAAAAGTTGTTATAAAAAAAATGTTTTGTTATGATTAGTGTTCAAGACCTTGCTGTCAAAAAAAATCCTACCCAAGGGAGAAATTTGTTTTCCTATATATAGCTTTAGAAGAAGTGAAGCTGCTTGCCAGTTTCAAATTAACAACGAAAAATGCAACCTTAAGAAGAGAATAGATAGCTTCCTAATTCCATACAAGACTCCAGCAAAACAAAAAGGTTGATGAGTCATCGCATGTCGCCCTCTTCTCTCTTAATTTTCCACTATGTTCTTAGTTTCCTCGAGAAAAGGGGGGAAATCTTAAGAGAATCGTTGATACCAAACACAAGTAAATTGAGAAGAAAAGTAACAGTACAACAGATCTAGAACTTTATACCTCCTCCAGCTTTCGTTCGTACAGATCTGTTCGATAATATGCAGTTGACATCAAATAGTTTGGATTATACGAACCAAAAAGACTGCATAAGAACAACAAAAAATTGTATATCATGATCCAGGGTTCAATTTGAGGAAAACAATCATCATAAGCAAGTGGATGCAGTAGAATAAATCTTCAAAAATACACATTGCTACCATAATATAAGGACGAAAATTAATGACGCTATTATTTCTCCAAAAACAGTCATTGAATTGGACAACCAAAGAACATCCCATCTCCTCATTAAACTATTAAGAAATAACTGGCCGATAGATTCTTTTCGCATCCCCATGAGTAACTGAGCTCTACTGATATCTCCTTTGGAGCCCAACTGGTTTCTACTAGTAGAAATTTTTGAAAAGATTCCATCAGGGAAACTTGAGGGCTGGAGCATTTGAGGCCTCGCTTGGTACGCAGGATGGAATGAAATTTATGAGATTTTATATATTTTTGCAATGAAGTGTTTGAGACATCAGAAATATTAGTCAGAAATCTTAGATCTCATATGGTACACTGGAATCTAAAGTGGGAATGGGAATCTCATTCGTATTTTTATCAATTTTGGAATTTGGCTGCATAATTGTTTATGGAATGTCTGACAACATAGAAAGGATAAAAAAACGGAAAATATAAATTTATGCCGATCTGCGCAGAGAAACTGCAACCCCGCAGGATGTTTGAGGTCACTATCTCCGTCATCTTAGTCATCTCACAACTTCCTGCTCATCCACCATTAACTTCCCACTCATCCATCACCTAACAATTTCTATCATTCACTATCCATAGCAAAAATCTAAGAATTAACTACCAAATAAATAAATAAAAACCCTAATTCATCGAACAAAAATCCCACCAATAAATATAAAATTTTATTTATTTTCATAGACCCTCGATCCTCATTAATGTCATTCATGGATTAATAACACTACAGCATCGACTGGGTATCTCATTCCTTACCCTGGGTAGTGATCTTTTTTTTCTTTTTTCCCCTACCCTTTTAGGATTATTAAAAGGACATAAAATGTATGTCCACTTAACTTAAACTTAAGAATCTTGAATCATATCTCAAGCATAGCCAAAAAATTGAATGGCAACATATTCAGAATTTCATTATCGAGAATCTCATTATGGGTAACAAGATTCCACATGATGAGATTCCATGTCTACCAACCAAATGATGACTTAGTTTTAAGATAACTGGACCGACAATTTTTGTTCATTTATTAATTACTAAAGATTGGAATAAAGGATTGCTAACCCAAGTAAGGAATGAGATACCTACTCTATGAGGGAATCTTATTCATGAATGAATGATATTCCAATCAACAAATAAGTATATGAAATGTCAGAGACTCAGAAATTATCCAAATTTGCAAGAAATTCACATTTTCCCTCTTGATTCCTGCACAATAAACAATGCCCAAGGGTCTCTAATTATCTTCATAAAGTTATAGAAAAAAGAGCCGGCCAAGATTTGTTTTAGACAGTTCCAAAGTTGCCACTATTCAGATTTTTCTGTGGATAAGAATTTGAACCCCAAAAAACAGTATAATTGGAACAGAAGTTTCTCGCTATAATACACAGTAGAGAAAATAAGCGCAATTGCATAAACAGAACAATACAGTTGGGATTAATGCAACACGAAGTTCAAATCAGTTAAGGAGGAACTTGAGGGCAATAACCAGAACCTCTTCATATTCTTTGTCTGTCCCTGATAAAATGGAACATAAAGTAGCTAAGGCAAATACACAAATTGCATATACAAATAATGGACTGGCTTGAAGTCAGACAAATGAAGATATATGTTACTCCACATAATTACATAGTGGAACTAGGACCTAGTCTCTCATCCATGGCTGGCTAAGAAAACTCAAAGAGGAAAGTCATATATTGTGAAGGGTTATTGCCTTATTGGACCTATAGTTATCAGAACTGGACCGGATATTGAACCGGTTGAAGCAATGGTTCAATGGTTTTGTGATTCAACCGGTCGGATTTATATTTTTTTAATAATTAAAAAATATTTTGAATGATAAGTAATAATAATATACACTACAAATAATATAAAATAGTATATTTTACCTAAAAATAAAGTTGTAATAGAAAACTAGAGACAAATAATTATGAACTCTAATTAATAATAAATAAATTAAGGAAATTTTATGTCAGAATATTCAATATTGTGTATATAAATAATTGTACTTTCACACATCATCACACCACAAGTTATAAAAAATATTGACCATCATGAACTACTTACTGTGTTTTCTCAACAAAAAGAAATAAAATAAAAATTATATGTACACTTAATTACAACATATTTATATATATAAGGGAAGCTTCAAGAGCATAATTCTTAAATAGCATAATGCCTTAAATAGCATAATTTTATCAAAACGACGTAGTTTTGTACATACGCGGTGACATTTTTGTAAATACACGGTGGCATGGTATTTACAAAAATGTCACCGCGTATGTACAAAACTACGTCGTTTTGATAAAATTATGCTATTTAAGGCATTATGCTATTTAAGAATTATGCTCTTGAAGCTTTCCGTATATATATATATATATATATATATATATATATATATATATATATATATATATATATATATATATCTGTAAATTTATCTTTAAATTTCTTATCCTTTATTTTCAACTTTCAAGTGTTTTAAAGTGACAATATACTCGGCGTACGCCTCGAGGCGCGCCTCGTAGCGATGCGGAGGGAAAGGCTTGCGAGGCGAACGCTTCTATTGGACTCGTACAAACTACCGCCTTTATCAGTCGATGCTTGCGCCTCGTGGCGCCGCGCTTCAAGGCTGCGAGGCGTACGCCTTGAGTTGGCAAAAAAAAACTAAAATCAGATTTGCTTGGGTCGACTTACCATAACCTAAAATCAGATTTGCTTGGGTCGACTGCTCGTCGCGATACTCCTCGTCTTGGGTCGACTCCTCCTTCGTCACGATACTCCTCCTTCGTCGCGAGACTGTTTGGGTTGAGACTGCTTAGGGCTTGGGTCGCGAGATTTGGCTTGATCGAGACTGCTCGGCTTCTCCTTCTCCTTCGAATTTCGATCGCGACTTTCGCGAGACTAATTGTGTTCGATCGCGACTTTCCAGGTTCGATCGCGAGACTGATAAACTTCTTTTCTATTTTCTCCTTCTGCTTGGGAGTTGTGACTGCTAGGGGGTTGTGAGTTGTGACTATAAATTGGTTTAAAATTTTTGACTGCTTGGGGGTTGTGACTGTAAATTGGGTTAATCAGTACTAACTCAGTTTTAATTGTATATTTGTATCGTTTTGTTATTATTTTATTGTTTTATTGTTATTGTGTTAGCAATTATAGTTTACAGTGTATCATAATAGCAATTTTTGTGTACATGAATTTCTATTTGCTAATGTAAATAACAATATCAATTTTTGTGTACATGAATTGCTATTTGCTATTTGCTATTTGCTATTTGCTATTTGCTATTTGCTATTTGCTAATGTAAATATGTAATAACAATTTCTTTTATTATTACAGTGAATTAAGATTATGGGTAAGAAAGATCCTGCATGGAAATATGGCACCGCAACCCCTGGAGTTAATAAAGCTCATTTATGTGTAGAATGCAATTTTTATAAGAAAATTTGCAAAGGATGGATTACAAGATTAAAAAATCATCTTGTGGGAAATCATAGTAACGTCGAGGCTTGCAAAAAAGTACCAAGCAAAGTGAAGGAAGAGCTTGCTTCATATATGAAGAAAAATATGGATTCCAAAGAGGAAAGACAAAGAGATGAAGCTGAAAAAATACAAAGCGGGTCTTATTATGGTAGTCATCCATCCTTGGGAATGGGAGGTTCAAGTGTGGGTAGTGCCTCCGAGAGGAGAGTTCGGGGACCCATGGACAGATTTGTTGTGTATGTTGATGCTGGTGATGATAATGCAACTACAAGGCGTAACGTATTTTCAAAGGAGGCTCGTAATGCAGTCTGTCTTGATATAGGTAGATTCTTCTTTGAAAACGGGATTCCCTTCAATGTTCCTGATAGTCCTTCATTTATAAATGTGTCGGTCTATTGGAAACTATGGTCGTGCTTTGAAACCCCCTACCCCATACGAGCTTAGCTCTTGGATATTGAAGGAGGAAGAGAAGACTACAAAGGCCTTTGTTGAGGTAAAAAAGACTTGGGCACATACAGGGGTGTCAATCTTGTCGGATGGTTGGAAAGATATTAGGGGAAGACAGCTAATAAACTTTCTTGTAAACAACCCCCATGGAACTGTATTTTTGAAATCTGTTGATGCATCTGATGCAATTAAAGATGTTAATTTGATGTTTAAACTACTTGATGAGGTTGTTGAAGAAGTGGGAGAAGACCTTGTCATTCAAGTAGTCACTGACAATGCATCTAATTATAAGGCGGCGGGGAGGATGTTAATGGAGAAGAGGCCACGTATGTGGTGGACACCGTGTGCTGCGCATTGCATTGATTTGATGCTTGAGAAGCTTGGAGAGTTGCCTCAACATAAAAATGCTTTGACAAAAGCAAAGAAGGTAATTACTATTATTATTATTTGGTTATAAATTTTTTATTCAATGAATACTTAAATTATTATTATTTTTTGATGAATGTCATTATGTAGGTAATCAACTTCATATATAATCATGGATGGGTCTTGGCATTGATGAGGGCAAACACTAATAAAGACCTTGTTCGGCCAGCCGCCACTAGATTTGCCACTGCTTATTTAACTTTGCAGAGTATGCATAGTTTGAGACAACCTTTGGAAGTTATGTTTACATCTAGGGAGTGGGCAAATTGTGCTTGGGCAAAAAACCCTGAAGGTAAGGAGGCGAGAAAAATCATACTGAGTGATAGGAATTTTTGGGGTAGCGTGAGATATGCAATTAAGACCACAAAACCTCTAGTAGGTGTATTGAGGATGGCAGATTCAGAGAAGGTGCCGGGAATGAAATTTTTATATGCTGCCATGGACAATGCAAAAGAAGAGATTGCAAAAAATCTGGATAATGAGGAAGGGGCCTATAAAGAGATATGGAGCATAATAGATGCTAAGTAGGATAATCAGTTGCATCGGCATTTGCACGCTGCTGCATATTATTTGAATCCTCATTTTCAATATGAAGACGATTTCCATGCAAATGCGGAAGTTAAGGTGGGATTGTACTCTTGTATGGACAAGCTTATTCCTAACGTTGTGGAAAGAGAGAAAGCTGATTTGCAAATGGATGCATTCCGATTGAGGCAAGGGTTATTTGGCTACACAAATGTCAAAAATACGTGTAAGAAACGTGCTCCCGGTAAGTACCGTTGGTTAATGTCTGGTTATGCTTTCATTTTGATTAAACGTATACCAGTAAGATTGATATATATTTTAATATTGATCCAACTGATTGGTGGATCGCATATGGAGATGAAGCTCCAGAATTAAAAAACTTTGCAGTGAAGATTCTGAGTTTAACTTGCTCATCTTCGAGGTGTGAGCGTAATTGGAGTACTTTCAGTCAAGTATTTATTAGATATAAATCATTTATTGAGATTTTATGAGATCTGACATTGTCACTAATGATAAATTACTTGTAATATAGATTCATACAAAGAGAAGGAATCGACTGTCCGCATCCAGGCTTAACTCATTGGCTTACATTATGTACAATAAGAAATTGAAAGATCGACATATCAAAAAAAAGGCACTAACGGAAGAAGAAGATCCATTGGTTGTTGAAAATGTACCATTTGATAATGAGTGGATTGCAGGGGAAAATGATGAAAATATCTCGGGACTGACTTCTGGGAATGATGATATGGAGGGTGAAATGACTCGTGGGAATGAGAAGACAGTTGGGGGAGGAGAGACTAATGTGAGGGAGATTATACTTGGAGGGCAATGGGACTCGGGGAACAAGTAGTAAACAAAGAAGTCAAAAGAGAAAGAGAAACACTTTGCTGTCAAAAACAATGTCAAAAGGTTAGTGTCATTACTTAAGTTGCCTTTAAGGTGTTCTTTAAAAAAAACATATTCATTTGGATTAAATATATATTCACTTGTTTATTTATAGATAAAGATAAGGGATTGCAATTGGTTGATGAAGAACCTGAGTTTGAGGATCTTAGCACTGACAATGAGGAGGATGACAGAGCTATTAGATACGATGATGATTCCATGGAGGATCCTCTTAGTGATGATAGTGATGATGGTGATGGGGATGATGATCTAGAATTTGATCCATTATTCAAGCCGCTAGATACAAATGATACATTACTTACATAGTGATGGATGATCACTATATAAGTACTTGATGATTTTATGTTATTTTGATGTTTTGTAATAATACATTACTGTGACGTTGGTTATTTATGTCTTCTATGACCTTAATTGTAATGATGAATTATTTTATGGTTTTATTAGTATTTTTCATAATTTTTTGGGGACTTTTAGGTCTTTAAATCAAGGCTTCCGCCTCGCTCCGCCTCGAGGCTTATGCCTCGCATAGTCCAGAGAAAAACGCCTCGTACCGATTTTAGCTTTTTCGAACATTGTACTCAGGTTATTAGATCTTTTAAGACCATAAATAACTATACTTTTATTTATTGAAATAATAAATTTTGACTATATAATATTTATATATATTTTTATTCTTTCTCGTCTTTACTTTTTAAGAGTTTTCAAGTTATAAATAAGCTATACTTGTTTATTGTAGTTCTCAAAAAAAAAGTTTGTTTATTATGCTTCGTCCTTTCTTTTGGTATTTATGCTAAGAACTTGGCTCAATTTGCTCGACTAGTCATGATGACACGAAACCACATGCATGGCAGTGTCATTTAATATAATTCCACTAAATAGCTAAAGGGCTTTATGGTCTTTACATGTATCACTTGCAGTATTCAAAGGTTCATTGTTCTAACTTCTAATGTCGGGCAACAGTGAAAGACTTTTACAGAAAATGTTAAGAGAGAGAAGAAAGAGAGGAAACAATCTTTGTGCAGCAATCGGACTTCTCATATTTGTGAAGGAGGCAGGGTTGAATTAAAAAACTTTGGGCAGTGAAGGCAAGAGATGACATCAACAAACTTTTCCTTTTTTCTTCTAATTTTCCCTTTTGCTTCCAGCGGATCTCACCGACTAGTTTTCTTATTTGTTTATGTCCCGGTTGTAGTCGAAACAGTTCTATTTGGGTTTCATACTGAACCGGAGCGGTTCTTAAACAATAGTCCGGTTTACCGGTTTTATAAAATACCGGCCGGTCGAACGGCTCACTCCGGTCTATTTGTAAATCTGATATATAAAGAGAATTATATCGATTGAGGTCCGGTCCAGTCTAGATATGGACCACGGCCAATTAGTGAGTAAAAGTAGTGTAAGTTACAGTGCAACAAAAGTATCTCAATTCTCAAAAAACACTGAAAATTGCACCGCAAATTGAAGTGGTGCATGAGTCTTAGTTGCTTTAGTGAATTACATCAGCACCCAGTCTTCAATGTGCAGTGTTCTAAAAATCGGCTTAGGCGGCGCCTAGGCGCTAGGCGGGGGCCTAGCGCAGCGCTTAAGGCCAAATCAGTGAATAAAGCGCTTCCAGCCAATTAGGCGGGAAGGTGGGCTAGGCGGGAAGGTGGGCTAGGCGGAGATTTTATTTTATTTTTTTTAAAATTACTACCAAAACTAGATCTTGATATATTTATTTTTTTAATGATTTACCATATTCTTAATGCAAATTGTAGCATATCAAATCACAACAAGAAGTGAACAAGATCAAGTCAAAATGGATAAATTTATTATAGTTGTAATTTTTTGAACTTTTATCAACTTGAAATTATATAAATGATGATACATTTGTAATATTTAGTTTAATTCAATATAATTCTTAAATTTATGTTTAGTTTCTTAATTTTTAATATTGAATTGAATTCTTAAAATTTTAAATTTTATTATTTAATACCAAATTTGTTTATAGATATGTTAGTCATACTTAGTATATGATATTTGTCATTTTTTGAAGTCCTCAATTTTGAAAATTACACAAATTAAAATAATTTCATAATTAATAATATCAAATGTCTCATTCAATAAACTTCACACTAATTTTTAAAATAACATTTATTTAAATTTTTTATAGAGAAGTACGTATATAATTATATATATTTAACTTACTAGTAACACTAATTCTATAATTTAATTATTTCAAGCAATGGATATATATCTTACTACTTAAGTGAAATTACTACTAATTCTATAATTTAATTATTATCTTTATTATAGATTATTTTGTTTTATATTATTGTTTTGTTAGAATAATGTAAGATAAAATATTAAAATTGTCTTAAAATAATAAAAAAAAAAACCCGCCTAGCCCCCTAGGCGCTAAGCCCCCTGACCGTCCGCCTCCCACCTTTTAGAACATTGTCAATGTGTCACTACTTGTGCATAATTTCTAAGAGCCTACTACTGTAAATAGTCAGTTACCTATGAAAATAGAAGGAATATTCAATTTGTGCCACGTCAGCTCTGAATTTTATACTTATTTCCCTATGACAAAATTGCATTCTATAGGCCTCATTTTTTCTAGGGAAAAACCCCAATTTTTACATCATACGTTTGATTATTTACTTGCTGGGTTAACTGCGAAAATAGTTAACTTGCATGGTCGTGTAAAAAACTCTTTCTAGAAAAGAATCAAATCTTCACAGCAAAATCTTAGTGCACCTAATCCATGCCCAAAATGTAGGGCTGACCTCAGGTTGAAGCTAAAAGCTTTTCGCTCACATGGAATAAGCTACTAAACCTCAGAATGGACCTTGGTCAATTTCACCCATCCAATCATGCCCAGGTTACATCCGTGGACATCATAAAATGTAAATAATGCATAAGGAACTCTCATCACACCTTCCCACAAACCTCCAAATATTTTGCAATAGTAGTTTGTTATATGTAAAAGAATACAGAGAGGACGCAGTAACAGATGTAACAAAGCATCTTAATAAAGTTGGGACTTCGTAATACCTGTTCAGAGAAGCATTATCATATATATTTAGCCTCTCAAAGAAAGCAAGGGTATAATATGTAAATCGATCCACAACAGACACACCAACCTGTAGCAAAGAAACAATTTTAATAGACAACTATAACGTTTATCATGAAAGTGAAAAATGGAGAAATGATATAATTATAAGTATAGACTTATATGGGTCCCGAGACATATCAATACATGATCAGTTACAAAGTTTCGTCTTTTAAAAAAGAAAATTATGAAAGCTATGTGACTGGTAGAAATCACACTTACATCAGAATCCAAGTGATGTGAATAAGAGTTTTCTCCTTTCTTGCTACTTCCAATAGCCAAAACACCAGGTGAATGAAGCTGCAAGAGAAGAATACATACTATAACCAACAAAAAAAATTCACAGAAAGCATATTATATTTGTAGAACAAGATCAGAGGCACAATATTTAAAAAGTATATAATTTCCTGTCCTATACATTAATCCAAGGAATGCTAGCTTACAGTTGTTAATCAAACTAATAATGATTAATAGAAGACTCAAGTTGTCACTATCATCAACTTAAAAAATGACGCAACCTTGTGACTCGTTATCTGGCCAGGCCATTTTAGCCTGAAAATTAGTGTGTGGTACATGATATCTGCAAAACTTGGACAACATACAAACTTTGACTCTTTCATAACACAGGCTATTCTTTTTTATCTTATTTTTGCGTATTGATAAAAGAAGAATTTCATTAGAAAAAGAAGCAAGTACCCGATGGTTTATCCAGGATAGTAGCAGCAGGTTCCACCAGTCATTCGAATTTAAAAAAAAATACGCTAGTTGAGGAGTACAAGACATCCTCCAAACATAAAAGCAAGAAAAAACAAATATCTTAGTATAGGACTGCCCTCCAATCCCATGAAGACCGGAGATAGATATTCCCCAAAAGCATCCATGTTCAAAGCTCACAAAGATGTAGGAAAACAACAACATATAAGATATGCAAGAAATGCAAAAAGCACGAAAAACTCACGGAGGCTATTCTTGACAACTACAGACTCCCTATGAACATAAATACATTATCTCACCAACTATACACACCATAAACCTCAAGAACCACAAAATATCCGACAAATTTAGAAACCTAATAAACTCTTAAAACTTTAAGACATAAATTGAGCAAACAAATTTGAAATATAAAACTCTAGGAACTACCAATGATGCTTTTTATTTGGGCTACTAAGGATGCTTGATTGTCATGGGACTACAACATGTCTCGCAGGCTTTCGAAGTGATAGGTATATTTTTATTTTATATATTTTGATGATAACAATTAAGTTTTAATATGTAATTATTTAATTATTTTTCCTTATTATTTTATTTTAACTATTTTCTGATTCTACTTGAATTAATTTTTATTGACCTTGATAAATTATATGTCTAAGTGTTAAATAAATTAATTCATATAATATTAAAGGCAAGGAGATCATATTTCTTTTTCAAAATAAAAGTTGGGCAAAAATATTTTTTAAATTGCATATATAAAACCATATATGTATTATAAAATTGCATGCATAAAACAAATCTACCGAGTATGCTAATGGGACATTCATTGTGGGATTTAGGTGCTGGTATGTTACCGTGTAATGATTGCATGCTTTAAAAAATCATGTGTATATATATATAACCGGACATGCAGACATACATACATATAATATTATAATATATACATAATAAATGAGCATTACGGCGGCTTCTTTCAAAACTCGTGAGCCACTCTTTTTGGACAAAGAAACCGAGTAAGCTGAAAAGTTTTTTTTTAAACATGTGGTCAAAGCAATAAATGCTATGTTGATAAAAATATGACAGGGCGAATTGTGAGCTTCTTCAGCGTAAAATCTATTCCAATCTGGACCGTTCAATTCAAAAATTATTCATCCAAACCGTGCATTCAAAATCAAATTTTCAAATTACATTTTTGCCCCAACTTCAAAATTTCTATAAATAGGGAGTATTTCATTCATTTGGTTTTTACCAATTCAATGAAAAGCAAATCATACTCTCCTTGCCTATATTCTCTCTAAAAGTTTTATATCTCTTCTTACAAAAGTTCTAGTTTTTGAAGAGAAAAATTGGTCCAAGTATTGAGATAAGTTTAATTTCTGTTGAATTATTTCTTACTTGTATTGTATCTATAGATATATAAATACACATTGTTCTACACAATTTTATATATCTATATTTCATCTATTTGCCAAATAAAAGGATACTTGAACGCCGCAAGGCTACGGAGATACACCTCTACGGAGAGAAATTCGAACCGTACGATTCCTTATAGTCTTCAGTAACCTTTTATCGACATTATTTATTTTAAATATCGTAAAATAGATACGACACTTGATAGCTCAAAACAACACTGAGATACTACTCCAAAAAGGGTAGTCATCCGAACTGGATTTAAGAATCGTAGTGATCTATTGAAAATATTTACATAAATATCAATTGTGAAAATTATAAATTTTGTCGTACTTAGACACAAGTCTACGGAGAATACACCTCTACCAAGAGGAATTCGAAACGTACGATTCTTTATAGTACTAAGTGACAATTATTTATAAAAGTTCACATAATAGATAAAATATTCTTATATAATATCTGAGTTAAACAATAATATTTGCTATATCAGTTTGTGCTTAACTGATTTAAATATTATACTTGATAAATATTGTTTGAATTGATTTATTCTTTATTTACAAGTATTGATACATAAACATCTTTCATATAATACTTCATAAAGACTATCTGAGAAATAATTTTATCTAATCCATAGAAAAACACTTTATTTTAAAGAATTAATAAATTCTTTATAAAGTGCATTAAAGTTATCTATCTGCTTAAACAGAAGCATTTCTTCAAAAACATAAAAGTTATTTGAACTTTTATAACTGTGCTTATTTTATATATTTGCTTAATCAGAAGAATAATTTTGATCTATAATTTCTATCTGCTTATCTAAGAAGCATTAATCTGTACTCAACTCTTATCAGCTTATTGAAGCACATTGTTATAAATTTATTTGTAAAAAAAAAAAGAAAAGGATTAGAGTTAGTTTATTTTATGTACCTGTGAGAAAGACGAGTAATTCTTCGACCAAGACCAGAGTCTTAGAGAAGTCAGCGGGAAGTTGGGTCTCTAGTGTACTTGTGAGGTGAGGAAGAGGCTGTTGTTTCAAGACCAGATCATAGAATAGAACTGAACTCTAAAGAAGTACAACTAAACTTGAGGAGGGAGCGAGGAGCTTGCTGTCCAAGATAGATTAGTTGGGAACAGTTGGAAGTTTGTCTATAAAACTTTGTAAAGGCTTCTCCGCCTGTTGAAGGAGTATTTATTACTGATACTAATAGGATCTCAAGTCCTGGAGAGGAGCTTGAGACTGGACGTAGCAGCATACCTGGAATGTATGTTGTGAACCAGACCAATCTCTGTGCATTGTGTGATTGAATTTTTACTGTTTTGCATATTAATTTCTAACACTGCAAATTAATTATCCAAAAATTCAAAAAGGCCTTAGATAATTTTTTTAATCGGTAATAATCTATTCAACCCCCCTTCTAGATTATTATTGGACTTTCAATTAGTATCAAAGCGGTGCTCTTTAACTTGTTTGTTCAGTAAATACAGGCATACCTAAGAGTAGATCCATCTATGGCCTACAATGCTACTGGTTGCGGAGAAGGACTATCAATGACCAGACCTCAACTATTTGATGGCACAAACTTTGCCACCTAGAAGAGCAAATTCAAAATCTATGCCAAATCACAAGGAATCAAAGTTTAGCTTGCAATAGAACGAGGTGTAAAAGTTCCAACAAAAATCGTGAGAGAAAAGATCGTTGAGAAAGATGATGAATTCACTATTGATGATGAAAAGGCTATGAACATTGCATCCATAGCTGAACAAGTGTTGACTAGTGCTCTCATTGAAAAAGAATACAAAAGAGTTAGCAATTGCAGGAATGCAAAAGAAATCTAGGAAAAATTGATTCTACTTATGAAGGAACCAGTCATATTAAAGAAACCAGAAAAGATGCTTTAATCCAAGAGTATAAAAGTTTCAAGCTGGAAGGAGGAAAAGATCATTGATATGGAAACACGTTTACTGGAACACCTGGGGAAGGCATATACAACTAATGAGAAAAACAGAAGAATTCTCAAAGCCCTTCCATCCATCTGAAAAATGAAAGTTATTGCTATTAAGGAAAGGAAAGACCTAACTACTTATCCTCTTGATAGCCTTATTGGAAATCTTCGTGCCCATGAACTCGACATGTTAGTCGAAAAAGCAGGATCGGATACAGATATCAAAAAGAAAAGAATTACTTTCAAAGATTTACTTATAAATCAAGAAAGATGTGATGAAGAAGTTGCTGAACAAAATGAGGAAATTGCAAATCTGTGTTTAATGGCAAACAATGACTCATCACCAAGATCCGAGGTACATTTTGAACATCAATTATCTAGTACTTCATTTGTCATACATACCTTAGATAATATAAATGAAAAACACCATAAACTACAAGAAGCATATAATTGTTTATATGAAGATAATAAAATTATTAAAGAAAATTTTATTGAATTAAAAATTTTATTAGAAAAATTAATCAAAATTAACAAAAACTTGGAAAGGGAAAATGCAAACTTGATTATAACTAATGAAAGTTCAAATGAAGTAAACTTCGAAAATGATTCCTTAAAAGAAGAATTAGAACAATTTAAAAGAATAAATAAAAATCTTGAAATAGAAAATTCAACACTTGCTTTAATTAATGAAAATACTCAAATAAAAAATCAAGTGTTAAGTAAAGATATTAAAAATCTCAATTTCGAAAATGCATCTCTAAAGATAGAATTAGAAAAACAATATGGAAATTCTTCTTTAATAGATCAAATTAATATTTTAACTAAAGAACGTGACGATTTAAATTTATAGTTCTTAAGTTCACAAAAGGGAAAGAAAAAATTGATGTCATGCTTAATCAACAAAGATGTGGATTTAACAAAGAAGGATTATGATACATTGGAGAATTTAGTAAAAATAAAGGACTTTATCATGTTAAAAGTAAAGAAAAGAAAATGTTAAACATGCAAAAAATATTTAGGAAACCTACAAAGAGAGTTAGTAACCAAATATATATAAGACATGCAAGATTTGTCTAGTAGCAGTAGTGGGAGTGGGAGTTAGAGAGAGGGATTTAAGTTTACAGTCATCCGAATAGTTATAGTCAAGTTAGTTACAAAGTTAGATGTCCTCTAAATTGAGAGGGGAAAAGTGAAAAATGTCAAGAATGTTGCCATTAGGATCTTCTTGTTGGGGAACAGGAGCAGTGAAGTCAGCAGTAGTATTGGCAGTGAATGGATAGGGAGCCATCAGCAGGTTATTGTTCTCCATTAAAAAGCATACCACAGATTTAACAGTATGTAAAGACAACTGAACATCTTTTAATTTTTCCAAAATTAGAGTTTGATTGTGCAAAAGGAGTTGGTTCATACTGTTAAGTGAATCAATTTTTGTGGCATGTTGGTTTCAAAAATCTCATGATCAATGGGTTTAAAAATAATGAGTGACTGAGGGGACAAATTTAAGTGGGATACAATGTTGCTAGTGGGAACGAGTTGGGACTGATGGTTTGACAAAGGAATGTTCAGATAATTGAACACATGAAGGAGTAGTAGTCCAAAACCAAAACAGTTATTTTGAAAACAGAATTCAAAAGATGACAGCAAGAAGTAGGCCAGATTGTAGGGCATGCATTCATTTAAAAGACTTTATAATTTCCAGATCAAAGGGTAGCAGTTTTCGATCATCTCTTACAGGCATGAAATTATTTCTTAAAATTTTGCCCAAAAACTGGCAATCAGCTATTAGAAATTCTAGACCAATTTTGCAAGGATAATCAAATAAGATTGTTGGCACCATTTGATCAGTTACAACAGACAAGTTGTGTTTAAACAACATATATTCCTCTACAGAGATACTAGATGGGAAAATATAAGAGTTGACCCTAGGCAGTTCTAAAGTGGAGGGATGTAATTGCAATGCATTGACAAGAAAGAGTTCATCAATGATGTAGGTTTGACCTGGATGCAAGTGGTAATGCTTTTTAATAGACCAGAGGAATCAGTAGAAAAGTCCATATGAGCATAAAACTCTGCTACAAGACTAGGATAAATTGATTTATCAGAGAAAGAAACTAAGCATTCCCACCCAACATTTCACAGCTTTCACTGACAATACTACTGTTGACTTCACTTCTCCTATCCCCCAACAAGATCCTGATGGCAACATTCATGCCATTTCTTACTTGTATTGTATCTATAGATATACAAATACACATTGTTCTACACAATTTTATATATCTATATTTCATCTATTTGTCAAATAAAAGGATACTTGAACGCCGCAAGGCTACGGAGATACACATATATGGAGAGAAATTCGAACCGTACGATTCCTTGTAGTCCTCAGTAACCTTTTATCGACATTATTTATTTTAAAGATCGTAAAATAGATACGACACTTAATAGCTCAAAACAACACTGAGATACTACTCCAAAAAGGGTAGTCATCCGAACTGGATTTAAGAATCGTAGAGATCTATTGAAAATATTTACATAAATATCAATTGTGAAAATTATAAATTTTGTCGTACTTAGACACAAGTCTACGGAGATACACCTCTACCAAGAGGAATTCGAAACATAAGATTCTTTATAGTACTAAGTGACAATTATTTATAAAAGTTCACATAATAGATAAAATATTCTTATATAATATCTGAGTTAAACAATAATATTTGCTATATCAGTTTGTGCTTAACTGATTTAAATATTATACTTGATAAATATTGTTTGAATTGATTTATTCTTTATTTACAAGTATTGATACATAAACATCTTTCATATAATACTTGATAAAGACTATCTGAGAAATAATTTTATCTAATCCATAGAAAAACACTCTTTATATTAAAGAATTAATATATTCTTTATAAAGTGCATTAAAGTTATCTATCTGCTTAAACAGAAGCATTTCTTCAAAAACATAAAAGTTATTTGAACTTTTATAACTGTGCTTATTTTATATATTTGCTTAATCAGAAGCATAATTTTGATCTATAATTACTATCTGCTTATTTAAGAAGCATTAATCTGTACTCAACTCTTATCAGCTTATTGAAGAAGCACATTGTTGTAAATTAATTTGTAAAAAAAAGGAAAGGATTAGAGTTAGTTTATTTTATGTACTTGTGAGAAAGACGAGTAATTCTTTGACCAAGACCAGAGTCTTAGAGAGGTCAGCGGGAAGTTGGGTCTCTAGTATACTTGTGAGGTGAGGAAGAGGTGGTTGTTTCAAGACCAGATCATAGAATAGAACTGAAATCTAAAGAAGTACAACTAAACTTGAGGGAGGAGAGGGAGCGGGGAGCTTGCTGTCCAAGATAGATTAGTTGGGAACAGTTGAAAGTTTGTCTATAAAACTTTGTAAAGGCTTCTCCGCCTGTTGAAAGAGTATTTATTACTGATAGTAATAGGATCTCAAGTCCTGGAGAGGAGCTTGAGACTAGACGTAGCAGCATACCCGGGATGTATATTGTAAACCAGACCTGTGTTACTCGGACTCGGATGGATTGTCCGGTTGGACACGGTATCCGACACGGGTACTTCTCAATTTTGCCAATTTTTTACACTAAAGTGAAGTATCCAATTTTTGGACACGGTGTCGGACACGGGTACTTCAGGACAAAGTGAAGAGTCCGAGTAACACAGAACCAGACAAATCTCTGTTCATTGTGTGATTAAATTTTTATTGTCTTGCATATTAATTTCTAACACTGCAAATTAATTATCCAAAAATTCAAAAAAGGCCTTAAATAATTTTTTAATCGGTAATAATATATTCAACCCCCCTTCTAGATTATTATTGTACTTTCATGAAGTATATGATATTTGCTCAGTATTCCAGTAGATATGGTAACAAAAGGTATAGGAGACATATTTACCAAGTTAATTTAAGTAAAGAACTAGAAAATTGAAGCAATACAGAAAGATAAGGTACATAATAAAGTGTAATGAGCTCAACGCATCAGATATTTGGGAATCTTTTACTTTTCAAAAAAAATATTTGGAAATGATTCTTGCATATGATAGAGAAATACTGGGAAAAGTTATCAAAATGTTAAAGTAAAAGTCCAAGGAACTGGAAGTGTTTCTCTTTTTTAGCAGAGAATAAAATAAAAGAGAAGTAAAAGAGAGGGTTGTCCTCCACGCCCATAAAGATCTCATGGTGAACCAGGAAAGAATCAACTAGCCACTGAAGCCTTTATAAAAAATTTATGTAAGCATCCTTTTTGAAGTATTATATTTATATATATACACACACACACACACATACATACCAAACATTAGTCAATATAAGATATATTGTAAAGTTTACTAGAAAAGCGGTTCACTTCCTTTTCTCTGACTACGCTACTATAAACAGTGTGAAGTAGCTCCCTTCTCGTCTCCCCATTCTATTCCTTCTTTTTCAAGTAGTAATATCCCTCCCCTAGAAGTACCTCTACCCCTGGGATACCTCCCTTTTCTTTTGATCTTCCTCATCCCTTGTCTCAAATGGATTTGTTTGGGAATGGATTTTAGAAGGTCTTAGAGATGGATGACTACTTCAGATGCCAACCTTCAAACAGTTAAAATTCTTAGCTACCAAAACCAAAATGCTTCAAAGGCATTTTTGTAAGACTGAGTGACACTAAAACAGAGGCTTTAAAGGTATAGCTTCAAATTGCTTGATAATAAGGATTGTTGTCTCAGATGTGGAGGCAAAAAAGATCATTCGGCAGACCCAATAAATTCCAACAGTGCATATTGCACAAGAGAGTAAAGAGTAGTCAGCAAGGATCCTTGCAGGAGAAAGGTGAAGAGAACTCATGACAGTGCTGACTTTGTGAAACTGACATTAATATCTATGTAGCTATGGTGGTACAAAATATTCTTACTGTTCCAAAGCTTCGGAAAGGCAGATTTTTGTTTCATGGCAAATACTTGTGCAAGGCAATAACAGATGACAAACAGAATGCAATAGGTTTATATATTCAGAATTGAGAGACTGAAGTTTTGTAGGACTCGCTCACTTGACCAGGAGGCACAAAAGTTATATTGTATAGCTCGCTCATATATAAGACAAATCATAAACCTGAGAAAAGAGAGTGGCAGCTTGGCAAGTGTCTACCATAATCAACAGCTCCTTGAATCTGAAAATCACAAGTAACTGATTGTAAATGGCATCATTTTTGCAAAAAAATAATATATATAGATAGTCAATTCTCTAACTAATAAGCAGATGTGCTCAACAAGAACTCATAATCAAAGATGTCATTTCAACAGTTTACATCTACAAATAGATATTAGATATGTCTAACAGCCAGTTTAGATATTAGTGAAAGCAATTATTGATGTGTACATGGTAACCCAGCGTAAATAGAGTTACACTAGTAGAAACCTCAGTTTTCAGCTTTATTACTTAAGTGCAACGAAATTTCACAACCGGTGACGGCAGTGGCATAAAAATATAACAAACTCTCACCTGCGCTTTTCTTTCATTTGTTTCACTGCATCAGCTAAATCATGACTCTGAAGCTCCTCCGAGTCCTGAAATTTTAGGAACTCATCTCCTCCATGCCCCGTCATGTACAAAAGTATGTGGCTTCCTTCATCACTCAGGAGACGTTTCGACCTCGGGACAGCAGTTTCATGACGCCCGGTTAAAACTCGGAAAAAATTTTCTGTCGTCACTTCATAACCTCGGTAATCTACCTGGCATATTGCAGCATGGCGCAATTAGAGCACCATCTATAAAATATACATTACTATGAAATATAATACAGTAAATGGAAGGTGCATCTAAAGGGGGATGGGGAATCTTCTCATTCCACCACTCAGCATATAAGCTTATATTTTCAAAATTAAAGAATCTCAAAGTCTGACTTAATAAGCCAATGAGCAGAACATGAAACACATACGCTTTTGTTATTTTTTGGTAAATAAGTTATTACTATATTTTATAAGCAATAATTATATGCTTTCTTCCTATACAAAATCAGTATAATTATTGTTTACTAGATAAAAGGATAACTATTTATAACAGAAGAAAAAGAAAGATCACAAAATACAACACAAAAGTAGGACAAGAAGTCGAGAAAAGCTTCTCTATATTTGATATTTTTTCTCAAATTTGTTGAGTCTAAATCATACAGACCTTATTGCTTCCTTTGCTCTTTTCTGTCTTTCTTCCTTCCATATGTACTATCTACTCAATGTCATAGACACGATAAAAGAAAATTTCAATGTCAAATACATTTGCAACTATTTTCTCAATTGAATTGTATATTTCTGGCCATGAATTTTTCTCGTCTTCCGGTTCACATCAATATCAGCAACAAATGCTATGTTTGATAAAATCGTTTTCTTTGCAATATTTTTCTGATCTGAATGAGAGTTATATGATCCAAATCATTAGGGTCGACTTGTGCAAGTGCATGTGCTTCAAATGCTTATCATTCCATGAAAATTAAAGGAGATGAGAAATATAATAGTTGGGCACTAAATCAATGCATAACAAATTTTGACTGATAGCAGTCAACTCCAATACAGAAAGCAAAGAAATTTCTTGGAATAGTTAGTTAATGGTTTTGTGAATTCAGACCTTCAATGGAGAATCCCCATAGATAAAACCATTTTTTTTATTATCCTTGGAAATTGAGGAATCTACTATTGTTCTTTAAAGCGTTGGCTACAAACAAGACTTCTGGTAATCATAAGAGAAGGCTGAATAAACCCAAAACAAATTAACTTTAAAACAAAAGGAGATATATGCAATTTGATAAGAGATGGGGTCTGAAGTAGAGGGAATATAGAAATAAAGATTTATCATTAATTATACTACAAAAATTTAGATTAATTTACATTTCATGATATCGTTAATAATGTCAAATACCAGATTCATTTGGATGTTTTATGGGAATCAAGTCGGACTAAATTACATGTTCAGAAAGAAACAAAACTCGAGCAATCAAACAGAAGTCACCTCAACGTTATCTCCATACAAGTTAAGCATGTGGTTCTCATTGTTGAAGACTTGGGCAGGGTACTTATTCCGAGCATTGCAAGCCATGTCATCAGCTAACATAAGTATAATCCTCTCATCAGGTATTCCTAGCCGTTTTACTGTCCTAAATGAAAATCAAAATAAATAATTAGATAAGGAAAAAAGAGGCAGAAACTGAAAACAGTCTACATACATAAGATTGAGTAAAAATCGAAATAACCATGAAACGGAGATTAACGTATATAACCACCAATACCTGTATAAGGATAAAGTGTTGGCCATATGACGATAATTAAACCTGAAAAGGAATAAGTGGAGTTTTAATTGCGGCAACAAGATTGTTAAACAAGAAAACCTTCAAAGCATGCAAGATTTTTAAATTAATGTTAATTTTTTCGAAATATTTTACTTTCCAGGAACTAGCAAATAGCGAATAGGGCTCTTCATAACAGAGAAATAAAGATAATCTTCAACTTCAATGAAATATCAGATAAACAAAATCTACATCAACTCAATTCAAACAGAAGAAAAGAAAGTTAAAACAACATAAGAGTGTTCCTTCCTCGAATTTATAGAACGAATATGCTTTCGCGTCCGAAAAAGGAGTATTCAAAAAATTAATGAACAAATGCATCCTGGAACCTGCCGTCCTCTATTAATCATGATATTAGTGCTTTCCTGCAATCTTTTGACTTCTCTACTACTTGAAATCCTGCAGCCCAGGACTCCATTGTTTGGGATTCTCTCAATATATGTGAGGTTAAAGCGGTCAATATTTGGAACTCTATTAGACAGCGTGGGCCATCTAAAGACTGGTACAAGATTGTGTGGCAGAAAAGCTTGGCCCCTCGGTTCTCCTTTTTGCTTTGGATGTATTTCCATAGAGGGATTCAGACATTCGTCTCATTATTATGGGATCCATCTGGATCCTACCTGTTTGCTATGTAATGTTGTCTCGGAAGATTTTAATCATTTGTTCTTTCAATGCCCTTACTCTTTCCAGGTATTAATTTCTGTTCTAAGATTTTGTGGCCGGAAAGGTTTTATCAGATATCACAAGGTTTCTTGACTCTAGCTGTAGTAGCAAAGTCCAATTCCATCTTTTGCATCTTGCCTTTGTTGTGGTTGTCTATAACATTTGGCAAGAGCGCAATACTAGGCTTTATGAAAACCCTCCCTCTCCCGCTAGGTCCATAGTGCAAAATATCTTGAATATTATTAAATGTAGGCTGCATTCCTATGCTAAATTTCAAAGAGAAAAAACCAATTTCCTTCACCTTGTCTTGTAATTCTGTTCTCTATATCTTGATGGGGTTTTCTTTATTTAGTTGGGTTTATCTATTCTGCCTAGAACATGTTGCTTATCTGCCCAAATGTGATATTTGTTGTCTGCTGAATGCTTGCTTCTGGGCTTTGTTATGTTGTTGCTGGGTATATCTGGTTTGTTAGGTTTTGTCGCTGTGCCATTCTGTCTTTGTTATGGATGTCATTCTGGTATGTGTGTTGGGGCATTCTGCCGCTGTAGTGGTTGGCCTTAAATCTTGTGCTCCTATTGCTGCAAGGCTTTGTAGTGAAATAGAGCAGATTTGTATGGCCTGCTATTGGTTGGTTTGGTGCTGCTGAGTCGTTGTAGATGTCCACTGAATCTACTGCCTCTGCAATGCCTTCTTCTATTGTTTGATGTTGCTGCTGCTGCTGGGTTATCTTTTTGTTGCTATTTGGCAGCTGCATTGTTTTATTGGCTTTGTTAGGTCTGTCTTGTCCCCAAGGCTCATTGTTTGATTTAGTTTCAAAATTAGGTAGGGTCTGTTTGTATTTGCAATCTGTAGCTCCTTATGCAGCCTTCCGTTTATGTGGGCCTGTCCTATGATGGTCATTGTATGGGGTATGCCTCATTATCTTTGTATCTCTCCTTTTCTTTAATACAGTTTAAATTTAGCTAAAAAAAAGTTTCAAAGTCAATAGGTAAGAGAGAATTAAAAAAAAATTGTGAACATGCTGAAAGATGAACATTTATTGTGAATGTGAAGTTCCATATCTATAACTGATATCATTAATCATATCAACATGACTAACTAACCTACAAGAAAGTTATCTTCCTCCCATGAGTTCCTCAGCAACCAAATGAAAAGAGAACAATATTTGAACATACGTTTACAAAGTTTCTAATTCTAGCTCTATACTCTATATTGTCTGACAATTTAAATTTTAAAAAACAATTAAAATAAGATAAGATAAACAATTTTTCTCTCATAAGCTTCAGCCATAATTTACTTTCACGTCAAACAAGCCAAAACATTAAATTTCTTGATAACTGTGGGAGTATCATAATTCCCATTAATATCATGTCAAAATAACTAACCAGAATGAATCCTTGATATCAAATAAATAGTGAACAAAAAAGCAAACTCAGAAGTTTCTAAAATTTCTACACTTTCTAAAATAAAAAATACCTCCGTTCCAAAATATAAAGATAAGTTGCCAAAATATAAGATCAGTTGTCTTGCCTTTGTATTTGACAAAGGCAACTGATCTTACAAGCAGAATTTTCTTTCACATAAACAAGCCAAAACATTAAATTTCAACTTGCAAACAGAATATTATTTCACATCAAACAAGCCAAACATTAATTTCTTTCATAATTGCGGAGATCCATGCTTCCCACTGATAACATGTCAAAATGACTAACCCACTACGAATCCTTCATCTATCAGATAAACAATCAACACTAAACTGAGAAATTTCTAAAATTTACATTTTTTAGAATTAAAAATATTAAGAATTATCTTTCAAAACTTATTGGGGGAGTTCAGACGTAATAGAGAAATATATCACATCAAAATGACTAACCCAGAAATATTTACACATAATACCAAATAAAAAGCGAGCCAATAATGAAAGAAATAATTGAGCTTACCAGAAGCGAGAGGTACAAACCAACACAGCCCAATTGTTGGTGTGCATTGTGGCTGCCGAAGAACTTGATGCGACTGCATCGCGGGGATAAATCGAACAAAGAAGCAATAAAACGAACGCTGTGGATTTGAAGAAAAAGCTCGTCATCTTCGACCTTAGTAATAATAACTTTGATTTGTTTTTCTTACCCACATGGATACATTAACACCAGATCGAGAAACTCCAATTGTATTTAGGATCTGGATCCTCACTGTTCCCCCCAAAATGGATTTAATGGATCAAAAACAGTTAGGGTTTCTCAGCAACAAGCCCCAAATTTCAAATCCAATCTCTTTTGTTTTCTTGCGGGCTTAACCATAGAATTCATATTAGACTCCTTTACATAACTATACAACAAATATAAATTAATTACAAAAAAAATGCATCAACTAAATAATTACAAAAAGAGTGTAATTAGGACTCATATTACAAAAATAGTACAATTCACATTAATAAAGAAACCTAAAATCAAGGATAACTAATAATTCAAATTCAAATTCAAATCTTGTCTCTAACAACAATTTCAAATCCATATTTCAAAATTCAAATCAAAATGAGAAAATTAAAAATAAAAAATTATGAAGGAGCTAATGTTCATAATCCTCCTCTCTCGCCACCACCGCTGCCGCCGCCACATCGCCGCCGCCGGAGTTGGTATTTCTGAATTTCTTTTAACGATTTGGTTACCCACAAAAATTGAAATGGTAACCTTTACACTAATTTTGACTAGTAACTACATCACATTTAAAATAAAATTGGTAATCAAATAAAACTGAATTGGTTACCTTATCAAATGGTTTGGTAACCAACTATATGAAATTTGGTTACCAACTGCATCACATCCAAAATAAATTAGTAACCTAATAAAACTAAATTGGTTACCTTATCGGAAGGTTTAGTAACCAACTGCATAAATTTTGGTTACCAACTGCAGAACAATCAAAATATATTAGTAAGCTAATAAAACTGAATTGGTTACCTTATCAAATAATTTGATAACCAACTACATGAAGTTTGATTACCAACTGCATCACATCCAAAATAAATTAGTAACATAAATAAAATTGAATTGGTTACCTTATCGGATGATTTCGTTACCGGTGAAAATAAAGAATGGACCGGTGGCGGTGGGAGGCGGAGGGATCGAAGAGAGGGAGGGGGCGGGAGGAGGTGGAGGCGGGAGGAGGGAGGATGGGAGGCAGAAGGAGGTGGAGGCGGGAGGAGGGAGGAGGGGAGGCGGAAGGAGGGAGGAGGGGAGGAGGGGTGGCGGGAGGAGGTGGAGGTGGAGGTGGAGGTGGAGGTGGAGGTGGAGGTGGAGGCGGGAGGAGGAGGAGGAGGAGGGGAGGAGGGGTGGCGGGAGGAGGAGGAGGAGGAGGAGGAGGGGAGGAGGAGGAGGAGGAGGAGGGGAGGAGGGGTGGCGGGAGGAGGTGGAGGCGGGAGGAGGGAGGAGGGAGGCAGAAGAAGGGAGGAGGGGAGGCGGGAGGAGGAGGGGGAGGCGGAGGGTGGGGAGGGGTTGGACAGGAGGAGGAGGAGGAGGCGGAGGGATGGAGGAGAAGAAGAAGGGAAACAGAAATGGAGTGGGAGAAAATCGTGGGAGAGATGGGGAGAAAATTGTGGGAGAGATGGGGGAGAATTAAAACACATCCCATAATTAAAGGAAGCATAAATATGTACTAATAATGAAAATAAAATTTTAAATATATTAATTGTGTAAATATTTAATGAGTGCACTTTTCTTGTAATTATGTTTTCAAATGTACTATAAAATGTAATTGTTCCTTCATATTATATTACAGTTTAAACCAATACGACGGCTGTTCAGAATAATTATTTTGGCGCCATAGAAACGGTGACACTTTGTGGGAAATTGTACAGATAAATAGTACTATGGGAGACTGGAGTGAAGGTGCGAAACAAAGGAGGAGAAATAAATTTGGCATGGTCGGACATGACTTATTTTAAAGTGTTTTATAAGTTAAAATTTAAAATAATTTATAAGTTATTTTGAATTATGATTTATAAATAAAAGTGTGGTATTATTTTGAGTTAGAAGTTAAAATAAATTGTGAAAGTGTTTTGCTAAATTTACTTATAAGTTATAAAAATTAGTAAAATAAGGGGAAAAGAGTATTTATGTGACGCCCCCAAAATAGGTATATACAACTCATTCTGAGTCGCCAAATACATGGTACATAACTCAAATACAAACTTAATTTTTACAACTGTCGTGCAAAATACGACAACACAATTGCTGAGTTTCAATACAAATATTGTTGCATAGACAATATCCAAACTCAAATAAAGTTCTCATTACAATTATTTTCACACTATTTTATATAATAGTGAGGACTACTATAGCAACCATATTGGACCGTCACTCCATTTCCCGACTAATCCAAGCTAAAGGGTGAGCTCAACTAGCCCAGTAAAAAATAATATGACTAAGATAATGTAGAATATATTATCTTTAGCCTTCAACAGTCTAAAAAACTGATAGAATATAATAGACAACAAGTTTAACTGCAGCAGAACAAGTAATCCATTAGAAGAGTCAAGTAGAGTATAATGTCTACTATCTTCTATGATTTAAAAGTTCATCATCAATATTTTATCTGTGTAACACATTTCAATAAATAATCCACATCACCGAATTATTCACTAAGGGCCAATGATATTCATTAGTATCACATCTACGAATCATCCATGCACTACGGGCTAATGATATTCATTAGTATCACATCCACGAATCATCCACGCACTACGGGCCAAGGATATTCGTTATTATCACCAGTGGTCATGATCATGCCAAACAATTTTCCATCAATGCACTACGGGTCAATGAGTACTTTTACCACATCATGTGTAACATTACAGGTCATGATTATACCGATACATAATTTCTGGTCATAATCATACAAATAAATAGTCCATCTATGCACTACGTGCCAAAGATGACTTTCATCACAATATAAGCATGCGAATAATGACAACGATATAAGAATCAATCAAATGAGATCAAGGATAAATGTGAGACCCCGAATTTTATGAAATGAAAGTATTCAATTTTATTATAATTATTCTATTTAGTAAATGGTTAAATTGATAAAAGGCTAAAGTTAAAGGTGATATGTGAAATTTTTTCAAAGTAAGCAAGTTGTCATAAAATAATCGGTGATAAAAGTACAGTAATACGCGTGGTTTCATAGTAGTACACGGTATTGATTATTGATGCTTACGTGAGAAGTCACTCAGTTATACTCAATTATTGCTACAGTAATTGATGCATCATATCTATCATATTATTGATTCAATTGTTGTCACAGTATCATCTGCATAATATGTTATATTATTAAATCAATAATTGAGACGACAAAGTTATTCATATGATTATTTGTAATATTGAAAATGTCTAGAAGTTCTGTTAAGGAGAGGTTAGATAATCTAATTGCGCGCCAATAAAGAGAAATCCTTATCGGAAAGCCCACTCTTTCCTAGGAACGACCTGATTGTTAAATATTATGAGTTATAATATTAATGATGCATATGTTCATGTTGATAAAAGATGAAATTGAAATTTTCATTGTGTTGGGATTATTAGTGTTAGTGGAAATCGTCATTTATTTCGATAATAATTGATGTCTTGAAGTTATATTGACCAATCGGGTAATTAATCGGATAAATGAGAATTTAATTACTATTAATTCACATGTTTATAATTATGTGTTCACATGTGTATACTATTGATTCACATGCATGTACTATTAGGGGAGTTGGTGCAAGGTTGATATATAATACTTGCATGACTAAATTAAAAATGAAAGTATAGATGAAGGTACTATACTATAATTAATTTTTTTCACATGTTTAGAACTATTGATTCACATGATTTATTATTGATTCACATGATTTACTATTAGGGGAGGTGGTGCAAGTTTGATAATACTTGCAGGACTAAATTAAAAATGAAAGAAAAGTTGAAGGTATTGTACTGTAATATTTTAAGCCCCAAAATTTGCAATTATCGAAATTATATTTTTTTTTATAAATATAAGCTCATTCTTCCTTCATTTCTCACCAATTTATTAAGTCTCACAAGAACAATTATTATAGAGAAAAATTATAGAGAGAAAGAAGAAGAGAAGTCTGCTACCTCACTATTCCAGTATCTAGTTTTTTTAAGGTAAGGGGTATTATTCTTTCGTATTCATGAAGAGAATTATTTTTTTTCAATACTCGTAAGGGTTTTTATTCCATTCATTATTATTATGTTGGAATAACCTTTTTATATGAAGTACCGCATACATGATGAAATTCTTCTGTTGTTCCATTCTTTATTATTTTGTTGGAATAACCTGTCTGTGCGGTCTATCTCATGCCTGGTGAATTCTGTTGTTATTCCATTCTTTATTATTCTGTTGGAATATCATGTCTGTGCGAATTACGCATGACCTGGTTCCATTCTTTATTATTCTGTTGGAATATTCTATCTGTGCGAATTACGCATGACCTGGTTCCATTCTTTATTATTCTGTTGGGAATATGATAAGTAGGTTTTATACCTACTTATCCGGTATCTTTTACTTGAATTAGTTCTTTTTATTCATGTGTCTTAGTTACTTTTCATGCATTTTGTGTTCGTTTTGTAGGTTATACGTTTGGAAGCGATGTGAGCGATTATTGGTAAGGAAAATCACGAAAAATGCAAACAAAAGCAAGACGAATATCGTTTGTGCTTTCATGTCATTTCATGTTCTTGGCTTGGATCTTGGACTATTTTGTAGAGCGTTTTCTTAGCTTTCCGGAACATCTTGAATCATTCAAATCGGAGTTCGGATGAAAGAGTTATGACATTTCTACCGACGGACGTTGAACTTCACCGTTTTGGGTGGTGATTTTTATAGCAGTCACTTACAGTCCAATTTCGACCATCATGCGTTAGTTATTTCTCAAAGATCAAAGAATGAAAGTTGTAGAACTCGTCGATAGCTTCGATTTGATAGGTCGCGGGCCTCGTAACTCCTCTCAGTTTAGAAGTTATGGCAGTTTTAGCAGAGGAGGTTCCAGCAGAAAAGTGTATTGGCAGATTGGTACCCAGCCGGGGCTGGGCGTTTTTGTGCTTAGTACCCAGCCGGGGCTGGGTGTCTGGGAGCTTTATCAGCTTGCTATCCAGCCGGGGCTGGCTATTACAAAGGCAAATACCCAGCCGGGGCTGGGTATGCGCGAAAATGAAGAGATTTTGTCCGAATTTGAGTCCGAAAAGGATTGTTTTCGAGTTGTTTGATTCAAGGACTTCCAAGAGGACTTAAAGACATGTACAAAGGCTTATAAAAGGAGGGGAATAACACAGATTAGAGGAGATTATGAGGAGATTAGAGAGCATTCTATTAAATTAGATTAGAGTAAATTAGAGAAAAACACTAGTTCTAATTAGATTTGGAGATTGAAGCAACTTGGAGACCATTGAAGATTCAAAGTAGGAGCAAGGAGGGAGCGTCAAATCTACTGACAATAGATTATTTCTTCTCATCTTCTTCTATCTTTATCTTTTAATGTGTATTCAATTGTGGATTCTTAGTTTTAATTCAACAATCATGAACTAATTCTTTGTTTGAGATTACAATGGATCTTATTGTGTAGTTTATTTTAATATGCTTCGTTATCAATTAGTATTTTCTATTGTGAGAATTGTCTATTGTGATTTGGACTTAATTGTTTAATTGCTTGGCCATCAATTACCGTGATAATCTATATGAACTCGAGAGATGAAGTATAGATTTAGATCTAATCATGATAGCATGTGTTCAGGATTTTGTTAGTAGCTTAAACTTGATGTGTGTTAAGGTAGAGATATGCTTGACATCGCATGTAATCGGGTAGAGAACTTATTCTTCAACCTTCTTCAATTGTAATTCACATAGAGATATAGTGGGTTAGTTGATTAAGGTGTTTAACGAATTTCTATCTTAATTGTGGATTGAAGTTAATACGGTATTAGTGCATCGAGAGGTGGTTAATACTACTCTAGTGTTCTTGATTAACAATTCAGGATAGAGAATAATTGATGAGAAGTGTGTTAACTTAAATGAAGCAATAAGTGAAGTTGTGATCTTAAATCTCCATGGTCTTAATTTAATTAGTGTGATAGTAGTTAATTTATATAGTTTGTAATTCATTCGTTTAAATAAGATTGAGTTGGTTACGGGTTAGTACTTGGTGATTTTTATTAAATAATTCTCTGTGGGAACGATACTCAACTTATCACTTTATTACTTGTTGACCACGTATACTTGCGTGTTGTGCGTAACTAGATTTTACCCAACAAGTTTTTGGCGCCGTTGCCGGGGAATTAGTTTAATATTTTTTACCAATATTAATTTCAATCAAATTAGTCTTAATTTAAACATTTTTATTTTTATTTTTAATTCTCTTCCTATATTTTTCTCTTTTCAGGTACCATGGATGACTTTGCGTATCAATGGCCATACACGAACATGACTCAACCAAAAGAAAAGGAGATTGACAGACTCGCGACACTTTCAGCAATGTCAGCACAAATTAAAGAACTTTCGAGGAAGTTGGACGTTATCGCAGCCCAACAGAGTCAAAGGATGGCAATCATGTGTGACTATTGTGCTGGCAACCATCCGAGTCATCAATGCACCGTTAGTTTTGGGCGGCCAAAACAAGGTGGTGTATACCTCAACCAATATGCATATGATAATTACCATCAAGTTTGGGGGTATCACCCGGATTCTTCATGGAGCTACAACTATCAGGACCAATACTCTGATCCAAATCCAACATATCCATCAAATTTCTCAAATCCACCTCCAATGCAACAAGAAGACAATTCAGATTTCAAGGAATTCATGTTAAGGATTATAGCAGAAAAAGAAGAGATGATAATGAGTCAGGAGTTATCAACCCAAAATTTTAATAATCGAATGGAACAACTCCTCACTGCCTCAACCAATGGTCCTCAATACATGGCTTTCGAGACTGAAAAAGAAAAGTCAAGGTTGGAGGAATTGGTGTCCAAGTTCATAGCATCAAATGAGGAGAGAATGAGTAATCAAGCGAGGTCAATTCAAAATCTTGCGGATCAGATAGAGCAAATGACCAAAGCCGTAAGCAACCTTCCTCCAAACACTTGGTTTTATGACATGGATGACGAAATTGACGAAGAACCTGAACCAAATCTACAACTAGATGAGCCTCGAGATGTTGAAAAAGAGGAGACAAGTAGGGATAATGACAACAAGGTCGGTGAAGAACTAATTGTGAGAACCAACGATGATGAGCCGATGTTATTTATGCCTCAAGTGACTTCTCCTCCACAGTTCAAGAATCTGGTTAGATTTGCAAAACCTTGTCCAATTGGTAGTCATGTCATTGGCAATACTCCATGTGACGTAAAAGCGAGTACAACTTCGAAGCCATGGTGCGATGAGTTGGAGAAGATAGAATAAGAGATTGTTGTGTCTGACAAGCCTCAATGCCAGAATATATTCGCAGACACAATGGAGAAAACGCCTAGATATTGGACGTTCTTCAATCTAATCTTATATAAACAAAGTATGATAGGTGACTTTAACTCGATGGCTATCACAAATGGGAACCTACCAAAAGCTATATTATTTCCGATGGATGGAGGGTTCCTTAACTTTCGAAGAGGAATTTGATAGCATTGACCAGAAAAAGTCAGGCTGAAAGACTAAAAATCAAGCGCTGACTGGGAGGCAACCCAAGAATTTTTTATATTTATATGTTTTACTAGTTTATTTAGTAGATAGGAATTAAGTTGCTTATTAAGTTCTCTTATAATCTAATCCATGTTGTCTCTCTTCATTGCAGGTATTGGAGGTCCAATGGATAGCAAAATGATCGTCGCCGCCATCGCCACCATCACTTCACGCGTAGCTGATTACTGGGAAGTTCTCTTCTACTTACCGCTATATTCTTACAATGAGGACATTGTAATTGCTAAGTTTGGGGGAGTTTTGTTTAATTCATTATCGCATGTTTAGTTTATGTTATGTTATTTTGCATATGTTGTTAATTTAGTTTAGGTTCATTATAAAAAAAATCAAAAATTTCAAAAATAATAGTTAGTTACTATGTTTATCTTGCATGAGTCCAGCTGTTTGATATTTACAGTTTGTTTTGGCCAATGATGAGATTGAGATCGAGTAGACAAGTAGAGTACTGATTATTAGAGCTTTGATGTGATTTCTTGTTATGAATTGAATTTTTTTTCTGTTTGAAACTGGTATAATAAGGATAGCACAATAAAAACAACTTGTTGATTGATTGAGTTTAAATTGATACATAATGGGACTCTAAAAGATAATGCTAGTTTGAATGAAAGAATGAGAAGAATAAGTAGTGATGACTAAAGTTCGATAAAAACTTAAGTTCAGGAAAAAAAATTGGGATATATAAGCTTCAAAAAAAAAGAAGAAAAAAAATGAAAAAAAAATATACCGTGGCTAGTTTTGTTTCGGGGCCTTTGTTACTTGAGCAAGTACGCCCGAAGGGGTATCTTAAAACCTAGCGCCCTAAGGTCTTATATGGTCTGGGAGTCGTTGGTCGAAAGCTCGCTAAGGGGTAGCACTGTTAGCCTAATGGAATGAGACATTGCACAGTCATGGTTAAAAAGTAAAAAAAAAAGAAAAAAAATAATAAAACGGGAAAAGAGCAAAAAGCCCCCATAATGAAAAGTAAAGCATAAGTATCCCGGATTGGACTCTTGAACTTGGTGGATGTTTGACTTTAGTTGGATCTAGCTTGTTCGTGAATTTTGTGAGTTTTCACTGTATGATGCCTTTGAAGAGACTTGTTATGTGTTAAATTTGATTTTATATCAGTTAACATTGTTGTGGAGCACACACGCACTATACCAGTAATAACAGTTGAAGATTTGATGATTGACTAAGAAATTGTTGATTGGTTTTGATATGAAGTATTATCATGTTTACTTGATTGCTCTAAGGTCGGTTGAATAGATTTGTGTTTATCAATACTGCTGGATTCGTAGGCATGTAGATTAGTTCCATTCCATTGCATTGCATTTTTGTTTTGTTTTTGCTTGAGGACAAGCAAAGGTTTAAGTTTGGGGGTATTTGATAAGTAGGTTTTATACCTACTTATCCGGTATCTTTTACTTGAATTAGTTCTTTTTATTCATGTGTCTTAGTTACTTTTCATGCATTTTGTGTTCGTTTTGTAGGTTATACGTTTGGAAGCGATGTGAGCGATTATTGGTAAGGAAAAGCACGAAAAATGCAAACAAAAGCAAGCCGAATATCGTTTGTGCTTTCATGTCATTTCATGTTCTTGGCTTGGAGCTTGGACTATATTGTAGAGCATTTTCTTAGCTTTCCGGAACATCTTGAATCATTCAAATCGGAGTTCGGATGAAAGAGTTATGACATTTCTACCGACGGACGTTGAACTTCACCGTTTTGGGTGGTGATTTTTATAGCAGTCACTTACAGTCCAATTTCGACCATCATGCGTTAGTTATTTCTCAAAGCTCAAAGAATGAAAGTTGTAGAACTCGTCGATAGCTTCGATTTGATAGGTCGCAGGTCTCGTTACTCCTCTCGGTTTAGAAGTTATGGCAGTTTTAGCAGAGGAGGTTCCAGCAGAAAAGTGTATTGACAGATTGGTACCCAGCCGGGGCTGGGCGTTTTTGTGCTTAGTACCCAGCCGGGGCTGGGTGTCTGGGAGCTTTAGCAGCTTGCTATCTAGCCGGGGCTGGCTATTACAAAAGCAAATACCCAGCCGGGGCTGGGTATGCGCGAAAATGAAGAGATTTTGTCCGAATTTGAGTCCGAAAAGGATTGTTTTCGAGTTGTTTGATTCAAGGACTTCCAAGAGGACTTAAAGACATGTACAAAGGCTTATAAAAGGAGGGGAATAACACAGATTAGAGGAGATTATGAGGAGATTAGAGAGCATTCTATTAAATTAGATTAGAGTAAATTAGAGAAAAACACTAGTTCTAATTAGATTTGGAGATTGAAGCAACTTGGAGACCATTGAAGATTCAAAGTAGGAGCAAGGAGGGAGCGTCAAATCTACTGACAATAGATTATTTCTTCTCATCTTCTTCTATCTTTATCTTTTAATGTGTATTCAATTGTGGATTCTTAGTTTTAATTCAATAATCATGAACTAATTCTTTGTTTGAGATTACAATGGATCTTATTGTGTAGTTTATTTTAATATGTTTCGTTATCAATTAGTATTTTCTATTGTGAGAATTGTCTATTGTGATTTGGACTTAATTGTTTAATTGCTTGGCCATCAATTACCGTGATAATCTATATGAACTCGAGAGATGAAGTATAGATTTAGATCTAATCATGATAGCATGTGTTCAGGATTTTGTTAGTAGCTTAAACTTGATGTGTGTTAAGGTAGAGATATGCTTGACATCGCATGTAATCGGGTAGAGAACTTATTCTTCAACCTTCTTCAATTGTAATTCACATAGAGATATAGTGGGTTAGTTGATTAAGGTGTTTAACAAATTTCTATCTTAATTGTGGATTGACGTTAATACGGTATTAGTGCATCGAGAGGTGGTTAATACTACTCTAGTGTTCTTGATTAACAATTCAGGATAGAGAATAATTGATGAGAAGTGTGTTAACTTAAATGAAGCAATAAGTGAAGTTGTGATCTTAAATCTCCATAGTCTTAATTTAATTAGTGTGATAGTAGTTAATTTATATAGTTTGTAATTCATTCGTTTAAATAAGATTGAGTTGGTTACGGGTTAGTAATTGGTGATTTTTATTAAATAATTCTTTGTGGGAACGATACTCAACTTATCACTTTATTACTTGTTGACCACGTATACTTGCGTGTTGTGCGTAACTAGATTTTACCCAACAGAATAACCTTTCTGTGCGGTCTATCACATGCATGATGAATTCTTCTGTTATTCCATTCTTTATTATTCTGTTGGAATAACCTGTCTACGTGGATTACCGCATGAATGGTGAATGATCCTTCGTATTCATTCTTTATTAAATTGTGGAAATGATCTGTCTACGTGGATTACCGCATGGCGGGTGAAAATCTATTTGCAGTTTCGTATATTCTATTATACTCATCTGAGATATCATTTCTTTTGTACTCATCATGAAATATCGCTTTCTTTGGTATTTTTCTGTTATGAGTTACTATTCACGGGTTACTATTCACTCAGTTACTATTCACTCTGGTATTATTCACTCGGGTATTTGGAGTACTTTTCGTGTCAGAGTACTATTCACGAGTTACTATTTATAGGTTGCTATTCACCTTATTACTATTCACTCTAGTATCATTCACTCGGGTATTCGGGACACTTTTCGTGTCGGGATACTATTCACGGGGTACTATTCACGAAGTACTATTCACGGGGTACTATTCACCCAAAAAATATATTTCTTTTCTGTCCAAATTATTTTTGGTACATGAATATTATTCTTGAATTTTACTTTACAAAACAGTATCATGTTGACAATTTGGACGTTATTGATTCCTAGATAAATTAAATTATAAATCTTTAAAATTTATCCTTGAACTTGTTTTATTGAATTATTATGTCATTGTCATCATCCCCATGCTTATATTGTGATTAAAGTCATCTTTGGCTTACATGCTTAGATGGACTTGATATGATTATAACCAGGGATTATTCGGTATAATTATGACCGTAATGTGACGAATGATGTGGTAAAAGTCCTCATTGGCCTGTAGTTCATTGATGAACATTTATTGGTATGATTAGGACCAGGGATTATTGGGTAGAATCATGACCATTGATGATTACATGAATATCCTTGGCCGTGGTGCAGGGATGATTCAATTTTATTTATTAAGCTGAGTCTCAGCGATAAAGTTGATGAAAAACTTTTTAAATCATAGAAGATAATAGATTTTATGCTCTACTTGACTTTTTTAATGGATTGCTTATTTCCTACTCGATCGAGGATTTCAAATGGACTAATGAATCGAGGGTTGAGATTTTTCTCTTCGTCGACTCCTGCTTCTAGAATAACACACTTTTGTACTTTCTTCTTCATATTCATCAGCTCCGGGTCTGTAGCTTGAGCAGATTTAACTTTATCGATTAAAGTCAGTTCTACTCGTATATTTGACATCATCACGTATGTCCCTAGAGTATTTAACTTTATCTCCATCATTTGTAAGTCATACAAAATGGGTTTTTGTGTTAACAACATCGCACTCGTAACCGCATACGATCTTCTAATCAACGCGTCAGCTACCACGTTCACTTTTCCAAGATGGTATTGAATGGTATGATCGTATTCTTTCAACAGCTCGAGCCAACGTCTTTGACACATGTTACGTTCATTTTGGGTGAAGAAATATGTTAGTTCCCAGAGGCACAAAAGTTATCTAGAAGGGGGGGGGGTTGAATTTATATTTTAAATTCTTTTCATTTCAAAATACTTTTTAGTTTTGATAATGATTTAATCACAGCGGAATAGAGATTTGTTTGTTTTCCTTTTAAGATATAACGAGTTAATAAGAGTTTAGCAATTATGGCAGTTATGGTAAGAATATAAAAGACATAGTGATTTTAAGTGGTTCAGAGCATTCAATGATCCTAGTCCACTCTTCTACTCCTCTAGTAGAAAATCTACTAAGGATATCTTTACAATATTCGAATCTCACAGATTCCTTCAAGATCTGAAATCTTGGAACTTCTTAGTTCACTATTGAACTCTTCAAGTCCAGCAGACTTGGTACTTCTCAGTTCACTTAGAACTCTTCAAGTCCTTCTGACTTGGGAACTTCTTTCTTCACTTCATAATAGTTGAGTTCTTGAATGGTGCTACTCAGTTGCCATTAAGCTTGAGTTCGAAAGAACTAAGTAGCTGAGCAAGCTTTCTTTTCAGATCGTAGAGTTGAGCGTTAAGTGTTCTTCAGTGTTTTTGTTGTATGCTTGTTTGGTTCTTGCATCATCTTTTCTTTTGCATATAAGGTGTCTTTGAAATGCATCCGTTGGAAGAAGTCCGTTGAAGCATTAATTGTATTTGACATTTTTGAGCACTGATGGCGACTTTATGGAAATCATCTGTCCAGCCGTTTGACCCACTGACACTGCAGACTGCTATCTCACCTAACACCTGAAAAGATGTTTTATGCTGACTCATAGTAATTTCCTTAGCTTCTTCAATACGTTTCTTTGTTACATACTAAGGATGACTGTTGTGTCATTGGGACTCCTAATACTCTTTAATGTCTATAATTCATTCCACATCTATTAACTTTTATTATTAAACAAATGGACAAGGCTCGATGTTTTCTGATGCAGACAGAGTATACACCACGGTCATAATCGTGGTGTCTTGCCACCTTGGTGCTTGATCTGGCGCGATAGATGAGAACACTACGATTTCTCTTAAGTATTGGTACACTACGATCTTTACTTGCTTGACTTGCAGACTCTATGCTTCCGAGAGCACACTACGATTTCTGAGTTGGCTTGGCAGGCGTTTGGACCACTCTACGACTTCGGAGAGGCCCTTCAAAGCAGACACACTACGATTCTCGATGCTCTACGAATTCTGCCTTGGTTTCTACAATATTTTGATCAGCTTGATAGACTACAATTCTGTTGAATCATATCTATTACATTTCAAGACATAGATCAACCTAACAATTTTGATATTTTATTCTATACATTCATTTACAGAATGATAAATATTAAAGTACAAATTAACCTAACAAGGTTGATCTACGACTAAGTCCTTGTACATGTATTCCTTTAAGGACTTTATAAATATGATCATGAATATTTACTTTCAACATCAAATTTAAATATGCAATCTCCCAACAAAATGAGGGTTTTGTACCGGGTTCAAGGTCAGTACAAAATTCGATTTCACGCTCTAGGGGTAGGCCAGAAAGTTCTTCAGTGAATACGACAGAAAATTTATTAACAATAGAAATATCATTCAAATCTGACGTATTTTTGTTTAAATCCGTGACATGGGCTAAGAAAACTTGACATCCGTTTTTTAATAAACGAATGGCTTTATGACTTTATGGCTTTATGGCTTGATTAACTTTAGTGGTTTGGTTGCTTGAATTCGCATAATAGGTTGGTTAGGAATATGAAAGCTAACAACCTTACGAAAACAATCAATTTTAGCATGATGAGTAGTTAACCAATCAATCCCTAAAATCACATCAAATGCAAGTATTTTCACAGAGATGAGACCGACAGGTAATGTGAGGGTGCTGATTTGAATCAAACAAGATTTATAAACAGTGGATATAATGAAGGTTTCTTCCAACAGAGTTTCAACAGATAAGTCAAAGTCTAATTTCTCTAGAGTCAAATTTAAACGTTGAGCGCAAGTAGGTGAAATAAAAGAATGGGTAAAACCGGTGTCAAATAAGGTATAAACTTCGCAAGAGTTTATAATTAGCTTACCCGTGATAACTTCGTTCGGGTTCTTCTCTTTTTGGGAAGTCACAAAAAATGATCTCCCTTAAACTACCGATTTTGACTTGTTTGGGACAGCCTTTGGTGTCGCCATCCCAGTTGGACTTGACTTCGCAGCATGACAAAATCGAGCTAAATAACTTTCCTTTCCACAATTTAAACACACTTTGGGTTGCTGCGTTCAGTTTGGACGGATGTGTCCCTCCTGTCCGCAATTGTAGCATACGACAGGTGGTCGTTCTCCTTCCTTGGAAACGGGAGCTGGTACTGTTGTCGATGTCTTTCCGTCATTGTTGAATCTTCTCTTCTTAAAGTTGTTCCCACTTAGTTCACCTTTCCTATCATCTTGACCATGATTACCACCATAGTGGTTACCATTTTTGGCATGATGATTTCCTCCACGATGGTTATCATTGTTCCGATGGCCATTGCCACCAGTACGATTATTATCGTGTTGTTGATCGTTGTCTTTTGGTTGGGCTGACTCATTATCGCGCTCCAATAATTGATCCCTATTCACAACATCTGAATATAAACAAAGTTTGTGAGAAATGAGGTATTGACGAATTTCGGGCTTCAAACCTCGTAGAAACATTCGCGTCATACGCTCCTCATTATCTACCAAATGTGATGCAAACCGGGATAACTCTACAAACTTTACCTCGTATTGCAATGCGATCATATTGTTTTGTTCCAGCTTGATAAATTCTACCTCCTTCATCTGACTAATACTTTCTAGAAAGTACTTGTCGTTGAAAAATTCTTGGAACTTCTCCCAAGACATTTTCAATGCGGAAAGATGAGTAAGTTTTATAGATTCCCACCAGTAATCTGCCTCACCTCGCAACATGAAGGTGGCGAAGGGAACATTTTGCTCCTTCGAGCATCTCAAGACATCAAATATCTTGGTGATCTACTTAATCCACGTTTCTGCCTTAAGTGGCTTTGGCTTTCCCAAAAACTCCGGTTGTGACGCCCCCAAAACAGGTATACATCACTCATCTTGGGTCACCAGATACATGGTACATAATACAAGTACAACTTAAACATACAACTGTCGTGTAGAATACGATAAAATATAGCTGAGAGTTTTACCATGGATATTGTCTTTTAAACAATATCAATACTCAATGGAGTCCTCATTATAATTATTATCACACTATTTTATAAAAATAGCGAGGATTACTATAGCCACCATCTTGGACCATCACTCCATTCTTCGACTAGTCCCAGCTATATTCTCATTTCCTAAAGAAAACAATGAAAGAAAGGGTGAGCTCAACTAGCCCACTAAGAAATATTATGACTAAGATAATGCAGAATAAATTATCCTTAGCCTTCAACAGTATAACAACTGATAGAATACAATAGACAACAAGTTTTAGATCAACAACTGTAGTGGAAATAAGCAATCCATTAGAAGAGTCATTTAGAGCATAAAATCTACTATCTTCTATGATTTAAAAAGATTTTCATCAACTTTATCGCTGAGGCTCAACTTAATAAATAAAATCGAATCATCCCTGTACCACGGCCAATGATATTCATGTAATTATCAATGGTCATGATTATACCGAATAATTCCTGGTCACACTCATACCAACAATTGTTCATCAATGAACTATTTCATAGAATTAAGAGGACTACTAAATGGAGTCCTCATTATAATTATTATCACACTATTTCATAGAATAGTAAGGACTACTAAAGCCGCTGATCCTGGACAATCACTCCGTTCCCCGACTAGTCCAAGATATATTCTCATTTCCTGAAGAGAATAATGAAAGAAAAGGGTGAGCTCAACTAGCCCAGTAAAAAATATTATGACTAAGATAATTCAGAATAAATTATCCTTAGCCTTCAACAGTATAACAACTGATAGGATATAATAGACAACAAGTTTTAGATCAACAACTGCAGCGGAAATAAGCAATCCATTAGAAAAGTCAAGTAGAGCATAAAATCTATTATCTTCTATGATTTAAAAAGTTTTTCATCAACTTTATCGCTGAGACTCAGCTTAATAAATAAAATTGAATCATCCCTGCACCACGTCCAAGGATATTCATGTAATCATCAATGGTCATGATTCTACCCAATAATCCCTGGTCCTAATCATACCAACAAATGTCCATCAATGAACTACAGGCCAATGAGGACTTTTACCACATCATTCGTCACATTACGGTCATAATTATACCGAATAATCCCTGGTTATAATCATACCAAGTCCATCTATGCACGTAAGCCAAAGATGACTTTAATCACAATATAAGCATGAGGATGATGACAATGACATAATAATTCAATAAAACAAGTTCAAGGATAAATTTTAAAGATTTATAATTTAATTTATCTTGGAATCAATAACGTCCAAATTGTCAACATGATACTGTTTTGTAAAGTAAAATTCAAGAATAATATTCATGTACCAAAAATAATTTGGACAGAAAAGAAATATATTTTTTGGGTGAATAGTACCCCGTGAATAGTACTTCATGAATAGTATCCCGTGAATAGTACCCCGACACGAAAAGTGTCCCGAATACCCGAGTGAATGATACTATAGTGAATATTAATTGGGTAAATAGTAACCCGTGAATAGTACTCCGACACGAAAAGTGCCCTGAATACCCGAGTGAATAATACTAGAGTGAATAGTAATTGGGTGAATAGTAACCCATGAATAGTAACTCGTAAAAAAAATACCAAAGAAAATGATATTCCATGACGAGTACAAAAGAAATGATATCTCATACGAGTATAATAGAATATACGAAATTACAAATAGATTTTCACCCGCCATGCGGTAATCCACGTAGACAGATCATTTCAACAGATTTAATAAGGAATGAATATAAAGGATCATTCACCATGCATGCGGTAATCTGTTAGAGTTTATGCCCTAGAGGCAAATTATTTGATATAATTGCTTAACGTTTTGATATTATATTTGATTGAATAAATGAATGATTTTATTATGGTTTTATTTACTGCGTTATATAATTGTTAACATAATAAAATTCCTTAGAATAGTGATACAAATTATATAGTTTCAAATATGTGACTTGAACATGAGATTATATAATTACAATTAGTATCATTATTCTTAAATGTCCCTAGTCGAGTATCATTGTTGATGGGACAACATTGATGCATTGAGACTAGTATGTGGATTGACTGATGACCAAATCTCATTGGTCATAAATATATGAGATATTAAGTCAATGCATAGATACATGTTAGAGAATGATGTACTGGATAGACCCACCATGAGAATTCTATGTGAAGCATTATGCGAAGTGTCATTAGAAATTCTCATAGTGATAATGATGTAATGGTCCTCCGACCTGAAATCATTATATCACTACACGGGAATTTATGTACTTTGATATCATCAAATGTCACATTTAATAAGGTGGACTATAAAGGTGATTATTGGGTACATCATTAATCGTGTGAGGAATATGAGTGATCTAGATGGAATTTAACCCTCCTATATATTAGGGATGATATCCATAGGCCTCTTGATTGAGTAGGACTATGAAATGCATGGCCATGCTCAAATAGTGATTTGTTTCATATAGTCGGTTCATTGATCAAGAAAACTCAGATTAAATTATGAAGAGTATGACACATTCCATGACTCGAGTTTAATCTAGGATATTAAGGTTAAAAGGATTAAATTACATTGAAACATTGGTCACGAAAACGTTGTATCGAATCATCGATCTTATTATTACTTGGTTAGTAGTGATGCATTACTAGATGCCGCTCACTGTTTATAATTTTATAATATAATTTTAAAATTATTGCCAACGTAATAATAACCTATAGGGTCACACACATAGAACGTAATTTAAAATGGAATTAATTTAAATTTCAAGGATTTAAATATATTAATATGATTAATTGTGACAACCCGAGAATTTAGACAATTTATTAAAATCTTAAATGATTGATTTAAGGTCAAATATTAGACCTAGACAGAAAATTAGTGTATGCGTTTGATGTTATTAGGGTGAAATTTTGATGATTTCAAAATTCTATGAAGGATATAGGTTAATTATTCAAGATTAAGGATTTATGTGATTAAGTTCTGTGAATATGGTTATGTATGTGTGCTGAATGTGGTTAAGGGTCAAGGGTTGACAAGATTAATTATATATGTGTCAAACCCTAAGTATATATTAAGAACGTCAATGTTCTGTTAGAAAACCCTAGCAATGGATAAGAAATTGTAGAAATCGGTCCTGAAACCCTAGTTTCAGTTCCGGGAATTCGAAACCCTAATTCAGATATTAAAAACCCTAGATTGGGAAAGCAATGCTATGTATAAGGTTAAACGTCATTAATTTTAATTAATTAGGGAAAACCCTAATGAATTATTGGAAACCCGATTTGATTATTAGAAAACTCTAATACCAGATCTGAAAAACCCTAGTTTCAGATTCTGATAAATTGAAGCCCTAATCTGGGAATAGAAAAGATAATTATAATGCTTATGTGGTATTAATTATACTATTAATTAGGGAAAAGCTTAATTATTAGCAAACCCTAATTTCAAATTTAGAAAACCCTAATTTTGGGATTTGAAACCCTAATTTTATAATTAGGAAAAACGAAAGTGTTAATTTAATACTTTTAATGTTAATTAGGATATATTAGTTCTAATTTTTCAAGATTAAGTAATTAAAAAACCCTAATCTAATTACGAATATTTAATTTCTATTTTAAAAAATTATTTTCTATTAGAAACCCTAAATTATGGAATTGAAAACCCTAATTTCCAATTTTTGAACCCTAATTGTACAGTGGTGGATTTAATTTCTAAATTAGCAATATTAATTAGGAATTATAAATCCTAATTGTCAAGTTATTAGAAACTCTAATCTGATTAGGAAATCTAATTTCTTAATTTAAAAGATTATTTTCTATTCAAAACCCTAATTTATGGGTTATAAATTATAATGTACAAATTTGACCCTAAGTGCTAAATTAGCAATTTTTATTAGGATAAATTAGTCCTAATTGGCAAAGATTGATATGTAATTAGGAAATTATAATATAATTAGGAAGCCCTAATTATAATTTAGAAATCATGATTTTCTATTTTAAAATCTAATTAGAAAATCTTAGAAATCTAATTTGCTAAAGTCTTTAGGGTTAAAACCTAAACCCTAAACTCTAAAATATCCAAACCCTAAACCCTAAGAGTTTGCAACAAATGAAAATTCTAGAAATAAATGGAAATGTTCAAATTGCCATTAAAATTAAATGGAAAATGACTAGAAGTGTAGATCTTGCCAAGATAATGGGTTGGTGACTAAACCCTAACCCTAGCCTTAGCTATGTGTCAATTCTCAACCATCTAACTCAGCCAAATACATTGCATTTGTATCATTATATAGATCTAAAGAGAGAGAAAAATTCACTTTATTTTTCATTTTTGTCAATTCTTCTCTCTCTCTAAAATTCGGGAGTTAGAAAGATAAAGAGTAATGAGATGAGCCATGATCAGGTGTTATCATTCCAAGATCAGAATCAAATGATCAGAAATCAAAATCCAAGCTAGACAGGTATAAACCCTAAAAATTTAAAAATCAGTGATCTTATGTTGTTTGATGTTGTTTGTTAGTTAAAGTTGTGTAATAGGGTGTCTATAAGTGATCTGGGTTGATAGATCATAGATCTATAACACTTAGATGCACGAATCAATCATTTTGAAAAATATGGAAAAGTGGGAAAATATGACCTGACAGTCGAATGTCAGACGCCATAAATCTTTATGTGATAGTGTTTTTGTATGTTTTATGTTTTGAATGTGTTCTATGTTATGATGACTGTGATCTAAAACTGGAATCATGGTCGGATCAAGTGTAGATCGAAAGATATAAGCGGTCAAACCGCGTTGACCAGCCACGAAATCTGGTTTCTGGGTTACCCAGAAACCCAGAAGTCACTGACATCATTTTTGCAGGCCATGAATCTTTCTGTTGTTTGTTAGTTTGGCCAAGTTGTTGTTGGAATATTGTAGACTGGTATAAGGACTACACACTCATGCATTTAGATCACCTAGATCCTTAACAGAATCAATAATAATAATGGTCAAAGTATCGTTTACCCACTATTCTTGACGAAATCTAGAAAACCCAGAAATCGTGAAGAACAGCTCCTGACATCACTTTGACTGGCTTTAATCTCTCACCTGTAATGTTATTAGTTGGGTTTGATGCATTATAATCGTACCCAGACATATGGATTGTATGGTGGAACCTTCATATCGCATAAAACATGCCAGTAAAGCAAATATTTAATGGTTCAAATGAAGCACCTCGACTGTTCTTCAATTTCTAGAAAACCCAGAAATTGAAGAAAATGTTTGACAAGTTTTTCTGTTGATTAGATCTCACTGTTATGTTGTGTTTTGGCTAGGATCTTGGTTGATAGTTGTAGTATTACACTTATACTACAACTTCAATACATTAGATTTCCCAGAAACCTTAGGATCAAGAATTTATAAGTGGTCAAATGTAGCCTCTCGAAGTCTGACTATGAAGCTCAAGAACACTCAAGAACACCTATAGCGACAAAAAGTGTCGCTATAGCCATTTAGAGACAGTTTATTATTATTATTTTCCTAAAATTAATTAAAAATAGAAAAAAATGGTTTTTAATTATTAAAAATACTAAATAAATTCTGAAAAATTATTTTAAATTCTGAAAAATAGTTTTAAATTATTTTGGGTATATTTCAAAAATATTTAATATTTTTGGAATATAAAAGGTATTTATTTATTTAATTATAATATTAAATAAATTATTTAAAAATAATTTTAATTCATGAAAAATCATGAAAAATAATATTATGGTATAAAAAAATATTTTAAGTTATTTTTGATGACTTTTAATATTTTGTGATGAAATTCATTAATTAATCAATATTAATGATAATTAGTTTATTTAATAGATATATTAAATAAATTATGGAAAATTAGAAATAATGATTTAAAAATCATATAAAAATGATTTAAGTGTTATAAAAATATTTTAAGTTATAAAATATAACTTTTGATATTTTGGCATAAAAATATTAATATTTTAATATTAATAGCAATTATCGGATAATGGATTTAAGTGTTTAAAAATCATATAATTATGATTTTAAGGTATTAAAAATACTTTGGTGTATTATAATTATATTATAATATTATGTTATGATTTTCATTAATATTTTATATTAAATGAATATTAATGATTAAGGAATTATGTGATGTTTAATTCAATTAAATATGGTTTTAATGATCGAAAAATGTTGATAAATGTTAATAATTATTTGAAAATTATTATAAGTCTTTAAAAATTATTTTGATTGATAAGATAATTATCTGTGATAATTGTTAAGTGTTAAGTCAGAGTTTAATTGAACTTAGACTCGAAATTTTGTCCGACTAGAACGTCGAGATGTTAGAATTATGTCGGGTTAAACTCAGACTGCAATAGTTTGACTTGATACTTAGTCCTATGTGTGTTATAGACTGATAGGGTTATGTGCTATGTGTTTAAGTTATTCTGTGTATATAAATATAATAGTATTATATTGTGATAATATTATTCTAATTATTGGAGATCTATATTACTAATATTAGGTCTTCGGGTAAAGCGATATAAATTGCGTTGCGGTAATCAACGGTTCAGGCAAGTTTCTTTGTACTTAACTTTAATAAGAGTGTTTTATTCAAGCTTATGGTTAATCATTGCTGATTGCCACAAAAATTGTATTCTGTACATCTTGCATGTATAAGTCAGGTATGAAAGGCTGATCACCTTCATTACCAGTTGGTTCAGAAATGTTTGTTCATGTTTAAAACTTGTTCAGTCAAAAGTTTGTTCGTGCTAATTCTCAACTATATTGATGAATTATAGCCAACTTATTATTCATACTCTTCAATCATGATATATCGTTATATTGTTGTATTTAAACTTGTTGGGCAACTTTCATGCTCACCCTTGCTATATCATGATAAAACATTGCAGATAATGCGAAAGTGTTCGGATACAGGAAAAGGTTAAGGCCATGTTCAGCTTGGAATAAAACGTGCGGCTATCTTGTAATAGTATAGTTTGATAAATATTGTTATGGAATAGATAGTTTATGATTTGTGTATAAGTTAAGGTTACTCGATTTTGGGGAAAAGAGTTTAAGTTTAATGTATAAACAATTTATGTTTATATCTTCCGCAAATAGTTATAGGAAAAGTAAACCGGATCCGCGGCAATTTGGGGCCTGGATTCGGGGCTATCACAGTTGGTATCAAAGCTGTTGGTTATGAAGCTTAGGTAGGAATACCTGAGACCAATAACCGCAGTGATTAGGATAAGATCTAACTCACAAAGAGTTAGTTAGTCGATAAGATTCAAAGACGAATCTCGATAAGTTGTTAAGATACAGAGTTCCCTAACTCTGATAATAAAGTTGAACAGTAACGGTAAAAAGATCGAGTCTAAAAGACTGAAAGTGTAGGGATAGAAGATCGTAAAACAAAACGATCATAGTGCATGGAATTGAATCGTAATATATACGATAAGATCGCCCCGTGATCTGATAAGGTTATGACAGCCAGAAAGAATCAATCTTATGATTGAAAAGTTTACAGCAAGATGCTGTGTATCAGTTGTACTATGAAATTGTACTATGAAAACTCATGAAAGAGTTATGGATTATGAATACGAATAGAATTCGTATTGAAAAAGGGGGTTAAGATTAGGTGGGGATTTCAATGAGGACTCGTGTTAGCAACTAAGTTGTATGATTTCTTGTATGGGCGGGGAATTGTACTTGGTGTAAAAACTACTTAGTTGGTGGCATGGGTAATCATTGAAATATTGTGTCACTCTAGTTATTATATACAGATAAATAGGTCATAGGTAGAGAATATAGGATTAAGTACTAGTTCTTAGAACTCATACTTATGTGACATTCTTGACTCATAGTTATATGAAATGTTTATGAGCTCCTCAGCGAACGGACGCCAAAGGTCAGACTAGGGTAAGTTCGTAAACTCATATAATTGTGGTCAGGTTATGAACTCATAAATGTGGTTTTATGAATTGGGTATAGTTGTGTGTGAATGGAGTGTTAATGATTATAGGAACAGATAGATTATTAAGCAAATGATCATTAGTGGAGACTTAGGTTTTCCTAAACTCCTAGCTATGCTAAACTTCAAATTTTTGACATCAAGCTAAATACGCACTATGTGCATTTAAAAAAAAATGTAGACTCGTAATCATTTTTGAAACGATTTAAAGTATAGTCTATGCTACTTATTTCGGCTAGACGCAAATGATTTGAAATATCAAATATTGTTTTTATTTATCACTCATGTACCATGTAACCTGGTGCAGAGATGATAAAAATGTGATGGAGTTGTAAATACAGGAATACGTAGTGTGAATTTGACCTGAAGTCCCTGTTCCACTATTGTATGATGTGCTATAACAAAGTCATACAATGACGGCATCCTCAAACGGACTGTTAATACAGTCCGGCATCATGACGTCATTCTCGAAAATGTTTTCAAAAATTTTAATTTTGCCAACGGGGTTTGGCTACACCTAAATAATTCGATTGAATTGAATTATTGATATGAGTCTATGCTATTTGATTCAGCTAGACTAATGTTATAAAAACTCCAAGTGTTTATTGAAAGAAATTTCCCGAACCAAATTGTTTTGGTGCGGAATCCTATGATAAGACTGAGGTGAACGATAATGTTTGGATAAATAATCCAATCTAGTAGCGTAAATATTCGCTAAAAATGATTAATACGTTATGCATGACGTAACTGTACGATGGGCTAATCACCTAAAGTACTAGCAACTGTAGTTTGCCTTCTTTGTGATTGTAAACATACCAAGTAATGTTTTGTTTTGCGGTATGAACACCGTCAAATCTATGTGTTCATGGTCTAAATGACCCCTCAGTGCAATTTAAAAACTTTTACTCTTATGAGTGGTGTATTGGGTAGCATGTGACATGTGTGAATGGTGTAAGGTGCACGGTGTAAGGTGTAAGGTGAATTTCGGGGATGAAATTCTTATAAGGAGGGGTGAATGTGACAACCCGAGAATTTAGACAATTTATTAAAATCTTAAATGATTGATTTAAGGTCAAATATTAGACCTAGACAAAAAATAAGTATATGCGTTTGATGTTATTAGGGTGAAATTTTGATGATTTCAAAATTCTATGAAGGATATAGGTTAATTATTCAGGATTAAGGATTTATGTGATTAAGTTCTGTGAATATGGTTATGTATGTGTGCTGAATGTGGTTAAGGGTCAAGGGTTGACCAAATTAATTATATATGTGTCAAACCCTAAGTATATAGTAAGAACGTCAACGTTTTGTTAGAAAACCCTAGCAATGGATAAGAAATCGTAGAAATCGGTCCTGAAATCCTAGTTTCAGTTCCGGGAATTCGAAACTCTAATTCGGATATTAAAAACCCTAGATTGGGAAAGCAATGCTATGTATAAGGTTAAACGTCATTAATTTTAATTAATTAGGGAAAACCCTAATGAATTATTGGAAACCAGATTTGATTATTAGAAAACTCTAATACCATATCTGAAAAACCCTAGTTTCAGATTCTGATAAATTGAAGCCCTAATCTGGGAATAGAAAGGATAATTATAATGCTTATGTGTTATTAATTATACTATTAATTAGGGAAAAGCTTAATTATTAACAAACCCTAATTTCAAATTTAGAAAACCCTAATTTTGGGATTTGAAACCCTAATTTTATAATTAGGAAAAACGAAAGTGTTAATTTAATACTTTTAATGTTAATTAGGATATATTAATTCTAATTTTTCAAGATTAAGTAATTAGAAAACCCTAATCTAATTACGAATATTTAATTTCTATTTTAAAAAATTATTTTCTATTAGAAACCCTAAATTATGGAATTGAAAACCTTAATTTCCAATTTTTGAACCCTAATTGTACATTGGTGGATTTAATTGCTAAATTAGCAATATGAATTAGGAATTATAAATCCTAATTGTCAAGTTATTAGAAACCCTAATCTGATTAGGAAATCTAATTTCTTAATTTAAAAGATTATTTTCTATTCAAAACCCTAATTTATGGGTTATAAATTATAATGTACATATTTGACCCTAAGTGCTAAATTAACAATTTTAATTAGGATAAATTAGTCCTAATTAGCAAAGATTGATATGTAATTAGGAAATTATAATATAATTAGGAAGCCCTAATTATAATTTAGAAATCATGATTTTCTACTTTAAAATCTAATTAGAAAATCTTAGAAATCCAATTTGCTAAAGTCTTTAGGGTTAAAACCTAAACCCTAAACTCTAAAATATCCAAACCCTAAACCCTAAGAGTTTGCAACAAACGGAAATTCTAGAAATAAATGGAAATGTCCAAATTGCCATTAAAATTAAATGGAAAATGACTAGAATGCCCTTTGTGTATTCTTTAATGGTTGGAGTGTAGATCTTGCCAAGATAATGGGTTGGTGACTAAACCCTAACCCTAGCCTTAGCTATGTGTCAATTCTCAACCATCTAACTCAGCCAAATACATTGCATTTGTATCATTATATAGATCTAAAGAGAGAAAAATTCACTTTGTTTTTCATTTTTGTCAATTCTTCTCTCTCTTTAAAATTCGGGAGTTAGAAAGATAAAGAGTGATGAGATGAGCCATGATCAGGTGTTATCATTCCAAGAACAGAATCAAATGATCAGAAATCAAAATCCAAGCTAGAAAGGTATAAACCCTAAAAATTTAAAAATCAGTGATCTTATGTTGTTTGATGTTGTTTGTTAGTTAAAGTTGTGTAATAGGGTGTCTATAAGTGATCTGGGTTGATAGATCATAGATCTATAACACTTAGATGCACGAATCAATCATTTTGAAAAATATGGAAAAGTGGGAAAATATGACCTGACAGTCGAATGTCAGACGCCATAAATCTTTATGTGATAGCATTTTTGTATGTTTTATGTTTTGAATGTGTTCTATGTCATGATGACTGTGATCTAAAACTGGAATCATGGTTGGATCAAGTGTAGATTGAAAGATATAAGCGGTCAAACCGCGTTGACCAGCCACGAAATCTGGTTTCTAGGTTACCCAGAAACCCAGAAGTCACTGACATCATTTTTGCAGGCCATGAATCTTTCTGTTGTTTGTTAGTTTGGCCAAGTTGTTGTTGGAATATTGTAGACTGGTATAAGGACTACACACTCATGCATTTAGATCACCTAGATCCTTAACAGAATCAATAATAATAATGGTCAAAGTATCGTTGACCCACTATTCTTGACGAAATCTGGAAAACCCAGAAATCGTGAAGAACAGCTCCTGACATCACTTTGACCGGCTTTAATCTCTCACCTGTAATGTTATTAGTTGAGTTTGATGCATTATAATCGTACCCAGACATATGGAATGTATGGTGGAACCTTCATATCGCATAAAACATGCCAGTAAAGCAAATATTTAATGGTTCAAATGAAGCACCTCGACTGTTCTTCAATTTCTGGAAAACCCAGAAATTGAAGAACATGTCTGACAAGTTTTTCTGTTGATTAGATCTCACTGTTATGTTGTGTTTTGGCTAGGATCTTGGTTGATAGTTGTAGTATTACACTTATACTACAACTTCAATACATTAGATTTCCCAGAAACCTTAGGATCAAGAATTTATAAGTGATCAAATGTAGCCTCTCGAAGTCTGACTATGAAGCTCAAGAACACTCAAGAACACCTATAGCGACAGAAAGTGTCGCTATAGCCCTTTAGAGACAGTTTATTATTATTATTTTCCTAAAATTAATTAAAAATAGAAAAAAATGGTTTTTAATTATTAAAAATACTAAATAAATTCTGAAAACTTATTTTAAATTCTGAAAAATAGTTTTTAATTATTTTGGGTATATTTCAAAAATATTTAATATTTTTAGAATATAAAAGGTATTTATTTATTTAATTATAATATTAAATAAATTATTTAAAAATAATTTTAATTCATGAAAAATCATATTATGGTATAAGAAAATATTTTAAGTTATTTTTGATGACTTTTAATATTTTGTGATGAAATTCATTAATTAATCAATATTAATGATAATTAGTTTATTTAATAGATATATTAAATAAATTATGGAAAATTAGAAATAATGATTTAAAAATCATATAAAAATGATTTAAGTGTTACAAAAATATTTTAAGTTATAAAATATAACTTTTGATATTTTGGCATGAAAATATTAATATTTTAATATTAATAGCAATTATCGGATAATGGATTTAAGTGTTTAAAAATCATATAATTATGATTTTAAGGTATTAAAAATACTTTGGTATATTATAATTATATTATAATATTATGTTATGATTTTCATTAATATTTTATATTAAATGAATATTAATGATTAAGGAATTATGTGATGTTTAATTCAATTAAATATGGTTTTAATGATCGAAAAATGTTGATAAATGTTAATAATTATTTGAAAATTATTATAAGTCTTTAAAAATTATTTTGACTGATAAGATAATTATCTGTGATAATTGTTAAGTGTTAAGTCAGAGTTTAATTGAACATAGACTCGAAATTTTGTCCGACTAGACCGTCGAGATGTTAGAATTATGTCGGGTTCAACTCAGACTGCAATAGTTTGACTTGATACCTAGTCCTATGTGTGTTATAGACTGATAGGGTTATGTGCTATGTGTTTAAGTTATTCTGTGTATATAAATATAACAGTATTATATTGTGATGATATTATTCTAATTATTGGAGATCTATATTACTAATATTAGGTCTTCGGGTAAAGCGATATAAATTGCGTTGCGGTAATCAACGGTTTAGGCAAGTTTCTTTGTACTTAACTTTAATAAGAGTGTTTTATTCAAGCTTATGGTTAATCATTGCTGATTGCCACAAAAATTATATTCTGTACATCTTGCATGTATAAGTCAGGTATGAAAGGCTGATCACCTTCATTACCAGTTGGTTCAGAAATGTTTGTTCATGTTTAAAACTTGTTCAGTCAAAAGTTTGTTCGTGCTAATTCTCAACTATATTGATGAATTATAGCCAACTTATTATTCATACTCTTCAATCATGATATATCGTTATATTGTTGTATTTAAACTTGTTGGGCAACTTTCATGCTCAACCTTGCTATATCATGATAAAACATTGCATATAATGCGAATGCGTTCGGATACAGGAAAAGGTTAAGGCCATGTTCAGCTTGGAATAAAACGTGCGGCTATCTTGTAATAGTATAGTTTGATAAATATTGTTATGGAATAGATAGTTTATGATTTGTGTATAAGTTAAGGTTACTCGATTTTGGGGAAAAGTGTTTAAGTTTAATGTATAAACAATTTATGTTTATATCTTCCGCAAATAGTTATAGGAAAAGTAAACCGGATTCGCGGCGATTTGGGGCCTGGAATCGGGGCTATCACAGTTGGTATCAAAGCTGTTGGTTATGAAGCTTAGGTAGGAATACCTGAGACCAATAACCGCAGTGATTAGGATAAGATCTAACTCACATAGAGTTAGTTAGTCGATAAGATTCAAAGACGAATCTCGGTAAGTTGTTAAGATACAGAGTTCCCTAACTCTGATAATAAAGTTGAACAGAAACGGTAAAAAGATCGAGTCTAAAAGACTGAAAGTGTAGGGATAGAAGATCGTAAAACAAAACGATCATAGTGCATGGAATTGAATCGTAATATATACGATAAGATCGCCCCGTGATATGATAAGGTTATGACAGCCAGAAAGAATCAATCTTACGATTGAAAAGTTTACAGCAAGATGCTGTGTATCAGTTGTACTACGAAATTGTACTATGAAAACTCATGAAAGAGTTATGGATTATGAATACGAATAGAATTCGTATTGAAAAAGGGGGTTAAGATTAGGTGGGGATTTCAATGAGGACTCGTGTTAGCAACTAAGTTGTATGATTTCTTGTATGGGCGGGGAATTGTACTTGGTGTAAAAACTACTTAGTTGGTGGCATGAGTAATCAATGAAATATTGTGTCACGCTAGTTATTATATACAGATAAATAGGTCATAGGTAGAGAATATAGGATTAAGTACTAGTTCTTAGAACTCATACTTATGTGACATTCTTGACTCATAGTTATATGAAATGTTTATGAGCCCCTCAGCGAACGGACGCCAAAGGTCAGACTAGGGTAAGTTCGTAAACTCATATAATTGTGGCCAGGTTATGAACTCATAAATGTGATTTTATGAATTGGGTATAGTTGTGTTTGAATGGAGTGTTAAGGATTATAGGAACAGATAGATTATTAAGCAAATGATCATTAGTGGAGACTTAGGTTTTCATAAACTCCTAGCTATGCTAAACTTCAAATTTTTGACATCAAGCTAAATACGCACTATGTGTATTTAAAAAAAATATGTAGACTCGTAATCATTTTTGAAACTATTTAAAGTATAGTCTATGCTACTTATTTCGGCTAGACGCAAATGATTTGAAATATCAAATATTGTTTTTATTTATCACTCATGTACCATGTAACCTGGTGCAGAGATGATAAAAATGTGATGGAGTTGTAAATACAGGAATACGTAGTGTGAATTTGACCTGAAGTCGATGTTCTACTATTGTATGATGTGCTATGACAAAGTCATACAATGACGGCATCCTCAAACGGACTGTTAATACAGTGCGGCATCATGACGTCATTCTCGAAAATGTTTTCAAAAATTTTAATTTTGCCAACTCGGTTTGGCTACACCTAAATAATTCAATTGAATTGAATTATTGATATGAGTCTATGCTATTTGATTCAGCTAGACTAATGTTATAAAAACTCCAAGTGTTTATTGAAAGAAATTTCCCGAACCAAATTGTTTTGGTGCGGAATCCTATGATAAGACTGAGGTGAACGATAATGTTTGGATAAATAATCCAATCTAGTAGCGTAAATATTCGCTAAAAATGATTAATACGTTATGCATGACGTAACTGTACGATGGGCTAATCACCTAAAGTACTAGCAACGGTAGTTTACCTTCTTTGTGATTGTAAACATACCAAGTAATGTTTTGTTTTGCGGTATGAACACCGTCAAATCTATGTGTTCATGGTCTAAATGACCCCTCAGTGCAATTTAAAAACTTTTACTCTTATGAGTGGTGTATTGGGTAGCATGTGACATGTGTGAATGGTGTAAGGTGCACGGTGTAAGGTGAATTTCGGGGACGAAATTCTTATAAGGAGGGGTGAATGTGACAACCCGAGAATTTAGACAATTTATTAAAATCTTAAATGATTGATTTAAGGTCAAATATTAGGCCTAGACAGAAAATAAGTATATGCGTTTGATGTTATTAGGGTAAAATTTTGATGATTTCAAAATTCTATGAAGGATATAGGTTAATTATTCAGGATTAAGGATTTATGTGAATAAGTTCTGTGAATATGGTTATGTATGTGTGCTGAATGTGGTTAAGGGTCAAGGGTTGACCAGATTAATTATATATGTGTCAAACCCTAAGTATATATTAAGAACGTCAATGTTCTGTTAGAAAACCCTAGCAATGGATAAGAAATCGTAGAAATCGGTCCTGAAATCCTAGTTTCAGTTTCGGGAATTCGAAACCCTAATTCGGATATTAAAAACCCTAGATTTGGAAAGCAATGCTATGTATAAGGTTAAACGTCATTAATTTTAATTAATTAGGGAAAACCCTAATGAATTATTGGAAACCCGATTTGATTATTAGAAAACTCTAATACCAGATCTGAAAAACCCTAGTTTCAGATTCTGATAAATTGAAGCCCTAATCTGGGAATAGAAAGGATAATTATAATGCTTATGTGTTATTAATTATACTATTAATTGGGGAAAAGCTTAATTATTAACAAACCCTAATTTCAAATTTAGAAAACCCTAATTTTGGGATTTGAAACCCTAATTTTATAATTAGGAAAAACGAAAGTGTTAATTTAATACTTTTAATGTTAATTAGGATATATTAATTCTAATTTTTCAAGATTAAGTAATTAGAAAACCCTAATCTAATTACGAATATTTAATTTCTATTTTAAAAAATTATTTTCTATTAGAAACCCTAAATTGTGGAATTGAAAACCTTAATTTCTAATTTTTGAACCCTAATTGTACATTGGTGGATTTAATTGCTAAATTAGCAATATTAATTAGGAATTATATATCCTAATTGTCAAGTTATTAGAAACCCTAATCTGATTAGGAAATCTAATTTCTTAATTTAAAAGATTATTTTCTATTCAAAACCCTAATTTATGGGTTATAAATTATAATGTACAAATTTGACCCTAAGTGCTAAATTAACAATTTTAATTAGGATAAATTAGTCCTAATTAGCAAAGATTGATATGTAATTAGGAAATTATAATATAATTAGGAAGCCCTAATTATAATTTAGAAATCATGATTTTCTATTTTAAAATCTAATTAGAAAATCTTAGAAATTCAATTTGCTAAAGTCTTTAGGGTTAAAACCTAAACCCTAAACTCTAAAATATCCAAACCCTAAACCCTAAGAGTTTGCAACAAACGGAAATTCTAGAAATAAATGGAAATGTCCAAATTGCCATTAAAATTAAATGGAAAATGACTAGAATGCCCTTTGTGTATTCTTTAATGGTTGGAGTGTAGATCTTGCCAAGATAATGGGTTGGTGACTAAACCCTAACCCTAGCCTTAGCTATGTGTCAATTCTCAACCATCTAACTCAGCCAAATACATTGCATTTGTATCATTATATAGATCTAAAGAGAGAGAAAAATTCACTTTGTTTTTCATTTTTGTCAATTCTTCTCTCTCTTTAAAATTCGGGAGTTAGAAAGATAAAGAGTGATGAGATGAGCCATGATCAGGTGTTATCATTCCAAGAACAGAATCAAATGATCAGAAATCAAATTCCAAGCTAGAAAGGTATAAACCCTAAAAATTTAAAAATCAGTGATCTTATGTTGTTTGATGTTGTTTGTTAGTTAAAGTTGTGTAATAGGGTGTCTATAAGTGATATGGGTTGATAGATCATAGATCTATAACACTTAGATGCACGAATCAATCATTTTGAAAAATATGGAAAAGTGGGAAAATATGACCTGACAGTCGAATGTCAGACGCCATAAATCTTTATATGATAGTGTTTTTGTATGTTTTATGTTTTGAATGTGTTCTATGTCATGATGACTGTGATCTAAAACTAGAATCATGGTCGGATCAAGTGTAGATCGAAAGATATAAGCGGTCAAACCGCGTTGACCAGCCACGAAATCTGGTTTCTGGGTTACCCAGAAACCCAGAAGTCACTGACATCATTTTTGCAGGCCATGAATCTTTCTATTGTTTGTTAGTTTGGCCAAGTTGTTGTTGGAATATTGTAGACTGGTATAAGGACTACACACTCATGCATTTAGATCACCTAGATCCTTAACAGAATCAATAATAATAATGGTCAAAGTATCGTTGACCCACTATTCTTGACGAAATCTGGAAAACCCAGAAATCGTGAAGAACAGCTCCTGACATCACTTTGACCGGCTTTAATCTCTCACCTGTAATGTTATTAGTTGGGTTTGATGCATTATAATTGTACCCAGACATATGGAATGTATGGTGGAACCTTCATATCGCATAAAACATGCCAGTAAAACAAATATTTAATGGTTCAAATGAAGCACCTCGACTGTTCTTCAATTTCTGGAAAACCCAGAAATTGAAGAACATGTCTGACAAGTTTTTCTGTTGATTAGATCTCACTGTTATGTTGTGTTTTGGCTAGGATCTTGGTTGATAGTTGTAGTATTACACTTATACTACAACTTCAATACATTAGATTTCCCAGAAACCTTAGGATCAAGAATTTATAAGTGGTCAAATGTAGCCTCTCGAAGTCTGACTATGAAGCTCAAGAAAACTCAAGAACACCTATAGCGACAGAAAGTGTCGCTATAGCCCTTTAGAGACAGTTTATTATTATTATTTTCCTAAAATTAATTAAAAATAGAAAAAAATGGTTTTTAATTATTAAAAATACTAAATAAATTCTGAAAAATTATTTTAAATTCTAAAAAATAGTTTTTAATTGTTTTGGGTATATTTCAAAAATATTTAATATTTTTGGAATATAAAAGGTATTTATTTATTTAATTATAATATTAAATAAATTATTTAAAAATAATTTTAATTCATGAAAAATCATATTATGGTATAAGAAAATATTTTAAGTTATTTTTGATGACTTTTAATATTTTGTGATGAAATTCATTAATTAATCAATATTAATGATAATTAGTTTATTTAATAGATATATTAAATAAATTATGGAAAATTAGAAATAATGATTTAAAAATCATATAAAAATGATTTAAGTGTTACAAAATATTTTAAGTTATAAAATATAACTTTTGATATTTTGGCATGAAAATATTAATATTTTAATATTAATAGCAATTATCGGATAATGGATTTAAGTGTTTAAAAATCATATAATTATGATTTTAAGGTATTAAAAATACTTTGGTATATTATAATTATATTATAATATTATGTTATGATTTTCATTAATATTTTATATTAAATGAATATTAATGATTAAGGAATTATGTGATGTTTAATTCAATTAAATATGGTTTTAATGATCGAAAAATGTTGATAAATGTTAATAATTATTTGAAAATTATTATAAGTCTTTAAAAATTATTTTGACTGATAAGATAATTATCTGTGATAATTGTTAAGTGTTAAGTCAGAGTTTAATTGAACATAGACTCGAAATTTTGTCCGACTAGACCGTCGAGATGTTAGAATTATGTCGGGTTCAACTCAGACTGCAATAGTTTGACTTGATACCTAGTCCTATGTGTGTTATAGACTGATAGGGTTATGTGCTATGTGTTTAAGTTATTCTGTGTATATAAATATAACAGTATTATATTGTGATGATATTATTCTAATTATTGGAGATCTATATTACTAATATTAGGTCTTCGGGTAAAGCGATATAAATTGCGTTGCGGTAATCAACGGTTTCAGGCAAGTTTCTTTGTACTTAACTTTAATAAGAGTGTTTTATTCAAGCTTATGGTTAATCATTGCTGATTGCCACAAAAATTATATTCTGTACATCTTGCATGTATAAGTCAGGTATGAAAGGCTGATCACCTTCATTACCAGTTGGTTCAGAAATGTTTGTTCATGTTTAAAACTTGTTCAGTCAAAAGTTTGTTCGTGCTAATTCTCAACTATATTGATGAATTATAGCCAACTTATTATTCATACTCTTCAATCATGATATATCGTTATATTGTTGTATTTAAACTTGTTGGGCAACTTTCATGCTCAACCTTGCTATATCATGATAAAACATTGCATATAATGCGAATGCGTTCGGATACAGGAAAAGGTTAAGGCCATGTTCAGCTTGGAATAAAACGTGCGGCTATCTTGTAATAGTATAGTTTGATAAATATTGTTATGGAATAAATAGTTTATGATTTGTGTATAAGTTAAGGTTACTCGATTTTGGGGAAAAGTGTTTAAGTTTAATGTATAAACAATTTATGTTTATATCTTCCGCAAATAGTTATAGGAAAAGTAAACCGGATCCGCGGCGATTTGGGGCTTGGATTCGGGGCTATCACAGTTGGTATCAAAGCTGTTGGTTATGAAGCTTAGGTAGGAATACCTGAGACCAATAACCGCAGTGATTAGGATAAGATCTAACTCACATAGAGTTAGTTAGTCAATAAGATTCAAATACGAATCTCGGTAAGTTGTTAAGATACAGAGTTCCCTAACTCTGATAATAAAGTTGAACAGAAACGGTAAAAAGATCGAGTCTAAAAGACTGAAAGTGTAGGGATAGAAGATCGTAAAACAAAACGATCATAGTGCATGGAATTGAATTGTAATATATACGATAAGATCACCCCGTGATATGATAAGGTTATGACAGCCAGAAAGAATCAATCTTATGATTGAAAAGTTTACAGCAAGATGCTGTGTATCAGTTGTACTATGAAATTGTACTATGAAAACTCATGAAAGAGTTATGGATTATGAATACGAATAGAATTCGTATTGAAAAAGGGGGTTAAGATTAGGTGGGGATTTCAATGAGGACTCGTGTTAGCAACTAAGTTGTATGATTTCTTGTATGGGCGGGGAATTGTACTTGGTGTAAAAACTACTTAGTTGGTGGCATGAGTAATCATTGAAATATTGTGTCACGCTAGTTATTAAATACAGATAAATAGGTCATAGGTAGAGAATATAGGATTAAGTACTAGTTCTTAGAACTCATACTTATGTGACATTCTTGACTCATAGTTATATGAAATGTTTATGAGCCCCTCAGCGAACGGACGCCAAAGGTCAGACTAGGGTAAGTTCGTAAACTCATATAATTGTGGCCAAGTTATGAACTCATAAATGTGGTTTTATGAATTGGGTATAGTTGTGTGTGAATGGAGTGTTAAGGATTATAGGAACAGATAGATTATTAAGCAAATGATCATTAGTGGAGACTTAGGTTTTCCTAAACTCCTAGCTATGCTAAACTTCAAATTTTTGACATCAAGCTAAATACGTACTATGTGCATTTAAAAAAAATATGTAGACTCGTAATCATTTTTGAAACGATTTAAAGTATAGTCTATGCTACTTATTTTGGCTAGACGCAAATGATTTGAAATATCAAATATTGTTTTTATTTATCACTCATGTACCATGTAACCTGGTGCAGAGATGATAAAAATATGATGGAGTTGTAAATACAGGAATACGTAGTGTGAATTTGACCTGAAGTCGCTGTTCTCTTATTGTATGATGTGCTATGACAAAGTCATACTAATATTAGGTCTTCGGGTAAAGCGATATAAATTGCGTTGCGGTAATCAACGGTTCAGGCAAGTTTCTTTGTACTTAACTCTAATAAGAGTGTTTTATTCAAGCTTATGGTTAATCATTGCTGATTGCCACGAAAATTGTATTCTGTACATCTTGCATGTATAAGTCAGGTATGAAAGACTGATCACCTTCATTACCAGTTGGTTCAGAAATGTTTGTTCATGTTTAAAACTTGTTCAGTCAAAAGTTTGTTCGTGCTAATTCTCAACTATATTGATGAATTATAACCAACTTATTATTCATACTCTTCAATCATGATATATCGTTATATTGTTGTATTTAAACTTGCTGGGCAACTTTCATGCTCACCCTTGCTATATCATGATAAAACATTATAAATAATGCGAATGCGTTCGGATACATGAAAAGGTTAAGGCCAAGTTCAAGTTGGAATAAAACGTGCGACTATCTTGTAATAGTATAGTTTGATAAATATTGTTATGGAATAGATAGTTTATGATTTGTGTATAAGTTAAGGTTACTCAATTTTGGGAAAAAGTGTGTAAGTTTAATTTATAAATAATTTATGTTTATATCTTCCGCAAATAGTTATAGAAAAAGTAAACCGGATCGGCGGCGATTTGGGGCCTGAATTTGGGCCTATCACATTAATAGTATTTAAATCACGAATTTAAATTAAAAAGGATAATTTGTATATATATGTATATTAATTAAGTAAGACTTAATTAAGATATATATATATATATATATATATATATATATATATATATATATATATATATATATATATATATATATATATATATAAATTTGGATTTTATTAAAATACGTTTTTGATTAATCCCTTTTTAACTACTATATATATGATATAGTAGCCACTTAGGGTAATATCATAACATCATAACCCTAGCCGTTCTTAGAGAGAGACTAGAGAGAAACAGTTCTAAAATCCATTCCTTTTGGTGGCTAATATCGCCCGTTTACTGCAGATCATACGACGGTTCGTAGGGCCTTCGTGTGGATACCGTAGAGGCGTGATTCGTTTGGATTGCGTTGGAGATTCGAGCACATCAATTTCAGAAGCATTTTTATATTCGGTATAATTTCTAATCACTGAATTAATTATTTTTGCATGGATCCTGTTTAGGGTTTCGGAAATTGCTTTAAATTGTTCTTTTTCCGCTGTGCATTTCTGTGTCGAAACCCTACATAATCCACATAGACAAGTTATTCTAACAGAATAATAAAGAATGGAATAACAAAAGAATTCACCAGGCATGCGATAGACCACACAGACAGGTTATTCCAACAGAATAATAAAGAATGGAACCCGGTCATGCGTAATCTGCACAGACAAATATTCCAACAGAATAATAAAGAATGGAACCAGGTCATGCGTAATCTGCACAGACAGGATATTCCAACAGGATAATAAAGAATGTAACCAGTCATTTGTAATCCGCACAGACAGGATATTCCAACAGAATAATAAAGAATGGAATTACAACAGAATTCACCAGGAATGCGATAGACTGCACAGATAGGTTATTCCAATAGAATAATAAAGAATAGAATAACAGAAGAATTTCACCATGTATGCGGTACTTCGCATAGACATGTTATTCCAACATAATAATAAAGAATGGAATAACAACCCTTACGAGTATTGAAAGAAAATAACTCTCTTCATGAATACGAAAGAATAATACCCCTTACCTCAAAAGAAGACTGGATACTGGAGTAGTGAAGTAGCAGACTACTCTTCTTCTTTCTCCCTATAGCTTCTCTCTTTATAGCTTCTCTCTCTATAATTGCTTTTGTGAGTCTTAGTGAATTGGTGAGATTGAAGGAAGAATGAACTTCTATTTATAGGAAAATATAGTTTCGATAAATGCACGTTTTGGGGCTCAAAATATTACAATATAATACCTTCATCTTTTCCTTCATTTTTAATTTAGTCCTACAAGTATTATCAAACTTGCACAACCTCCCCTAATAATATATCATATGAATCAATAGTACAATCTTCTGACTCAATAGTTCTATACATGTGAAAAAATAATTTCAGTATAATACCTTCATCTATACCTCCATTTTTAATTTAGTCATACAACTATTATCAATCTTGCACCATCTCCCCTAATAGTAAATGAATGTGAATCAATAGTACAAACATGTGAACAAATAGTTATAATCATGTGAATCAATAGCAATTAATTGCTCATTTATCCGATTAATTGCTCGATTGGTCAGTATAACTTCTAGACATCAATTATTATCGAAATAAATGTCAATTTCCACTAATACTACTAATTTCCACATAATGGAATTATTAATTTCATCTTTAATCAATACGAACTTATTCATCATTAATATTATAACTCACAATATTTAACAACCAGGTCGTTCCCAGGAAAGAGGGGGCTTTCTAATAAGGATTTCTCCCTATTGGCGCGCAACTAGGTGACCAAACCTCTCCTTGACAGAACTTCTAGACATTGTCAATATTGCAAATAATAATATGAATAACTTTGCCGTCTCAATTATTGATTTAATAATATAACATATTATGCAGATGATACTGTGACAATAATTGAATCAATAATATGAGAGATATGATTCAGCAATTACTGTAGCAATAATTAAGTATAACTGAGTGACTTCTTACGTAAGCATCAATAATCAATACCGTGTGCTACTATGCAACCACGCGTATTACTGTACTTTTACTACCGGGTAGTTCAACAGTTTTAACGGTAACACTTTCGCCGTTATTTTTATAATAAGATAATTCTGTCATTTTCTAACTACGACAATACTTCTGTTGTGGGGTCCACCAATGATTGTGCCCTCGTATGGATATTCCCCGACAAAAAGAATATTCCCCGACCAAACGAATATTTTATAACAACTTTCATACTTTGCAAAAAATTTCACATATCACCCTTAACTTTAACTTTTTATCAATTTAACCATTTACGAAATAACATAATAATTATAAGAAAAATGAATACTTTCATTTCATAAAATTCGTGGATCTCACACCGGTGGTCCCAACTCCGTGAATTGCTTCAGCAGTTACCAGCCGTGAGTTGCCATTGATTCCACTTGTATTTTGAACAAGATTATCTCTCGTTTGGTGTTGCATGAATTCTAGAAAGCTCCTAAGCATACAATTGTTCGTCATTTGGTCGTTGTTGTTGTTTACATGAGGATTATTGCCTTCCTGATGCATATTATCCTGGTTATTGATTGGTAGTGACTCAACGATCGCATGTGCTCCATTGCTTACGCTAAAAGTTTTATATGTCATTTTCAAACACTGCCACAAAACAAAGGTTAATTGACATGCCACATATTATCCCTATATTCTGACCGACCAATTAAATAATAAATAAGCTTAGGTAGGACACACTAGCGAAGGATTTATTTGTCTCCCCCCTCCTAGTTTCAGCCTCAAATCTCAGCCAGGGATAATATCCCTTAAGCTTTGATACCAACTGTGACGCACCAAAAATAGGTATACACAACCCATTGTGAGTCACCAAATATATGGTACATAACTCAAATACAAACTTAATTTATACAACTGTCGTGTTAAATACGACAACACAAAAGCTGAGTTTCAATTCAAATATTGTCGTGTAGACAATATCCAAGCTCAAATAAAGTCCTTATTACAATTATTTTCACACTATTTTATAGAATAGTGAGAACTACTATAACAACCATCTTGGACCGTCACTCCATTCCCCGACTAATCCCAGCCATATTCTCATTTCCTGAAGAGAACAATGAAAGATAAGGGTGAGCTCAACTAGCCTAGTAAAGAATATTATGACTAAGTTAATGTAGAATAAATTATCCTTAGCTTTCAATAGTTTAAAAACTGATAGAATACAATAGACAACAAGTTTAACTGCAGCAGAACAAACTATCCATTAAAAGAGTCAAGTAGAGCATGATGTCTACTATCTTCTATAATTTAAAAGTTCATCATCAATATTTTATCACTGTAACACATTTCAATAAATAATCCACATCATCGAATTATCCATGCACTACGGGCCAATGATATTATTAGTATCACATCCACGAATCATCCATGCATTACGGGCCAAGGATATTCATTAGTATCACATCCACTAATCATCCATGCACTACGGGCCAAGGATATTCGTTATTATCACCAGAGGTCATGATCATGCCAAACAACTGTCTATCAATGCACTACGGACCAATGAGAATTTTTACCACATCATTTGTAACATTATAGGTCATGATTTTACCGATACATAATTTCTGATCATAATCATACAAATAAATAGTCCATCTATGCACTATGTGTCAAAGATGACTTTCATCACAATATAAGTATGAGAATGATGACAATGATATAAGAATCAATCAAATAAGATCAAGGATAAATATTAAAGATTTATAATTTAATTTATCTAGAGTTTAAAAATGTCCAAATTGTCAACATGATAATTGCTTTGTGGAGTAAAATTCAAGAATAATATTCATATATCAAAAATAATTTGGACAGAAAAGAAATCAATTTTTGTCGTGAATAGTACCCCGGGTGAATAGTACTTCGTGAATAGCACCCCATGAATAGTATCAGTATGTATGAATAGTACCGTATGTTTGAATAGTGCCTGTATGTATAAATAGTACCCATGAATAGTACTCCGATATGAAAAGATTAAAACTTAACAAGAATGTCTAGAAAAATATTTCAGTGAAACGATACTAGATTGAAGCGCAAATTTCAAGAATATTCTACTAATTTCAAGGAGTATAGAAGCAATACTTATCAAAATAAGTGTAGAATTAGAAATATGAAATGAAATAATATTACTTATATACTACAAAGTATGTAAGAAAATATTATTTCTTATGAATATTGAACAAAAATAATATCCCTTACGAATATTGAACGAAAATAATATTCCTTACGAATTTGAACGAAGACAATATCCTTTACGAATATTGAACGAAAATAATATTCCTTAAATATTGAACGAAAATAATATTCTTACGAATATGAAAAATAATATATCTTCTGAATATGAAATAAATAATACCCCTTACCTTAAAAAGGAGAGTAATTCTGCTGGTATAGCGGGGATATTCTTGAAGAAAACTTGTACTATTTTCTACACTTAAAGATTCCTTAAACTCAAAAGAAATACACTCAATATTATAGAAGAAGAATTCTCTGATTCTGTTGTGATTTTCATTTCTAAACTAAACATCTTATTTATAGGAGAATGGAAAGATACTATTTAGGAAAAAAAATCACGGACTGCACAGTAAATTTCAGAAGATTTCATGGGCGAGAATTATGATTTCACATAATTTTTATTATGAAGCATTATGCTGCACTATGCAGTATTATGCAAACACTATGCAGTACTATGCAAACACTATGCAATACTATGTAATAAAATAAAATATTATATATTCTATTTATAAAAAGTATTCTGTTTTATATAAAAAGTTTTCTGTTTTATTACAATTATAATAATAATAAAACAAAAACTGAGATAACTTTCTACCAACAATTTTGAAAAATGAGTAAGTGGGGGTCCATGTAATAAATTAAATTTACAATAAATACTTCATGACAAACCCCTTTATTTATATCAAAGCACTTGACTTCTCTAAACACATTTTTAATAACATTTATTCATCATTAATATTATAACTTGTAATATTAACAACCAGATCATTCCCAATAAAGAGGAGGCTTTCCGATAAGGACTTCTACTTATTGGCACGCAATTAGATGACCAAACCCCTTTCCTCGACAAAACTTTCTAGATATTGTCAATAATGCAAATAATAATATGAATAACTATGTCGTCTCAATTATTGATTTAATAATATAAAATATTGTGCTAGATGATACTGTGATAATATTGAATCAATAATATTAGATACTATGCATCAACTACTGTTGTAATAATTGAATAAAACTGAGTGACTTCTTACGTAAGCCTCAATAATCAAAGATATTGTACAATACCGCGTGCTACTATGCAACCGCGCGTATTACTGTACTTTTATCACCAGTTATTTCAACAGTTAACGGTTAAAGTTTTACCGTTATTTTTATAAAAAGGTTATTTCTGTCGCTTTATAAATCCAACAATAATTTCGTTGTGGGCTTCACCAATGATTGTGTCGTTGTACGAATATTCCCTGATAAAACGAATATTCCTCGACCAAACGAATATTTTATGACAACTTGCTTGTTGGAAGAGTGCATATTTTGATTTGATTTTTAAAGTAAATGCTCATGATTATATGTAAAGTCCTTCGAGGAATGTATGTACAAGAACTTAGTGATAGATCAAATTGTTAGGTTGATCTAAGATTTTAGTGTTTATCATTCTGTAAATGAATGTATAGATAAAGAGATCAAAGATGTTAGGATGATCTATGAAATGTAATAGATAGGCTTCAATAAAATTGCAGTCTATTGAACTGATCAAGAACTTGCAGAAGCTAAGGCAGAATCGTAGAGTATCGAGGATCGTATTATGTCTGCCTTGAAGGGCCTCTCCAGAAATCGTAGAGTGGTCTAGACATTTACCGAAGCCAACTCAGAGATCGTAGTGTGCTCTCGAAAACATAGAGTCTGCAGGACAGGCAAGTGAAGATCGTAGAGTGCCAGTCCTTAAGAGAAATTGTAGTGTTCTCGGTTGATAGCATCAGATCAAGCACCAAGGTGGCAAGACACCATCTTATTCCAATCCTTAGAAGATGATTTGTTCGAAAACGTGGTCAACAGTAAAACGGCAAAGGAGTTTTGGGAAGCATTTCTCATCATGCATGAAGGAACAGAAGAAGTCAGAGAAAACAAACAATCCCTCTTGACTCAGCAATATGAGATGTTTGCACACGTTCAAGGAGAAAACGTCACTGCCACCTACGAGAGATTTAATGTTCTGCTGAACTCTCTATGAGCCTATGGAAAGATCTATCCAAACAAAGATCTAATCATAAAGTTCATGAGAGCCTTACCAAGAAAGTGGGATGCCAAAACCACTGCCAGAACAGAGTCAAAGAATCTACATGAAATGACTGTTCAACAGTTATATGGAAACCTTCTTATATACGAACCGGAGCTGACTCAACGAACAGAAACCCTATTTGAAGGAAGAAAGAAGGATAAAGGTGTTGCTCTCAAAGCAACTGAAAACACCTCCAAAGTCAACACTAAAGTTGACTCTGACTATGATGAAGATGATGATGAGGACTTTGCAATGCTGGTAAAGAGACTCAGAAGATTCATGCGTCAAGGCAAAACCAGCAAGCCAAAGAAAGTCAGCAACTACAACAGCCAGGAGCAAATGAATGATCTATGCTACAATTGCAAGAAACCTGGCAACTTCATTGCTAACTGAAACAAACCTCTCAAAGAAGAACTAAAGAAGAAATCACATTAAAGAAGGAATACAAAGGCAACAAAAGGCCTCAGAAAAGAGACAAAGGCCTTGTAGCTGGAGGATCGTGGAGTGACACAGACAATGACTCAACTCCAGAATCTGGAGATGATGAAGATCCTCAAATGGAAAATCTTTGCCTGATGGCAAAGAACGCAAAGGACAAACAGAACTCCAACATACATGAAGTAAGTATAGATGAGATATTTGACTTCAACTCTCCTGATGTAGACATTGATGACATAAGAACTGCACTGCATGACATAACATCTAATCTGCATCAATACATGAAATAGTTTAGAGTTCTGACTAAGGACTATTGTGACGCCCCCAAAACAGGTATACATCACCCATCTTGAGTCGTCAAATACATGGTACAAAATTCAAATACAACTTAATAATACAACTGTCATATAAAATACGACAAAACATAAATTGAGAATTTTAATAAGAATATTGTCATCTAGACAATATCCACACTCAATGGAATCCACATTACATTTATTGTCACACTATTTAACAGAATAGTGAGGACTACTAATGCTATCATCTGGACCGTCACTCCGTTCCTCGACTCGTCCCAGCTATGTTCTCATTTCCTAAAGAGAACAATGAAAGAAAGGGTGAGCTCAACTAAATATTATGACTAAGATAGATAATGCAGAATAAATTATCCTTTGCCTTAAATAGTATAACAACTGATATAATATAATAGACAACAAATTTTAGATCAACAACTGCAGCAGAATAAGCAATCCATTAGAAGAGTTAAATAGAGCATAAAATCTACTATCTTCTATGATTTAAAAAGTTTTTCATCAACTTTATCACTGAGACTTAGCTTAATAAATAAAATCAAATCATCCCTGCACCACGACCAAGGATATTCATGTAATCATCAATGGTCATGATTATACCGAATAATCCCTAGTCATAATCATACCAACAACTGTCCATCAATGAACTACAGGCCAATGAGGACTTTCACCATATCATTCGTCACATTACGGTCATGATTATACCGAATAATATCTAGTCAAAATCATACCAAGTCCATCTATACACGTAAGATAAAGATGACTTTCATCATAATATAAGCATGAGGATGATGACAATGACATAATAATTCAAAAAAACAAGTTCAAGGATAAATTTTAAAGATTTATAAATTAATTTATCCAGGAACCAATAACGTCTAAATTGTCAACATGATACTGCTTTGTGGAGTAAAATTCAAAAATGTTCAGAAGAATGTTTTCATGAAAAGATACTGGATGAAGCGCAAATATCCAGGATATTATACTAATTTCATGGAGTATAGAAGCCAAAACTTTAAGTAACTGAGTATAATAGAATATATGAAACTGCAAATGGATTTTCGCACGCCATGCGGTAATCCACGTAGATAGATCATTTCCATAATTTAATGAGGAATGAATACGAAGGATCATTCACCATACATGCGGTAATCCACACAGATAGGTTATTGCAACAGAATAATAAAGAGTGGAATAACAGAAGAATTCACCATGCATGCGATAGACCGCACATACAGGTTATTCCCAACAAAATAATAAAGAATGGAACCAAGTAATGCGTAATTCGCACAGACAGGATATTCCAACAGAATAATAAAGAATGGAACCAGGTCATGCGTAATCTGCACAGATAGTGTGACGCCCCCAAAACAGGTATACATCACCCATCTTGAGTCGCCAAATACATGGTACAAAATTCAAATACAACTTAATTATACAACAGTCGTGTAAAATATAAAAAAAATAATCTTAGAGTTTTAATAAGAATATTGTCATCTAGACAATATTCACACTCAATGGAGTCCTCATTACATTTATTATAACACTATTTAACAGAATAGTGAGGACTACTAATGCTACATCTTGTCAATGAACGAGAGAAGGAAATGGTCTTTTCTGGTCGCCTTGTTCAGTTTGCGATAATCCATATAGTCTCTCCACCCTGTGAATGTTCTGGTAGGAATCAATTCATTATTTTAGTTGGCTACTACAATCATGCCTCCCTTCTTCGGTTCACACTGCACCGGGCTCACCCATGAGCTATCTGATATTGAGTATATGATACCGACATCCAACCAATTAAGGATTTCTTTCTTGATGACCTCTTTCATTATAGGATTTAGTCTCATCTGTTGCTCCACTGTCGGCTTACTGTCATCCTCAAGAAGTATCTTTTTTATACAAAATGAGGGGCTTATCCTCTTGATATTCACTATGGTTCACCCAATAGCAGACTTGAATTCCCTTAAAACTCACAGCAGCTTACTTTCTTGACAAGATGATTGTGACGCCCCCAAAACAGGAATACAACACCCATTCTGAGTCGCCAAATACATGTACATAAAGCAAACTATAACTTCAATAATACAAATGTCATGTGAAATACGACAATACATACTGTCAGTTTAAATACAAATATTATCTTCTAGACAATATCCACACGCAAATAAGTCCTCATTACAATTATTCAAACACTATTTTACAGAAATAGTGAGCACTGCTAAAACATCTTTCTAGAAACCTCACTCCATACCCCGACTCGATCCTGCTATGTTCTCACCTCCTGAGAAGAAAAATGGAACAAAAATGAAAAGGGTGAGCTCAACTAGCCCAGTAAAGAATATTATGACTAAGATAATATACAACAAATTATCGTTAGTCTTCAACAGGGAAAAAATCTGATAAAATATAATTGACAACAAGTTTTAGATCAACAAATATAACGGAAACAGCAATCCATTAGAAGAGTCACGTATAGGATGAATTCTACTATCTTCTAATATTTAAGAGTCCATCATCAATATTTTATCCCTGTAACAACAATCAATATACATCTTTAATCATCTGTGCACTACAGGCCAAAGATATTCATTTATATCACCGGTTGGTCATGTTCATCTCAACACATGTTCATCTTTGCACTACGGGCCAAAGATATTCATCAGTTAATCATTCATCTTTGCACTACAGGCCAAAGATATTCAATAATATCATCATTAAGGACTGAGGATGATGAAAAATATTTTTAAGAACGAATCCAGTGAGATAGAAGGATAAATATTAGGGATTCGTATAACAGTTTATCCAATATCAATAATACTTCATAATAACCGATTTTAAAGCAGAATTCAAAAATAACGATCAAAACATGGATACAATCAAAGATAGTAGCCAAAATAGACATCTTGGACAAAAAGGAAAATTTTCATTTTTCAGTGAATAGTGTCGTATTAGTGAATAGTGCCGTATACGTGAATAGTAACCCCGACACAAAAAGTTTTAAATTTAATTAAAAAGTTAAACAATAATTTGGCATAATGATATTGAAGAAAATAATATCATTTAAGAAGAAAATAACATCCCTTATCTCAAAATAACCGTATTTCTGACTGAATTTCGGGTATAGTGCTGACAGAAACTCGCACCGTATAGTAACACTCAAATTATACTCACAAGAATACGCTCGATAATATAGAGAGAGAAAGAGAGAAAACTTGTTTCTGGTGTAATTTTTAATTCTAAATTAGCCCTCTATTTATAAGAAAATACTAGAACTCCAAAGGAGACTAAATTAGTAAAATATTAATATTTACCAAATATTCAAGCCCGCCACCAAGGAATCTGATTTTAGCATTTCCCACATGCCCACCTTCTAGAAAAAATAAAAAAAATGTTTTTGAAATAAAAAAATAATTAAACTTTCAAAAATCAATTATTTCGGAACCCCGGAACTTCAATAATTCATAATAAATAGCCCCTTTGTTAGAAAATTTGAATCTCGCGAATTTTTATAGGAATTTCAATTCTCTACAACTTTGCAGAAGAAAATATTTCCAAATTCCAAACAGAAATTATCTGAAATCCATAAACGGATGATTTTTAATTTTTTCAGTCCGACAAAATACTGATAAAACACCACAGCATTAATTCCTTCAATTATATCCACATAAAATAATATATTCATCAATTATATCCACATCAAATAAATATTTCCTTTTCATATGAATCAATAATTAATTATTCTTAAATAATATTACAGAATCACAATTATGACAATCAGACCGTTCCCAGGAAAGAGGGGGCTTTTCAATAAGGATTTCTCCTTACTGGCGGGTAATTAGATGACCAAACCTCTCCTTGACAGAACTTTCTAGACATTGCCAATAATTCTATCTAATAATATTATTCAAATAATATGAATTATTGATCTGATAATGAGAAATACTGTGCAGTGACAATTATTGAAACAATAATAATATAAACTAACAATGTAGCAATTATTGAATCAATATAATAAAATAATGAACAGTAACTACTGTAATAATTATTGAGTAGTGCCTTCTTACGTACGAATCAATAATTCAACTATACTGTGCAATACCGTGTACTACTGTACAACCACGCGTATTACTGTATTTTAACCACCAATTATCCAATAGTGTTAACGGTAAAAATTATGTCGTTATTTATAAAAATCCAAATTTGTCATTTTCTTCATCTGACCGTTATTATGTTATGGGGCCCATAATTGACTGCGCCGTCGTACGAATATTCCTGACAAAAAGAATATTCCACGACCAAACGAATATTTCCCGACAACAATGATTATTTTATAACCACTTGTTTATTTTGTAAAAATTTTCACATTTCACCTATAACCAAAGTATTATATCAAATTAACACCTTATTATTTTAGAATAATGAATAGAGGAAAATTTAATTAATTTATAATAAGTTGGGGTCTTACAATGATAGTGCAAATATAATTATAATCGGCAACATAGAAGATTCACCCAAGAATGCAAACTTTAGATGGTTAGGAAGAGGTTTAAGATCAAGAATAGGAGGCATCACAAGAGAAGGTCTAAGACGCTCTGATGTCTCCCCTGTGTGGCTGAGTGGTTCAACCGGACTCTCGAATTTTCTCATTTGTGGCACTATATTCAAAATTTTCACATACTCAACCACATCTATATCCTCCATGTCAAAATCCCCCAGTAAGGCAATCACTAAAGGATCACTGCTCATCACTTGTATGGCTTCTTCATTCAATACCCTGTTGACTGAATCAATTCAAAAAAATCTTCTTCATCAGTGGGGAACTTCATAGCTTTGAATATATTAAATGTAACCTCTTGGTCTTGAACTCTCATTGTAAGTTATCCCTTCTATACGTCGATGAGAGTTCATCTAGTAACTAGGAAAGGTCTCCCCAGAATGATCGGTATGTCCTTGTCTTCATCATAGTCAAGAGTAATGAAGTCGGTAGGGAAGATAAACTTATCCACTTTCACTAGGACATCTTCTACAATACCCCTTGGATATGTGATGGATCTATCGACAAGCTGCAATGATATGTTTGTCGACTTAGGATCTGATAATCCCAACTGTGTAAACACTAATAGAGGCATAAGATTAATGCTCACCCCCAAGTCACATAAACACTTGTTGAAGGATAACTTCCCAATGGAGCAAGGTATTGTGAAACTTCTGGGGTCCTTGAGCTTAGGAGGTAGCTTACGTTGCAAAACTGTACTGCACTCTTCAGTTAAAGTAAATGTCTCATAATCTTTCAGTTTATTTTTTCTTGACAGAATACCTTTCATGAACTTAGCATAGCTCAATATTTGTTCCAACGCCTCCACGAAAGGTATGTTGATTTGCAGCTTCTTAAAAACCTCCAAGAATTTAACAAACTATTTATCTAATTTTTGCTTCTGGAGTCTCTGAGGGTAAGGCACAGGAGGGTACACAACTGGTGGTATAACATTGGATTTCTCAGCTGATTCCTTCTGTTCTACCTTAACTACATGCTTCTCATCACTTCCCTCAGTTAAAACTTACTCTGAATTCTCTACATGTTGGCGCGGGCGCGCCATGTTTCCTTCTTCTTGGGGCGCAGTCGCGCCAGGCCAAAGTTTAGCAGTCTTTTTTCTACTCCTTAGAGTGATAGCCTGACACTGTTCCTTTCCGTCCCTTCTCGGATTGGCCTCCGTATTGCATGGTAGCGTTCCCTATGGTCTATTATCTAGCATGTTGGCCATTTGGCCCATTTGGTTTTCCAAGTTCTTAATTACCATAGCTTGGCTCTTGATTAACACTTCGGTGTTTGCCATATACTTCAACATCATCTCCTCCATTTCAGATTTCTTTTTCGATTGAGGAGCTAGAGCTGAAGGATGTTGATGTTGCTGAAAAACGGGAGGTAAGACGGTCTAGGAGCATACTGTTGTTGTGAGTGTTGTGGTTGTTATTAAGAACCTTGATTGTTACTCCAACTGAAATTAGGATGAGTTCTATTGTTCGGATGTTACAAATTCTAAAAATGATTGGGTGGCCTTTGGTAGTTACTCACAAATTGAACCGACTCTATAGTGATAGCACATTGATCCGTCGGGTGTGCTCCCGCATATAACTCACAGACGAAGGCAACTTGATGTACTTTGGTCTCGGCCATATAATCAATCTTCTTCGACATCGCCGCCAATTGAGCTGATAATGTCGTGATGGCATCCACTTCCAATACCCCAGCAACTTTTGGTTAAGGCATTCTAGATGAAAAATTTTGGAAGTCATTTGTCGCCATGGTTTCTATCAAATCACAAGCTTCCTCATAGCTTTTTGCCCATAAATCTCCCCCTGTGGCTGCATCAATGCTTGGCCTAGATTGCCATCCCAAACCAATGTAAAATGTATTGATCACCATCCAATATGGCATCCCATGATGAGGACACTTCCTTAGCATCTCCTTATATCTTTCCCAAGCCTCATACAGAGATTTTCCTTGTTGCTCAAATTGAGAAAGAGCACTCCTCATCTTCTCAATTTTATCCATAGGAAAGAATTTTGCTAGAAACTTTTGTGCTAAGTCATCGCAAGTAGTCACTAACCCTACTGGTAGTGAGTGAAGCCAACTCCTAGCTTTTTCCTTCAAAGTGAATGGAAAGAGCCGAAGCCTCACAACATCATCCAACACATTATTTGTAAGACTCCAACTTTTTATAAATAAAATTGAATTTCCTCTAATTATTATTTTTGAATAATAAGGTGTTAATTTGATATAATGCTTTGGTTATGGGTGAAATGTGTAAATTTTGCAAAATAAGCAATTGGTTATAAAATATTCATTGTTGTCGGGGAATATTCGTTTAGTCGTGGAATATTCTTGTTGTTGGGAAATATTCGTACGACGGCGCAACCATTTGTGGGCCCCATAACAAAAAATATTCGGATAAAGAAAATGACAAGTTGGAGTTTTTATAAATAACGGTGTAATTATTACCGTTAACACTGTTGGAATACCCGATGGTTAAAATACAGTAATACGCGTGGTTGCACAGTAGCACACGATATTGCACAGTATTTTTAAATTATTAATTCTTACGTAAGAAGGCACTACTCAATAATTGTTACAGTAATTACTGTTCAATATTTTATTTTTTTATTCAATAATTGCTACGTTGATCTGTTATATTATTGTTGTTTCAATAATTATCACTGCACAATATTTCCCATTATCAGATCAATAATTCATATTATTTGAATAATATTATTAGATAGAATTATTGGCAATGTCTAAGGAAGTTCTGTCTAGAAAAGGGGTTTGGTCACCTAATTGCGCGCCAGTAAGGAGAAATCCTTATCGAAAAGCCCCCTCTTTCCTGGGAATGACCTGATTATCATAATTATGATTCTGTAATATTATTTGTGAATAATTAATTATTACTTTATATAATAAGAAAATATTTATTTTTATGTGTACATAAATGAAGGAATTAATGATGAAGTGTTTTATCAGTATTTTGTCGGAATTGAGGTATTAAAAATCATCCGTATGTGGATTTCAGACATTTTCTGATTGGAATTTGAAAAAACTTTCTTCTACAAAGATGTAGAGAATTAAATTTTCTATGGAATGTACATGAGATTTGAATTTTTCTGATAAAAGAACTATTTATTATGAATTATTGAAGTTTCAAAAATAAATATTTTTATTAAAAACATGGTGGGCCCCACTTTTGGTCGATGAAAAATGTGCTGAAATTTTATTTCAAAAGTAGTGGGCGTGAATAGTAGTAGGTAAAGCCATCAGGTAGCAAGTTAGTCTGCTTTGCCGTTCTAGCATTTTCCTATAAATAGGGTGCTTAGTTAGAATTGAAAATCACACCAGAATCGTAAGCTTTCTCTCTCTATATTATCGAGTATATTTTTTTGAGTATTTAGATACTTTAAAAATTGCTATTCAGTGATAGTTTCCTTCAGCCTTATACCTAATATTACAATCATAAGTACTGTTCTTTTGAGGTAAAAGATGTTATTTTCTTCGTAAATGACATTTTTCTTTCAATATCATTATGCCGAAATATTGGTGTGAATTCTATTATGAAATTTCTACCTTTTTATGTTGAGATTACTATTTATGTATACGACACTATTCACGTATACGACACTATCCACGAATACGGTACTATTCACAAAGTATGATTTTTCTTGTGGAATTTCTACCTTTTTGTGTCGAGATTATTATTCACGTATACGGTGGTACTATTCACGTATATGACACAATTCATGAGTACGATACTATTCATAGAAAAATGAAATTTTCTCTTCTTTGTCCAAGTTGTCTATTATGGTTACTACCTTTGATTATATCCATGTTTTGATCTTCATTCTTAAATTTTTGCTCCACAATTAATTATTATGGAGTATTTTTGAACTTGGATAAACTGAAGTACGAATCTCTAATCTTTGTCCTTTCATCTCACTGGATTCATTTTCTTTAAGATATTTTTCATCATCCTCAGTCCTAAATGGTGATATAACTAAATATCTTTGGCCTGTAGTGCAAAGATGAATGATTACCTGATGAATATCTTTGGCCCGTAGTGCAAAGATGAACAGGTGTTGAGATGAACACGACCAACTAGTGATACAAATGAATATCTTTGGCCCGTAGTGTGAAGCTGAATATTTGATTCAAGATGTATATTGATTGATGTTGCAGGGATAAAATATTGATGATGAACTTTTAAATTCATAGATGATAGTAGATTTCATTCTCTACTTAACTCTTCTAATGAATTGTTGTTTTCGCTGCGAATATTGATCTAAAACTGGTTGTCCATTATATTTTATCTGAATTGTTGAAGACTAACGATAATTTGTTATTCATTATCTTAGTCATAATATTCTTTACTGGGCTAGTTGAGCTCACCCTTTTCCTTTTTGTTCTATTTTTCTTCTCAGGAGGCGAGAATATAGCAAGAACTAGTCGGGGTATGGAATGATGGTTCAAGAAAGTTGTTTTAGCAGTCCTCACTATTTTATAAAATAGTGTTTCAATAATTATAATGAGGACTTATTTGAGTTTGAATACTGTCTAGAACACAATATTTATATTTAAACTCACAATATATGTGTTGTCGTATTTTTCATGACAATTGTATTAATGAAGTTGTAGTTGTTTTCTATACCACGTATTTGGAGACTCGGAATGGGTGATGTATACCTATTTTGGGGGCGTCACATTTATTATACTTAAACGTGTCACAAATCTCAATAAAACTCAGAAGATGTTCATTCGGGTCATCATTAGCCGAACCGCCAAACTGGACTGTGTTTTGTACCATCTGGATTGTCCCTGGTTTGATTTCAAAGGTGTTCACGGCTATTGCTGGCCTGACTATACTCAACTGTAGCTCATTAATTTTTGGCATAGAATAATCTCTCAATGCTCTTTGTTCATCGATCGCCATCTGTACCAGTGTTTCAGTTCCCTCTTGCGTATTAGCCGTAATGGTATGTAATCTCCAACCTCTCCCGTTGATGTTGTCCTGTCTAGGCACCAAAGTAGAATTCTAAGATCTAGTTTGCATAAACTAACCAAGAGTACCTGAAACCAAAAGAAAAATAAAATAGAGATGAGATAAGATGTGATTCGTTTAAGTCAGACAAAATTAACTTAAGTTGATGTTGAAAGTCAAACACTAATCCCCGGCAACGGCGCCAAAAACTTGTTGGCTTATTTCAGTGTTAAAAAAATAATCACATACACGCAAGTGCACGCGGTCCACAAGTAATATAAGGTAAGAACTTTATAATTATTTTGGCCTGCTTAAACGAATGATTAAGAAGTGAATTAACTATCTAGAATAATTATCAACTAATAAATTAACTAACAAGTAAATGATTCAAATTAAGAAGATATGGAATTCTAACTTCACTTAGTGCTTTATTCAAATTATATACCTCTTGTTAAGTCTAATTGATTACTTCAGATTGCTGTCGAGAACACAAAGGTAAAACATGACTATCTCTCGATATATCATGATCATGTCACATACAATCCACAAAAGATAGAATATATGTAAACGTCCAATATTACCTAAGCCACTATATTTCTATGTGACTTAAAAGTAATATGGATTTAAGCACAAGTCCTCTCAATTGACTACACGCGGTAATACGGTATATGTTTATCCGAATTACGAATCATGAAATCTATCATATGTAAAAATCATGAACACATGCTAATATGGCTAAATCTGGATTTGTACTTCATTTTCCAATTTCATACAAATTAATACGATAGATGGTGATCAAGCATCTAAACAATTAAAACAACTATATTAGGCAATCCATGCATAATCAATCACATCCGACAAAGAGGCATAGAAATCTGAACTAAGTAAAAAGGTCCATTAGAATCCCATAATGGAGATAAGTTCATCACTGAAGCAATAACCATTATAGGAATTTGTTGAAGCATGAGATTATAAAATAAAAACAAAGAGAACCAAGAGATTAAGAAAATGCAAATTTTGTATTTCTTTGCCCAATTAAATTCTTCAAGCTGAATCAATATTCCCAAATCCACTAAATTAAAACCCTAGTTATGATCATCTAACAAAGAGGCAAGAGAGAATCCAAAAAGTAGAAGTAAAAGCTACGAACTCTCTGTGTCTCTGTAAAAACCTAGAATAGTAATAAAAACGATAAAAACATAAGTCTATATCATCCAATTACACCCTTTTTAGGAAAAACACGTAAACATAATTTTTATTGAAAAGTCAACACTGGTCAATATTCCTCTGGTGCGGTCGCGCCACCCCGTAAGCAAAGTGGGGCGCGGGCGCGCTGCTATGTTTTTCTGTAGGATGTTTGCTTATCATTTGTTGGTGCACTTTTTATCCACTAGATGCTGCTGCTAGCTTCAAGCTTCTTCTTCTTTTCACTTCCATGTCACTTCCACTTGCCATGCTCACTTTCATATGCTAGTTCCATCTTTATTCCACCACTAGTTCGCAAACACGTCGTTTCCATGCCATTTCCATCCACGAAGCTAACAAAAGAGTTCCCGCCATGAAAACTACAAAATGAAGATAAAACGCATAAAAAGTAACTAAAACACTTAAGATTAAGCTATAGTTCTAGCAGGTAGATAGCTAATAAGTAGGTATAAAACCTACTTATCATTCAGTCTGTTAGTCAATGAACTAAAGATGTTGTGGGAGACAAGGGTCCAGACGTATGACAAATCGATCGACAAGAATTTTTTGATGAAGACAACCTTGTTGTGAACAATCACTGACTTTTTTGCTTTTGGGATGATTAGTGGTTGGATGACTCAAGGGAAGTTGTCATATCCAATGTGTATGAGGGATGTGGATGGCACTCAATTGCAGCATGGGCGGAAATGTAGTTTCTTTAGAATGACTCGTAGATTTTTGTATGTTTATCACAGTTACATGAAGATGTATGCACAGTTCAATAGAAAGATAGAGAAAAAAGGTATTATTGGTCGACTATTGGGCAACAAAGTCTTGGGGTGGCTGAACGATCTAACATTTCCATACCGCCAAGGAAGGAGCACAGTAAAATGAGAGCATTCAGGTACGAGAAAGACTCATAATTAGACACACTAGTCCATATGGTTTGAGTTATCGTACTGGGTCACACTTTTAGTTCGTCGTTGTATAGATGTCATGCATACAAAAAATAATGTTTTTGAGAACTTGTTTTTCACCGTGTTAGATGAGAGTGGTAAAAAAAGATAATGACAATGCACAAAAAGATTTGAAGGCACTAAACATCAGGCCGGAATTGTGGCTTCACCCTAACAATTTAAAACCTAAAGCTCCATTTTGTCTTACCAAGAAACAAGTTAAAGACGTGTGCAAGTGGGTTAGTAGGTTGAAGCTCCCAAATGGATATGCTTCTAACATATCTCGATGCAGTAAGGTTGGGTAGTTGAAGATTAATGGGTTCAAAAGTCACTATTTTCATATATTTATGCAAACATTGATTTCAATTGCAGTTCGTGAGATGTTACCCAAAAAGTTGTAGATGTATTGATCGAACATTCAAATTTTTTAAAGACCTATGCTCAATTGTAATAAGGTATAGTGATATAGAACAGGTGGAGAATAATATTGTGTTTACCATTTACGAGCTCAAAAATGGTATTCTCTTCAGGGTTCTTTGACTCGATGGAACATCTACCTATTCATCTACTGTATGAACTTAAAATTGGAGGATCAGTGTAATATCGGTGGATGTATACTTTTGAGAGGTAATATAATTTACAAATTGTATTATGTTGAACAGATTAAATACTCATATTAATAATACTAGTCTATATGTTTTCAACGTATTGTAGGTATATACGTCGATTAAAGCATAAAGTAAAAATTAAAGCTCATGTAGAGGGTTCAATTGCTAAACGCTATACGGAGGAAGAGTTTGTTAACTTGACAACTTCTATTCATTGTATTTTGACGATGTTATCTCAACGAAGCACAACCGTTTAAGTAGGAATGAGGTCGTCGGTCCTCAATCTCATGTTGATGATGAGTTAGTTGTATCACATATCCAGCTAAACCATTTGGTCATGAGACGATGAATTACTTAAGCGACAAAGATTTGAATATTTTATCGACATACATGCTTCTAAATATGCTCAAAGTATCGTCATACATCAAGTAAAGATTATTATTTGTCACATCTGATAAAATTTAAAAGCGTAATCAACTATATATTACTTCATTTTATTAAAATTTTAGTTCATTCCAAGAGGAAGTGTATACTTCTAATCCTGCTTTAACTTCAACACAGTTGGAAACATTCACTAATGTTAATTTCCAATAGTGGTTTAAGAGAAGGGTTGAGGAAGAGAAAATTTCTGAGCATATTAAAGATATTATCCAAGGTCCTTACAAATTTGTTAGTTCTTTTCCCGGCTACATCATGAATGGTTACAGATTTAAGGTTGATGACTTGAATGAATTCACATCAATCAATTCTGGGGTTTGGTGTTAGGAAGTTGTTACCATGATTTCGAGTCCAATTATTATGGATGTTTACAGGAGATGGTTGTGCTCAATTATCCTGAGGGTAAAAAGGTAGTTACATTAAAGTTTCGTCGGTTTGATAGTGAAAAGGGTGTTAAAGTTTATTGTAATAGAATCATCGTAGTAGATATCAAGTCAAAGTTAATATATGATGACGTATTCGTGTTAGCCAGTCAAGCGACTCAAGTGTACTATGCTCCTAATGTTGTAAATATAGAAGTCCTGGTATACAGTTGTCACTACCAAAATATGTGCATTTGATAATGTTAATATTTTTGGGAATGATAAGGTGTTGCAAGATGTTGTTAGTAATCCTAGGTAGGTAGTGCTAAGTGATGAAGATGTGACAACAATGTTAGGTTTGTAATATTCATGAACGCAATCAAATTGCACAAAATTAGCGGAAACGTGGAAAATCAGAGTTTTAAAATTTTACAAACCATAAACCCGGATCACCCTTTATGCACAATTATTAATTAAACGAAAAGATAAAGAATAAAATCATACCCTTGAAGATCGAGCTTCCTCAGGTACAAGTTCACCTCCAAATCCTTTCACGCTCAACTTGAATCCACCGGGTTTGGTTCCTTCCTTTGATCAACGTTAGCCACCCAAGTGTTTGGCCTCTAGAGGTGATCCACCAAGGAAGAAGAAGAATTCAAGAAGATGGGTATTTGACTCAAACCCTAATTTTCTATCTCTATAGAAAAAGGGGCACTCTCCCAACTATTGGAATTACGTATTCTAATAATACGTCAACCTCTCCCTTACCCATAATAAGACTCCTCTTATTTATAGATGTAGGCAACCCTCCTTAACAATTAAGGAATTGTGTTTTATTTTAATTAATTAAATTCCTTTAATTAATTAGGCTCCCTAATCTTATTAGAGATAATTAATTAAACTTTTAATTAATTAGCCTCCTAATCTTATTAGGAATAAATGAGAGTACTTTTATTAATTAATTTCCAAACTCCTTTAGGAATTAAATAATAATAATAGTAATAATAATAATAAGACTCCTCTTATTAATTTATATTTAATATTTCTAAAATATTAAATAATAAATATTAAGCTATTTAATTTATTTTATCACCATAGATTAAATTAAATATACTTAACTTATTATTACGATTATGCCATTTACTTCTTAAATAATTATTCTTCCTTTTATGGTGTGACCCTTTAGGTTCTCCATATTAAACCGGTTGTGAATAAATCAATTAGAACAATTCTAATCTTATTTAAATAAATAAATTAAACTAATAACTTATTTAAATAAATAATATTTATTCTACAATAGGGATAAGCCTCCCTAGCGATCAACGACTTTTCAGATAATATAGATTTCAACATTAATCATAAAAGAACCTTTGAGTAAATAGTTACTGTACAATTAAATCCTTCCACCATACAATGTCCCAATTAAATATAAGACATGGAATTTCTGTCAAGTCTTATTTTATTTAATTATATGTATTTCGACTCTTAAATGCACAACTCCAAATAATGCAAAATAGAAACTCCTTTCTAATTTCATTCTGCCTTGGCCAAGGACTACTGAGTTGTCATTTATCGAATCACATAGGACATTTCTCTTCTTTTACTAGAAGTGGTAGATTCTTTATTGATCATACATTATCTCCATGTACAACTTATTATACCCAAGCATACCCTTTGATATACCCTAAGGGTCTTAAGGAATAAGTTAAAGTATAACTCATCATACACAAGATACTATGATGATCTCAAGTCCAAGGATCACTTATACTACTATCACTACAAGAATTCCTATTGACATGCAAGTAAAACTCCATTAGGTATTCCTTAGCGAGTCACGTTCAGTGAACTTATTCTCTAATAAGCACCTACATACTTGCTTTAGTGTCTCCACATAAATGATCATGAGATCAATCATCCTCATCCAATGAGCAAGCAACGTATGTACCAATCTATCCGGATTCACTAATCCCTAATTTAGTAATCCAATGATTGGGAACTATTTTAGTTTTAAGCTTTCTAAGAATTTAGATCTCATTAGAATGATCATCATCATTATTCTAAAAGCATTGCTTAAAACTATGGGTTTATCACATATTATAAAACAGCATCATGTAGATAATTAAAAGCCTTTAATAAATTAATACTTTTTATTAATAAATGAATAAGATTGTTTACAAAGTATATGCTTTATCATCAAACATGATTGACTTGTGTGCATATTACTTTCAATCTCCCACTTGCACTAAAGCCAATCGTCATGGTATCTCATACTCTTCTTCTCTAAGTGACGAGTATCCTGCTGTTGGATAAGCTTTAGTTAATGGATATGTAATATTGTTCTTGAGATTCTACTATCTCTATAGAGATTTCCCATCTTTCAATGATTCCTATAATCAAATGAAAGTGCCACAACACATGTTTGGATCCAAGATGAGACTTAGGAACTATTCCTAGTTCTGTAATGAACTTTTAATCCAAACAATCAACTTAAAGCTTCATTTATAGCTATATACTTTGTTTTTATCACTAAACCAGCAACTCTTTGCTGTTTGGAACCTTTCCAATTCACTGCACCACCGTTCAAGGTAACCCTTTACCTTAAAGTGGATTTTCTGTCGTCTTGGTCTGTCTGAAAAACTTGAGTCTGTTAAGCCCTCTAGTTTTAATTCAGACCCGCCATGAATTATATCACATCCTTAGTGTTGGTTAAGTACTTTAAGATGTTTTTCACTGTCTCACAGTGAACTTCTCCAGAATACGACTGATCAACATCAGGTCGCGTATATTTCATTGCATACATGATTGTCACTCATGCGATCTCTCTTTTCAGGAGTCTTTGGGGACTATTAAGAGAGATACACTCCATGGCTCATCAACATGAGACATCTTTTGGAGTTTGCCATGCTAAACAACTTTAACATCAAATGAATATACGTTCCTTGGGTTAAGTCGAGTATCCTTTTAAATCTATCTATATAGATTTGTATCCCCAATTAAGATACTCTACCCAAATCATTCATGGAGTAATGTTTAGACAACTTTATCTTTACTGATTGTAGCATTGGCATGTCATTCCTTATCCGTATTATATCAACATATAATACCAGAAATGTCACGACGCTCCCACTGACCCTTTTGTACACACTTGGTTCATTCTTATTTTTGATAAATCAAACTCTTTTGATTGTCTCATCAAAATGAATGTTCCATTATTTGAGAAACTTGCTTCAATCCATTTCTCTGAGTGTCTACAACTCTTACCTCATCGTATATAACTGGATCATCATCTTCTATGATACGTACCTTATCATCATCATCCATGATGAATCCATACCTCCTAGGTATCTTCGGTACTATTCCAGATTTACGATTCGGTTGTGGTACAATAGGTCTATCTATAGGTTCCTCTTATTTGACTTGTAGTGTTTTGTGGTTCTTGAACTTTTCAAGATGTATTATCCTCCCACTAGCCCTTTCAATGATAAACACCTTTATCTTAGAGGACAGCATGTTTCGCAACAAACACCTTTTGCTAAGTAGGATTATAGAACATATGCCCTAAACTTACTTTAGGATGTCCCACAAATCTGTACTTGTCAAATTTTGTCCCAAGCTTATCCTTTGAAACCGTTTCACATAAGTTGGACAACCCCTTATCTTAACATACTTAAGATTATGAATCCTCCCTGTCCATAACTTTTATGGAGTCTTGGGGCCGGATTTTAAGGTTACCTTTTCCGTAGATATGCAGCCATTTCTAGGACATTATCTTAGAAGGATACTGAAATGTTGGTAAAATCATTATGGAACATACCATGCCCAACAAGGTACGATTTTTCCTTTCAGATACATCAATCAATTATTATGTATCAGGAGGCGTCCATTATGAGAAAACCATTTGAGATGATCTAGAAACTTATTGCACAAGTATTTATTCCTTAATCTAATCAAAGAATCTTAATACTTTGCCAATTTGTTTTACTTTTGAATTCTTTGAACCTTTCAAATAATTCACACTTGTATTTCAACAAATACATACATTCAACTCTTTGAATGATCATCTCCTTTTCTTATACTAGTTTGTTCAATTTGCAAAATTATTTTCATGTAAGTCAAGTATACAAAATCCATTAAGTAATATTTCAATTCTATACAAAATATTATTATTATAAATAGAACAACAATTGTTCTTAAATATAATACCAAAGATTTCATTGTCCAACAATAAAATGGAAATAATGTTTCCAACGAGAACTGAAATACAATAACAACTTATTGACTTAATAGACTTGCCCGTAGGCATTGCTAAACTATAAGTTCCTATGGCTAATACAGCAACCTTTGCTTCATTTCCCAGACATAGGTTTACTTATATTTGTTTAGCTTTCTACTTCTCTTTGGTCCCTTCATAAATCTTTATTTATGATAACCAAAGTCGGTATCCAATACCCAAGTAGAACCTTGACTTAAAGATAAAATTTATTTCAATCATGAACAAAAACTGTATTGTAACCGAAACTTCACTAAGTTTCTTCTAGTTAGCCTCTGCAAGATGCTTCTTGCAGTTTCTTTCCAATGTCCAGGCTTATTGCAGTGGAAGAAAACTCCTTTGCTATCCGTATCAGTTTTGTTCTTATTATCCTTTGTTTTTGCCTTTATATTTACCTTCTTAGAATCGTTCTTCTTTTCAGAAGATCCTTTGGCCCCTACCAGTAAGACATAGTCTTTCTTGGTTGGAAAGTGACTCTCAACATGTTAAGCAAATCAGCGAGGCTGATATCTAGCTTGTTCATATGAAAAATTCATAACAATTGTGAAATGAGTCCGGGAGTAAGTGCAAGATCAAATCTTGGCTCAACTCTCCATGCATGACAAAACCCGTTTTCCTAATTGATCAATCAAATTGATTATGTTAAGGACTTTTATCTGTACCGTAGTGTCATCGGTCATTCTAAATCGGAAGAGCTCCTTAGATATCTGATATCTATCAGTCCTACTTTCTTCACCATCAACTACTTGATGTGCAGTAATATAATAGGAGCATCCATAGTTTCATGCTGACGCTGAAGCTCGATACTCATGGATGCGAGCATGATGCATTGAGCCAACTATGCATCATCTTGCCACTTTCTAAAAGTAGAAATATCTTCCTCAGAGGCATTGTCTGCAACCATTGCAGGGATAGGCGTATTAAGGACATAAGATAGCTTTTCAGCCGTGAGAACTATTCTCAATTACCTTAACCAATCCGTTTAATTCGGTCCGGTTAATTTAGCATCTAATATGCTACGCATTGATAGTAATTTAGACATTGTAAAATTCTGTAAATGAATTTGTAATTAACAACATTTAAACATACATTCTTTTATTAATTACCAAAATAATTTAGGTCTTGTTTTAAATTGGTATCTCCCACTATTTTCTTCAAACTATATTACCCTCAATATATATAGTTCGGCGATATCTAATTAAAGATATGCTAGTGAGAATAAGGATCCCATTTCAAATGTATATAGCCTTGTGTGTGCACAACAAACTATATATAAATAAATAGGTAGACAACTCCTGTCAATTACATCAACTATGTAACTCCTTGTATTTTGCCTCTTAAATCGTAATGGTCAAGTGTGTGTACATCCGAACTAAAATGATTTAAGTTAAGTCAGACCCAGCATTTCCATATAAGTGAAGAGAAAACTACAGCCCTTGTGTGTGCACAACAAAGCAGTAATGTTCAATTCCTTATAAACATCATATGTAATAAAAACAACATCTTAAATATTTAATACTCGCCTTGTGTGTGCACAACAAACTCATATTAAATATTCAATACTCTATTGTTTCTATCATGCTAGAAGGCGACGTTCGATATTCCAAATATCTTTGAACGTTACAACTTAATATAAAATATTTGAGGGGTTCGTTATTAATTTGTCTCATCTTGTTTAGCGCGCATGCACATATATATATAAAATACGCGTCATATTAATGAACATGCGAAGCATGTTTGCATAATATATAATATATATAGTATAAGCATGCACATATAGAATACTATATTCTACCCGGATTGATTATGGACTTTTATTCTAGTTTGGTTCACTAGAGCCACCAAGTGAACCAAAAGGTCAAACCCTAGGGGTGCAAGAATTAATATTTAAATATAACTATTACATTTAAACTCGGGCTCCATTACAAACGGGTCTTCACGCACTCCTTGTTCCTTGATCTCCAATTCTTCAAAATTAATTCTAACTATTCCTATTACAAAACTATTTAAAATAAATAGAAACCTTGATCAGCAGTCAAGGGAAAATACATAGGAGGGAGATAGAATTTACATTAAGAAAAATTAGAGAAGACGAGGTACGCAGACCCCATTTAATAAAACCCATACATTCATGCATCCAACTAAAATAAAATCCAATCACATTGGTCAATAGTCCATAATCAATCCCATTTATTATCATACACATCACCATATGCATCAATAAATAACATTCATCTCATGAATAATAAATATTTAATATATATATATATTGATATCATTTAATGGGCAAATTTAGTTAATATAAAATCTAATTTTGAATCAAAATAAACTCCTTTATTTTAATCCAAATTTAAATCAAAATAAAACTATTTTATTTTAATTTATTTAATTTTGAATAAAATAAACTATTTTATTTTAATCAAAATCATTAATCAAAATAAACTCCTTTATTTTAATTAATTATGGAATCCAATTCCATGTCAAAATATACTCTTTTATTTTGGGTAATATGAAATCTTATTTCATATCTTAAATAAACTCTTTTATTTTAGGGAAACACGGATTTTCTTTCCTATTCAAAAATAAACTCCTTTATTTTGAATAATATGAAATCTTATTCCATATCTAAATAAACTCCTTTATTTAAGGAAATTAGGATTCTCTTTACTATTCAAAAATAAACTCCTTTATTTTGAATAATATAAAATCTTATTTCATATTTAAATAAACTCCTTTATTTAAGGAAAGATGAATTCACTTTCCTATTCACAAATAAACTCCTTTATTTTAGAAAACATGAAATCCAATTTCAACTCCAATTAGTTATCATGGAATCCAATTCCAACTCTAATTAGTTAGCATGAAATTCAATTTTAAAATTAAAATAAACTTTTATTTTAATAATAAAATAATTAAAAACATATTATATATATATATATATATATATATATATATATATATATATTACGGTAATACATATATATTATATATATAATATATGTAATCAAACTTCCCTGTAACTAAAAAATTGGCCACGAAATTCCCTTTTTTTTTTTATAAAAATAAATATCACTTGCTAATGATTACTTTAATCAATGCATGCTAATGATTACTTTAATCATTACAACCTAATGATTACTTTAATCATTAATGTTTATAAAAAAAATTGGGCGTGAATCATGAGAATTCGCATGTTCAAAAAAAAAATCACAGATTCAACGTAATCAAACAAGATCAGGTCGGAATATCCCTTTTTTTTTTCTTTTTTTTTAATTTTATACAATAAAATTATGCCCAATTAAATTGTTCTAAACACATATCAATATACATATCAAATTAAAACAATTAATAATTCGCATAAAGGTTTGGCTCTGATGCCACTGTTAGGTTTGTAATATTCATGAACGCAATCAAATTGCACAAAATTAGCGGAAACGTGGAAAATCAGAGTTTTAAAATTTTACAAACCATAAACTCGGATCACCCTTTATGCACAATTATTAATTAAACGAAAAGATAAAGAATAAAATCATACCCTTGAAGATCGAGCTTCCTCAGGTACAAGTTCACTTCCAAATCCTTTCACGCTCAACTTGAATCCACCGGGTTTGGTTCCTTCCTTTGATCAACGTTAGCCACCCAAGTGTTTGGCCTCTAGAGGTGATCCACCAAGGAAGAAGAAGAATTCAAGAAGATGGGTATTTGGCTCAAACCCTAGTTTTCTATCTCTATAGAAAAAGGGGCACTCTCCCAACTATTGGAATTACGTATTCTAATAATACGTCAACCTCTCCCTTACCCATAATAAGACTCCTCTTATTTATAGATGTAGGCAACCCTCCTTAACAATTAAGGAATTGTGTTTTATTTTAATTAATTAAATTCCTTTAATTAATTAGGCTCCCTAATCTTATTAGAGATAATTAATTAAATTTTTAATTAATTAGCCTCCTAATCTTATTAGGAATAAATGAGAGTACTTTTATTAATTAATTTCCAAACTCCTTTAGGAATTAAATAATAATAATAGTAATAATAATAATAAGACTCCTCTTATTAATTTATATTTAATATTTCTAAAATATTAAATAATAAATATTAAGCTATTTAATTTATTCTATCACCATAGATTAAATTAAATATACTTAACTTATTATTACGATTATGCCATTTACTTCTTAAATAATTATTCTTCCTTTTATGGTGTGACCCTTTAGGTTCTCCATATTAAACCGGTTGTGAATAAATCAATTAGAACAATTCTAATCTTATTTAAATAAATAAATTAAACTAATAACTTATTTAAATAAATAATATTTATTCTACAATAGGGATAAGCCTCCCTAGCGATCAACGACTTTCCAGATAATATAGATTTCAACATTAATCATAAAAGAACCTTTGAGTAAATAGTTACTGTACAATTAAATCCTTCCACCATACAATGTCCCAATTAAATATAAGACATGAAATTTCTGTCAAGTCTTATTTTATTTAATTATATGTATTTCGACTCTTAAATGCACAACTCCAAATAATACAAATTAGAAACTCTTTCTAATTTCATTCTGCCTTGGCCAAGGACTACTGAGTTGTCATTTATCGAATCACATATGACATTTCTTTTCTTTTACTAGAAGTGGTAGATTCTTTATTGATCATACATTATCTCCATGTACAACTTATTATACCCAAGCATACCCTTTGATATACCCTAAGGGTCTTAAGGAATAAGTCAAAGTATAACTCATCATACACAAGATACTATGATGATCTCAAGTCCAAGGATCACTTATACTACTATCACTACAAGAATTCCTATTGACATGCAAGTAAAACTCCATTAGGTATTCCTTAGCGAGTCACGTTCAGTGAACTTATTCTCTAATAAGCACCTACATACTTGCTTTAGTGTCTCCACACAAATGATCATGAGATCAATCATCCTCATCCAATGAGCAAGCAACGTATGTACCAATCTATCCGGATTCACTAATCCCCAATTTAGTAATCCAATGATTGGGAACTATTTTAGTTTTAAGCTTTCTAAGAATTTAGATCTCATTAGAATGATCATCATTATTTTTCTAAAAGCATTGCTTAAAACTATGGGTTTATCACATATTATAAAACAGCATCATGTAGATAATTAAAAGCCTTTAATAAATTAATACTTTTTATTAATAAATGAATAAGATTGTTTACAAAGTATATGCTTTATCATCAAACATGATTGGCTTGTGTGCATATTACTTTCAAACAAATGATGTGGTTGACGTACCCAACGATGAGGAAGTTGAGGATGACATGGTCGTCAATGAGTATGTAGTCGTTGAAAATGATAACGACGATGAAACTGATATCGACGATGATGATGATGAGGATATTTGACATATTTTTTTTATAATTACATATAGTTTTCATCGACGACACAATTAACCTCGGTATCTTTGGCCGTCGGCTGACAGCTCCAATTACAGTCCGACTGGATGTCGAGTCTGCCCAGTAAGTGTTAAACCATAAATAATAAATATTTAACTTTATATAATTTATTTAATGACATAATTAACATATGATCCAATATTTTATTTTTATTGTAGTATACTAGACTCGGTCATTAAGGTGACCTTACACGCTATCTATCTGACACACCTCCCGAATTGGTGCATGTGTTTAAACCAGTACGAGCAGTACGATGTCTCGTTTATGGATATTATCTTACGGGAGTTTCACCTAAGTTAATTACCTTAAATCATAAAAATTATATTTATATAGTCGTTTTCCAATACAGTAATGTTCCTAACTTTTAAACTATTGTTATAACTTTATTTTAGGTATAAGGATGGCGTCTCTGAGGCAGCCGGAGATGATGCAATTATTTCACATGTCGTAAGAACTACGTCGGCTGGCTGTATGAGATAAGACAGAGGGCAGCCTGTTGCCTCTTTTCCAGTTATGACAAAAGAGCTCTAACTCATGCAAGCATACATGTGTTAACAAGTAATACAGAGTAAGTAAAGTATCGTTTCCATAGAGAAAGTTGTTCAATTTAAACTACTATTCATCTATCAAATCACCATTTCTATATGCTTAAACTAAAGATTAAAAGTGTGAATTAATCTATCTGCAAATAAGAACTAAAATGAGAATAAGAATGGAATAAATCAAATCTGGAATTAATGGGATCCTAACTTCATTTAATATTTCATCTAATTACCACTATCATGCAAGAATTGTTCACATATCACAGGAAAATAGCCAAGAGCACTAATAGAGTCATAGCCATTTTTCAATGCACTAGAACCTACTTACACAGCATCCACAGATGATAGACTCTATGTAATCAACAATATAACCAAAATCACTATATGTCTATGTGAAATTGCAATCATACTGAATTTAAGCACAAGCCCTTATTTTAACTCATACGGTGAATAAGTATATCTCTATCTCATTCACAAAATACGCAAGCTATATACAACAGCCCCATATACGTATGCTATTATGACTATACTCCATACTCGCATGTTCATTGTCAATTTCATACAAGTACTGAAACGAATGGTGATCAAGCATTCATATATGTAAAACAACCATAATAGAATTCCCATATGATATGTAAAATAGCCCTAGCAATCAAGCATGCAACTAAACTACATATTAAATCTGTTAGAATCCCATAATGGAGTTTAGTTCATAACTGAACCAAAAGAAATTATGGGATCGAAGTTATACATGATTATCAAGCATACAATTTAAAGATGAAAGATAGAATGATCAAACCCAATTGTAGATTGTAAACCAATATCAACGTTCAAATCCTCATATAAATCTAGAAAAATTATATTATAAATCCACAATGATGGAGAATCCCAAGAAGAATTAGAGAAGATGGAGTTTAGGCTTCGTTCTTCGTTGGAATCTCTCTCACGTGTAAACCCTAGTTACTACGATGAAAATACATCAAAGTTGTCCAAGTCTATCTCTGACACCAGTCAGATATCGTTTAAAACAAATTACAACCATTTTAATTAAAAATTAAAATAAAACAAATAAACAGCTTCAACATCACGCGCGGCCGCGCGCCCCTCCAGTATTTCCTCGCACGGGCGTGAGACTTGCAGTATGTATGCTCTGTCCAGCCGAGTGCTCGCGCGAACGCGCGCTCTCAAGGCTATTATGTCGCGCGGTCACGCGGCTTGCAGTCTGCAAATTTTGGTTCTGCTTCTGATTCTATCATGCTGCTGCAACTACTACCTGTTCATTCTTTTCCATCCTTCCTTCATTATCAGTCCCTCCGCTTCACTACATCCTCATGCCGTGCATCCGTCAGCCTCAAACCATGCGTCCAATCGCCTCTTGCCATCCAACACCACCAAATTAGGCCATTTCCTGCACTATTTCACCAAAAGGAGTTTTAAGTACATGCAATGCAAAATAACATGAAATGCAACTAAAACAAATGAAATGTACTTGAGATGGACATAATTCGCGTAAATTGATATCCAATAAGTAGGTATAAAACCCACTTATCAAATACCCCCAAACTTGAACTATTGCTTGCCCTCAAGCAATGCATGCTAAATAACAAAGAAAAATGCAAAAGCACTACTATGCAGCTAAACTACTATGCAAACTAGTCTCACATCATTCCAACTTAAACAGAATTTAAGCCCAAAATGCCTCAGCAAATTATCCAGATTCAGGAATACAAGTTGAAACTAAACGATGGTCATAACATCATACACTCAAATAATTCATACAAGCTATAGAGATGTTGTGTTTGTGTGTGTAGTGTTCACCAAAACTTGATTCAAGCAAAGAGTATATATGCTAACATGCTCGAAGCAAAAAATTATAGCCTAAATTAAGAATCATGTATACTTATACAACGCAAACTGTTTCAACATATCCAAACAAACTAAAGTTCAACAATGGGCTTAATTGCTCTATTGCTACTCACGAGGGCAATTTTCGCTCTTTCCACGGTGTTTATTGCTATTTTCTTTTCTTTTTCCCTTTTTTTATACATGACTGTGCAATGCCTTATTCCATTAGGCAACACTGCTACCCTTTAGCGAGCTTTCAACCAACGACTCCCAGACCATGAAAGACCTTAGGGCGCTAGGTGTAGAGACAATCCCCTCGGACGTACTTACTCAAGTAACCAGGGCCCCGAAATAAGACTAGCCACATTATTGCTATTTATTTTTTATACATAACATACCCATGTTTTCCTAAAGTTTGAATGTCAATGTTTGTCAAGTCTACATGCATGTTCCACATATTTCTCTTTTTAAAACTACATTTTCTAACAAGCAATGCAACACATAACTCTTATGCCTACAAGTGATTGTGAACACATCTGTGCAAACCGAAAGCATTTAAATAGCAACATGAATACCATCGTGTAAAACATTATAACTACGTTCATGTTATCCCATATATTCAAAAATCCTTCACAATTCACTATCATCATTGGCTAAGCAAGAAATTCCATAAAACAAGAACTTTGTGAGACATGTGAATTAACTAAAACAAAAAAAATCTATCAATAAAACAATAACACCAAAAATAACTAAATTATTAAACTAACCATCAACATTTTAACTAAACATGCAAAAACTAACTACATGCTACTATACTACTCCCCAATACCCCCAAACTTATAATATTCAATGCCCCATTGAATGAAGGTAAAGGGTACAAGAAAACTCCCCTAATGATCGGCTGTACCACCCTCCTCGGGTGGTGAATCCGGTGGTGGATAAGGCACTGCAGTCCTAAATTGAGGCCACTCTAGCATTGTTCCTTGTTGTGCAAAGGCTTCAACTAAAGCCCTCGTGAGACCTGTAGCAAATGCTCCAAAATTGTCATATATGGCATCGACTCGCCGCTCCAACCTTTGGAGCTGGAGATCACCATGAGAAGCTTATGGGCGTGTCAAGGGGCCTACCTCATCTGTCTGAGGGGGCTGCTGTGATGGCTCGGGAAATGTGGGTTGGAGGATAAATCCTCTTCCACGTGGGTGTGGCACGCCTCCAGCCCAATCCTCAAATTTAGCAATTGTGGCATGTGTGATGTCCTGACTTGGATATTGCAGTTGTTCGTTTCCCCAGTTGCATCCTTGATGAGCACATAGCATCGCTACCACTGAAGCGTGTGGAATGCTCCCAGTGGTGCCTCCCCGCAAATATCGCAGCATATTCTGGTGGATGAGATGGCCAACATCAATATACTTCTCGGTGATAATCCCCCACAGAATAATTTCACTCTCCGCTGTAATCTCGTGCAGATGCGATGAAGGCACTAGCTTGGCACATATGAACATGTTCCATGCCTTTGTATATCAGTTTAGGGCTGCGGCTGGGAATATGCGCGGCTGGGTTGTACCAACTTTGTATGTCCATTTCGTGCCAGGCACGCATAGCTCAGCAATCACCAACTCCAAGTCTGTTTCCATGTGAGCACCAGTGACCTAGTTAGCAGCCCCTCTTGGTGGTATCTCAGTGAGTCAGAAAATGGTTCTGATGGCGGGAGGTCTGTAGTCTATCTCGAACCCGCGAACCATCGAGATACTGTTCATGGTGACCTTGGCATTGCCATAAAACTCACGGACTATGCTCATTGGAATAGGTTTGGGGGAGGCAGTCAGTCCGCCCCAGCCTCGTTCCTGGATCATGGCACAAAGTTGTCCATCCTGCCCTTCTGGTTTAAATCTTCTTTCCTTAATAAATGTTTTAGCTACGATGCGGTAGTATTCCTGCTGGGTTTCTAAACACAGGAACTTGGCGTGGTCAACAATGTCCTCCCCGTGACTGCCGGAGGAGGATGAGGAAGAGGAAGATGATCGTGCTCTCTTTGAACCCATTTGCAGATAATTGAGCGAAAATAAAGATGAACTTACTAAGAGTGAATAAGAGGTTGTGATATGATAACCATCAAGTTTGTTTCTGCCAACCAAATCTAAAACCCTAGCTTTATAGCAGTGGATGAGAGCGTGGATATTGGCCTTGAACGTGGAGATAATCGTGGGATTGTAATGGAGATATGCACGGCTTCAATTTATAACCGATAGAGTGATAGAGACGTGAGTTAAGGAGGCTGAGAGAATTTCGCTTCTGTTATGATAGCAAATAAAAGTCCAAATGGTCCCCAACTCAATTTTAAAATTTTCAAATCTGTCTTAGTTCGGTGTCGCGCGCTACCGCGCGACCTGTCTATGCATTTTGGGCGCGGGCGTGTGACTACTGAATATTGTCTTATACGCATGCGACGCGGGCGCACGATATCATGGAGCGGCCGCACGAGTGCTGTTTGCTGCACTACTGATGTAAAACTCCAATATGCATATATTGATGCCTTCAATTGAGGGACCTACATAGACATTAATACACACTATTAAGATATGAATTAATGACCAAATAAAGCCTAAACTCTTTCAAACATTCTCACTTTATTCTTGCTACACACTCAATCATGCAAATCCAACATATTCTCAAAAATGAACTCAATCTAAATTAACTACAACAATCTAAGCTAAATAAATAAAGAGCTAAAAGAGATAGAAGTAATGGGTTGCCTCCCATCAAGCGCTAAGTTATAGTCAATTAGCTTGACTGCCTCTGAATATCACATCAAAGGAAAAGTTGAGGTGACTTCCTGCTTGTCCATCTCACCCTAAAATTTAATGACTTCAGCCTTTGTCAATGGTTCTACCTTCAACTCTGAATTTTTACCAAGTATACCACTCAACGGTCCATAATTCTCCAGTTTTTGAACCTCATCCTTTAGGCCGGGATCCACCAAGTCAACCAGAAAGCATTCTTCCTCATCCGTTGAGAACTTTATTGCCTTAAAGACATTAAAGGTGATCTCTTGATCATGAACACGCATAGTGAGTTCCCCTTTCTGCACATCGATCGAGGTCCTGTCTGTGTCTATGAATGGTCTCCCCAGTATTATTGGTATGCTCTTGTCCTCCTCGTAGTCTAAGATGATGAAGTCAGCCAGAAATATAAACTTGTCCACCTTTACTAACACATCTTCAACAGTTCCCCGTGGATACGTGATGGATCTGTCAGCTAGCTGTAATGATATGTTTGTCGACCTTGGAGACGACAATCCCATCTGGTTAAACACTGACAAGGGAATCAAATTTATGCTTCCCCCAAGATCACATAAACACTTATTAAATTTTATCTTCCCTATTGTGCATGGAATTGTGAAGCTTCCCGGATCCTTCAGCTTTGGAGGTAATTTCTGCTGAAGCACTGCACTGCATTCCTCAGTCAAGGCTACCGTTTTAAATTCATCTAGTCTTCTCTTCCTTGACAATATACCCTTCATAAACTTTGCATAGCTTGGCATTTGTTCTAATGCCTCGGTGAACGGTATGTTGATCTGCAGCTTTTTGAATACCTCCAAGAACTTGCTAAACTGTTTGTCATCCCTCTGCTTAGTTAATCTCTATAGATATGGAACTTGAGGGTGAATTGGTGGTACTGAACTCTTGAGCTTCTCCTCTGCACCTTCTTTATCCTTCTCGACCTGCTACGACTCAGATTTTTTTAGATTTTCTTCATCAACAGTCAACTGTTCTGCCTCGCGTAGCGCGGGCGGCGCGCGACTTACAGTGTCTGCCAGATTTTTTCCATATCTTAATTATATTGCTTGGCACTGTTCCTTTCCATCTCTTCTTGGATTTATCTCTGTATTGTTTTGTAAGGAACCTTGGGGCCTGTTATTAAGCACACTCGCCATTTGTCCCATCTGCATCTCCAAATTCTTAATAGCCACTGCTTAGCTTTTGATCAATACCTCCGTATTTTCCATGTACTTGAACATCATCTCCTCCACTTCTGATTTTTCTCTTGTTGCGGTGCACCTAGAGTAAGATGTTGTTGTTGTTTTTGAGCAAATCCCGGCAGAAACGGTGGTTTTGATATAAACTGTGGCTGAGATAACTGTGGCTGAAACTGTTGAGTCGGCTAAAATTGATTCTGCTAATGTCCTTGGTTATTCGACCAACTAAAGTTCGGATGATTACGGTTGTTGGGGTGATATGTGTTCTGAAATTGACCTTGGTCTTTTCTGTAGTTGCTCACATCCGTACCGACTCTGAACTGATAGCACATTGATCTGTGGAGTGTGACCCCGCACAAATCTCACAAACGAAGGCAACTGTTTTCATTTTGCTCTCTGCTATTGTGTCTATCTTCTTCGCCATCGCTGCCATCTGTACCGATAATTGTGTAATAGCATCTACCTCCAACACACCTGCTACTTTGGGCTGTGACTTCCGAGATGTATGATTCTGAAAATCATTAGCTGCCATAGTCTCAATAAGTGTATAGGCTTCGTCATAACTTTTTGCCCATAATGCCCCTCCTGCAGCTGCATCTACAATCGGTCTCGACTTCCATCCCAATCCATTGTAAAAAGTATTGATTACCATCCAATCTGGCATACCGTGATGCGGACACTTCCTCAACATCTCTTTATATCTCTCCCATGTTTCATATAAGGACTCTCTCTGTTGTTGCTCAAACTAACAAATAGTTGTCCTCATCTTTGTAGTCTTAGCCATTGGGAAGAACTTGGCTAAGAATTTCTGCGCTATGTCCTCCCATGTAGTGATTGACCCCGACGGCAAGGAATGAAGCCAACTTCTCACCTTATCCCTCAATGAGAATGGGAACAACCTCAGTCTAATAGGATCCTCCGTCACACCATTATATCGGAATGTATCACAAATCTCTATGAAGCTCAATAAGTGTTCATTCGGATCATCCGTAGCAGCACACCCAAACTGAAACGAGTTCTACACCATCTGAATAGTGCCCAGTTTTATCACAAAAGTATTGGCTGCTATCGCCGGTCTGACTATGCTAGACTGGAGTCCATTTATATTCGACATGGAATAATCTCGTAGAGCCCGATGCTCTTCTCTTTGATCAATTCTCTGTTCTTCTGCCATACTAACTGTAGTAATCTCTAATTGAGCTTGTAAATTTCTTCACACAGTAGCTTTCCAACCTCTCCCGTTAATGTTATCCTGCGCTGGTGTTAATTCAGAATTGGAAGATCTTGTGTGCATAAAAATCTACAAGTACCTGAAATCACAAATAAAACAAAAATAGAAATGAGATAAGATTAGATATGTCTAAGTCATACAAGATAGCTTAAAATTGATGATAATTATTTCAACTAAACGTCTTTCCCTGGCAATGGCGCCAAAAACTTGTTGCATCTTTTCCAGTTATGACAAAAGAGCTCTAACTCATGGAAGCATACATGTGTCAACAAGTAATACAAAGTAAGTAAAGTATCGTTCCCATAAAGAAAGTTGTTCAATTTAAACTACTATTCATCAATCAAATCATTATTTCTATATGCTTAAACTAAATATCAAAAGTGTGAATTAATCTATCTGCAAATAAGAACTAAAATGAGAATAAGAATGGAATAAATAAAATCAGGAATTAATGGGATCCTAACTTCATTTAATATTTCATCTAGTTACCACTATCATGCAAGAATTGTTCACATATCACAGAAAAATAGCCAAGATCACTAATAGAGTCATAGCCATTTTTCAATGCACTAGGACCTACTTACACAGCTTCCACAGATGATAGACTCTATGTAATCAACAATATAACCAAAATCACTATATGCCTATGTGAAATTGTAATCATACTGAATTTAAGCACAAACCCTTATTTTAACTCATACGGTGAATAAGTATATGTCTATCTCATTCATGAAATATGCAATCCATATACAACAACCCCATATATGTATGCTATTATGACTACACTCCATACTCGCATGTTCATTGTCAATTCCATACAAGTACTGAAACGAATGGTGATCAAGCATTCATACATGTAAAACAACCATAATAGAATTCCTATATGATATGTAAAACAGCCCTAGCAATCAAGCATGCAACTAAACTACATATTAAAATCCATTAGAATCCCATAATGGAGTTTAGTTCATAACTGAACCAAAAAAATTATGGGATCAAAGTTAAACATGATTATCAAGCAAATAATTAAAAGATGAAAGATAGAACGATCAAACCCAATTGTAGATTGTAAACCAATATCAACGTTCAAATCCTCATATAAATCCAAAACAACAATATTATAAATCCACAATGATGGAGAATCCCAAAAAGAATTAGATAAGATGGAGTTTAGGCTTCGTTCTTCGTTGGAATCTCTCTTACGTGTAAACCCTAGTTACTGCGATGAAAATACGTCAAAGTTGTCCAAGTATATCTCTGACACCAGTCAGATATCGTTTAAAACAAATTACAACCCTTTTAATTAAATATTAAAATAAAACAAATAAACAGCTTCAACATCGCGCGCGGCCGCGCTCCCCTCCAGTATGTTCCTCGCACGGGCGCAAGACTTGCAGTATGTAAGCTCTGTCCAGCTGAGTGCTCGCGCGGGCGCGCGCTCTTAAGGCTATTATGTCGCGCGGTCGCGCGACTTGCAGTTTGCAAATTCTGGTTCTGCTTCTGATTCTGTCATGCTGCTACTACTACTACTTGTTCATTCTTTTCCTTCCTTCCTTGATTATCAGTCCCTCCTCTTCACTGCATCCTCATGTCGTGCATCCGTCGGCCTCAAACCATGCGTCCAATCGCCTCTTGCCATCCAACACCACCAAATTAGGCCATTTACTGCACTATTTCACCAAAAGGAGTTTTAAGTACATGTAATGCAAAATAACATAAAATGCAACTAAAATAGACTAAAATGTACTTGAGATGGGCATAATTCGTGTAAATTGATATCCAATAAGTAGGTATAAAACCCACTTATCATAGCCCAGGACAGTTGAGCTCCAGTCTGGGACCACTATCAGAGATCATCAGCCCCGTATAGTCTCCGATTCAGTATGGGAGGCTATGTGTGCGCACTGGGATACTGATGAGTTAAAGAAGAAATTCGATCAGGCAAAGAAGAACCGTAGCCAGCTCAGAGTAGTACACACTACTGACTCACAATCTTTCAATGAGGTGAAGTTGGTAAGTGTCATGTGTTTAGTTGTTTAGTTACTAAATTCTGACTATAAAAAAACTATTTTATGAAAGTATTTATTAGGCCATGGAGAGGACCTTGGGCTAAGCTCCGACCATGGTAGAGTTTTGGGATAGAGCCCCACATGCCTAAGGATAAGCATTATGCCTCAGGCAGCAGTAGCTATACGGGTACAACTAATCTTAGTTTTAAGTAATTTTTAAGATTCACTCATTAATAAAATGATATAATTAACTCATGTATACAAAATAAATTACATGACCGATTTCAGAATCTTTGGGACCAGCGTATAGCTGAGTTGGAGGTTCTTAGGGGGGGATTATGGGCCGTTAGATTCTACCATCCCTCTGCCCGAGGTTGTATTATATCGGGATGAGGAGTTGAGACTATGAATCGCGTCACAAGACTCCCCTACTAGCAGTACCGGTAGGTATCGCGTGTTGGGCCTGCCGAGGATACCCGCGTATACCTTACCTGAAGGTAATAATATATATTTCTTATATTTCTCGTTATATCTTAATTTATAACGTAATGTTCTATTTACTTTTGTAGGCTCTAGCCAGCGCCGGCGTCCGAGAGCATCTGTTTGACCATCTCATACAGGTGTTGGCTTGGACGATGCACTATTTTAGAGAGTTATAGCGTCAGTGTCAGATAGGTTTCAGACGGATCCAGTTTTCCTTCGTCAGCAGTTGTCTAACCGTGCTCGTCTTCACCAGCTAGCTCAGGATATTACTTCAGGGGCCACCGCCGAGAGTACGAGATTACCGCAGGAGCAATTCATCGCATTAAGCGGCGAAGTGCTCCAGATGGTGGTTACCCTACTATTGGAGGTTTTAGGTCAGCCCTCACAGTCTACTTAGTTATTCTGCATGTTATTTTATTTTCATTTAGCAGTCTCTTTAATTCTCGCATATATACAGATCGGGCTAATGATTAATATTTTTAATCTTATCAACAGGGTGGCGATAACGAGTGGGCTAGCGATAAAGATGGCGATGGCGATGTCGATAGCGATGGCGAGCGGGGGGACGACAGCGTTGATTTTCATACACCATAGCAGCATCGTTGTCCTGATGATCCTCCTACTAGTTTATAGTTCATTTGTATAGATTTATTCATTGAATTGTAGATCATATGTACGGATTTATTCATTATAGTGTAGATCATTTGTAGTTTAGTTGAGTTGAGTCTGTATGAGTTTTGTAAATCAAATTGTATAATTTATAGAACATTGATGTATGTATATTTGTTATTGTTAATCAATTACTTCATATTAACATTAATTACTTAGTTTACGTTTAAAATGATGAGATAAAACATGTTTTATAGTTATGTTGAATGTGAAATATATTATTGTATGTGTTGTTTGGATAAAGCATGTTACAGTCTTACAGGTACAAAAATAGGGTTTAAAACTTTGAAAATGCAGTTTTTAAAAAATTAATTAAAAAATTCTTGTTAAACTTGACGGAATAAGGTATTCTAGACGAAAATTCCTGTCGATCTTATATTTTATCATTTTTTAAAAAAAATTACTAATTCAGACGGAAAAAATGATTATTTTCAAGGGATATTCCATCGGAATTAACTTGGCTTAACATCGACATAAATAATACTGACGAAAATTGTTCGTCGAACATAGACTATTTCCGACGGAAAAGTAGTCGAAATTATTCTATCGATTTTATTTAGTTCCGACTGAATTGTCGACGGAATTAATCCCGATGCCTATGTATCCGGCGGAATTTGTCGTCGAAAATAGACTAATTTCGACGGAATAGATCCATTTCTGATAGAAAAATTTATCAAAATTAAGTCTTTTTCTTGTAGCGGGCGAAATTTTTAGTAAAAGATAATTTGAATATATTTCGGTCGATAATATAATTAGACTGTTTGATTAAAAAAAGAAGAAGAGGGATATCAACTTTTTCCCCTACCCCTTTGAGAGTCATCTTCTTTTAATATGTAACATTACTCTTCAGTAAAAAAAAACTTTTTTTTATTTTTTATAAAAGTTTCATTAAAATCTAATTCATCACTCCAATTTAACATCAATAACATTATTTCGTCACTAGATTATGTCAAAATTAACAACTTTTCTTAAAAAGCTTGAATTTTTTTTCCAACTCAAAAGAGACCAACAAAATATTGCCTTTTATCACCCTTTAAAAAAATAGTTCAGACATTCCATTTCAAAAAAGGATACTTTGGACATTTGACTATCAGGTAATTTCTGAAAATATTAAAGGTACATACCTAGATTTAGATTCCTTCAAATTATCACACCCTTATGCAAATTAATAAATTTTTGTTGCATACGTTATTTTTATCATTTAACACTCTTTTTGTTCGAGTTAACACACAAAATTTGCTATAAAAAATTAAAATAATTATGAATTTATATAATCAAGAGCGTGAGAACTCATGAAATTCCGATCAATACATACTCCATTGTCAAAGAAGTTATTTCATTATTTACATATGTACATTCTAGAGAGAGAGACTATTGTTAAGAGAATCACTCTGCTGCCAATATCATAAATCACTTTATATGAAAAATGTAATGCTACGTTTGAATTAGAGTAATGAAATAGATTATTTTATATTCTAGTATTTTTTAGGGGAGGAAGAGTATGAAATAATTTATTCAAACTAAAATACATAGATGTCTCTTAATTTTTCTCCTTATCTTTTCCCCGTCTTCCTTAGGTCTTTGATAAAATATATCTCTAGAATTAAATTGTATGGTACAAGTTCTCCTAAAAAAAATATACGGTAAAAATCAGTCTTTTTAACATTTTAAGTAGAGCTCGACGTAGTTCCCGAGTTATCTTTATCATATTTTAATTGTTTCCACACAAGAATTACATTCACCTACACCAAGCTTTGAACATCTTATTGTTATGACAAATTAAACGTAGGGGAAAGTAAAAAGAAAAAGAAAAGAAAAGTAAAAGTAAATATTGTATACACAGAAGGGTAGAGTGCAAATGAATCAAGCAATTAAATTGAGCTAAAACTTCCTTAAGGTCGTGCCCTACATGTGCATATCTCAATAAGTTGTGGCTATTATATATATATATATATATATATATATATATATATATATATATATATACACACACACACGGTCCCACTCTCGAGCGAATTAAAAACTAACCGACTATAGATCCGTCGCTATAGTCGGTCCGATTCATTTTTAGTTGGTTTCTTTTAGTTCGCTGGAGAGTCGGACCTTATATATATATATTCACTTGTATCTATAATGATAGACATATATAATATTTCATACGTTTCTAAATTATATGATTATTATTGACTTTCAAAAATTAATTTGATTTATTTTTAAATTTAAAATTAAAATAATTTATTAAAAATTATAAAACAATAAAAATTATAATAAGTAATACTTTTGAAATTATTTATAAATTTCATCATTTTATTAATTAAAATTAAAAGAATTAATGTTAATTTTGAATTTAATTAAAAATGTGTGAAATGAACTTAAAAATATCAACAATAATAGTATCATATTTTAAAAAGGATGGAGTATATAATTAACTCCCTAATGCATGGAAAGAGTTCCTATTTTAAATCTATGTTAATAATAATGCATATTTAAAAATTGGAGGGCCAATAAAGTGTGAGAATCCCAAGAAGGTTTAGTAGCTGTTTTTCCAAAGACTTGCTTCTGTTACAATCAAATATCCCTATAATTATAAGCTTTGTTAATTCCTCGGGATCGTTTGTTTCTTTTTTAGTGCACATAAACCATGTAGTGTGAAGTGTTGTTGAACGCGTGGGTTAGAAAAGTGAGTTGTACTTGTGTGAAAATAGTAGTACAATGGTGTTGGTAATTTCAAGTTTTAACATCTTACTGATTATGTAATTATCCGGTTTAAATTTTAAATTTAAATCAAACCGTAGTATAATAAAATTTAATATATTATTTTAATATAATATCTTATTAAATTATTTTAAAAAAATCATCACACAAAGTATTAATAATTGCAGCTCGAGTCTACCGTAGTACCATCACATCAAGAGGTGCCACCTTATATCGTTTTGGCAGTCACCCCACAACTTCTGTAGTTGTCCAACTGCCGATGCAGTTGCACAATTTTTTACCCTTTTTGAACTTCGAGTTAAAGCATGAAATAAAATAAGTGGGATCATTTTCGCATAAATAATAAATATGACCCATTATTATATGAAAAATATTTTGTAACATTATTATTATTTTTTGTAGAAATTAAATAATTTAAGAAAAAAGAAAAAAAAATAAATGAGAGAAATTTAGGGGGACACGGATCACGAGAGTCAAAGATAAAAAATAATATTTTTGATATTTTCACACGTAGAATCCACTTTTTTAACTATAGTTTGGTTAAAAAGTGAGTCTTATGTGTTAAAATATCAAAAATTATTGTTAAAATATCTACTCCCTAATTATAAGCTCAGTCCCAAGTTAAGTGACTATGATCTTTCTGTTCCTTATGTCTCAAACCAAGTGTGCATTCAACTAACCCATCAATGCATTTACAATTTCACTTCAACTATATTTCTATCAGGATTAATTAAAACACGAAAAAGGGGTTTTTGAAACTTTGTGAGCCACATCCCATATATCAATATAAGCTTGTCATGTACTCCACATTTTCAGCTAGGTACTATAGTATAAAAGGTTGCTTTGCGTTGGACAAAATAAGTACAACATGCAAATGATAATCTGAAAAACAAGTGGGGTGTGAATTTGGATTTGAGGCCGTCAAAATTGGGTAATGCATTAGAACAGTTCTATAAAAACAAGTTACATTTGTATAATGAGTGTTACACTTGTATATTATCTATATATCAAATGACATAAATGCAACTCTCTCTTTTATGACAATGCAATGGTTTCTATAGACTGTCTTAAAAGATTGTCTATTTTAAATTGTCTGAAATCAAAATCCAAGTAAGATTAGGAGTAGCCTAGTTGGTTGCCGCTCGTGCTCATGACTATAATCTTGAGAATGGTTCGAGTCTTTACAAAATACAATGACCTTTTCCCCTCCTCCGAATAAATATATAGTAGCATGCATATTTAGTTCTATATGTTGGAAATGGAATTTGAAATATTAAATATTAGAGTATTTTGAGGCTCAATTTAATGAGGGACCCACATTCCGAAAATATCGGGTCTTTGTACCAATGTGTTTTCCTTTGTGAGGAGTATAACTTGGTATATTTATGTGTTCAAATCCATTAAGAATTGAATGAGAAAATTGACTCTAAAGTCACCTACTTGATTGTTGAAAGTTGCAAAAGTCCCACATAGGGCATTAGAGGGAAAAATGAAGAACATATATATGGGGTGTTTGCTCAATGAAAAGGGCTCCTAGGGGCACCTCACTTTTGTGGAAGGGAGCGGACCTAGCCAAGGCATGGTTCAAACCCACATGCGTGACACCATCGTCGCTCGTCCAGCCGAACTGTTCGGGCGGGTGGGTCTTAATATATAATTTTTTAGACAATTTTTTTTTAATATATTATCAAATTTTGTTGAAGTCATTATCAATACTACGTAGTTTTGTTGAGTGCCAACGGTAATAAACTGCCTACTGATTCTATAAATTAATCAGTATCGGCGCCAACAAAACTTACTTTTTTCCCGTCCCGTTCCTTTCCTTCCCCATTCTGCAGTATATTTTCGTTTCCCGTTCTGCAGTATATTTTCGTTCCCGTTCTGCAGTATATTTTTCCTGTTCCCGTTCTATCTATTACCGTTTCCCGTGCTCTAACAAAGTGCTACTTCCCGTTCACTGCAAAATTAATATTCATATAAAGTTCGGTGCATAACATATAATTTGGTTTGAAGTGTTCTTAATTTTGAAGTGCTTCTAATTAAGAACTGGAAATCCGTTTTATCTTGAGAAGCAATTATTTATTTAATCCTTAGCACCAGTGAGGGAATAAATTTGCTTTAAGGAGACTTTATGAATTCAAAAGACTCGAATTTATATGATTTTCATTTTATAATTGGTTTCTGTTTGTATTTAATTTTTATATCTATATATATTAAATAATACTATATATTACAGTTAGCAATCTTAAAGCAAATTTAATTTTCTGTAATTATAGTATTATTTTATGTGAACAGAAAATTGTTTTATGTGAATAGAAAATTATTTTCTGCAAATTTTTTTATATATAAATAAACTGGTTTTATATGTTTGTATAAAAACATAATGTATATTCTGTTATCATGTGTATGATTATCCACATAATTCTGAATTTTTTTTTAGTGTTGTTGCATGTTAATAAGGTTTAAGTGCAGTTAATAATATATATTACATAATACTATAACGTGTTTTGTATTATGTATTATATGAATATGTTTATTTATGTGAACAGGTTTTTTTATAAAAATAGTGTTGAAATATAATAAAATTACATAGTATTGTATTAATAAATACTATTCTATTATTATATATATCACTTGTATTAATTGTTTGCATGATAAATACTCTTTCCATCCCATTATATCTGACGTTCTACATATTTTCACATAAATTAAGAATAGATACAATTTTACTATTTTATCCTTAATTAATATCTCATCCCATTAATGCTTTAATACTTGGAATTCGTCTGTGGGAGCAAATTTGCTTGGCTTCTCTGTTTTCTTCTAAAAATTCTCTTTCCTCCTGCCTATTACCAGTAGTAGATCTAGAAGTATTAAGAATAGATCCAATCTAGATCAGAGACTCCATCAGAGGCCAAAATCACCAGATTCGGCAATCCAGATGGATCAGTGGCGAATTCGTGGAAGATTGACTAGTCCTGAGATTCAATAAGATAAAGAGAGGGAGAGGGAGAGGGAGAGGGAGAGGGAGAGGGCTAACCGGGAAATAATTGAACTAAACTTGCGTTTATAAACTACTCATCTCTTCATCGGCCGGATCGGACTCGCCGGAGCACTGAAGTTCTCCGCCATTGTTAGGGCTTGAGAGTTCCATCAGAGGCGGGGCACAATTTGCTTAAAGGATTTGCCAACGTCGATTTCCTTAAAGGATTCACCAAGATCTCACTCCGTGTTCGTGTTTGATTGCTCTGTGATGCTCTGTGATACTTTGATTGTTCGTCAATTTGCTTAAAGTGTTTTTATTGCTCTATGATGCTTTGATTGTGAAGGGTAGTATTGGAATAAAAATGGACAATTTAACTTTGGACTTGTAAAACGTCTATTATTTTGGAAAAAATAAAAACTCCTTAAACTTCAAATATAATGGGATGGAGGGAGTAATAAATATTTGTTCCTCCTTAGTATTCAATTTTGCATTAATTACCTGCATGAATACTTTGTCTTGTGCACATGATTGACAAATACCTGCATGTTGTATTATTTTGTGCGCATGTTGAAAATTGCTTGTATATTAATTACCTGCATGTTAAATATTACCTACATGCTAAATATTGCCTGTATATTAATTAACGTATGTTCTGTATTAGTCTATTGATACCGTAGTAGTTGTAATATATTACCGTAGTAGATGTAATATATTATTATCAACATATGTTCTGTTATTTTGTTACTGTTTAAATTTATATGAAAATTGTAAACATATTTTATAAACAAATTTTCTACAATAGAAATTTTTATAAACAAAATTTGTTGTTTGATTTCTGCAAACAAAATTTGTTATTAAATTTTTTTAAATCTTTGTACAACAGAAATTTGTTTCTGTTTATTAATAATTATTTTCTTTGTATAACAGAAATGACATCTACTAGTAATATTCCTGCCATGAGTATGTCTCATGGAGAAAAGCCTGAAAAGTTCGGTGGAAATGATTTTAAGCGTTGACAACAAAAGATGCTCTTCTATCTCACAACACTGAACTTGACAATGTTTCTACAAGAGGACTGTCCTACTCTTGTTGAAGGAGAAACTGACAAGAAAAAGGTGGCTGCAGTTGATGCATGGAAACATGCAGATTTCCTTTGTAGAAATTATGTAATGAATGGATTAGACAATACATTATATAATGTGTATTGTACAATTCAAACTGCAAAGGAACTTTGGAAATCTTTAGACAAGAAATATAAAACTGAAGATGCTGGCATGAAAAAATTTATTGTTGGTAGATTTCTTGACTATAAAATGGTAGATTCTAAATCAGTTATCACTCAGGTTCAAGAATTACAAGTAATTATACATGACATTCATTTTGAAGGAATGTCATTAAGTGATTCATTCCAAGTTGCTGCAATGATTGAGAAACTTCCACCATCATGGAAAGATTTCAAGAATTATCTGAACCATAAACGCAAAGAGATGAATTTTGAAGAACTGATTGTGCGACTTAGGATTGAAGAGGACAATCGAGGATCTGAGAAGAAGAGTGGAAAAAACTTCATTGAAGCAAAGGCAAATGTGGTAGAACAAAGGCCAAACAACAACAAAAGGAAGCGTGAAGACAAAGATGCTTTCAAGGCCAAGAAGAAATTCAAAGGCAAGTGGTTCAACTGTGGCATCCAAGAACATAAATCAAGTTATTGTCGCAAGCCAAAGAAGTTCAAGAAAGAATAGAAGCCTCAAGCAAATGTGACAGAACTGGAAAAGCTTTCTGAAAATGTTTCAGACATTAATCTTTCTGCAGTTGTATCTGAATGTAATTTGGTAGGAAACCCTAAAGAATGGTACGTGGACACTGGGGCTACTTGCCACATTTGTTCCAATAAATGGATGTTTTCTACTTACAAACCAGTAGAAAATGATGATCAACTCTTCATAGGAAACTCCTCAAGTTCAAAGGTTGAAGGACGTGGAAAGCTTATACTGAAAATGACATCTGGCAAAGAACTAACTTTGAATGAAGTGCTTCATGTGCCAGATATCCGCAAAAATCTAGTTTCTAGGTCACTACTTAGCAAGAATGGCTTCAAGTTGGTGTTTGTTCCTGATAAATTTGTACTTACTAAAAATGATATGTTTGTAGGAAAGGGCTACATGAATGACGGGCTCTTTAAGATGAATGTTATGACTATTGTACCAAAGTCTATTGATAATAATAAAATTAATTCTTCTACTTACTTGTTGGAATCTTCAAATATATGGCATGCTAGATTAGGACATATTATAATTGCGTAGATTAATTAATTTAGAATTCTTGTCTAAATTTGATATTAATCAAAAATATAAATGTGAAATTTGTGTGGAATCAAAAATGACAAGATTACCCTTTCATTCTGTTGAAAGGAAAACTGAACCTCTAGATTTAATTCACACTGATATATGTGACTTAAAGTTTGTGCAAACAAGAGGTGGGAAAAAATATTTCATTACCTTTATTGATGATTGCACAAGATATTGTTATGTATATTTGCTAAGAAGCAAAGATGAGGCGATAAAAATGTTTCAACTTTATAAAAATGAAGTTAAAAACCAACTTAGAAAAAAGATTAAAGCAATAAGAAGCGATAGAGGTGGTAAATATGAATCACCATTTGAAGAGATATGCTCTACTCATGGTATTATTAACCAAACTACTGCTCCTTATTCACCTCAATCTAATGGTATTGCTGAATGCAAGAACTGAATATTGAAAGAAATGTTAAATGCTATTTTAAACAGTTCTGGAACACCCCAGAATTTGTGGGGGAAGCATTGCTTTCTGCTAATTATATTCTTAACAAAGTGCCTCATAAGAAAACTCACAAAACACCTTATGAATTATGAAAAGGTCATAGACCTTGCTATAAATATTTAAAAGTGTGGGGGTGTCTAGCAAAAGTGATGGTTCCTAAACCTAAAAAGGTTAAGATAGGACCAAAAATAATTGATTGTGTATTCTTGTTCGTAAATCTGAAATTAATGATATTCATGTTAATACATTTATTGAATCAAGAGATGCATCATTCTTTGAGAATATTTTTCCATATAATGAAAATAAGGATTTAAATTCAAACAAAAGACCTTTGGATGCTACTAGTAATAATCCTGAAAATATAGACAAAGAGTCTGTATTGGATAAACCTAGACGTAGCAAAAGGGCAAGGACTTCAAAGTCTTTTGGTCCGGATTTTCTAACATTCTTGTTAGAAAACGATCCTCAAACGTACAAGGAAGCAATATCCTCTCCAGATGCTTCTCATTGGAAAGAAGTAATTAATAGTAAAATTGAGTCCATTATGCAAAATCATACATGGGAATTGGTGGACCTTCCACCTAGTTCTAAACCTTTAGGGCATAAATGGATCTTCAAAAAGAAGATGAAAGCTGATGGTTCAATTGATAAATATAAAGCAAGGCTTGTTGTTTAAGGCTATAGACAAAAGGAAGGATTGGATTATTTTGACACTTATTCACCTGTTACAAGAATTACATCTATTCGGATGCTAATAGCAATAACATCGTTAAATATACTTGAAATACATCAAATGGATGTAAAAACTGCATTCTTAAATGGTAAATTAGATGAAGAAATATATATGGAACAACCTGAAAGTTTCATAGCTCCTGGACAAGAGAGGAAAATATGCAAACTTGTTAAATCCTTGTATGGATTAAAATAAGCACCAAAACAATGTCATGAGAAATTTGATTATGTTATGTTATCAAATGGATTTAAAATTATGAGTGTGACAAATGTGTTTATGACAAAAGCACTCAAAAGGAATATGTCATTGTTTGTCTTTATGTGGATGATATGTTAATCATGGGTAACAACAATGAAGTTATCAACTCTACCAAACGTAGTCAAATAGGTTTGACATGAAAGACCTGGGGGTTGCTGATATAATATTAGGAATCAAGATTTCTAGAACATCTGATGGAATTATATTATCTCAAACTCATTACATTGAAAAAATACTTCAAAAATTTAACAAGTATAATATAATTCTAAATAAGACCCCAGTTGATATAAATCTTCATCTAGCTAAATATGAAGTTGATAGCATATCTCAACTAGAATATTCTCGTATAATAGACAGTTTAATGTATGTCATGAACTGTACTAGACCAGATATAGCTTATTCGGTAAGTAAGCTAAGTAGGTATAAGAGTAATCCATGTAAAGATCACTGGAAAACAATTTTGAGAGTTTTAGAATATTTAAAACATACTCAAAAATATGGACTGCACTATACAAGATATCCAGCAGTATTGGAAGGATATAGTGATGCTAATTGGATATCTGACAATAAAGACTCGAAATCCACAAGTGAATATGTCTTTACACTGGAAGGTGCAGCAGTATCTTGGAAATCCTCAAAACAAACGTGTATTGCAAGGTCTACAATGGAATCAAAATTCATTGCTTTAGACAAAGCTAGAAAAGAAGCTGAGTGGCTTCATAATTTTTTAGAGAATATTCCAAATTGGTCAAGACCTGTTCCAGCTATATGTATATACTGTGATAGCCAATCAACAATTGGTAGAGCATAGAGTCATTTATATAATGGTAAGTCGCGTCATATACAACGAAGACATAATACCATTAGACAATTGCTTTCAAATAGAATTATCTCAATTGACTATGTAAAGTCACAAGATAATATTGTGGATCCGCTTACAAAAGGTTTAACAAGAGAGCAAGTGAAAAAATCATCGAAGGGAATGAGTTTAAAGCCTACTGTTTAAATAAGAGTCGTCATAGTGGCAACCCAACCTAGCTGACTAGAGATCCCAAGATCTAGGTTCAATGGGCAAATTGAACTATGTAGTACTCACTAAAGCACTGAGGAGATATTTACTCCTAACCATTCCTATTATGAGACAGTGCACATCTGCCGCGAGAATTAGGATAAGATATATTTTTAATGATTTTTATATTTTGAAATATGTTCAAGTGGGGTATTGCAGGATACTATTGATAGAAGTCACCTACGTGAGTAAGAAGGGGGCCACTTCTGTGAGAATTTTGAAGGCTGAATTCTCTAATATACTCACGGAACCAAGAGGTGTTTCAAAGCCAAAATGAACACAAATGTGAGAACCAACTATGTTTGAAGAGATATTTTGTGAATTCTATTGTCTTGGTTTACACGAAAAACTGACAGTTCAAAGACATCAAGTCTACTGATTAGCCAAGTAAATCCGATAGACTTTACTAGGGCAAGTTCAAACCCACTAGGCTACTTAACCCGATGAAGTATCTTTTCTCTTGTACTCGTACTAGTGTCTGCATATTCATAACATTTTTTTCTTTCACCATGTTGTAAAGCCAATTTTACATTCATGTGGGGGATTGTTGGAAATGGGATTTGAAATATTAAATATTAGAGCATTTTGAGGCTCAATTTAATGAGGGACCCACATTTCGGAAATATCGGGTCTTTACACCAATGTGTTCTCCTTCGTGAGGAATATAACTTGGTATATTTATGTGTTCAAATCCATTAAGAATTGAAAGAGAAAATTGACTCTAAAGTCACCTACTTAATTGTTGAAAGTTGCAAAATTCCCACATAGGGCATTAGAGGGAAAAATAAAGAACATATATATGGGGTGTTTGCTCAATGGGAAGGGCCCCAAGGGGCACCCCACTTTTGTGGAAGGGAGCGGACCTAGCCAAGGCATGGTTCAAACCCACACGCGCGACACCATCGTCGCCCGTCTAGCCGAACCGTTCTGGCGGGTGGGTTTTGATATATAATTTTTTAGACAAAATTTGTTTAATATATTATCGAATTTTGTTTAAGTCATTATCAATATTACGTAGTTTTGTTGAGTGCCAACAGTAATAAACTGCCTACTGATTCTATAAATTAATCAGTATCGACGCCAACAAAACTTACTTTTTTCTCGTCCCGTTCCTTTCCTTCCTTCCCCATTCTGCAGTATATTTACGTTTCCCGTTCTGCAGTATATTTCTGTTCCCGTTCTGCAGTATATTTTTCCCGTTCCCGTTCTGTCTATTACCGTTTCCCGTGCTCTAACAAAGTGCTACTTCCCGTTCACTGCAAAATTACTTAAATTTGTGTAGTAAGTTTTCCAAGTTTTTCTTAATTCATATATGCATCATTAATATTCATATAAAGTTCGGTACATAACATATAATTTGGTTTGAAGTGTTCTTAATTTTGAAGTGCTTCTAATTAAGATCTGAAAATCCGTTTTATCTTGGGAAGCAATTATTCATTTAATCCTTAGCACCAGTGAGGGAATAAATTTGCTTTAAGGAGACTTTGTGAATTCAAATGACTCGGATTTATATGATTTCATTTTATAATTGGTTTCTGTTTTTATTTAATTTTTATATCTATATATATTAAATAATACTATATATTACAATTAGCACTATATTCAAAAAAGAAAAGGGTAAAAAAAAAAGAAGAAGAAGAAGAACACAAAGTCTACTTCTCCCAAGTAAGAAGTATTACCGATCATCAATTTTCCTTCTTGTTCTTGTAATTAAGGAAAAACTAAATCATATGTTTTTTATGCATTTTATGTGATTTCACTGTTGTTGTAACCAACACTACCAACAAACTATGGTTTACTTAGTTACTTGAGCTTTGCACATGATCCAACAATTATATAAAACACCTCACAAAATTTTGGGTCTTGTTACTTCTCATGCTAACAAGCTCCAAAAAAACCCCCCACAGAATCTTGGATGTGGGTACATAGATATCTAGAAGCCATGTTATTCAGTTTGAGTGCGGTCCACGGTCCATAGATGCGCGTAGAAATGACATTTCAAATAGCTAGCTAGGGTGAACTAATTGTGCAAATTCTTGATCATACGTGTATGTATGTGTGTGTGTGTGTATATATATATAGTACTTGTTCCACTGAATTGCTTTTTACGTTATAGCTTTTGCTTTAAGCTTCCCCGCCGGCGTAGTCACCGGCCGTCAACTTTGCCACACGTAGTTGACATTTGACATTCAGGGCCCAATGATATATATATATATATATATATATATATATATATTTAAGCTTTTGGCAGGCAGCTCCCCACTTTGAAATTATTGATACCTTCATATATATAGAGAGATAGTTTTAGAGAGAGAAAGAGGAGAGAGAATTGTTGTTAATGGGTTCATCAAATGGTGGGGTTCCACCGGGGTTTCGGTTCCACCCGACGGATGAAGAGCTTCTTCATTACTACTTGAAGAAGAAGATTTCATTTCAGAAATTTGACATGGAGGTCTTAAGAGAGGTGGATTTGAATAAGATTGAGCCATGGGACTTGCAAGGTCAGTAATTAACTTAAATGCCCTATTCTATTTTGTAACTAGCTAGCCAGTATAAGTTTTTCTTTTCTTTTCTTTTCGTTTCTTTTCTTTTCTTTTTTTCCGAGTTTTAATAACTTTGGGATACTATATTAACCAACCCTTTTGTTATTTATATTTTTATGGTTTATAATATCTTCTTTTTTCATGGGTACCTGACCGAAATTCTTTTGGTTTCCTCTTGGACATATATATAATAAAAAAAAAATTAATCTAAGGTATGCCTTGGCCAATCTTTAATAAAATCTTAATAAAACATATTATTAATTACATTTGGAGATCTACGATTGAAATTTAATTTATAAATCATACAAGCTCCGTACAATACTTGCTAGATGTACCAAAAATAAAAACAAGTTAATTGACCTTCAATTAATAATTAAGTCCAAATTTCCTTTCATTTATGAGTATTTGGCAGCCAAAGAGATCATATGTCTGATAATTCATTCAAGTTTGATAATTGATAATCATTCCATTCCAAAACATGACATCAAGTTTTATTTTTCAAAAACAATATAAGATATTTTTTATATTTAAAATTGATGTGTTTCATTTAATTTTTAAATACAATAAACTTTGTATTTATTTGTACTTTTTATGTAGTTCATAATTTTCATAATTATATTTTCATACTTTTCATATAAATTACTCCTCATCACAAATATCTCAATTTGATTTCAAAAAATCCATATTCATCCTATATTTTAAAATGAGGAGTAATTTATATGAAAAGTATCAAAGCTTTAAAAATGTAATTTATATATTCATTTCAATAACTACCAAATTCCCTCTGTGTTTGATTCTTAATTGACATTCCAACATTCAATTTTTAATAGTTTCAGATAGCCATATATATCCCAATCATATTTATAGAATCTTGAAATTTTATTCAACTTTTCTCTTAAACTTCTTCTTGATAGACAAATATTTTTATTATTTCTTTTCAATGACAATAATGAATAAAATAGTAGAACAATTGTTTGGACTGTGAAACTAGGTAAAGTCCTGAAATATATTTCCTTTTTATTGAGTATGAAAATGTTTTTTAAATAATTTCATGGGTTTAGCCGCTAAATAATAAATCTCCTTAATTACAAGTGTGTTTATGGCTTTATGCTGCCTAGAGTTCATGTGGAGCTAGCTACTAGTAAATTAACCCAGTGTTCCCAAAGCGTCTCATTTTAATATAAAATGACACAATGACCTTGAATTTACCATAAAAAAAATTATATTATTATGTCATTGATCACTACTAAAGTATAACTAATTGAGTTTATTATGGTATAAACATAAAAATATACCTAAAATTTATGAATTTTGTAAATGAGACTCTTGTTTAGATGGAGGGAGTACCATATATATAAGTGACATGCAAGGGAATTTTCTTAAGAAAAAGAGGAACTTCTAAGAAAATGGCATTTCTTCCGAATATATATATATATATACAACACGGATCAGGTCCGGGAGTCCGGACCTGATCCAAAATCCGGACCCTATTTTTTTTTTTTGGTAGAACTAAAAAAAATAAAATAAAATTATGGAACTAAAATTTTTCCATAATACAATGTTTTGGGTGTGTTTTTAATACCTACACCAACCAATGTATGTACAGTCTGCCCAGACTGTACAGATATATTATGTTATACGTATCCAAATTACACCCAAAAACACTGTATTATGTAAAAATTCAAGTTCCTTAATTTTTTTTTTAGTTGTTTTAAAAAAAGCAAAAAAAAAAGTCCGAATTTTGTTAAAATCCGGGAGTCCGGACCTGATCCGGACTCTATATATATATATATATATATATATATATATATATATATATATATATATATATATATATAGGGATTCCATCCACAGCAACCGGTTGTTGGGAGCAACCCATTTTTTCCCAGCCGCTACAGCTTGTAGCGGCTTATAAAAAAAAAATTCTAAGTGGCCAGTACAAGCTGTAGCGGCTGGAAAAAAAGAGGTTGCTCCCCAACAACAGGTTGCTGTGGATGGAGACCCATATATATATATATAATGGATCCTGTCCGGGACAGGTCCTAAAATGCGGACCAAATTTTTTTTTCTTTTTTTGCTTTTTTTTTTTAAACAACTAAAAAAAAAAAATTTATGGAACTGAAATTTTTCCATAATACAGTGTTTTGGGTGTGTTTTTAATACCTATACCAACCAATGTATGTACAGTCTGCCCAGACTGTACAGAAATGTTTTGGTATAGGCATCCAAATCACGCCCAAAACACTGTATTATGGAAAAATTTCAGTTCCATAATTTTTTTTAATTTTTTTTAGTTGTTTCAAAAAAAAAGCAAAAAAAAAAAAAAGGTCCGGATTTTGTTAAAATCCGGGAGTCCGGACCTGATCCGGACTATATATATATATATATATATATATATATATATATATAAAGCAAGGATCAAGTGCATACCCTTTATCTTACAGCAAAAAGCACCTTTTGGCCACTGTGGTTATAGTGATTTAACGAATTAGCCACTGTGCTTTTAAAATATTCAATTAGCCCACTGAGCTTTTTAAAAATTAACAATCCACCCATTTCGTCCAAAAAATTGGACGGACGTTAACAGCTGGCTTTTAAAAAAAAATTTATGTGGTAATTACGTGGCAACAGATTTTAAAAAAATTAATGCTGACGTGGCAAAAAAATACATAATATTCATTTTAAAGTTTTAAAAATAACAAAAATATAATAAAATAAAATAGATTTATTTTTAAAAATATTATTTTTAATAAAAACAGATTTTTTTTAAAAAAACATAATTTTTTAAAAAAATATATATTTTTTTTAAAAAAAAAAATTATGTTTTTTGAAAAAAATCTGTTTTTTTCAAAAAATTGTGTTTTTCAAAAAAAGTACGTTTTTTAAAAAATTCAGTTTTTTTTAAAAATTATTTTTTTTTAAAATTATTTTTTTAAAAAAAATTATGCTTTTTAAAAAATCTATACTTTAAAAAAATTTATGTTTTTTAAAAATCTGATTTTTAAATTTTTTTTTAAAAAAATTTGTTTGAAAAAAACAGATTTTAAAAAACATAATTTTTTTTAAAAAAAATTACTTTTTTAAAAAAACAGATTTTTTTTTTAAAAAAATGTAAAAACAGATTTTTTAAAATCTGTTTTTTAAAAAAATCTGTTTTTTAAAAATTTTGTAAAATCTGTTTATAAAAAAAAATGTTTTTTAAAAAAAATCTGTTTTAAAAAAAATTGTTTTCTTAAAAAAATCTGTTTTTAAAAAAATTTGTAAAATCTGTTTTTAAAAAAAAATTGTTTTTTTAAAAAAATCTGTTTTATAAATTTTTTTAAAAAAAATCTGTTTTTTACAAAAGTTTCGTTTTTTAAAAAAATTATGTTTTTTAAAAAAATCTGTTTTTATTAAAAATAATATTTTTAAAAAAAATATGTTTTATTTTATTATATTTTTGTTATTTTTAAAACTTTAAAATGAATATTATGTATTTTTTTGCCACGTCAGCATTAATTTTTTTAAAATCTGTTGCCACGTAATTGCCACATAATTTTTTTTTTAAAAGCCAGCTGTTAACGTCCGTCCAATTTTTTGGACGGAATGTGTTGATTGTTAATTTTTAAAAAGCTCAGTGGGCTAATTGAATATTTTAAAAGCACAGTGGCTAATTCGTTAAATCTCTATAACCACAATGGCCAAAATGTGCTTTTTGCCTTTATCTTACTTACCCGTGCTTACCCCCTTTAGGCGACGGTTTCGGTCATACAACCGTCGTCTATACTTTTAACGACGGACAACATATAACGTCGCTAAAAGTATAGACGACGGTTGTATGACCGAAACCGTCGCCTAAAGGGGGGTGAGCACGGATGAGTAAGATAAGGGGTATGCACTTGATCCGGACCGTATATATATATATATATATATATATATATATATATATATATATATATATATATATATATATATATATATATATATCAAGAGTAGACCTCTTAAGTAATGAAACTCTCTTAAATAATAGAACTTTGTCAAAACGACGTAGTTTTGATAAGACGCGGCGGCATTTTTATAAATACCATGTCACCGCGTATTTACAAAAATACCACCGCGTCTTATCAAAACTACGTCGTTTTGATAAAGTTCTATTATTTAAGAGAGTTCTACTACTTAAGAGGTCTACTCTTGATCCTGTCTGTATATATATATATATATATATATATATATATATATATATATATATATATATATATATATATATAGAGTCCGGATCAGGTCCGGACTCCCGGATTTTGTTAAAGACCTTTTTTTTTTTTTTGCTTTTTTTTTTGAAACAACTAAAAAAAAAAAATTTATGGAATTAGAATTTTTACATTATACAGTGTTTTTGGCGTGATTTGGATGCCTATAACAAAATATGTCTGTACAGTCTGGGCAGACTGTACATACATTGGTTGGTGTAGGTATTAAAAACACACCCAAAACACTGTATTATTGAAAAATTTCAGTTCCATAATTTTTTTTTTAGTTGTTCTACAAACAAAAAAAAAAAAAAAAATTTCGGGTCCGAATTTTCTCCCGTTCGGGAGGTCCGGACCTGATCCATTTTCTATATATATATATATATATATATATATATACAGAAAGGATCAAGAGCATAATTCTTAAATAGCATAATGTCTTAAGTAGCATAATTTCATCAAAACGACGTCGTTTTCATGGGACGCGGTGGCATTTTTGTAAATACCATGCCACCGCGTATTTACAAAAATGCCACCGCGTCCCATTAAAACGACGTCGTTTTAATGAAATTATGCTACTTAAGGCATTATGCTATTTAAGAATTATGCTCTTGATCCTTCCCGTATATATATATATATATATATATATATACTCTTAAGTAGTAGAACTCTCTTAAATAATAGAACTTTATCAAAATGACGTAGTTTTGATAAGACGCCGTGGCATTTTTGTAAATAACATGCCACCGCGTATTTACAAAAATGTCACAGCGTCTTATCAAAACTACGTCGTTTTGATAAAATTCTATTATTTAAGGTATTCTGCTATTTAAGAATTCTACTCTTGATCCTTTCTGTGTGTATATATATATATATATATATGTGTGTGTGTGTGTGTGTTATCCAGAACTTTAGGGTTTCACATGAAACTACAGTGCTTGAAAGAATATAATTTCACTTTATTTTAGGTTGTTGATATTGTTACAAAAAAATTATGTTATTGTAGCAAGTATACATATTTTTGTAATTATTTTAGTGACATTTAACCCTTTAAGAAACAATACTTATTCCCTGACAATATTATTGTTGTTTTAACCGTATCAACCACCTTATTTTAATGTGTTTTTGCTATAACTTTATGAAGCTAAAATTTAAATAAAACCTCACCAAAAAGTCTCATTTTGTTGAGAAGAATGATAACATATATTGAATAATAATTACAGAGAAATGTAAGATCGGATCGACGCCACAGAACGAGTGGTACTTCTTCAGCCACAAGGACAGGAAGTATCCAACAGGATCAAGAACAAACAGGGCAACAAATGCAGGGTTTTGGAAGGCAACAGGGAGGGATAAATGCATAAGAAACAGCTTCAAGAAGATTGGTATGAGGAAAACCCTTGTGTTTTATCGTGGGAGAGCTCCTCATGGCCAAAAGACTGACTGGATCATGCATGAGTATAGGCTTGAAGATGGTGAGCATGACCCTCAAGGAAATCTCACAACCACCAGCAGTGTAAGATTACTAAAAACCTACTAATCTGTGTGTCTCGCATGGATACTGATTCTAGAGTCTAGACTGTTCAAAATGAGCGGTAAAACATAATGGTATAGAACTTGCATAATAAACGTCGATTAAAATGTGACTCTCTGCTATATAAAATGTAACTTATAATTTTATAAATTGTTCAATTAGAATGCCCGTATTTGAACTGCGTGGAATCAATATCATGCCATATATATCAATATAATGCAAAATTGTATACTGAGTTTATTATTTTTTGACAATATACCAAACCACTATCTTATGGTACAATTTGAACGACAAAATTATACCATTTGGGTTAGTTTTGTATTGTTAATTATACCATATATAATATACGACTTTGAACTATTAATTGTATCACAAGGTACCTATTTACTATGTAATAAAGTCAGGTACCATATATTCACAAAGTAATAAATTTTAGGTATAATTAATTGTGCATTTTTTTGCTGAGTACTCTCAACGTCCCTAATTATTTGAGGTTTAAGAGGTAGACACAAAAATTAAGATAATGATTGAAAAACATTAAATATAGTACTCAATTGTCTATAATACACTCAAATCTTATGTTGGATAAGGAGAGAGTTTAATAATTAAAAAATAGGCAGAGTAATTAGGGGTTATTTTAAAAACTTGTCATTAATTTTTTTAAATTTGAATAACCGTCAAATAATTAGGGACAAATGAAAAACTTTAAAACTTTAAATAATTAGAGACAGAGAAAATATTAGTTTTGCAGTTTAATCCATATACTGAAATGCCATGAGTCAATCTGGTGCACTTTTATGGATTATTTGGCCTTCTTTCCCGATATGTGTGACCTTAATTAGGAGTTTTCTTTCTCTCTCACCCCTTTGTTAAAAGGTGTGATGCATATTTTAGACCTTTTGATTAATTTCAAACATTTAAAATTTATAATTCAAATTTTGATATAAATTTGTTAAAATTTTAAAAGTAACGAATATGGCAATTACTACTCCCTAGGTCCTATTTTATTTTTGCCTACTTTACTTCATGTAATTTTAAATTTAAAGACAGAGAGTAGTATAAGGTTGATATTTAAAGACAGTAGTATAAGGTTGATAGTAGTAACAATAATGTGTCCAATCTCTTTTATCAAGAGAGCAATAACTTTCAGAGAATGAAGTCAACAATTATATTGAATATTTACTCATGCTGCTCTACTAATATCCAAGTATCCGGTTAGCATGAAGTTTATTTTTTAGTAAGTTAGTCAATTGGCCAATAAAATATTGACACACATAAAGTCTCGCATGCGTGTTAGTACTCTATTGACTAATTTACCAACTTACTCAAAAATAAATTTCATGCTAACCACTTCCTCCAAAGTTTAGACAAGCATGTGCCACTACGTTGATTTCCTATGTTTAAAGTTAACTAAATTCAATAGCCCAACTAGCTAACAACATCTATGCATTACCAAAGAGATTGTTGGCCTTTAATCTCATCTCACGCATTATCTTTGACCATTAATAGCTAAAATATTTACTCCCTCCGTTTCTAAAAGATTGTCGTTTTAAGAAATAATTTTTGTTTCAAAAAGATTATCGTTTCGAGTTTATCAATACACATTAGCTATTTTTCTTTACTTTACCCTTATTTAAAGTTTTCTTCCCTTCCCAATGATTCTTATTCAATTTAATGCTATAATCCAAGTTGTAATTGGTTGAATAAGAAGTATAATTGGTTGAATTGAATAAGAAACAATGGGAGGGGAATAATTGGTTGAGACAATTAATAAGGGTAGTATAATATTTTTGTTAGGTATTAATTATATTTCTTAATCTGTGTGCATTAACCTTAAACGACAATTTTATAAGAACAGAGAGAGTATTACATATGGGGAAGAACACAACATCCACATGCATGATTTTATATATTTGAAAAATAGTCTTTATTTATTTTTTCCTTCGTATAATGAAAAATTTATCTGGATATTAGATATCAACATGTCTCTTAATATAAGTCGTTTTAAAGTTGTGCACAAGTATTAAGAAAATGATTGAATAGTATTAAATATAATATTAATTGTCTATATTGTCATTGCATTGCAAAAAGAGTGTTATTTATTAGGCAAAAAATAATGAGAGAACCAAAATTATATTTAATACTTGGGGTAATATTGAAAACTAAGCAATTAATGCTTACTTGAAACTCTCAAACGACTTATATTAAGAGACAAAAACACTTCTCTAAAATGACTTGTATTAAAGGACGGAAGGAGTACATAACATAGGAGTTAATAACGAAAAGATTCAGGTTAATCGCAATTTATATTCATCAAATTAGCAAGTCAACATATATATAAATCATTTTTCCTCTGCTTAATTTGTTCTTTATGCATGTATAGGAAGATAGTTGGGTGATTTGCAGGGTGTTCAAGAAGAAGAATTTGTTCAAGATTGGAAATGAAGGAGGAGGAGGTAGCTCATCAGTTTCAGATCAACTAAACAACATTAATTCAGCCACTAATAACAATCAACCTCGTTTACCATCGCACCGCGAAAATCATCATCATCAGTACCTCCTCAATCAACACAACAACCAGCAACACTTCGATCTTGGCCTCAACTATTCCCACATTCCAGTGGCCTTGCCTCATTATCCCCACAATATTCAAGCACAAACCTTCATTCCTACACACAAGCAGCCAATAGGTTACGACGACTTCCCAACGCTCCATTCCGAAGCTCCCTTGATGGTCAAGCAACTAATGACAAACCCTAGAGAGCAATGTGACAGTGGGAGTGAGAATATTCGTTACCAAACATGTGAAACGGGCCTAGAAATTAGGACATGCGAGCCGTCGTCCCAGAATATGGTTACAGGTGGAAGAGAAGAAGGTTTGAATGAATGGGGGATGATAGATAGGCTTCATGAAGATCCTAATGCTTCATCTATGCATCAAATTAATCAGTTGTCACTGCGTGGAGAGATGGATTTCTGGGGTTATGGAAAGTAATGGGGGATTATGTTTCAAGGATTTGATTAAGTAAACACTTTTAAGTTAATGGATCGGAGTTGCTATATGTGCATTGTGACTCTTTAATTAACCATGTAAAAACTAAGAACACAGTGACTATTACATTATTTACTTGATTTAGTGATTATTAATTAATTTATATATTATTTGTTCTACTTAATTTGGAATTTGGATTTCATAAAGTTGTTTTCAACTTTCTAGCTATATGCAAGCCTATAGAAATTTGTTGCATTTGTAATAGCAAGAGATTTACAACTTTCTAGCCATTAGGGAATGCCGGAATGCACGAACGAGTGCAAGTGTGCAAGTACTCTTCAATTACATGGAATTTGGATCAATTATAATGAGGCTAAAATGCAAAATTGTCCCATTAGCTTATCCATTTGACACAATTTTGTCCATAAATTTGGGTATTACTCAAAATTCTTTCACAAGATATAACTAGTAGTACAAAACTAACGTGTGTAACACGATAAAGGATCATATATTTTGAAGGAGGGACTTGCTAATAAGTTAAAATCAAGGATGAAAATAGTGTATAGACAAAAACATATGGAGTCATTTTGCATGTTAATCATTTATACTTAATTCCACACATTTTATCGCATTATGATCTTTATGTCCATTTTGATTGTGTTTTTCCTGCCACATTTATACTTCGGGTTCCATCCCCATTCCCCCACATACTAAATTAAGAGGGGAAGTATGGATGTTTTGAGATATTTCACATAAATTTCATATCATATAAATTTAAAAGTATAGATGAGTTAATAAGTATGTTGGAGTCTCAATCTAATAAATTAACCTTTTAAGCAAGAAGATGATCTAACATGCTTATTCGGCTAGTTTACACATGTGTGATGAATTGATGTGGATGGATTGTGCAATTCTGGGTATCAGAAGGTGCAGTGACTACTTGCTAGAAAATTGAGAGGTTTTGTGTAGGTTTATTCACGGGTTTGTCATCAACTTTTCAGATCGATTAATTACTTAAAGACTTTAATTAATTCAAAGGTTCTGGAGTGGTGAGGTAATTTGAGTTTTTACTCAAATTGAGATATTTGTATTCTCTCAATTTTTTAATATTTCAAGATTTGAGTTATAAAACTTGAAAGAACTATTTATACTCACAGATGATTATAGTAAAATTTTCGGAGTTCGGCCCGTGGTTTTTACCTCTTAGTTTTAGAGAATTTTCTACGTAAGATTTGGTGTCTTGTGTTTGTTTATTTTTCGTGTTATTATTTTCTACGGTTATAATTTATTTGATAGAATTGTATTATTTATTTGACGTTAGTTTATTTAATTTATCAAAGATAGTTAGAATTGGAGGAGTTTTTCCAACAACATGTTGATTAAGTAAAAATTATATGTACATGGTGACTCTTTATACCACGTAAAAATTAAGTAAGAACACTGTGGCTATTACATTATTTTTAGTGACTATTACATTTTTATTAGATGGTATATTATGTTAAAGTTGTTATAAAAGTATATTCGTGTATGAAAGGAGGTGTTAAAAAAGGGGAGCCATGGAGGATGTTTGAAAAATATGGAAGAATTCATAGCATCTTTATACCAGTGAAGAGAAATAGGGCAAGGAAGAAATTTTGCTTTGTTAGATTTGAAGAAGGCAGAAACGCATATAAGGCATTGTTAAGGTTAATAGGCATCAAATTAGATGGATTTCCTAAATGTTGGGATTGACTCGTATTTTTGCGGGTTCGATTAAGGGTCAGTACGATAGAGTAGTCGGGGGTCTCGCTCTCCGATGAGTGAGTGGCTACCCAGCTTGCCGATGAGAATTTATTAGTAGTCCGGTCTAGGTTTTATTAAGGGTTCTTTACATAAGTATACAACAAAAAGAAAGTAATTACAAGAAAAGTGTATCGACCAGATAATTACAAAAAGAATATAATTAGGACCCATATTACAAAAATAGTACAATTCACATTAATAAGGAAACCTAAAATCAAGGACAAATAACTGCCATAATTAATAATTCAAATTCAAATATTTAGATCTAACAACAAAAACAAATTCAAATTCAAATTTAAATATTCAAATTCAAATCTTCATCTCCTTCACATACACTTTGAAATAATAGTCCGCCGCTACACCGCCGCGAATCTCCGTTGTCCAAAACGCCAATGAGAATAAGAAGATTCACCCTACAAAAAGTTTTAAAATAAATAGATATAACTTTTACTGTTCTAAATTTTTTTTATAACTATTTTGTTACTCATAAATAATAAAATGGTTATCTTTGTATGAATGACTGACTACCAACTGCATTACATTCAAACGAAATTGGTAACGTAATAAAACTGAATTGGTTACCTTGGTCTGAAGATTCGGCTACCAACTGCAATATGAAAAAACTACAGGTTTGAATGTAAATTGGTTACCTTGGTATGAAAGTTTTATTACCTTGGTATGAAGGTTTGCTTACCTTGATCTAAAGGTTTGGTTACCAACTACACTAAGAAAAAATAAAAAGTGTTGAGGTTGATTGGTTACTTTGATATGATAGTTTGGTTATCTTGGTATGAAAGTTTGGTTACCATCATCCAGTATTTGAAGGAACACATTGAACACGTCTCATCAAACAAAATACGTTCATTCCCACCACCTCCTCAATGCACTTTTTTGTGTTCCATCGCCAAATTAGACCCAGCTTCCACCCATGCCTTCAAAGATTTGATGAAAAGCTAAAGCCGCAACGAGAGGCCTAATTATACACACACACACACACATATATAGGTCGACTAAAAATCTCAAAAAAAAATCAAAATTAAAAATTAGTGCTAGGTTCATTTAATCAATCTTCCGTTCTACCTGCATCTCAGGCATCCATCTGGTGCTGGATAGGTTGGAAAATTACACTGTTGCAAGGTCCAGTGCATGCTAAAGGCCCTTCCAGACGGCTGACAAAAGAAGCAAGATGGTATTTCTTTTTTTTCCTTCCTTATCCTTTATAGCATTGCGGGTGGCAGAACATGACATTTGTTGATTGTGAAAATGGCCTTGAGGAATAAACATAACTGATCGACTTATGTGTGTGTGTGTATATATATATATATATATATATATATATATATATATATATATATATATATATATATATATATATATAGAATACGTTGAATGAAGAAGAAGGGTGATGATTAACTGTAGTTGTTATAGATGAGGAGAGAGAGAAGAAGCCATGAGTATAACTAATCCTTAAATTAAGAAATTCTAATTGAATACTAATTCCCTAAATTAAAGAATCTTAATTGCACTAGTATTGTAAATAAATATGGAAGTGTATTAGTTGTGTAAAGATTTTATGAGTGCACTATTGTTGTAATTATTTTTAAAAATGTAATAGAATATGTAATTCATCCTTTTATTAATGTATTGGGCCTCATGTGTTTGAGCTCATGTTATAACAACTAGGTTTTTCTAGTTACTATAAATATATTATTTGGTGTGTGGATAATTGTAGAGTGTGTGAGGTATCTTATGAATACATCAGACAAGCAAGACTAGCCAAACTGGTGAACCTAGGTATATCGTGTGTTCTTACTTTTTCATCTTTCATATAATATTTGTGTGATTGCAATATTATTCGTTATTAAATTCTAACATTTGGTATCAGAGCTGCATTTGAGGGTTCTGGGATTGTCAAATTTAAGATGTCGAATATAGGGTCATCACAGATTGAAATTGATAAATTCAACGGAAAGAGTTTTGAACTCTGAAAATCGAAGATGGAGGATCTGTTCGTGGATAGGGATTTCTTGACAGTAATTGAAGATCTAAAGCCATTTGTTATTGCTCAGAAGAAGGAGACGTCTTCAACTCAAACAAGGATGAAAGAGAAACTTGTTGAATGAGAGAAGTTGGATCGGAAGGCTCGTGGCCTAATTCGACTTTTCCTTACTGACAACGTTATGGTTAATGTTTTTGGGAAGAAAACGAAGGATCTTTGGACAAAATTAGAAACCATATATCAAAGTAAGTCTTTAGTTAATAAATTATTTCTTAGGAAGAAATTGTATAAACTTCGGATCGATGATGGAAGTTCATTTTATGCACACCTACATGAATTCAATACCCTGATTAGTCAGTTATCATCAATAAGTTGTGATATCAATGATGATGATAAAGTTATTAACTTGTTATGTTCACTACCTGATTCGTAGGATAATCTGATTATTGTGATTGGTAGTGGTACTACAGAATTATCGTTTGAGGGGGTTGTTTCAGCTTTATTATTAGAAGATACACGACGACAAAGTATGGAGAGTTCATCCAAGGAAGTTTTGTTAGTTCGAGGGAAAAATCAGGGTAAAAATTCAAAAAGGTCTAGAAATAAGTCACAATCACGAGGAAGATCTAAGAGTATTGACAAGTCAAAAATTAAATGCTGGAAGTGTAATGAATTTGGGCATATGAAAAAGGACTGCAAGAACAAGGGTGGTAAATCTGCGAATGAGAATAATGATTTGGGGAATAAGGATGAAGCCACTGGAGACTTGTACATAGCAGCTGCTTGTGTAGCCCAAACAGATGATGATGTCTGGTTCATTGATACAGGAGCTTTGTATCATATTACACCTCATAGGGATTGGTTCAGTTAGTATGAAGCATTCGACGGAGGTACTTTTATGATGGGTAACGTCGCATCAGTGAAATTGTTGGTCGTGGAAAAGTGAAGCTCATGATGCATGATGGTACTGTTAAAACGCTTTCGGGAGTTATGCATATTCCTACCCTTAGCAGGAACTTGATATCGGTTAACACAATGACAAATGGAGGTGTTAATTTTAGTTGTGACAAAAACTCATATAAGATGACTCGTGGGTCATTTATAATAACGCGTAGTAGAAGACATGGTAACTTATACAAGTTATTGGGAAGTAGCATAAAGGGGCAGTTTGGTGGCTCTTTTGTTTCTGTGAAATTAGAATAAAGTACTAAGAACAGTCCGTTTATGTTGTGGCATTAACAGTTGGGGAATATAAGTGAGAATGGGTTTTCCACTATAGCATCAAAGAAACTGGTAGAAGGGGTTCCAGATTTCTCAATGGGATCGGATTCTGTGAGCATTGTTTGTACATAAAACATAATAGAGTCAAGTTTAATTCTACTGCTACTAGAGCGACTAAAGTATTGGATTTGATACACAGTGATTTGTTTAGGGAAACTCCAGAAGCATCTCTTGGAAATTCAAGGTACTATGTGTCTTTTGTAGATGATTTTTCAATATATGCCTGGGTTTATTGTATTAGATGAAAGTTTGAAGCTCTTGACAAATTCCAAGAGTTTAAGGAACTAGTTGAAAATCAATTCAACAGGAATATAAAGGTTCTTCGAACTGATAACGGTAGAGAGTATTTTTTTAGTTGATCAATTTTGTGTTGAGCAGGGCATTGCAAGGCAGGATACAATTCAGATGACACCTCAACAGAATGGTGTGACTAAGAGATTAAATCAGACAGTCATAGAGAAGGCGAAGTGTATACGGAGTTGGGAAAACTTGGAGCCTGAATTATGGGTAGAGGCAGTTGCTACAATATGTTACTTGAAGAACCAGACACCTACATTTGCATTAAAGGATCAAACTCCTTTTGAGGTACTTTTTGGGAGGAAGCCTAGTATGTCTCATGTTCGAGTGTTTGGTTGTGATGCGTATATGCATATGCCGATGGAAAAAAAGGAACAAACTTGACTTCAAGTCTGAGAAGTGCAAGTTTATTAGCTATAAGGAAGGTGTCTAGGGATACACGTTGTGGAATCCAGATACTAGAACTATTTTGTGTAAGGTTTTGTGAAAATCAAAGTAGGAATCAAATTACAAAAATGGCGAAAGTAAAATAAAATCAGATTTTAAAATTTTTCACAAATCAATTACTCGGATCATCCTTTATGCATATTATTAATTAAAACGAAGAACAAGAAGTTATGAATCATATCCTTGTAGATACGAGCTTCCACAGGTACGAGTTCACCTCCTACTTCTTCGCGATCTCCTTGAATCTCCGGGTAGATTCCTTCCTTTGAACAATGTTAGCCACCCAAGTGTATGGCTTCTAGAGGTGATCCACCAAGGAAGAACAATTTTCAAGAAGAATGGTGTATTGGCTCAAACCCTAGTTTTTCTTATCTCTATAAAAAAGGGGATGCACTCTCCAACTCTTGGAATTGCGTATATTTGATATCTGATATAAGACTCCTTTTATAAAGATAGCAGGTAACCCTATTTAATTAAAATAAGATACTAATTATTTAATTAAACTATTTTAATTAAAAAGGCTCCCTAATCTTATTAGGGATAATTAATTAAACTCCTTTAACTAATATTCCCTCCTAATCCTATCAGGAATAAATGAGAGTACTTATATTAAATTAATTCCTAAACTCTTTTAGAAATTAAAATAATAATAATTGTAATAATATTAATAAGACTCATCTTATTAATTTATATTTAATATTTCTAAAATATTAAATAATAAATATTAAGCTATTTAATTTATTATATCACCATAGATTAAAATAAATATACTTAACATATTATTACGATTATGCCATTAATTTCTTAAATAATTATTCTTCCTTTTATGGTGTGACCCTTTAGGTTCTCCATATTAAACCGGTTGTGAATAAATCAATTAGAATAATTCTAATCATATTTAAATAAATAAATTAAATGATTAATTTATTTAAATAAATAATATTTATTCTACAATAGGGATAAGTCTCTCTAGCGATCAACGACTTTCAGATAATATAGATTTCAACATTAATCATAAAAGAACCTTTGAGTTAATAGTTACCGTACAATTCAATCCTTCCACCATACAATGTCCCAATTAAATATAAGACATGGAATTACTGTCAAGTCTTGTTTTATTTAATTATATGTATTTTGATTCCCAAATGTAGAACTCCTAATGAATGCAAATTAGAAACTACTTTCTAATTTTATTCCACCTTGGCCAAGGATTCCTGGGTTGTCATTTATCAAATCACATAGGACATTTCACTTCTTTTACTAGAAGTGGTAGATTCTTTATTGATCATTCATTATCTCCATATATAACTTATTACACCCAAGCATACCCTTTGATATACCCTAAAGGTCTTAAGGAATATGTGAGACCCCAAATTTTATGAAATGAAAGTATTCAATTTTCTTATATTTATTATTTATTTAATAAATGGTTAAATTGATAAAAGGTTAAAGTTAAGGGTGATATGTGAAAAATTTTCAAAGTAAACAAGTTGTCATAAAATAATCGGTGATAAAAGTATAGTAATACGCGTGATTGCATAGTAGCACACGATATTGTAAAGTATTTTTGATTATTGATGCTTACGTGAGAAGTCACTCAGTTTTATTCAATTATTGTCACAATATTTTATATTATTAAATCAATAATTGAGACGACAAAGTTATTAATATTATTATTTACTAATATTGACGATGTCTAGAAGTTCTGTCAATGAGAGGTTAGATAATCTAATTGCACGCCAATAGGGAGAAATCCTTATTGAAAAGCCCCCTCTTTCCTAGGAACGACCTGGTTCTTAGTATTGTGAGTTATAATATTAATGATGAATGTTATTAAAAATTGAATTTGAGTTTGGAGTTGAATTTTGAGACGCAGACGTGATATTTGAGTCCGGAACGATGAAATTAGTAAAAATAGACTATAGACACAAAATTTACCGAGGTTGACTTTTTGACCAAAAAGTCAACATTTGACTTTTGACCAAAAAGTCAACATTTGACTTTTTTAGAAAGTCAAACATCGAAATTTCAAAAATAAAATTGTTGATAAAAATATTTCCATTGTGTTGGGATTGTTAGTGTTAGTGGAAATTCGACAGTTATTTCGATAATAATTGATGTTTGGAGGTTATATTGACCAATCGAGTAATTAATCGGATAAATGAACAATTAATTACTATTAATTCACATGCTTATAACTATGTGTTCACATGTATATACTATTGATTTACATGCATGTACTATTAGGGGAGGTGGTGCAAGATTTATAATACTTGCATGACTAAATTAAAAATGGAGGTATAGATAAAGGTACTACTATACTGTAATTATTTTTTTCACATGTATAGAACTATTGATTCATATGATGTACTATTAATTCACATGATGTACTATTAGGGGAGGTGGTGCAAGTTTGATAATACTTGCAAGACTAAATTAAAAATGAATGAAAATATGAATGTATTATACTGTAATATTTCGAGTCCCAAAACGTGCAATTATCGAAACTATGTTTTTCCTATAAATAGAAGCTCATTCCTCTTTCATTCTCACGAATTCACTAAGTCTCATAAGAGCAATTATAGAGAGAGAAGCTATAGAGAGCGAAGCTATAGAGAGAAAGAAGATGTGAAGTCTGCTACTTCACTATTCCAGTATCCAGTCTTCTTCTAAGGTAAGAGTTATTATGTTTTTCATATTCTGAAGAGATATTATTTTTGTTCAATATTCGTAAGGGATGGTATTTATTTCTTATTCGTAATGGTTATTATTTCTTACTATTCATGAGTTACTATTTACGAGTTACTATTCACCCGATTACTATTCACTCGAATATTATTCACTCGGGTATTCGGGGCACTTTTCGTGCCAGAGTACTATTCACAAAGTTACTATTCACCTGGTTATTATTCACTCGAATATTATTCACTCAGGGTATTTGGGGCACTTTTCATGCAGGGGTACTATTCACCCAAAAAATATTTTTCTTTTCTGTCCAAATATTTTTGATACGTGAATATTATTCTTGAATTTTACTCCTACAATTGATGATCATGTTGACAATTTAGATATTCTTAAACTCTGGATAAATTTAAATTCTTTAATATTTATCCTTGATTTCGTTTGATTAATGCTTATATCATTGCCATCATCCGTATGCTTATATTGTAATGAAAGTCATCTGTGGCTTACGTGCATAGATGGACAGGTGTATGATATGATCATGACCACTGGTGATACTAACGAATATCCTTGGCTGTAGTGCATGGATAATTCGAAGATGTGATTGGCAGGATCATGACCATTGGTTAACAGTTGAATGTCTTTGGCCGTAGTGCACTGACATGCAATTGATTGGTATGATCATGACCATTAGTTTTATAGTTGAATATCTTTGGCCCGTAGTGCAAAGATAGACAACTAATTGGTATGATCATTGTTATTACATTTGAATATCTTTAGTCTTTGGGGTAAGGATATTGAGTAAACATTCTATTAAGCCTTTGTGGCAAGGAGAAACTGTTGATTCACATTATTATAAATATGAATTGTGAATTTAACTAAAATCTTTGGTGATTCAGGTGAAGACAGGTGATGAAAGTTCTCTTTGTCTTGGGTATAATAAAGAAATATTGATGGGTATTACAGGAATAAAATTGATGATAAACTTTTAAAACATAGAAGATAGTAGATATCATGCTCTACATGACTCTTCTAATGGATTGCTTATTCCACTGCAGTTTTTAATGTAAAACGTGTTGTCTATTATATTCTATTAGTGGTTATACTGTTGAAGGCTAAGGATAATTTATTCTGCATTATCTTAGTCATAATATTTCTTACTGGACTAGTTGAGCTCACCATTTCTTTCATTGTTCTCTTCAGGAAATGAGAATATAGCTGGGACTAGTTGGGGAATGGATTGACGGTCCAGATGGTTGCATTAGTAGTCCTCACTATTCTATGAAATAGTGTGATAATAAATCTAATGAGGACTCCATTGAGTGTGGAAATTGTCTAGATGACAATATTCATTTTAAAACTCTCAATTTATGTTTTGTCATATTTTACACGACAGTTGTATTATTAAGTTGTAATTGAATTTTGTACCATGTATTTGGCGACTCAAAGATGGGTGATGTATACCTATTTTGGGGGCATCATAGAATAAGTCAAAATGTAAATAATTATATACAAGATACTATGATGATCTGAAGTCTAAGGATTACTTGTACTACTATCACTACGGGAATTTTTATTGACAGGCAAGTAAAACTCCATTAGGTATTCCTTAGCGAGTCACGTTCAGTGAACTTATTCTCTAATAAGGACCTACATACTTGCTTTAGTGTCTCCACATAAATGATCATGAGATCAATCATCCTCATCCAATGAGCAAGCAACGTACGTACTAATCTATCCAGATTCACTAATCCCCTTTTTAGTAATCCATTGATTGAGAAAATTTTAGTTTTAAGCTATCTAAGAATTTAGATCTCATTAGCATGATCTCATCATGATTCTAAAAGCATTGCTTAAAACTATGGGTTTGTTACATATTATTAAAATAGCACCATGTAGTTAATAAATGCCTTTAATAAATAATTCTTTTATTAATAAATAAATAAGATTGATTACAAAGTATATGTTTTATCATCATACATGATTGGCTTGTATGCATACTACTTTCAATCTCCTACTTGCACTAAAGCCAATCGTCGTGGTATCTCATACCCATCTTCTCTAAGTGACGATCGAACTGCTGTTGTGTTAATGCTCTAGTAAATGGATCTGCAATATTATCTTGAGAGTCCACACGCTCCAGGGTGACATCTCCTCTTTCAATGATCTCTCTGATCAAATGAAACCGTCGCAACACGTGTTTTGATTTCTGATGAGACCTAGGTTCCTTAGCCTGCGCAACAACTCCGTTGTTGTCACAGAATAAAGGTATTGGTCCTGTAATGCTAGGAACCACACCAAGTTCGGTAATGAACTTCTTCATCCAAACAGCTTCCTTTGCAGCTTCACTTGCAGCTATGTACTCTACCTCTGTCACTGAATTAACAACTGTTTGCTATTTGGAACTCTTCCAACTCATTGCACCATCGTTTAAGGTAAACACATACCCCGAAATGGATTTAATGTCATCTTGGTCCGTTTGAAAACTTGAGTCTGTAAAGCCCTCTAGTTTCAATTTAGACTCACCGTAGACAAGAATTACATCCTTAGTTCTTCTTAAGTACTTTAGGATATTTTTCACTGCCTTCCAATGTTCTTCTCCTGGATTCGACTGATATCTGTTTGTTACACTAAATGCATGAGCAACATGTCTGTTTGTACATATCATATCGTACATGATAGATATTGCTGAAACATAAGGAATCTTACTCATACAGTTTCTCTCTTCAGGTTTCTTTGGGGCCTATTTCTTAGAGAGATCTATTCCATCGCTCATCGGTATGAGACCTCTTTTGGAATCTTCCATGCAAAACTTTTTTAGCATCGAGTCAATGTACGTTCCTTTGGATAAGCCAAGAATCCTTTTAGATCTTTCTCTATAGATCTTTATCCCCAAAATATAGGATGATTCTCCCAAGTTCTTTCATGGAGAAGTGTTTAGATAACCAGATTTCAATTGATTGTAGCATAGGAATATCATTCCCTATCATTAATATATCATCAATATATAATACGAGGAATAAAACAACGCTCCCACTAACCTTCTTGTACACACATGGTTCATCCTCATTTTTGATAAACTCAAACTCTTTGATTGTCTCATCAAAATGGATGCTCCACCTACGAGAAGCTTGCTTCAATCCATAAATGGATCATTGTAGCTTACAAACTTGATTTGTTCCAACCTTTGAAATAAATCCCTCTGGATGTGTCATATACACATCCTCCTCAAGTTTCCCATTGACGAAGGCCGTTTTCACGTCCATCTGCCAGATTTCGTAGTCATGGTAAGCTGCAATCGCAAGAAAAATTCGAATGGACTTGAGCATCGCTATTGGTGAGAAGGTTTCATCATAGTCAACTCCTTGTCTTTGTTTGAAACCTTTTGCGACCAGTCGGGCCTTATAGGTCTCTACCTTGCTATCTGCTCCAGTCTTTCTTTTAAAGACCCATTTACACGCAATAGGCTTAATGCCTTCAGGTGGTGAAACCAAAGTCCACACTTGGTTTTCATACATGGAGTCCATCTCGGATTTTATGGCTTCTTTCCACTTCTCTGAGTCTTTACTACTCATAGCCTGTTCGTAATTCAGTGGATTATCATCATCTATGATGTGTACCTCATCGTCATCCTCTATAACAAGCCCATACCTATCAGGTATCTTTGGTACTCTTTCAGATTTATTAATAGGGTATGGTACAAAAGGAATCTCTACTTGGTTAGGTACTTGACTTTAATCTGTAGTATTTTGTGGTTCTTGAACCTCTTCAAGATATATCTTACTCCCACTGACCCCTTCAAGGATAAACTCCTTTTCTAAGGCAACATGTTTCGCAACAAACACCTTTTGATCAGTTGGATGATAGAAATAATACTCCGATGTTTATTTAGGGTATCCCACAAATCTATATTTGTCAGATCTAGTATGTAGCTTATCGTTTTCAAACTTTTTGACATAAGCTGGACAACCCCAAGTCTTAACATGCTTAAGATTTGGTTTCTTCCCTGTCCATAACTCATATGGAGTCTTGGGGACGGATTTTATAGGTACCTTGTTAAGTAGGTATCCAGTCGATTCTAGGGCATATCCCCATAAGGAAACTGGGAGGTCGGTAAAGCTCTTCATGGATCGAACCATGTCCAACAATGTTCGATATCTCCTTTCAGATACACCATTCATCTGTGGCGTCCCTGGTGGAGTCCATTGTGAGATTATACCATTTTCTTTGAGACAATTGAGAAACTCACCACTTAAGTATTCTCCTCCTCGACCAGATCGAAGAATCTTAATACTCTTACCAGTTTCCTTCTCTACTTCACTTCTGAACTTTTTAAAATTTTCAAATGATTCAAATTTGTATTTCATTAAATACACATATCCAAATCTTGAGTGATCGTCAGTGAATGTAATAAAATAAGAATACCCTCCTCGTGCAGTCGTTGTCATAGGTCCACATACATCTGTGTGTACTAACGCTAACAACTCTGTAACTCTTTCTTCTTTTCCATTAAAAGGAGATTTAGTCATTTTGCTCATGAGACAAGATTCACAAGTTGGATATGATTCATAATCCGATAGCTCTAGGAGCCCATCTTTATGCAACTTGGATAATCTTGTTTCATTAATATGACTAAGTCTACAGTGCCACATGAAGGTATAATTAACATCATCTCTTTTCCTTTTCTTAGTTTGTTCAATTTGAAGTATATTTTTCATGCAATTCAAGTATATAAAGTCCATTTCGCAAATTACCAACACCATATAAAATATTATCATTATAAATAGAACAACTATTTTTCTTTATTATAATGTTAAAACCATCCATATCCAATATAAAGATAGAAATAATGTTTCTAATGATATTTGGAACAAAATAACAATTATTTAAATTAATGAACTTGCCCGTAGGCAGTGCTAAAAAATAAGTCCCTACAGCTAATGCAATAACCTTTGCTCCATTTCCCACTCGTAGGACGACCTCATCCTTGCTCAGCTTTCTACTTCTGACCAGTCACTGCATATTATTACATATGTGAGAACCACAACCGATATCCAATACCCAAGTAGAAGATTGACTTTCAGAAAAATTAATTTCAATCATAAACAAACCTTGATTAGGATTCGAAGCTTCTCCAAGCTTCTTCTGCTTTTGTTCCGCAAGATAATCCTTGCAGTTCCTCTTCCAGTGACCCGACTTGTTGTAATGGAAGCAAATTCTTTAGCTAGATGGATCAAGTTTCTTTTGATCCTTCACTTTCGCCTTTTCCTTAACCTTCTTGGATTTCTTCTTTTGAGAAGATACCTTGGGCCTCTTCCTTTTCTTGGAAGAATCATCCATCATTAAGACATGGTCCTTCTTGGATGGGAAGTGACCTTCAGTAGTTTTCAACATGTTAAGTAATTCAGGAAAGCTGACATCTAACTTATTCATGTGAAAATTCACAACAAATTGTGAGAAGGTGTCTGGGAGTGACTGCAAGACTAAATCTTGACTCAACTCCCCATCCATGACGAACCCAAGCTGTCCAAGACGTTCAATCAGATTGATCATCTTTAAGACATGAGTCTCAATGGTAGTACCCTCAGTCATCCGAGATCGGAAGAGCTTCTTAGATATTTTATATCTAGCAGTCCTACTTTTCTCACCATACAACTCTTGAAGGTGCAATAGCATAGTAGGAGCATCCATGATTTCATGGTGACGCTGAAGCTCGTTACTCATGGATGAGAGCATGATGCATTGAGCCACAAATGCATCATCTTGCCACTGTTTAAAAGTAGCAATCTCTTCCCCTCAGAGGCCGCCTCTATAACTTTTGCAGGTACAGGCGAATTTAGGACATAAGAAATCTTTTCCGCAGTGAGAACAATTCTCAGATTACTTAACCAGTCTGTGTAATTCGGTCCAATCAGTTTGTTAGCATCAAGTATGCTACGCAGTGAAATTAGTGAACGTGACATTTTCAAAATTCTGCATGTAAAAAGACAACATTTTAGCAAACATTCATTTAATTAATTACCAAAATAAATTAGGTCTTATTTTATATTGGTATCTCCCACTATTTTCTTCAAACTATATTACCCTCATTTATATAGTTCGGCAAAATCTAATTAAAGTTTTTGCTAATGAAAATAAGGATCTCATTTCAAATATATATAGTCTTGTGGTGACACAACAAACTATATATAAATAAATAGGTAGACAACTCCTTGTCAATTACATCATCATGTAACTGCTTATGTTTTGCCTCTTAGATTATTTTGATCTAATGGTGGCACATCCGAATCAAAATTATCTAAGTTAAGTCCAACCTAGCACTTCCATATATTCAAAAAAGAAAAATAATGTCCTTGTGGTGACACAACAAAATAATATTGTTCAATTTTCTTTATAAGCATCAAATTTGATAAATTAACATTTTAAATATTTAATACTTGCCTTGTGGTGACACAACAAACTCATATTAAATATTTAATACTCTATTAATTTTATCATGCTAGAAGGCGACGTTCGATATTCTAAATATCTTTGAACGCTTAAGACTTAATATATAAAAACTTTAAGGGTTTTGTTATTATTAGTCTCATCTTGTTTAGCGCGCATGCAAATATATATATATATATATATATATATATATATATATATATATATATATATATATATATGAGTTAGATCAGGTCCGGACTCCCGGACGGGAGAAAATCCGGACCTGATTTTTTTTTGTTTTTTTTTTTTTTTGTAGAACAACTAAAAAAAAAAAAAAAAATTTATGGAACTGAAATTTTTCAATAATACAGTGTTTTGGGTGTGTTTTTAATACCTACACCAACCAATGTATGTACAGTCTGCCCAGACTGTACAGACATGTTTTGTTATAGGCATCCAAATCACGCCCAAAACACTGTATAATGTAAAAATTCCAATTCCATAAATTTTTTTTTTTTAGTTGTTTCAAAAAAAAAAGCAAAAAAAAAAAAAAGTCCGAATTTTAACAAAATCCGGGAGTCCGGACCTGATCCGGACTCTATATATATATATATATATATATATATATATATATATATACATAAAGGATCAAGAGTAGAATTCTTAAATAGCAGAATGCCTTAAATAATAGAATTTTATCAAAACGACGTAGTTTTGATAAGACGCGGTGACATTTTTGTAAATACGCGGTGGCATGGTATTTACAAAAAATGTCACCGCGTCTTATCAAAACTACGTCGTTTTGATAAAGTTCAATTATTTAAGAGAGTTCTACTACTTAAGAGATCTACTCTTGATCCTGTCTGTATATATATATATATATATATATATATATATATATATATATATATATATATATATATATATATATATATAAAACGCGTCATATTATTAAACATGCAAAGCATGTTTGCATAATATATAATATATATAATACTAGCATCCACATATAGAGTACTATATTCTACCCGGATCGATTATGAACTTTTATTCTAGTTTGGTTCACTAGAGCCACCAAGTGAACTAAAAGGTCAGACCCTAGGATGCAAGAATAAATATTTAAATATAACTATTACATTTAAACTCAGGCTCCATTACAAAAGGACCTTCGAGCGCTCCTTGCTCCTTGATCTCTGGTTCTTCAAAAAAAATTCTAACTAAACCTATTACACAAACTATTTAATTTAAATAGAAATATTGATTAGCAGTCAAGGGGAAGTACATAGGAGAGAGATAGAATTTACATCAAGAATAAAATCAGAAAAGACGAGATACGCAGACCCCATTTAATAAAACTCAATCATTCAAACATCCAACCAAAATAAATCCAGTCATATTGGTCAACAGTCCATAATTAATCTCATTTATTATCATACATATCATCATATGTATCAATAAATAAAATCATTCCATATATATATGAATATCATTTAATGAGCAATTTTATGTTGCATGAAATCCAATTTCAAGATTAAAATAAACTCTTTATTTTAATTATAAAATTATTAAGAATATTATATATATAAATATAAATCCGGATTTAGAAAAACAAAGCCACTGTAACGTAATATATATATATATATATATATTCATGGAAAAGCCGTGAATAAAATCTATATGTATTACGTAAACACTATAACCACATTACTGCTAATCGAAAAAAAACGTGAATCTTCCTTAAACTACATCCATGATTACAAAAATAATATAATAATATTAAGGTAATCATATATCCTTATATATATGTACAGGCTCGGCTTTGAAAAATTGAATCAAGGATCTCATATGATTATTTAAGATAAAACAATCAAACAATCACGGAATAGCGAAAGAAAGAAACCGATCTTCAAAACAATCTTCACAAATTTATAACAGGCATCACGAATTGATTTTGTTTTCATAAAAAAAATAATTTTATACAACAAAATATGCCCAATAAATTATTCTAATTACATAACCATACATATATGGAATCAAAACAATTAATAATTCGCATAAAGTTTGGCTCTGATACCACTGTAAGGTTTTGTGAAAATCAAAGTAGTAATCAAATTGCAAAAATAGCGAAAGCAAAATAAAATCAGATTTTAAAATTTTTCAAAAACCAATTACCCAGATCATCCTTTATGCATATTATTAATTAAAACGAAGAACAAAAAGTTATGAAATCATACCCTTGTAGGTACGAGCTTCCACATGTACGAATTCACCTCCTACTTCTCCGCGATCTCCTTGAATCTCCGGGTAGATTCCTTCCTTTGAACAATGTTAGCCACCCAAGTGTATGGTCTCTAGAGGTGATCCACCAAGGAAGAACAATTTTCAAGAAGAATGGTGTATTGACTCAAATCCTAGTTTTTTTTATCTCTATAGAAAAAGGGGACATACTCTCCAACTCTTGAAATTGCGTATATTTGATATCTGATATAAGTCTCCTCTTATAAAGATATCAGGTAACCCTATTTAATTAAAATAAGGTATTAATTATTTAATTAAACTCTTTAATTAAATGGGCTTTCTAATCTTATTAGGGATAATTAATTAATGGGTCCTTAACATTAATATACAACAATTAGAAAGTATTTACAAAAATAAAACACAAACAACATATTTACAAAAATAACGCAACATAATATTAAGCTTACTAAAATTAGGGATCTTTTTTCTCCCTACATGTCAGTTACTGTTTTTTGTTCAAGCAACTGAAATCCAAATCTTCTATCGCGACACACCTTTGGGATCGGAGAAGACGAAACATTTTGTTGCGACGGCACGTTGAGATCGGAAAATAACATACAAAATCAACAACTTCAAGTTCAGTAACAAAACAGTACAATCGAACGGCAGTGATTGTTGAATACAAAATCACAGCAACTTCGATACAAATCTGAATACTGAGGTATGTGAGATTAAAATTCATATGCATATAGTTACTTATGGTTACCACGAATTCCTATATTGATTACCTTTTTTAAGTTTTTCACACTTCAAATAGTTACTACAATTTTCTATAACGTTTGGATGATTCATTGATATATTTTTTATTATGGTTACTAAATATATATAAATTGGTTATTGATAATTGTGTATTTGTTTGCTAAATAATGTTTATTTGATGGCTTTATAATTTTTAAATGAGTTTGGTTACCTTCATGGAACTGTTGGTTACTCTATAATGTTGTCTTGTTTACTGAATAACATTATAATGTCTAATGTTGTTTTGGTTACTGTCTAATGCTGTCTTGGTTACTGTGTAACAATATATTGATTACTGATTAATGCTGATTCGGTTACTGTGTAACATTATTATAATGGTTACTGAATATTTGGTTACTGTATAATATGTATTTAGATACTATAAGATATTTATTTGGTTACTCTATAATGTTATTGTGTTTTATAATTATTTCTTTTATATTGATGGTTACTTATTGACTACATTGGTTACCTTCATACAACTGCTAATCTGATTATATATATTGGTTGTTGTATACTATTTAATTGGTTACAGTATAATGTTTATTTGGTTGCAGTGCCCATTTGGAAATTTTTGTCAAATTTGGAGTGTCAGATTTTGGCGTTTTCGGAGCCTAATTTCATTGGAAACGGGTCAACGATCAAAAGTCACCAGCTTTGCTGGTGAACTGCAGGGTTTTTTGGTCGAATTCCATCATTTAGGCCTTCAAAATTGCATGTAAAAATTTGATTTATTTTCTGGTTACTAAGATTATGTAATTTGGTTACTGTCTAATATTGATTTGGTTACTTTACAATGTTTATTCAGTTGTTAGACAATGGCTATTGACAGTAACCAATACAACAAATTTAATTATTTACAGGAATATATAATTTTTTACTGCTAGTAACTATTAACCACATGGTTGGTAACATTTTTGATGGTGAACAGTAACCAAAATTGATGTTGATTAATATTTTAATTTTTGATTCCATCATGAGTTATCAATATAAAGTAAACATATACATTGAACAATCGGTAACTGTTCTGAAATATTTTTATGTAAATTTGGTTATCCATCTAAAATAAAATTGTTACCTCTATATTCATATTTAGTTACCAACTGGCATAGACCATTTCCAAATAACTTTTATAACTATGTAATTTAAAAGTATCCATCAGCTAGATAAATGGGAACCCTCACATGAACATTAAGTACTTGATAGCTGTTCTGATATAAGTTTTTAATTATTTGGTTACTAACAAAAACTAAAATGGTTACCCTTATAATAACTAAAATCCCTCACTGATTGTACAATAATAATAGTCAAACACAATTAAATAACAGTAAAACAAATATAATAAATAAGTAACCAAATAGTTACATAACAGTAACCATAATATGTTTTAATGGTAACCAAAACATAAAACAACATGTGTATCCAGCATCTTGTAATAAATGTGATATTGTTTATTTAGGAAACCCAATTATACTATAACATATACATTTCACAATTGATATATGTCCTGAAATAAGATTGTAACTCTCTGGTTACTATCAAAATAATAGTTGGTTACCTTTATATGCATATTTGGTTACCAACTGTACATCTCAAATAATGTATCCAACACAACTTAAAAGATACAATAAATAATAACTAAAATACCTCATTGATTGTACAACAATAGTAGTCAAAAACCATTAAATAACAGTAAAACAAATATAATAAATAAGTAACCAAATAGTTACATAACAGTAACCATAATATGTTTTAATGGTAACCAAAACATAAAACAACATGTGTATCCAGCATCTTGTAATAAATGTGATATTGTTTATTTAGGAAACCCAATTATACTATAACATATACATTTCACAATTGATATATGTCCTGAAATAAGATTGTAACTCTCTGGTTACTATCAAAATAATAGTTGGTTACCTTTATATGCATATTTGGTTACCAACTGTACATCTCAAACAATGTATCCAACACAACTTAAAAGATACAATAAATAATAACTAAAATACCTCATTGATTGTACAACAATAGTAGTCAAAAACCATTAAATAACAGTAAAACAAATATAATAAATAAGTAACCAAATAGTTACATAACAGTAACCATAATATGTTTTAATGGTAACCAAAACATAAAACAACCTGTGTATCCAGCATCCTGTAATGAATGTGATATTGTTTGTTTCCAAATAACTTTTATAACTATGTAATTTAAAAGTATCCATCAGCTAGATAAATTGTACATTAAGCACTTCATAATTATTCTGATATAAATTTTTAATTATTTGGTTACTAACAAAAACTAAAATGGTTACCCTTATATACAGGTTTTGTTACCAACTGCACCTCTTAAACTATTTTTATTTTAATATGAGATCTATAAGTGACCATCATATATATAAATGAGAACTCTTAATTGGAGTTTCTTATTCTATCATGATGACAGGGTATAAATAAAACATATACATTTAACACTTTATAACAGTCTTGATACAAGCTTATCTGGTTACTAACAAGCTTGTAGATAAATAGGACACTCACTCGTGTATATTTAACAATTGATGTTTGTCCTGATACAAGCTTGTAACTATCTGGTTATTAATAACAGTAACCATAATGTAACATAATAAAACAGTAACCACATAATTATATGATAGTAACCAGAACAGGTTTTAATGGTAACCAAAACAATAACATCATGTAATGAAATCCAGTTTGGGCAATCTATGTATACTAAACAATTACATATTAAGCAGAATAAAAAAAATAAAAGTATCCGAAATCCCACATTAAGGACACAATAATAGTTGCCAAACCATAAGATAAAAATAACCAAAACATAATAAATAAGTAACCAAATAGTTATATGAAAGTTACCAGAACATGCTTTAATGGTAACCAAAACAGAAACAACCTGTATATCCAACCAAGTTGCCTACCCATGTATACTCTCACATATACATTTAACCATAACTTTTCCAATGAATTTTCTAGAAGAGCATAACCCTTGTAAAATATATTTGAAGGAATTTATAAAAATAATACATCAATGTATACTAAACAAATACATGGTTTATTATGACTTGGGTTTATTATTTACAAAAATAATACATCCACAAACTAATGATGCCTTAAACTTCTTTAACTGTCTTGGGTTCAATTTCTTGGTAATAATGCAGGAGACTTCCACGTCACACCAATATATAACTTTTCCAATGAATTTTTTATTGCATTCCTCATAGTAAAGATTCCATAACTGCAAATAAACAAAATCAGATTTACACAATCATTAGTAATCAGATATAAACAATATTTATATCATAAACAGTTTTCCAATTGAGGGGAAAAAATGGTATCCAAATTATAAGCCAACAACAACAAAAAATATATCAATGAAGTAACCAAACAGTTATATATTAGTAACCAAAACATATATTAATGGTAACCAATACATAAACAACATATAGACCAAACACAGTTTAGTCAACCAATATATACTAAGCAAATACATGATAACCATAACAACAAAAAAACAGTAACCAAAACTCAAGGAAACAAAAATAGAATCCAAATTAGAAAATAACAATAACCAAAAACATATTATAGCAGTAACCAAATATTTATATAATAGTAACCAAAACATGTTTTAATGGTAACCAATACATAAACATGTACACCAAAACCAGTTTAGTCAACTATGTATACTAAACAAATACATGGTAACTATAATAACATAAAAAAGTAACCAAAATATAATGCAGAAGTAACCAAACAGTTATATGATAGTAACAATAACAAAATTTAAATTAGCACACCTTTAAAAATTTTTGGGTTGGAAATATCTTCTGGCTATGAACTTGAGCTTCTGTCTTAACTACAGGAACATCAAAATCAGAATCCAACTGCACAAACCCAAATAAATTTCTTCAAGTCCTTAATAAAATCACCCTCTGTTATTCTTTTCATCTTTCCATCCTTCTTCCTTGTATCAATCATTCTATACAAAACATAAAAATAACACAAATCCAAACAATCAATACTCCATTATGTTAGAAACATAGCTTATATATATGATCATATTGACAATTAATTAGTAGAATGAGAATTAACAGAAATTAGAAACAGCCCTTAAAGAGAGAAACCAGAATCCTTTCAGTTGTGAGAGAGTTGGAGAGAGAAAGTCGCGTATTAGACTGTGTGATTTATTGATTAACAAGTGCAACAAAAGTAAATTAAAAAACAATTAATTTACGCCACCAATTTGTCGAACAAACTGTGATGAAGAAGAAGAAGAAGAAGAAGAGAGAAATACGAGAACAAAAGTTTTGGAGAAGGAGAAGGAGAAGAAGAAGAAGATTTTAGAGAGAGAAATATCAGGCGTTTGAAATAAAAAAGCACCAGATAATGATCCCCTAAATTAAGGAAACTGCCCATTAATATTAATCCCTTAATTTTAGGACCTTTAATTATGTTAAAATTAAAAATAAAAACAAAGAAATGTTTTACTTTTGTAATTATTTTATAGAGGTATGATTTTTGTAATTACTTTCATAAATGTACTAATATATGTAATTAATCCTTAATTAAACTTTTTTAACTAATATTCCCTCCTAATTCTGTCAGGAATAAATGAGAGTACTTATATTAAATTAATTTCTAAACTCTTTTAGGAATTAAAATAATAATAATTATAATAATATTAATAAGACTCCTCTTATTAATTTATATTTAATATTTCTAAAATATTAAATAATAAATATTATGCTATTTAATTTATTATATCACCATAGATTAAATTAAATATACTTAACATATTATTATGATTATGCCATTAATTTCTTAAATAATTATTCTTTCTTTTATGGTGTGACCCTTTAGGTTCTCCATATTAAATCGGTTGTGAATAAATCAATTAGAACAAATCTAATCTTATTTAAATAAATAAATTAAACGATTAATTTATTTAAATAAATAATATTTATTCTACAATAGGGATAAGCCTCCTTAGCGATCAACGACTTTCCAGATAATATGGATTTCAACATTAATAATAAAAGAACCTTTGAGTTAATAGTTACCATACAATTCAATCCTTCCACCATACAATGTCCCAATTAAATATAAGACATGGAATTACTGTCAAGTCTTATTTTATTTAATTATATGTATTTTGATTCTCAAATGCACAACTCCTAATGAATGCAAATTAGAAACTACTTTCTAATTTCATTCCACCTTGGCCAAGGATTCTTGGGTTGATATTTATCGAATAACATAGGACATTTCACTTCTTTGACTAGAAGTAGTAGATTCTTTATTGATTATTCATTATCTCCATATATAACTTATTACACCTAAGCATACCCTTTGATATACCCTAAAGGTCTTAAGGAATAACTCAAAGTATAAATCATTATATACAAGATACTATGATGATCTCAAGTCTAAGAATTACTTGTACTACTATCACTACATGAATTCATATTGATAGGTAAGTAAAACTCCATTAGGTATTCCTTAGCGCGTCACATTCAGTGAACTTATTCTCTAATAAGCACCTACATACTTGCTTTAGTATCTCCACACAAATGATCATGAGATCAATCATCCTCATCCAATGAGCAAGCAACGTATGTACCAATCTATCCGGATTCACTAATCCCCTTTTTATTAATCCATTGATTGGGAACATTTTAGTTTTAAGCTATCTAAGAATTTAAATCTCATTAGCATGATCTCATCATTATTCTAAAAGCTTTACTTAAAACTATGTGTTTATCACATATTATTAAAATAGCACCATGTAGATAATTAAATTCCTTTAATAAATAATTCTTTTATTAATAAATAAATAAGATTGATTACAATGTATATGCTTTATCATCATACATGATTGTCTTGTATGCATACTACTTTCATTTTGTACAATAGGGATGTGGTGTTTAGAGAAACATAGAATGAACCAGTTGTGGATATGTATTTTGAAGAACTTGATCGTGTGCAGGTTGATGTGAGCACGGGAAAGTAGGTGGAGACCGAGAATTCACAGTTGGCTACAGATTTTACAAATGATGAACTAGTTTGAGTCCAAACATGTTGTTTTACATAATGAGGAAGATGGGGATGATTTAAATGTTGAGGAAGATGTTGAGGTGGGTTCGAAGGCGACCAAGCAGGTATTCACTTAGTGTGTATCATGCCTTATATGTCACTAGTGATGAACCATGCACAGTTAAGGAGGTGAGAGCCTCGAGGGAGTCAGATCAGTGGGAGTTTGCTACGAATGAGGAGATGCAATCACTTGATAAGAATCAGACCTAGAGTCTTGTTAGATTGCCTAAGGATTGAAAGGCGATTTGATGGAAATGGGTGTTTAAGAAAAAGACAAATGCGAATGGAAAATAGAGAAGTACAAAGCAAGATTGGTGGCAAAAGGGTGTTCTCAAATAGAGGGAATTGACTATGATAAGATATTTTCTCCAGTAGCAAAGTTGGCATCCATCCGGACAGTTCTATCTGCAGCAGCTGTTTATGATCTAGGGGTTCATCAACTAGATGTCAAAACAATGTTCCTGTAAGGTTTTGTGAAAATCAAAGTAGCAATTAAATTGCAAAATTAGCGAAAGCAAAATAAAATCAGATTTTAAAATTTTTCACAAACCAATTACCCGGATCATCCTTTATGCATATTATTAATTAAAACGAAGAATAAGAGGTTATGGAATCATACCCATGTAGAAACGAGCTTCCTCAAGTACGAGTTCATCTCCTACTTCTCCGCGATCTCCTTGAATCTCCGGGTAGATTCCTTCCTTTGAACAATGTTAGCCACCTAAGTGTATGGCCTCTAGAGGTGATCCACCAAGGAAGATGAATTTTCAAGAAGAAGGGTGTATTGGCTCAAACCCTAGTTTTCCTATCTCTATAGAAAAAGGGGTGTACTCTCCAACAACTTGGAATTACGTATATATGATATCTGATATAAGACTCCTCTTATAAAGATATCAGGTAACCCTATTTAATTAAAATAAGGTATTATTTATTTAATTAAACCCTTTTAATTAAATGGGCTACCTAATCTTATTAGGGATAATTAATTAAACTCCTTTAACTAATTTTTTTTCCTAATCCTATTAGGAATAAATGAGAGTACTTATATTAAATTAATTTCTAAACTCTTTTAGAAATTAAAATAATAATAATTGTAATAATATTAATAAGACTCCTCTTATTAATTTATATTTAATATTTCTAAAATATTAAATAATAAATATTAAGCTATTTAATTTATTATATCACCATAGATTAAATTAAATATACTTAACATATTATTACGATTATGCCATTAACTTCTTAAATAATTATTCTTCTTTTTATGGTGTGACCCTTTAGGTTCTCCATATTAAAACGGTTATAAATAAATCAATTAGAACAATTCTAATCTTATTTAAATAAATAAATTAAACGAATACTTTATTTAAATAAATAATATTTATTCAACAATAGGGATAAGCCTCCCTAGCGATCAACGACTTTTCAGATAATATAGATTTCAACATTAATCATAAAAGAATATTTGAGTTAATAGTTACCGTACAATTCAATCCTTCCACCATACAATGTCCCAATTAAATATAAGACATGGAATTACTGTCAAGTCTTATTTTATTTAATTATATGTATTTTGATTCCTAAATGCACAACTCCTAATGAATGCAAATTAGAAACTACTTTCTAAATTTATTCCACCTTGGCCAAGGATTCCTGGGTTGTCATTTATCGAATCACATAGGACATTTCTCTTCTTTTACTAGAAGTGGTAGATTCTTTATTGATCATTCATTATCTCCATATATAACTTATTACACCCAATCATACCCTTTGATATACTCTAAGAGTCTTAAGGAATAAGTCAAAGTGTAATTGATTATATATAAGATACCATGATGATCTCAAGTCTAAGGATCATTTGTACTATTATCACTACAGGAATTCCTATTGTCAGGCAAGTAAAACTCCATTAAGTATTCCTTAGCGAGTCACGTTCAGTGAACTTATTCTCTAATAAGCACCTACATACTTGCTTTAGTGTCTCCACATAAATGATCATGAGATCAATCATCCTCATCCAATGAGCAAGCAACGTACGTACCAATCTATCTAGATTCACTAATCCCCTTTTTAGTAATCCATTGATTGAGAACGTTTTAGTTTTAAGCTATCTAAGAATTTAGATCTCATTAGCATGATCTCATCATGAATCTAAAAGCATTGCTTAAAACTATGGGTTTGTTACATATTATTAAAATAGCACCCTGTAGATAATAAATGCCTTTAATAAATAATTCTTTTATTAATAAATAAATAAGATTGATTACAAAGTATATGCTTTATCATTATACATGATTGGCTTGTATGCATACTACTTTCAATCCCCTACTTGCACTAAAGCCAATCGCCGTGGTATCTCATACCCATCTTCTCTAAGTGACGATCGAACTGCTGTTGTGTTAATGCTCTAGTAAATGGATCTGCAATATTATCTTGAGAGTCTACACGCTCCAGGGTGACATCTCCTCTTTCAATGATCTCTTTGATCAAATGAAACCGTCGCAACACATGTTTGGATTTCTGATGAGACCTAGGTTCCTTAGCCTGCGCAACAGCTCCGGTGTTGTCACTGAATAAAGGTATTGGTTCTGTAATGCTAGGAACCACACCAAGTTCAGTAATGAACTTCTTCATCCAAACAGCTTCCTTTGCAGCTTCACTTGCAGCTATGTACTCTACCTCTGTCACTGAATCAACAACTGTTTGCTATTTAGAACTCTTCCAACTCATTGCACCACCGTTTAAGGTAAACACATACCCCGAAATGGATTTACTGTCATCTTGGTCCGTTTGAAAACTTGTGTCTGTAAAGCCCTCTAGTTTCAATTCAGACTCACCGTAGACAAGAATTACATCCTTAGTTCTTCTTAAGTACTTTAGGATATTTTTCATTACCTTCCAATGCTCTTCTCATGGATTCGACTGATATCTGTTTGTTACACTAAGTGCATGAGCGACATCTAGTCTAGTACATATCATATCGTACATGATAGAAATTGCTGAAGCATAAGGAATCTTACTCATACAGTCTCTCTCTTCAGGTGTCTTTGGGGCCTATTTCTTAGAGAGATCTATACCATGGCTCATCGGTATGAGACCACTTTTGGAATCTTCCATGCAAAACTTTTTTTGCATCGAGTCAATGTACGTTCCTTGGGATAAGCCAATAATCCTTTTAGATCTTTCTCTATAGATCTTTATCCCCAAAATATAGGATGATTCTCCAAAGTCCTTCATGGAGAAGTGTTTAGATAACCAGATTTTAATTGATTGTAGCATAGGAATATCATTCCCTATCAATAATATATCATCAATATATAATACGAGGAATAAAACAACGCTCCCACTAACCTTCTTGTACACACATGGTTCATCCTCATTTTTGATAAACTCAAACTCTTTGATTGTCTCATCAAAATGGATGCTCCACCTACGAGAAGCTCGCTTCAATCCATAAATGGATCGTTGTAGCTTACAAACTTGATTTGTTCCAACCTTTGAAATAAATCCCTCTGGCTGTGTCATATACACATCCTCCTCAAGTTTCCTATTGACGAAGGCCGTTTTCACGTCCATCTGCCATATTTCGTAGTCATGGTAAGCTGCAATCGCAAGAAAAATCCGAATGGACTTGAGCATCGCTATTAGTGAGAAGGTTTCGTCATAGTCAACTCCTTGTCTTTGTTTGAAACCTTTTCCTACTAGTCGGGCCTTATAGGTCTCTCCTTGCTGTCTGCTCCAGTCTTTCTTTTAAAGACCCATTTACACCCAATAGGCTTAATGCCTTCTGGTGGTGAAACCAAAGTCCACACTTGGTTTTCATACATGGAGTCCATCTCGGATTTTATGGCTTCTTTCCACTTCTCTGAGTCTTTACTACTCATAGCCTGTTCGTAATTCAGTGGATTATCATCATCTATGATGTGTACCTCATCGTCATCCTCTATGACAAGCCAATACCTATCAGGTATCTTTGGTACTCTTCCAGATTTATTAATAGGGTATGGTACAAAAGGAATCTCTACTTGGTTAGGTACTTGACTTTGATCTGTAATATTTTGTGGTTCTTGAACCTCTTCAAGATATATCTTACTCCCACTGACCCCTTCAAGGATAAACTCCTTTTCTAAGGCAACATGTTTCGCAACAAACACCTTTTGATCAGTTGGATGATAGAAATAATACTCCGATGTTTATTTAGGGTATCCCACAAATCTATATTTTTCAGATCTAGTATGTAACTTATCGTTTTCAAACTTTTTGACATAAGCTGGACAACCCCAATGTCTTAACATGCTTAAGATTTGGTTTCTTCCTTGCCCATAACTCATATGGGGTCTTGGGGACGGATTTTATAGGTACCTTGTTAAGTAGGTATGCATTCAATTCTATGGCATATCCCCATAAGGAAACTGGGAGGTCGGTAAAGCTCTTCATGGATCGAACCATGTCCAACAATGTTCGATTTCTCCTTTCAGATACACCATTCATCTGTGGCGTCCCTGGTGGAGTCCATTGTGAGATTATACCATTTTCTTTGAGACAATTGAGAAACTCACCACTTAAGTATTCTCCTCCTCGACCAGATCGAAGAATCTTAATACTCTTACCAGTTTCCTTCTCTACTTGCACCAAAGCCAATCGCCGTGGTATCTTATACCCATCTTCTCTAAGTGAAGATCAAACTGTTGTTGTGTTAACGCTTTAGTAAATGGATCTGCAATATTGTCTTGAGAGTCCACACGCTCCATGGTGATGCCTTCTCTTTCAATGATCTCTCTGATCAAATGAAATTACTGCAACACGTGTCTGGATTTCTGATGAGACCTGGGTTCCTTAGCCTGCGTAACAGCTCCGGTGTTGTCACAGAATAAAGGTACTGGTCCTATAATGCTAGGAACCACACCAAGTTTGGTAATGAACTTCTTCATCCAAATAGCTTCCTTTGCAGCTTCACTTGCAGCTATGTACTCTGCCTCAGTCACTGAATCAACAACTATTTGCTGTTTGGAACTCTTCTAACTCACTGCGCCACCATTTAAGGTAAACACATACCCTGAAAGGAATTTATTATCACCTTGGTCTATTTGAAAACTTGAGTATGTGAAGCCCTCTAGTTTCAATTCAGACCCACCGTAGACAAGAATTACATCCTTAGTTCTTCTTAAGTACTTTAGGATATTTTTCACTGCCTTCTATTGTTCTTCTCCTGGATTCGACTGATATCTGCTTGTTACACTAAGTGCATGAGCGACATCTGGTATAGTACATATCATACTGTACATGATAGATCCTATTGCTGAAGCATAAGGAATCTTACTCATACGGTCTCTATCCTCAGGTGTCTTTGGGGCCTGTTTCTTAGAGAGATGTATTCCATGGCTCATCGGCATGAGACCTCTTTTAGAATCTTCAATGCTAAACCTCTTTAGTATCGAGTCAATGTACGGTCCTTTGGACAAGCCAAACATCCTTTTAGATCTATCTCTATAGATCTTTATCCCCAAAATATAGGATGCTTCTCCTAAGTCCTTCATGGAGAAGTGTTTAGATAACCATATTTTAATTGATTATAGCATAGTAATATATCATCAACGTATAATACGAGGAATGAAACAGTGCTCCCACTAACCTTCTTGTACACACATGGTTCATCCTTATTTTTGATAAAATCAAACTCTTTGATTGTCTCATCAAAATGGATGTTCCACCCTACGAGAAGCTTACTTTAATCCATAAATGGATCGTTGTAACTTACAGACTTGATTTGTTCCAACCTTTGAAACAAATCCCTCTGGCTGTGTCATATACACATTCTCCTCAAGTTTCCCTTGAGGAAGGCCATTTTCACAGTCCATCTGCCAAATTTCGTAGTCATGGTAAGCTGCAATCGCAAGAAAAATTCGAATGGACTTGAGCATTGCTACTGGTGAGAAGGTTTCGTCATAGTCAACTCTTTATCTTAGTTTAAAACCTTTTGCGACCAGTAAGGCCTTATAGGTCTCTACCTTGCTGTCTGCTCCAGTCTTTCTTTTAAAGACCCATTTACACCCAATAGGCTTAATGCCTTCAAGTGGTGAAACCAAAGTCCATACTTGGTTCTCATACATGGAGTCCATCTCGGATTTCATAGCTTCTTAGCCACTTCTCTGAGTCTTTACTACTCATAGCCTAGTTCGTGATTTAATGGATCATCATCATCTATGATGCGTACCTCATCGTCATCTTCTTTGACAAGTCCATACCTATAAGGTATCTTTGGTACTCTTCCAGATTTACGAATAGGGTGTGGTAAAGAAGGAATCTCTACTTGGACAAGTTCATCCATTTGATCTGTAGTGGTTTTTGGTTCTTTAATTTCTTCAAGATCTATTTTCCTCCCACTAACTCCTTCAAGGATAAACTCCTTTTCCACGAAGGCAGCATGTTTAGCAATAAACACCTTTTGTTCAGTAGGATTGTAGAAATAATATCCTAAACTTTCTTTAGGATATCCCACAAAAGTACACTTATCAGATCTTGTCCCAAGCTTATCATTCTGAAACCTTTTCACATAAGCTGGACATCCCCAAATCTTAATATGCTTAAGACTAGGTTTCCTCCCTGTTCACATCTCATATGGAGTCTTAGGGATGGATTTTCAAGAGAACCTTATTTAGTAGATATGTAGCCGCTTCTAGGGCATATCCCCAGAATGACACCGGAAGATCGGTAAAACTCATCATGGAATGAACCATGTCCAACAGTGTTCGATTTCTCCTTTCAGATACACCATTCAGCTGTGGCATCCCAGGTGGAGTCCATTGTGAGATTATACCATTTTCTTTGAGACAATTGAGAAACTCACTACTTAAGTATTCACCACCTCGATCTGATCGAAGAATCTTAATACTTTTGCCCGTTTGTTTCTCTACTTCACTTCTGAACTCTTTGAACTTTTCAAATGATTCGGATTTTATATTCATTAAATACACATATCCAAATCTTAAGTGATCGTCAGTGAATGTAATAAAATAAGAATACCCTCCTCGTGCATCCGTGGTCATATGTCCACATACATCTGTGTGTACCAATGCTAACAACTCTGTAACTCTTTCTCCTTTTCCACTAAAAGGAGATTTAGTCATTTTTCCCATGAGATAAGATTCACAAGTTGGATATGATTCATAATCAGATAGCTCTAGAAGCCCATCTTTATACAATTTGGATAATCTTGTTTCATTAATATGACCAAGTCTACAGTGCCACATATAGGTATAATTAACATCATCTCTTTTCCTTTTCTTAGTTTGTTCAATTTGAAGTATATTTTCATGGAAGTCAAGAATGTAAAGTCCATTTCATAAATTACCAACACCATATAAAACATTATTATTATAAATAGAGCAACTGTTGTTCTTTATTATAATGTCAAAACCATCCATATCCAATACAGATATTGAAATAATCTTTCTAATAAGTGATGGAACAAAATAACAATTATTTAAACTAATGGATTTTCACGTAGGCAGTGCTAAAGAATAAGTCCCTACTGCTAATGCAGCAACCTTTGCTCCATTTCCCACTCGTAGGATGACCTCATCCTTGCTCAGCTTTCTACTTCTGACCAGTCCCTGTATATTATTACATATGTGAGAACCACAGCCGGTATCCAATACCCAAGTAGAAGATTGACTTTCAGAAAAATTAATTTCAATAATAAACAAACCTTGATTAGGATTTGAAGCTTCTCCAAGCTTCTTCTGCTTTTGTTCCGCAAGATAATCCTTGCAGTTCCTCTTCCGGTGACTCGACTCAGTTGCAATGGAAGCAAATTCCTTTGCTAGCTGGATCATCTTTCTTTAGATCCTTCACTTTTACCTTTCCCTTAGCCTTCTTGAATTTCTTCTGTTTAGAAGATACCTTGGGCCTCTTCATTTTCTTGGAAGAATTAATCACTAGTAAGACATGGTTCATCTTGGATAGGAAGTGACCTTCAGCAGTTTTCAACATGTTAAGTAATTCAGGCAAGCTGACATCTAACTTATTCATGTGAAAATTCACAACAAATTATGAGAAGGTGTCTGGGAGTGGCTACAAGACTAAATCTTGACTCAACTCCCCATCCATGACGAACCCAAGCTGTCCAAGACATTCAATCAAATTGATCATCTTTAAGACATGAGTCTCAACTGGTAGTGCCCTCGGTCATCCGAGATCAGAAGAGCTCCTTAGATATTTCATATCTAGCAATCCTACTTTGCTCACCATGCAACTCTTGAAGGTGCAGTAGCATAGTAGGAGCATCCATGATTTCATGCTGACGCTGAAGCTCGTTACTCATGGATGCGAGCATGATGCATTGAGCCACAGATGCATCATCTTGCCACTATTTAAAAGTACCAATCTCTTCCTCAGAGGCCGTCTCTGCAACTTTTGCAGGTACGGGCAAATTTAGGACATAAGAAATCTTTTCAGCAGTGAGAACAATTTTCAGATTCCTTATCCGGTCCGTGTAATTTGGTCCGGTCAATTTGTTAGCATCAAGTATGATACGCAGTGAAATTAGTGAATTTGACATTTTCAAAATTCTGCATGTAAAAAGATAATATTTTAGCAAACATTCATTTAATTAATCACCAAAATAAATTAGGTCTTATTTTATATTTGTATCTCCCACTATTTTATTCAAACTATATTACCCTCATGAATATAGTTCGGCAATATCTAATTAAAGATTTGCTTGTGAGAATAAGGATCCCATTTTAAATGTATATAGCCTTGTGTGTGCACAACAAACTATATATAAATAAATAGGTAGACAACTCTTGTCAATTACATCATCATGTAACTCCTTATATTTTACCTCTTAAATCATAATGGTCAAGTGTGTGCACATTCGAACTAAAATGATTTAAGTTAAGTCATACCCAATATTTTTATATAAGTGAAGAGAAAACTACAGCCCTTGTGTGTGCACAACAAAGCGGTAATGTTCAATTCCTTATAAACATCAAATGTAATAAAAACAACATCTCAAATATTTAATACTTGCCTTGTGTGTCCACAATAAACTCATATTAAATATTCAATGCTCTATTTTTTTTATCATGCTATAAGGTGACGTTCGATATTCCAAATATCTTTGAACGTTACAACTTAATATAATTTCGTTGAGGGGTTAGTTATTATTAGTCTCATCTTGTTTAGCGAGCATGCAAATATATATATAAAACACGCGTCATATTATTAAACATGCGAAGCATGTTTGCATAATATATAATATATATATATATAATACTAGCACGCACATATAGAATACTATATTCTACCCGGATTGATTATGGACTTTTATTCTAGTTTGGTTCACTAGAGCCACCAAGTGAACCAAAAGGTCAAATCCTAGGGTGCAAGAATAAACATTTAAATATAACTATTAAATTTAAACCCGGGCTCCATTACAAACGGGTCTTCGAGCGCTCCTTGCTCCTTGATTTCCAATTCTTCAAAATTAATTCTAACTATTCCTATTACAAAACTATTTAAAATAAATAGAAACCTTGATCAGCAGTCAAGGGGAAGTACATAGGAGGGAGATAAAATTTACATTAAGAAAAATTAGAGAAGACGAGGTACGCAGACCCTATTTAATAAAACCCATATATTCATTCATCCAACTAAAATAAAATACAATCACATTGATCATTAGTCCATAATCAATCTCATTATTTATCACACACATAACCATATGCATCAATAAATAACATTCATCTCATGAATAATAAACATTCAATGTATATATTGATATCATTTAATGGGCAAATTTAGTTAGCATAAAATCTAATTTTGAATCAAAATAAACTCATTTATTTTAATCCAAATTTAAATCAAAATAAATTCTTTTATTTTAATTTATCCAATTTTGAATAAAATAAACTATTTTATTTTAATCAAAATAAACTCATTTATTTTAATTAATTATGGAATCCAATTCTAAGAAGAAAAAAACTTCTTTATAAAAGGAAACACGAATTTTCTTTCCTATTCACAAATAAAATCCTTTATTTTGAATAATATGAAATCTTATTCCATATCTAAATAAACTCATTTATTTAAGGAAACATGAATTCACTTTCCTATTCACAAATAAACTCCTTTATTTTAGGAAACATAGAATCCAATTTCAACTCCAATTAGTTATCATGGAATCCAATTCCAACTCTAATTAGTTAGCATGAAATCTAATTTTAAAATTAAAATAAACTCTTTTATTTTAATATTAAAACAAACCTTTTATTTTAAGCTTAAAATAAAATTTTATTTTAATTATAAAATAATTTAAAAAGCGTAACTAATATATATATATATATATATATATATATAATATAATCATATTATAAAATAATATAAAACTGTTAGTATTATCCTATCTCATTATATATATAATAAAAAACTGATAGTATTAATATATAATACATAATAAATATTAAGCTATTTAATTTATTATATTACCATAGATTAAATTAAATATACTTAACATATTATTACGATTATACCATTAACTTCTTAAATAATTATTCTTTATTTTATGGTGTGACCCTTTAGGTTCTCTATATTAAACCGGTTGTGAATAAATCAATTAGAACAACTCTAATCTTATTTAAATAAATAAATTAAACGAATAATTTATTTAAATAAATAATATTTATTCTACAATAGGGATAAGCCTCCCTAGCGATCAATGACTTTTCAGATAATATAGATTTCAACATTAATCATAAAAGAACCTTTGAGTTAATAGTTACCGTACAATTCAATCCTTCCACATACAATGTCCCAATTAAATATAAGACATGGAATTACTGTCAAGTCTTATTTTATTTAATTATATGTATTTCGATTCCTAAATCCACAACTCCTAATGAATGCAAATTAGAAACTACTTTCTAATTTCATTCCATCTTGGCCAAGGATTCCTGGGTTGTCATTTATCGAATCACATATGACATTTCTCTTCTTTTACTAGAAGTTGTAGATTCTTTATTGATCATTCATTATCTCCATACATAACTTATTACACCCAAGCATACCCTTTGATATACTCTAAGAGTCTTAAGAAATAAGTCAAAGTGTAATTCATTATTGAACAAATGTTATCATTGACAACATGCTTTCAAAGACATGTGAGTACATAAACAAACCAAAGGAAGTTTGGTTTGGGTTGACTTCAAAGGTAATTTAGAGTTTATAACATTCATCAACTAAGGATTAGTTGAAATGGTAAATAATCGCTTAACAACTTAGAGTTCGGTACAATAATGTAAGATAGTACAATGATATTGAAGAACGAAGATCAAACAACAGTTATTAGTAGCTGAATAAACACACTTCTTACAATAAAATTATAGACTTTGAATAACCAAGGTAATGTCGATTGGAATAAAGAAACAAAGATTAACTAACTTGCTCAACAATAAATGAGGGTTAAAGAACTTGCATGACAATAAATCGTTAAACAAGAGATTAGAGATAGAGAATTTGCATAAGTATAACATAATAGTGAAAAGTAACCTTGCTGGATAATAAAGTAGCAAAGGTTGGGAACTTGCCTCTTGCGTAAGTTATAATATTAAAATTCACGCCCACCTACACATTTTAGTGCAATCACACTATCTATTAGATATGCTAATATACCATAACATGCACATTTCTAACTAAACATGTCATTTTAGCACAAGTCTTATGCTACCAAATATATATCAGAATTCCCAAGTGTTAACATCACAACACTTATCTAACATTCATTGTGTATTCTAAGTTATCACATAACGCGTTCGTAACTTACTAATCACTTTTACAACTCGAATTTACAATCCACATAGCACGACTCTATTTAACCTTGTTGTTACGTGGTTCTCACATTATCCTAACATTAAGCTAAGCTACATTGAACGTCCAAAGTCTACAGAATTAGCAGACTTCACTATTTGAGACTCGGCACTGGCACGGCTGCGCCAAATTTACACTGGGTTGCGGTGCGCCCGCGCGCCCGCGCTACACACAGATTCCAGTTTTGCAGAACATGGTTACGACACTTTTCATAAGCCAACTAACACGAATTTCACCCAGCAAATAGTGATAATAACACGTACAAATGGTATAGAACTATCACAAACATGTTTCCTCACATATATATCAATATAGAACAATTTAACAATAACTTAAGCTAGTCTTATTTCTCAAATTCTATATTTTCATATGAAAACTCTATTTTTGACATCCTTTACAAAATTCATCACTGTAATCTCTATACTTGACCAAATCACTTCATTCAAATTACGTCATCTTCGTTTCTTAATGAACTAACATAATCAAGCCTCAATTCACAGATTAACATACAAATTGACCACTAAAATTGGTACTTTTCACAAGCCATATAAAATTATAAACACTGTAAACAATTTTCTTCTTTTTTAACCGTCATTAGCATACAAATCCTTGTTTAATTACTAGTTCTAATCACCACGAACACATACAATCGCATGTAATCAGTTGTATAACAACAATTATAATAATTCATAAGCACCCTATTTATAGGAAAATGCTTAGAACACTAAAGTAGAAAATTAAATAAAATATTAATATATTTATATAAATTTTCCTTAGCCCACTTTTTTGCTCAAGACATCAGCTATACAAGTGACAAAATCACCAAAAACATTTTTCTAAATAAAAATATTTAAAACTCCAAAAATCGATTCAGAACCGATATACCAGAACTTTAATAATTCACAATAAATAGCCCTTTTATCAGAAAAAATTCAAATCTTATGTCCATTCTGTAGGAAATTCAATTCTCTACAACTTTGAAAGTTTAAATTTTTCCAAATTCTAAGCAGAAATTGACCGAAATCCACATACGGACGATTTTACAGGCTATAATCAAATTTCAGTTAAGAAATGGGGTCCACAAACATGAAAAACATGTTTTAAATATTTTTAGTAACAAAATATTCTTCCTTCTAATGTATTCATATATTCCACATTCATTGTAAAAATATCACAATTATTATATTATTAAATTATAATAATATATTTAAATGAATTATTTTATCAGAAAAAATAAAATATCACTTTTCAACAATTGTCACATTAAAATTTTTCTCTATCTATATCTACATAAAATGAATATTTCCTTATCATATAAATCAATAATTAATTATTCACAAATAATATTACAGAATCACAATACTGACAACAAGCCGTTCCCAGGAAAGAAGGATTTTTCAATAAGGATTTCTCTTTACTAGCGCGTAATTAGGTGACCAAATCTCTCCTTAGACAGAACTTTCTAGACATTGCCAATATTGTTATCTAATAATATTATTCAAATAATATGAATTATTGATCCGATAATGGAAAATACTGTGTAATGACAATTATTGAAACAACAATAATATAAAATATCAACGCAGCAATTATTGAATCAATAAAATAAAATATTGAACAGTAATTACTGTAACAATTATTGAGTAGTGCATTCTTATGTAAGAATTAATAATTGGTGCGATACCGTGTGCTACTGTGTTTTAACCTCCGGGTATTCCAACAGTATTAACGATAACAACTACGCCGTTATTTATAAACAACTTATACTTGTCATTTTCTTCATCTAATCTCTTTCTGTTATAGGGCCCACACAAGGCTGCGTCGTCGTACGAATATTCCCCGACAGTAAGAATATTCCACGACCAAATGAATATTCCCCGACAACAATGAATATTTTATAACCACTTGCTTATTTGAAATATTTGCGCATTTTACCCATAACTAGCAACATTAATCAAATCAACCCTTACTATTTCAAAATAATAAATAGAAGAAATTTAATTTCATTTATAATAAGTTGGGGTCTTACAACCTCACCTCCTTATAAAATTTCATCCTCGAAATTGACGTATGTACCTGGTGTTTTGAAAAGGTGAGGATACCTCATTTTCTTTTTCGTTTCCAACTCCCAGGTCATTTTCTCAATAGCATGGTTCCTCCACAAAACTTTGACTTGTGGTATGACCTTTGTGCGTAGGACATGCTCATTCCTATCCAAGATCTTGACAGGTACTTCTTCATACGTTAAGTCTTCGGCTATCTCATCTGGTTCTAACTCAATAATGTGGTTCGGGTCTTTCACATATTTATGTAGCACAGATATGTAAAAAATATTATAAACACGAGACATACTTGGAGTTAATGTGAGTCTATAGGACACATTTCCTACTCGGTCAAGAATCTGAAATGGACCAATAAATCATGGATTGAGCTTTCCTCTCTTCCCAAATCTTGTAACTCCTTTCTATGGAGCCACACGCAACAATTCATGATCCCCAATACTAAATTCCACGTCTTTCCAATGAAGATCCGCATAACTCTTTTGTCAATCCTATACCGTTTATATACGTTGTCGAATCATTTGGATCTTTTCTGTAGTCATACGTACCAACTTTGGTCCCAATAATGTTGCTTCACCCACTTCGTCCCAACATACTGGAGAGCGACACTTTAGTCCATACAATGCTTCAAATGGGGCCACACCTATACTTGCTTGATAACTATTGTTGTAGGATAATTCCACCAATGGTAAATACTTATCCCAACTCCCTTTGAAGTCTAGGACACAGAGTCTTAATAGATCTTTAAGAGTTTGAATAGTCCTCTCTAATTGTCCATCCGTTTGAGGATGGTATACCGAACTGAATCGTAAATCAGTGCCCATAGCTTTTTGCAAGCTAACCCAAAATCGTGATGTGAATCTTGGGTCACGATCCGAAACTATGGATACTGGCATGCCATGCAATCTCACAATCTAATCAACGTACATACGAGTAAGACATTCAAGGGAATAAGTCTCCCGTATTGGCAAGAAATGAGCAGACCTGGTTAATCTATCAACAATAACTCAAATATCATCTATGCCTTGAGAAACCGTGGGAAGACCCATAACGAAATCCATGGTAATGTATTCCCACTTCCATTTCGAAATCTCAAGTGATTGCAATGGACCCTTTGGCACTTGATGCTCTGCCTTTACACATTGACAAGTTAAACACCTCGAGATAAACTTCGCGATCTTTCTCTTCATATTGTTCCACCAAAATATATGTCGAAGATCAAGATACATTTTGGTACTTCAAGGATGGATTGCAAACGGTGTATTGTGTGCCTCCATCATAATCTTGTACTTCAAATCAGAGTCGTTAGGAACACAAAGTCTGGAGTGGACTCGAAGTATTGCTTCTTCATCGATTCTTGCTTCTGGAATAACACCTTCTTGTACTTTCTTCTTTATATACATCAGCTCCGGGTCTATGGCTTGAGCAACTTTAACTTTTTCGATTAAAGTCAGCTATGTGCGTATACTTCACATCATCGCATGGGTCTCCGGAGTATTGAATTCTATCTTCATCTTTTGTAAATCACACAAAATGGGCCTTTGTGATGACAACATCGCACTCGTTCCCGCATATGATCTTCTACTCAACGTGTCAGCTACTACGTTCGCTTTTCCAGGATGGTATTCAATAGTGTGGTCATAATCTTTCAACAGCTCGAGCCAACGTCGCTGCCGCATGTTGAGTTTCTTTTGGGTGAAGAAATATTTGAGGCTTTTATGGTCTGAATATATCTCCACTTTCTCCCCATATAGATAGTGCCTCCATATCTTTAGCGCGAAAATGACTGCCGCCAACTCTAGATCATGAGTAGGATAATTCCTCTAATATTCTTTAAGTTGTCGCAAGGCATAGGCTATGACTTTCCCATGTTGCATGAGAACACATCATAACCCTTTGCCTGAAGCATCGCTGTAGATAACAAATCCATCCAAACCAGAAGGTATTGTCAGAACAGGTGCCGAAATGAGTCTCCTCTTGAGCTCTTGAAAACTCTTCTCGTATTCCTCGCTCCATACGAATTTTGTATCTTTCTGAGTCAGCTGAGTTAATGGAGTAGCGATTCGAGAAAATCCTTCCACGAATCTTCGATAATAACCAGCTAAGCCCAGAAAGCTACGAACTTCGGTCACTGTCTTTGGTTGCTCCCAAATTTTTATTGCTTTAATCTTCACCGGGTCGACAGATACTCCATGTTTTGACACCACGTGCCTAAGGAATGCTGTTTTCTCAAGTCAGAACTCGCATTTCTTCAACTTGGCATATAGTTTGTTTTCATGAAGCCTTTGGAGTACCATCTTCAAATGGTGCTCATGATCTTCACGACTTTTGGAATATATAAGGATGTCATCAATAAAGACCACAACGAATTGATCCAAATATTTTTTGAATACTCGGTTCATCATATCCATGAAAGACACAGGAGCATTAGTCAATCCAAAAGACATGACTAAGAATTCATAATTCCCGTACCGAGTTCTGAAGGCAGTCTTTGGAATATCCTCAGTTCTAATCTTCAGCTGATGATATCCAGAACGAAGATCGATCTTTGAAAAGAATTTTGCTCCTTGTAACTGGTCAAACAGGTCATCAATGCGATGTAGCGGATACTTATTCTTGATGGTGACATGGTTCAATTCTCGATAGTCAATACAAAGTCGCATACTCCCGTCTTTCTTCTTTACAAATAAAATAGGAGCACCCCAAGGAGATGTACTAGGATGAACAAAACCGATGTCTAACAACTCCTATAATTGGACCTTTAACTCCCGTGATCACCTCATTTGGGTTCCTCTTATTTTAACCAGTCACGACAAACGCTCTTCTAGGAACCGTTGACTTTGACTTTTCTAGGACAACCTTTTGAGTCACCATCCCCGCTGGACTTGGTTTTGCTACCGTACAATCTCGAGCGATATGTTCTTCCTTTCCACAATTATAGCATACCTTAAACTGTTGTGGGTAGTTTGGGCTGATATGTCCCTCTTTTCCATATTTATAGCATACAACCGGTGGTCGTTCTCCTCCCTTAGAACCAGTTGCTTCTGGTGCTGACATCATTGCATTGTCATTGTTGAATCTTCTCTTTTTAAAATCTCCCCCTGACTCGCTTCTTCTATTTTTATGGCCATGATTACCACTGGAGTGGTTACCGTTTTTGTCCGTATTTTTCTTTCACCGCTGGTTATCGTTGTTCTGATGATTGCTGTCACCGGTATGGTCCTGGTTGTGGTCCCTCGGTTGAACGTACTCGTTATCTCGCTCTAATAATTGAGCCCTGTTGACAACATCTGAATAGAGAAAAAATTTATGAGAAATGAGATATTGACGTATGCCAGTTTTCAAACCTCTCAAAAACATCCGCGTCATACGTTCCTCATTCTTCACCAGATGAGGTGCAAACCTGGATAACTCTGCAAACTTTGCCTTGTACTGGGACACCGTCATGTTGTTTTGTTCTAGTCTAATAAACACCACTTCCTTCATATGACGAATACTTTTAGGAAAGTACTTGTCATTGAATAGTTTCTGAAACGTTTCCCAAGACATACTGAGTGCAGTTGGATGGGTACGCTTCATAGATTTTCACTAGTAATCTGCCTCATTACAGAACATAAAGGTGGCGAATGAAACCTTATGTTCCTCCGTTCATCCCAAGACATCGAATATCTTGTTAATTTGCTTGACCCACGTTTCTGCCTTAATCGGATCCGGCTTTGCCCAGAATTTTGGTGGTCCCAACTCTTTGAACTGCTTGGCTGTGACAAATTGTGCGTTGCTATCATTTCCACCTGTATTTTGTACACGAGTCTTTTTCATCTGATTTTGCATGAACTGCAAAAAGTATCTAAACATCCCATCGTTCATCGTTTGATCAGTAGTGTTGTTTACAGGAGGAACATTGCCGGCCTGTTGCACGTTTTCCTCATTGGTGGGTAAAGGTGTCTCCATGGTCTCATTTACTCCACTGTTAACATTCTCGATTGCCATTCTCAAATACTGCCATAAAATAAGGGTTAAATGAAGAAATTAACATATCACATAATATCTCTATATTCTGACAAACCAAAAAATAAGCTTAGGTAGGACACACTAGCGAAGGATTTATTCGTCTCTCCCCTCCTAGTTCTATTCCTCGATCTCCGCCATAGATCATATCCCTAAGCTCTGATACCAACGGTGACGCCCCCAAAATAGGTATATAACACCCATTCTGAGTCGCCAAATACATGGTACATAAACAACTATAACTTTATTAATACAATTATCGTGCAAAATACGATAACACATAAACTGTGAGTTTAAAAACAAATATTGTCTTCTAGACAATATCAACACTCAAATAAGTCCTCATTACAATTATTGATGCATTAATTTACAAAATAGTGAGGACTACTAAAATAACTTTCTAGAACCTTCATTCCATACCCCGACTAGTACTCGCTACATTCTCGCCTTCTGAGAAGAAAAATGGAACAAAAAGAAAAAGGGTGAGCTCAACTAGCCCAGTAAAGAATATTATGACTAAGATAATATAGAACAAATTATCGTTAGTCTTCAACAGAGAAAAAATCTGATAGAATATAATAGACAACAAGTTTCAGATCAATATTCGCAGCGGAAATATTAATTCATAGAAGAGTTACGTAGAGAATGAAATCTACTATTATCTATGAATTTAAAAGTCCATCATCAATATTTTATCCCTATAACATGAATCAATATACATCTTGAATCAAATATTCATCTTTGCACTATAAGCCAAAGATATTCATCATTTGGTCATGTTCATCTCAACACATGTTTATCTTTGCACTACGAGCCAAAGATATTCATCAAAAAATCATTCATCTTTGCACTACATGCCAAAGATATTCAGTAATATCATCATTTAGGACTTAGGACGATGACAAATATTTTAAAGAAAACAAATCCAGTGAAATAAAAGAACAAATAATAGGGATTCGTACTTTAAACAGTCCAAGTTCAAAAATACTTCATAAATAACCATAGTGAAGTAAAATTCAAGAATGATCAAAATATGGATACAATCAAAGCTAGTATCCATAATAGATATTTTGGACAAAAAATAAAAATTTTATTTTTCTGTGAATAATGTCGTATTCGTGAATAGTGTCGTATACGTGAATAGTGTCGTATAAGTGAATAGTAATCTCGACACTAAAAGACAAGAATTTCATAAGAAAAATCTTACCAATATTTCGGCATAATGATATTGAAAGAAATAATATCATTTATAAAAAAAAATAACATTCCTTACCTCGAAAAGACAGTACTTCTGACTGGAATACTGGATATAGTGCTGAAGGGATCTTGCACCGTATAACAACATTCAAAGTATCAAAATACTCACAAGAATACGCTCAACAATATAGAGAGAGAAAGAGAAAGAAAACTTGTTTCTGATGTGATTTTCAATTCTAACCTAAGCACCCTATTTTTAGGAATACGCTTAGAACACCTAAGCAGAAAATTTAATAAAATATTAAAATATTTATATAAATTTTCCTTAGCCCCCTTTTTTGGTCAAGACATCAGTCATACAAGTGAAAAAATCACCAAAAATGTTTTTCTAAATAAAAATATTTAAAACTCCAAAAATTGATTCAGACCCGATATACCAGAACTTCAATAATTCATAATAAATAGCTCTTTTATCAGAAAATATTTGAATCTTATGTCCATTCCATAGGAAATTCAATTCTCTACAACTTTGTAAGTGTAAGTTTTTCCAAATTCCAAGCAGAAATTGACTGAAATCCACATACGGACGATTTTGCAGGCTATAAACAAATTTTAGTCAAGAAATGGGGACCACAAACATGAAAAATATGTTTTAAATATTTTTAGTAACAAAAATACTCTTCCTTCTCATTTATTCATATATCCCACATTCATCGTAAAAATATCACCATTATTATATTATTAAAATATAATAATATATTTAAATGAATTATTTTATCAGAAAAGATAAAATATCACTTTTCAACAATTGTCACATTAAAATTTTTCTCCATCTATATCCACATAAAATGAATATTTTCCTTATCATATAAATCAATAATTATTTATCCACAAATAATATTACAGAATCACAATACTGATAACCAGGTCGTTCCCAAGAAAGAGAGGACTTTCCAATATGGATTTCTCCTTACTGGTGCGCAATTAGGTGACCAAACCTCTTATTAGACAGAACTTTCTAGACATTGCCAATATTGCTATCTAATAATATTATTCAAATAATATGAATTATTGATCCGATAATGGAAAATACTGTGTAATGACAATTATTGAAACAACAATAATATAAAATATCAACGTAGCAATTATTGAATCAATAAAATAAAATATTGAACAGTAATTACTGTAACAATTATTGAATAGTGCCTTCTTACGTAAGAATCAATAATTGGTGCAATACTGTGTGCTATTGTGTTTTAACCTACGAGTATTCCAACAGTATTAATGGTAACAACTACGCCGTTATTTATAAACAACTTATACTTGTCATTTTCTTCATCCAATCATTTTTCGTTATGGGGCCCACACAAGGCCGCGCAGTCGTACGAATATTCCCCGACAGTAAGAATATTCCACGACCAAACGAATATTTCCCAACAACAATGAATATTTTATAACCACCTGCTTATTTGAAATATTTGCGCATTTTACCCATAACTAACCACATTAATCAAATCAACCCTTACTATTTCAAAATAATAAATAGAGGAAATTTAATTTCATTTATAATAAGTTGGGGTTTTACATCATCCTCAATTGGATGGGAAGTCGGAAAGGACTATTCAAACTCTTAAAGATTTGTTAAGACTATGTGTCCTTGACTTCAAGGGAAGTTGGGACAAGTTCTTACCATTGGTGGAGTTTTCCTACAACAACAGTTATCAAGCAAATATTGGCATGACTACATTTGAGGCGTTGTGTGGAAGAAAGTGTCGTTCTCCAGTATGTTGGGATGAGGTAAATAAAGCAACGTTGTTGGGACCAAATTTGATACGTATGACTAAGAAAAAGATTCAAACGATCTGACAACGTATAAAAACCTCACAAGATCGACAAAAGAGTTATGCTGATCTTCATCGAAAGGATGTGGAATTCAATATTGGAGATCATGTGTTGTTACGTGTTGCTCCATGGAAGGGAGTTATAAGATTTGGAAAGAGATGAAAGCTCAATCCTCGATTCATTGGCCTATTTTTAATTCTCGATCGAATAGGAACTGTGGCCTATAGACTCGCCTTACCGCCAAGTATGTCTCATGTTCATAACGTTTTTCACATATCTATGTTACGTAAATATGTGAAAGACCTAAACCACATTATTGAATTAGTACCAGACGAGATAGAGGAAGATTTAACATATGAAGATGTACCTGTTTAAATCTTGGATAAGAAGGATCATATTCTACGCTCTAAAGTTATACCTCAAGTCAAAATTTTGTGGAGAAACCACGATGTTGAGGAAATGAACTGGGAGTTAGAATCTGAAATGAAATCAAGGTATCCTCACCTCTTCGACATACCAGGCACGCACCCTAATTTCGAGGATAAAATTTCATAAGAAGGGGAGGTTGTAAGACCCCAACTTTTATGAATAAAGAATAATTTTCTCGAAATATATTTTTGAATATTATGGTGCGGATTTGATATAATGTTATAGTTGTGGGTAATATTTACAAATTTTGCAAATTAAGAAAGTGGTTATATAATATTTGATTGGTCGGGAAATATTCATTTTAACAGGGAATATTCGTACGACGTCATAATCATTGGTGGACCCCACAACGAAAGTATTGTCGTAGTTAGAAAATGACATAATTATCTTTTTAAAAATAACGGCGGAAGTTTTACTGTTAAACTGTGGAACTACCCGGTAGTAAAAGTATAGTAATACACGTGATTGCATAGTAGCACACGGTATTGATTATTGATGCTTACGTGAGAAGTCACTCAGGTATACTCAATTATTGCTACAGTAATTGCTGCATCATATCTCTCATATTTTTGATTCGATTATTATCACAGTATCATCTGCATAATATGATATATTATTAATCAATAATTGAGACGACAAAGTTATTCATATTATTAAAATGCAATATTTAAAATGTCTAGAAGTTCTGTAAAGGAGAGGTTTGGTCATCTAATTGTGCGCCAATAAGGAAAAATCCTTATCAGAAAGCCCCCTCTTTCCTGGGAACGACATGGTTATTAAATATTGTGAGTTATAATATTAATGATGAATAAGTTTGTGTTGATTAAAGATGAAATTGATAGTTCCATTGTGTTGGAATTATTAGTGTTAGTGGAAATCTACATTTATTTCGATATTAATTGATGTCTGGAAGTTTTACTGACCAGTCGGGTAATTAATCGGATAAATGAGCAATTAATTGCTATTAATTCATATGATTATAACTATTTATTCACATGTGTATACTATTAATTCACATTCTTATACTATTAGGGGAGTTGGTGCAACATTGATAATACTTGCATGACTAAGTTAAAAATGGAGGTATTGATGGAGGTACTATACTGTAATTCGTATTTTCACATGATTATAACTATTGATTCATATGATTGAACTATTGATTCACATTATTTACTATTAGGGGAGGTGGTGCAAGTTTAATAATACTTACAGGACTAAATTAAAAATGAAAAAAAAGTTGAAGGTATTGTATTGTAATATTTTGAGCCCCAAAATGTGTAATTATTGAAACTATATTTTCCTATAAATAGAAGTTCATTCTTCATTCATTTCTCACTAATTCACTAAAGCTTTAGAGAAATTATTATAGAAAGAAAGAAGAAGAGAAGTCTGCTACCTCTTTACTCCAGTATCCAGTTTCGTTCTAAGGTAAGGGGTATTATTTCTTTCGTATTCATGAAGAGAGCTTCTGTTATTCCATTCTTTAGTATTATGTTGGAATAACCTATCTATGCGAAGTACCGCATACATGGTGAAATTCTTTTGTTATTCTATTCTTTATTATTCTATTGGAATATCCTGTTTGTGCGGATTACGCTAAACCTGGTTCCATTCTTTATTATTCTGTTGGAATAACCTGTCTGTGCGGTCTATCATATGCATGGTGAATTCTTTGTTATTCCATTCTTTATTATTCTATTGGAATATTCTGTCTGTTCAGATTACGCTAGACCTGGTTCAATTCTTTATTATTCTATTGGAATAACCTGTCCATGTGGATTAACACATGCATGGTGAATGATCCTTCGTATTCATTCCTTATTAAATTATGGAAATAATCTGTCTACGTGGATTACCGTGTGGCTGGTGAAAATCCATTTGTAGTTTCATATATTCTATAATAATCATTTGGTTAAAGTTTTGGCTTCTATACTCCATGAAATTAGTAGAATATTCTGGATATTTGCGCTTCATCGGGTATCTTTTCATGGAAATATTCTTCTGAGCATTCTTGAATTTTACTCCACAAAGCAGTATTATATTGACAATTTGGATGTAATTGATTTCAAGATAAATTAACTTATAAATCTTTAAAATTTATTCTTGAACTTGTTTTATTGAATTATTATGTCATTGTCATCATCATCATGCTTATATTGTGATGAAAGTCATCTTTGGCTTACGTGCATAAATGAACTTGGTATGATTATGACCAAGGATTATTCGGTATAATCATGACCTGTAATGTTATAAATGATGTGGTAAAAGTCCTCAGTAGCCTGTAGTGCATTGATGGACAATTTTTGGTATGATTACGACCAGGGATTATTTGGTATAGTCATGACCATTGATGATTTAATGAATATCCTTGGTCTGTAGTGCAGGGATGACTTGATGATGTAGTTTATTTATTAAGCTGAGTCTCAGCGATAAAAATTGGTGAAAACATTTTAAATCATAGAAGATAGTAGATATCATGCTCTACTTGACTCTTCTAATGGATTGCTTATTCTGCTACAGTTAAACTTGATGTTTATTGTATTTTATCAATTTAACATTGTTGAAGACTAATGATAATTTATTCTACATTATCTTAGTCATAATATTTCTTACTGGTCTAGTTGAGCTCACCCTTTCTTTTACTGTTCTCTTCAGGAAATGAGAACATAGCCGGGACTAGTCGGGGAATGGAGTGACAGTCCAGATGATAGCATTAGCAGTCCTCACTATTCTATTAAATAGTGTGACAATAAATGTAATGAGGACTCCATTGAGTGTGGATATTGTCTAGATGACAATATTCTTCTTAAAACTCTTAGATTATGTTTTGTTATATTTTACACGACTGTTGTATAATTAAGTTGCATTTGAATTTTGTACCATGTATTTGGCGACTCAAGATGGGTGATGTATACCTATTTTGGGGGCGTCACAAATATCGTTTTCTTTTGTATTTTCCTTTTATGAGTACTATTCACGGAGTACTATTTATGAGTTACTATTTACGGGTTACTATTCACCCAGTTACTATTCATTCAAATATTATTCACTCGGGTATTCAGGGTACTGTTCGTACCGAAGTACTATTCACGAGTTACTATTCACAGGTTACTATTCACACGATTATTATTCACTAGAATATTATTCACTCGGGTATTTTGGGCACTTTTCATGCCGGGGTACTATTCAAGAGGTACTATTCCCAAAGTACTACTCAAAGGGGACTATTCACCTGAAAAATATATTTCTTTTCTGTCCAAATTATTTTTGATACATGAATATTATTCTTGAATTTTACTCTACAAAGCAGTATCATGTTGACAATTTGGATATTTTTTAAACTCTGGATAAATTTAAAGTCTTTAATATTTATCCTTGATTTTGTTTGATTAATGTTTATATCATTGTCATCATCCTTATGCTTATATTGTAATGAAAGTCATCTGTGGCTTACGTGCATAGATGGACTTGGTATGATTATGACCAGGGATTATTCAGTATTATCATGACCGTAATATTATAAATGGTGTGATAAAAGTCCTCATTGGCCTGTAGTGCATTGGTAGACATATGTTGGTATGATCATAACCATGGGTTCTCTTCGGCCAAGGGTGCAAAGATGAATTATTTTATGGCGTGATCATGACCGTTGATGAAAACACAAATATCCTTGGCTGTAGTACATGGATAATTCGGTGATGTGGATTATTTATTGAGCTGAGTCTCAACGATAAAATATTGATAATAAACTTTTAATTCGTAGAAGATAGTAGATATCATGCTCTACTTAACTCTTCTAAAATGCAATTTGCATGCCTTGGCATGTAGTACAAAGATGAACTGTTAACGAATATTTTTGGCATGTAGTTCGAAGATGAATTTATTAGTATTATTATGAACATGAACTGTTATTTGGTATAACCATGATCTTTGATGTTTCAGGTAAAGACATGTGATGAAAATTATCTTCGTCCTGGGTGTGACGCCCCCAAAATAGGTATACATCACCCATCTTGAGTTGCCAAATACATGGTACAAATTCAATTACAACTTAATAATACAACTGTTGTGTAAAATATGACAAAACATAAACTGAGAGTTTTAATACGAATATTGTCTTCTAGACAGTATTCAAACTCAAATGGAGTCATTAATACATTTATTATCACACTATTTAATAGAATAGTGAGGACTACTAATGTAAACATCTGGACAGTCACTTTGTTCCCTGACTACTCCCTGCTGCGTTCTCATTTCCTGAAGAGAACAATGAAAGCAAAAGGGTGAGATCAACTAGCCCAGTAAGAAATATTATGACTAAGATAATGTAGAATAATTTATTGTTAGCCTTCAACAGTGTTAAACTAATAAAATATAACAAACATCATGTTTAACTGCAGCGGAACAAGCAATCCATTAAAAGAGTCAAGTAGAACATGATATCTAATATCTTCTATGATTTAAGAGATTTTTTCATCACTTTTATCGCTGAGACTCAGCTTAATAAATAATTCACATCATTGAATCATCCCTGCACTACGGCCAATGATATTCTTTAGTATCACGACCACAAATTATCCATGCACTACGGGCCAAAGATATTCGTGTATTCATCAATGGTCATGATCATGCCATAAAATAATTCATCTTTTCACCCTTAGCCGAAGAGAGCCCATGGTCATGACCATACAAAAAACTGTCCATCAATGCACCACGGGCCAATGAGAAATTTTACCACATCATTTGCAATATTACGGTCATGATTATACTGAATAATCCCTGGTCATAATCATACCAAGTCCATCTATGCACTACGGACCAAAGATGACTTTCATAATAATATAATCATGAGGATGATGACAATGATATAAGAATTCAATTAAATGAAAGCAAAGGATAAATTTTAAAAGATTTATAATTTAATTTATCCAGAATTGAATAACGTTCAAATTGTCAACATGATACTGCTTTGTGGAGTAAAGTTCAAGAATAATATTGTATCAAAAATGATTTGGATCGAAAAGAAATCAATTTTTATCCTGAATAGTACCCCGAGTGAATAGTACTTGAGTGAATAGTACCCTATGAATAGTAGTTCGGGAATAGTACCCCGTGAATAGTACTCTGACATAAAAAAGTTAAAACATATCAAGAATGATCAGAATAATATTTCCATGAAAAGATACTGGATGAAGCGCAAATATCAAGGATATTCTACTAATTTCATGGAGTATAGAAGCCAAAACTTTAACAAAACGAGTATAACATTCGAAATCTGAAACGAAATAATATTACTTACATACTACAAAGTATGGAAGAAAATATTATTTCATACGAATATTGAACAAAAATAATGTCCCTTACGAATATTAAATGAAAATAATATTCCTTTCTAATATTGAACGAATATAATATTCCTTACGAATATTAAATGAAGATAATATTTCTTACGAATATTGAACGAAATAAAATTTCTTACGAATACGGAAAAATAATATCGTAAGCGAATATGAAATAAATAATACCCCTTACCTTAAAAAGAAGAGTATTCCAACTAGTATAGCGGAGATATTCTTGAAGAAAACTTTCACTATTTTCTACGCTCAATGCTTTCTAAAACTCGAAAGAAATACGCTCAATATTATTGAAAAAGAATTCTCTGATTCTGGTGTGATTTTAAATTCTAACTGAGCATCCTAGTTATATGAGAATGGAAATGATACCATTTGGATGCACAGTGAAGGAAAAGTCACGGGCGACGTTCGACCGAATTTTCTGAAAAATTTTGATTTTACTATGCTGCACTATGCAATAAAATATTCTAATAAAATAAAAATTTTTAAATAAAATATAATATATATTATATTAAATTATATATATATATATATATATAACATGTGCCTGATAACTCACGGGATGCCACCCCCGTGAGTACCACCCGACCACCACTTTTAATCATTACATATATATATATATATATATATATATATATATATATATATATATATATATATATATATATATATATATTCCCAGTATCTTTATATATAAATATACATAATAATACTACATATATTCCCTCCGTGACTTCCATTTCTCCCCTAGACAATTCATTTTTCTTCTGCGGGCCCCACATATGGCCCCACCTTTATTATATTAAATATTTTTCTATCGATTATTTTGAAAAATGGGTAAATGGGGGTCCATAAAATAAGAAAAATTTACATCAAATACTTCATAAAAAAATTTCTCAATACTTTTAACAACATTTATTCATCATTATTATAACTCGCAATATTAACAATCAGATCGTTCTCAGGAAAAAAGGGGGCTTTCCAAAAAGGATTTCTCCCTATTGGCACGTAATTAGATGACCTAACCTCTCCTTGACAGAACCTCTAGACATTGTTAATTATGCAAATAATAATATAAATAACTTTTCATCTCAATTATTGATTTAATAATATAAAATATTATGCAGATGATACTGTGACAATAATTGAATCAAATAACATGAGATACTATGCAGCAATTACTGTAGCAATAATTGAATAAAACTGAGTGACTTCTCACGTAAGCATCAATAATTAATACTGTGCGCTACTATGCAACCACGCGTATTATTGTACTTTTAACACCGGGTATTTCAACAGTTAACGGTAAAACTTTTGCCGTTATTTTTATAAAAAGATATTTTTATCGTTTTCTCACTTCAATAGTAATTCTGTTGTGGGGTCCACCAATGATTGTGCCATCAAACGAATATCCCGGTTAAAATAAATATTCCCCGACCAATCGAATATTATATAACAACTTGCTTAATTTGCAAAATTTATAAATATTACCACAACTATAACATTATCTCAAATCCACACCATAATATTCAAAAAATATTTTGAGAAAATTAAATCTTTATTCAAAAAATTTGGGGTCTTACAATCTCCTCTCCTTATAAAATTTTGCCCTCAAAATTTACGTACATACCTGGTATGCTGAACAGATGAGGATACCTCGTCAGATTCTAACTCTTGAGGTATAACTTTTGAGCGTAGAATATATTTCTTCTTATCCAAGATTTTAACATGTATCTCCTCATACGTTAAATCTTTTGCTATCTCGTCTGGTTCTAAATTAATAATGTGGTTCGGGTCGTCCACATATTTACGTAACATCGGTACGTTATGAACACGCGACATACTTGGCGGTAAAGAGAGTATATAGGCCGTAGTTCCTACTCGATCGAGGATTTCAAATGGGCTAATAAAATCGAGGGTTGAGAATTCCTCTCTTCATCGACTCTTGTTTCTAGAATAACGCCTTCTTGAACCTTCTTCTTCACATTCATCTGCTCTGAGTCTATAGCTTTAGCATCTTTAACTTTATCGATTAATGTCGGTTCTAATCGTATATTCGCTATCTTCACATAGGTTTATATATTTGCATTCGTAAACGCATACGATCTTCTACTCAACGCGTCAGCTACCACGTTCACTTTTCTAAGATGATATTGAATGGTATAGTCATAACCTTCAACATCTCGAGGCAACGTCTTTGGCACGTTATACGTTTGTTTTGGGTGAAGAAATACTTGAGGGTTTTAGAAATGGGTTTACTTGGGTCAATACAGAATACGTTAGGAAATTTATTAACGATTGAAATATCATTCCAAACTATGACTCTCATCCCAGACTTGGATAACACATCACATTGATACCTATAAACTAGCCACCGTTATTCACGGCGTCCCCTACAAAAAGTCAGGCTTCAGTGCATTCCACACAAGAAAGTCACCAGTGAAAGGCTCAGGGCTCTTTACTTATGGCTTGATATGACAGTGATTGACTTTAGTGGTTTGGTTGTTTGAATTCGTATAATAGGATGGTTAGGAATATGAAAGCTAACAACATTACGAAAATAATCAATTTTTTCATGATGAGTAGTTAACTAGTCGATTCCTAAAATGACATCAAATGCAAGTATTTTCAAAGAGATAAGATCGACAGGTAACGTGAAAGTGTCAATTTGAATTAAACAATACTTATAAAGAGTGGAGGTAACGAAGGTTTCTCATAACAGAGTTTCAACAGATAAGTCAAAATCTAATTTCTTAAGAGTCAAGCTTAAACGTTGAACGAAAGTAGGAGAAATAAAAGAATGGGTAGAACCGGTATCGAATAAGGTATAGACTTCGCAAGAGTTTATGATTAGCTTACCCGTGATAACTTCGTTCGGGTTCCTCGATAAACGCTCTCACTTAAACTACCGACTTTGACTTGTCTTGGGCATCCTTTGGCGTCACTATCCCAGCTGGACTTGACTTCACTACATGATAAATTTAAGCTAGGTGACCTTCTCTTTCGTAATTAAAACATGCTTTGGGTTGCTGCGTACAGTTTGGACGGATGTGTCCTTCATGTATGCATTTGAAACATACAACCGGTGGTCGTTCTTCTTCCTTTGAAACGGGTGCTGCTGTCTTTCCATCATTATTTAACTTTCTCTTCTTTAAATTTCTACTTCTATTATCTTGGCCATGATTATCACCGAACTGGTTACCATTCTTGGCATGATAATTTCCCCCATGATGGTTATCATTGTTCCGATGGCCGTTGCCACCGGTATGATTATTATCGTGTTGTTGGTCGTTACCTTTTGGTTATGATGACTCATTATCACGCTCCACTAACTGAGCCCTATTCACAACATCTGAATATAAACAAAGTTTGTGAGAAATGAGGTATTGACGTATTTCGAGTTTCAAACCTCTTAGAAACATTCGCGTCATTCGCTCCTCATTATCGACCAAATGGGATGCAAACCGGGACAACTCGGCAAACTTAGCCTCGTACTGCGCGATGATCATATTATTTTGTTCCAGCTTGATGTACTCTACCTCCTTTATGTGACGAATACTTTTGGGAAAGTACTTGTCGTTGAACAATTCTCGGAACTTCTCCCAAGACATCTTGAGTGCGTCAGGCTAGGTACATTTTACAGATTCGCACCAATGATTTGCTTTTTCACGCAACATAAAGGTAGCGAATGGAACCTTTTGCTCCTCTGAGCATTCCAAGATATCAAATATCTTGGTGATCTGCTTTATCCACGTCTCTGCCTTAAGTGATTCTTGCTTTCCCCAAAACCTCTGGTGGTCCCAACTCCTTGAACTGCTTAGCGGTGACCAAGCGTGGGTTGCCATTGTTTCCACCTGCATTATGAATAGGAGTCTCTCTCGTTTGGTGTTGAATGAATTCTAAAAAGCTCCTAAACGTACAGTCGTTCGTCATTTGGTCGGTGTCGTTGTTTATAGGAGGATTATTGCATTCTTGATGCACATTATCTTGGTTATTGATCGTTGGTGATTCAACGGTCTCATGTGCTCCATTACTATTCTCAACATTGTCAGATTGTCATTTTCAAATACTGTCACAAAACAAGGGTTAATTTACATGCAACATATTATCCCTATATTCTGACCGACCAATTAAATAACAAATAAACTTAGGTAGGTCATACTAGCGAAGGAATTACCTGTCTCTCTCCTCCTAGTTCTAGTCTCACAACTCAGCCAGGGATCATATCCATAAGCTTTGATAACAACAGTGATGCCCCCAAAATAGGTATACATCACCCATCTTGAGTCGCCAAATACATTGTACAAAATTCAAATACAACTTAATAATACAACTATCGTGTAAAATACGACAAAACATAAACTCAGAATTTTAATACGAATATTATCTTCTAGAAAATATTCAAACTCAAATGGAGTCATCAATACATTTATTATCACATTATTTCATAGAATAGTGAGGACTACTAATGCAAACATCTGGACCGTTACTCTGTTCCCCGACTAGTCCTAGCTACGTTATCATTTCCTGAAGAGAACAATGAAAGCAAAAGGGTGAGCTCAACTAGCCCTGTAAGAAATATTATGACTAAGATAATGCAGAATAATTTATCGTTATCCTTCAACAATGTTAAACTGATAAAATATAGCAAAAATCAAGTTTAACTGTAGCGGAACAAGCAATCCATTAGAAGAGTCAAGTAGAACATGATATCTACCATCTTCTATGATTTAAAAGGTTTTTCCATCACTTTTATCACTGAGACTCAGCTTAATAAATAGTCCACATCATCGAATCATCCCTGTACTACGGCCAAGGATATTCTTTAGTATCACGACCACGAATTATCCATGCACTACGGGCCAATGATATTCGTGTATTCATCAATGGTCATGATCACGCCATAAAATAATTCATCTTTGCACCTTTGGCCGAAGAGAACCCATTGTCATGATCATACCAAAAACTGTCCATCAATGCACTATGGGCCAATGAGGACTTTAACCACATCATTTGTAACATTACGGTCATGATTATACCGAATAATCCCTGGTCATAATCATACCAAGTCCATCTATGCACTATGGGCCAAAGATGACTTTCATAACAATATAATCATGAGGATGATGACAATGATATAAGAATTCAATTAAATGAAAGCAAATGATAAATTTTTAAATATTTATAATTTAATTTATCCAGAATTCAATAACGTTCAAATTGTCAACATGATACTGCTTTGTGGTGTAAAATTCAAGAATAATATTGTATCAAAAATGATTTGGACCAAAAAGAAATCAATTTTTATCCTGAATAGTACTCCGGGTGAATAGTACCCCGTGAATAGTAGTTCGTGAATAGTACCCCGTGAATAATACTCTGGCATGAAAAATTTAAAACTTATCAAGAATGCTCATAATAATATTTTCATGAAAAGATACTGGATGAAGCGCAAATATCAAGGATATTCTACTAATTTCATGGAGTATAGAAGCCAAAACTTTAACAAAAAGAGTATAGAATTCGAAATCTGAAACAAAATAATATTACTTACATACTATAGAGTATGGAATAAAATATTATTTCATACGAATATTGAACAAAAATAATATCCCTTACAAATATTAAACAAAAATAATATTCCTTTCGAATATTGAACGAATATAATATTCCTTACGAATATTAAATGAAGATAATATTTCTTGCGAATATTGAACGAAATAAAATTTTTTACGAATACGAAAAATAATATCGTAAGCGAATATAAAATAAAAAATATCCCTTACCTTAAAAAGAAGAGTATTCTAACTAGTATAGCGGGGATATTCTTGAAGAAAACTTTCACTATTTTCTACGCTCAAAGCTTTCTAAAACTCGAAAGAAATACGCTCAATATTATAGAAGATGAATTCTCTGATTTTGGTGTGATTTTCAATTCTAACTGAGCATCCTATTTATAGGATAATGGAAATGATACTATTTGGATGCATAGTGAAGGAAAAGTCACGGGCGACGTTTGGCCCAGTTTTTTTGAAAATTTTTGATTTTACTATGCTGCACTATGCAGTAAAATATTCTAATAAAATAAAATTTTTTAAATAAAATATAATATATATATATATATAACATGTGCCTGATAACTCACGGGATACCACCCCCGTGATTATCACCTGACCCCCCCCTCTTTTAATCATTACATATATATATATATATATATATATATATATATATATAATCCTACATATATTCCCTCCATGACTTCCATTTCTCCCCCAGGCAATTCATTTTTCTTCCGTGGGCCCCACATGTGGCCTCACCTTTATTATATTAAATAATTATCTACCGATTATTTTGAAAAATAGGTAAATGGGGGTCTATAAAATAAGCAAAATTTACATCAAATACTTCATAAAAAATCTCCTCAATATTTTTAACAATATTTATTCATCATTATTATAACTCGCAATATTAACAATCAAATCGTTCCCAGGAAAGAGGGGTCTTTCTAATAAGAATTTCTCCATATTCGCGCGCAATTAGATGACCTAACATCTCCTTGACAGAACTTCTAGACATTGTTAATTATGTATATAATAATATACATAACTTGTCATCTCAATTATTGATTTAATAATATAAAATATTATGCAGATGATACTGTGACAATAATTGAATCAAATAACGTGAGATACTATGCAGCAATTACTGTAGCAATAATTGAATAAAACTGAGTGACTTCTCACGTAAGCATCAATAATCAATACGTGTGCTACTATGCAACCATGTATATTACTATACTTTTAACACCGGGTATTTCAATAATTAACGGTAAAACTTTCGCCGTTATTTTTACAAAAAAGATATTTTTGTCTTTTTCTCACTTCAACAGTAATTCTGTTGTGGGGTCCACCAATGATTATGTCATCGTACGAATATTCTATGTTAAAACGAATATTCCCCGACCAATCGAATATTATATAACAACTTGCTTATTTTGTAAAATTTATAAATATTACCCACAACTATAATATTATCTAAAATCCACTCCATAATATTCAAAAAATATTTCGAGAAAATTAAATCTTTATTCATAAAATTTGGGGTCTTACAATGGCTGTGTAGAGGAATTTAGAACCACAATTATGATTATGAGTAATTCACATGTTTGAAGACAGGAATTATTGATTGATGTTCCAGGGATAAAATATTATTGGTGAACTTTTAACATGGAGAAGATAATATACTTTATGGTCTATTTTACTCTTCTAATGGATTGCTCGTTCTGCTGCAACAATGGTTAAAAAGTTTTATCATCTACCATATGTTCTAAATTTTTGATTTATTACTGACGAAGACTATTGATAATTTAATTATCTTTAGTCATGATATTCTTTACTGGGCTAGTTCTGCTCACCCTTTTGCTTCACAATTCATTTCAGGTAATAAAAGTGTAGTTGGGTAGAGCGGGGGTAACAAGGGATTATAACGATGGTCTATAGCTGTTGATGTTCTCCCTAAACAGTATAGAAATAATTTTATTGAGAACCGTAACAATCCGGAATTTCAAATTTAAATTTTAAATATTTATTGAATTATCTAAATATTTATTTGAGGTGTTTATTATTTGATAAATATTTTAATTGATGTTAATATGGTATAATTATTAAATTAAATAAATATTTTAACTGATATTGATGTGATTATTGTTATTAAATATTTATGAATTAAATTTATAATTTGGAGAATTGTAATATAACATGAGATGTTATATTGTTGGTTCAATTTAATAATTTAAGATGGTATATTAAATCTATCTAATAAAACACAAATGATTTTGAATTTCCCGCTCAGTCAATAAATCATCTGGGCCGTCCAAAGTTTGAGATAAATCCCACCGTCCATACATCTATCTAATAAAATACATCTATTTATCTAATCTATCCAATAATGATTTTGAATTTCCCGCTCACTTAATAAATCATCTGGGCCGTTCTAAGTTTGAGATAAATTTCACTGCTCATACAGTGCCGGAGGCACGGGACCCAGCTAGTTATTAAATAAATTATAATAAAATTATAATTTTGTAATATTTATTTAAGTGGAGTATTTATTTAAAATATAGTATGTATAATTATTTTATTTGATTAATGTTGGATATGGAAATCAAAATAAGTAATATGTGGTTATAAATTATAAACTAAATGGTTTATTAAAATAAAATTAAAGTAGTTTAATTTAGTTTTGACCAAACAAGGCTTAAATATATTAAGTCTTTATTTTAAAGACTTTTTTCCAAACAAAGCCTTATGACTTTTGAATTTTTAATATTTAAATTATAAATAAAATAAATTAAAATAAATCAAATAATATAATATATATTTATAACTGACAACGTATTATTGTTTTTATTACAACGTCGGTTTTACGTAAAAGAAAATTGGCTTAAGCCTACGAAGAGAAGAAGTAAGAAAATACAGAGAAACTAAGAGAAACGAGGGAGATAATTGAGAGAAAGTCTGTGATTCACAACCATTTCAGTGATTACCAAGCTAATTGAAGGTATTATTCGTAACCTTAATGTTATATGTATATATATATATGTGTGTGTGTGTGTGTGTGTGTGTGTGTGTGTGTGTGTGTGTGTGTGTGTGTGAGTTCTTCGGCATAATTCTTAAATTCTGTGAATTCAATAATTGGAATTGTTGTTATACAATTGACTACATACGATTGTATGTGTTCGTGGTGATTAGAACTAGTAATTAAACAAGGATTTGTATGCTAATGACGGTTAAAAAGGAAGAAAACTGTTTATATTGTTTATAATTTTATATGGCTTGTGAAAAGTACCAATTTTAGTGGTCAATTTGTATGTTAATCTGTGAATTGAGGCTTGATTATGTTAGTTCATTAAGAAACGAAGATGACATAATTTGAAAGAAGTGATTTGGTCAGGTATAGAGATTACAGTGATGAATTTTGTAAAGGATGTCAAAAATAGAGTTTTCATATGAAAATATAGAATTTGAGAAATTAAACTAGCTTAAGTTGTTGTTAAATTGTTCTATATTGATATATATGTGAGGAAACATGTTTGTGATAGTTCTATACCATTTGTGCGTGTTATTATCACTGTTTGGTGGGTGAAATTCGTGTTAGTTGGCTTATGAAAAGTGTCGTAACCATGTTCTGCAAAACTAAAATCTGTGTGTAGCGGCCGCGCAGCCTCATGGTGTGGGCGCGCAGCTGCCGCGCGAACGCGCCGTAACCCAGTGTAAAACTAGCACGGTCGCGCTAATGCCCAGTCTCAAACAGTGAAGTCTGCTAATTTTGTAGACTTTGGACGTTCAATGTAACTTAGCTTACTGTTAGGATAATGTGAGAGCCACGTAACAACAAGGTTAAACAGAGTCGTGCTGTGTGGATTGTAAATTCTAAGTTGTAAAAGTGATTAGTAAGTTACAAACGCGTTATGTGATAACTTAGAATACACAATGAATGTTAGATAAGTGTTGTGATGTTAACAGATGAGAATTCTGATATATATATATATATATACGGGAAGGATCAAGAGCATAATTCTTAAATAGCATAATGCCTTAAGTAGCATAATTTCATCAAAACGACGTCGTTTTAATGGGACGCAGTGGCATTTTTGTAAATACCATGCCACCGCGTATTTACAAAAATGCCACCGCGTCCCATTAAAACGACGTCGTTTTGATGAAATTATGCTACTTAAGGCATTATGCTATTTAAAAATTATATATATATATATATATATATATATATATATATATATATATATATATATATATATATGGTAGCATAAGACTTGTGCTAAAATGACAAGTTTAGTTAGAAATGTGCATGTTATGGTATATTAGCATATCTAATAGATAGTGTGATTGCACTAAAATGTGTAGGTGGACATGAATTTTAATATTATAACTTACGTAAGAGGTAAGTTCTCTAACATTTGCTACTTTATTATCCAGCAAGGTTACTTTTCACTGTTATGTTATACTTATGCAAATTCTCTATCTCTAATCTCTTGTTTAACAATTTATTGTCATGCAAGTTCTTTAACCCTCATTTATTGTTGAGCAAGTTAGTTAATCTTTGTTTCTTTATTCCAATCGAGATTACCTTGGTTATTCAAAGTCTGTAATTTTATTATAAGAAGTGTGTTTATTCAGCTACTAATAACTGTTGTTTGATCTTTGTTCTTCAATATCATTGTACTATCTTACATTATTGTACCGAACTCTAAGTTGCTTAGCGATTCTTTACCAATTCAACTAATCCTTAGTTGATGAATGTTCTAAACTCTAAATTACCCTTGAAGTCAACCCAAACCAAACTTTCTTTGGTTTGTTTATGTACTCACACATCTTTGAAAGCATGTTGTCAATGATAACATTTGTTCAATTTAGAAATTATTAATACTCTAACTCTTATTGATTCATTGATATACCTTGTTCATGAAGATATTGTAATCAAACCCTTGAATAGTTCTTGGTTCCTATCTGATCCAACCAGTACTTGGTTGATGAGCATTCTAAAAATCTAGACTTCCTTTGAAGTTAATTCCCAACCAAATTTCCTTTGGTTTGGAACATGATAATTTAAGCTGAGATGAACAACCCTATATCAGGGGATTATTTTTGGAGCTACGCAATAGCTTTAAAATGTTTGTGCAATACATAATACAAAGGGCTGATCATCTGGAGTACGGAATGATGGTCCGTATAGTCGTTTAGATTGTTAAAGGTTACAGTAGAAACACCTGTTAACCTAGGACATAGATGATGATTATAGTCTTTTAGACTGTTAAAGGTTAAAGTAGAAATACTTGAAAACCTAGAATATAATTCGTGGTCTTGTGAACCTCAGTGTATTCTTTAATGTTGTTATCTATTGTTAACTTAAACATTCATTATTCCTTTGAACTCATAGCTATTGAATTAAAGTTTATTGTTCCAGTAAGAATACTTTACCATTGAAAACTTAGTTAATTGTCATTCATAAAATGTTATTGTATATTATCCTTCTTGTGGGTAATTGTTTGCTCACTCTTTCACAAAATAATGCAGATGAAGTTAAGAAGTTTGAAGAGCTTTCTACAAGTAAAGGCAAGGACAAAGTTCTTGATTAGACGACACCGTTTAATTTATATTTTATTTATGAAGCTTATGTAATAGATTCATTTATAATCATGTTTTAATTTTTCGCGAATGATTGTAATAAAGGTAAAATGACCTGGGATTTATTTTAGATGATGTATCCCTTTAATGGGAGATTAATTGTTTAAACTTTTGAGTTTAATGATATCCTTTATTTATGGGTAGTTAGTTATGATTTAATTGGACAGTGAACACCAAATCTGTGAGATTGAAGTGCCCAGATTTGGGGGTGTCACAAGTTGGTATCAAAGCTTTAGGTTATGAACCTTAGGTGGGTAAACCTTAGGTTATAACCTTCTAGAAGATCGAAAATATAGAGGTGATAAACTCTTATCGAGTTCTAAGGAATGAATTAATGAAATTCATTGAAGAATACTTTATGTGCTTATGTGATAAAATACTTTTGTGCTCGTAAGTACTTAAGAGTAGCAAGTATTATACACATTAAGTTGTGGGTTGTTAAAACTTTGTTGTCAGAATGACTGATGAAGGAAGATAGGGATTAAGATCCCTGAGAAGTTCATACAGTCAGAGTATGGTTTGTATTGGGAAAGCCACATCTGTTGTTGCTATTGTAGACCTTGGGTATAGGCTTGAGTTTGAACGCGAGGATAGTTAAAAAGGATAGTTGTTAGCTGGGAATAAGATTGTGTAGGAATGACTGGGGAAAGAAGTCAGCAAAGCGTGCGAGAGCTGAAGACGCATGGGTGAAGGCTTCTAAACGCGTAGATCGTGTTGAAGACAAGTTAAAGAAGGCCAGGCGAATGATGGAGCTTAGAATTAAGTATTCTACTTTTTGTGTGGGTTGAGATTTATTTTTTTTGTATGTGATGGATCGTCAATGATTCGTATCATGGAGCAAGAGCGCAATGAAGTTATACAATGTGGAATGTTCTTGTAGATTGCAAGAAAAACGTTAAGATTATTTATAAATCACGATGAAAATTAATAAAATGTAAATCCTGACTTTTGAAATAAATAGTGGGATATGATGAATTAATCCTAAAATTTTATTATTACATGTATAAATAGCAGTGAGGTTATTTTGTGATGTGGTGATGTAATAAATGAATAAATACATCGCTGTTTATTAAGATATATTTTGTATTGTTTAAAAGTGGTTAAGATAAGTTTGAAAATTTTAAGGTGTGGATGAACGATGATCTAATAGTTCAAATTTTAAACAGTAAGATGCCGCCTAGAAGGAGACAACATCGTCAACAGAGCCCCAAGGAATATGCATACAATAGGGAAGCTAACGCAAATCTAGTGCCACAATTGGTGAATTTGCTGATGGGAGCACTGGAAAATCAACTTAATTTCTGGCATTATAATCAAGTCTCGATGTTCCAACCAAACTCGTTTACAACAGGATTAGAGAGAATGATGGATATGGATGGGGAAGGAAATATGCTGACATACAACCAAGAGCAGAAGGGAAAGAAGAATGAAGATGATAATGCGGGTGATAATCATACCGGTAACGCCTGGAAAAGAAAGTGGGACAATAATATTAATGTTGAAAATCAGCAAGGGAAGGAGAAGAAGAAGGTGGAGGCGTGTAGCAACTGCGGAAAGAAACATGAAGGTGTTTGTTTGAAGGGAAAAAGGGTGTGCTTTAATTGTGGTTTGAAGGGCCACATTGCACCAAAGTGTTCAAGACCGAGGGAGGGAGCCTTCTTTATGTGTGGATCAAAGGAGCACTTAGCTCGAGGTTGCCGAAAGAAAGTGGCAGGAAAAGCAAGTGGAAGCAAAGGGGGCAATGGAAAACTGGTTATTATAGAATCAGTTCCGCCGAGTCGACCAACCGAACAATCAACTAACATGACGATCCAAGACGTAATGCAAGGTATGGTTCCGATCAGTTATCTATACGGCTGTGTGTTATTTAATACAAGTGCCACTTGTTAAATTTTTGCCTGATGAATTCGTTTAGAAACTAGATTCGTTCCGGGAAGAGTTAGACTATTCCCTAAATATAGAAAGTGTGAATATTGATTCTTTTACGTTGATGTGTAGAATTTCTATATTGGTATTAAATGTCGCGTGCTATCAATGGATTTATTCCCGATTTGATTTGTGAAACTCTGAGGTTGTTAAACCATGTGGTTATTAGTCATTGTCAAAGAAAGCGCATAAATCTTATAACTATGAGTAAGTCAAATGTAGTATTTTATTCTTTTAGTTGAAAGACGTCTGTACAGTAGAGTTATCTATCGATGTTGTAAAACAAGAAGTTATAAAGAAAATACCGTGAAGGATACGCGAAGTTGCAGGAAATTATAGAGTGAATTTTCACGAATTGAAAAAAAAACAAAATTTAATATGGCACTTATGATGTATCTACTAGATAATATAGGAACTTTGTGTTGTACAACAACGCAACATATAATATACTAGGCTGTGTGTTTAGGCAGAACGACAAAGTCATTTTATATGCATCGCGTAAGTTAAAATTTTTATGTGAAAGGATATCCGACTCATTATTCGGAACTAGAGCTAATAGTGGTTGCCCTGAGGATTTAACGATGTTATTTTTGGGTAGTAGTGTGAGATATAAATAGACCATAAGTGCCTAAAGTATATTCTCATATAGGGGTATTTAAGCATGTATTGAAGTGATAGCTGGAGTTGGTCAAGGATTGGGAATGCAAAATCCTAAATGAACGTGGTTGCCGACATCTTAAAAAAAGGTAGTAGTTATTTTTTTAACTGTGCACGATGGGTTTATAATAGAAATGAATAATTTATGGTAGGAGGTAAGATATATGAAAAGTCAGAGGAGAAGCTGTTCAGATGGAAAATCGAACAACTTTGCTAGACAAAGTAAAGGAAGAGTAGCTCCAAGATGAAGGTGTCAAATTCATAATCGATACTGAAGGATAGTTGAAAGCAGAAGGAAGAAACTAGGTTTCGCTAATACCATGAATTGAAAATGAAGTTTTGCATAAAATTTATATGTTGAAGCAACTAGGAAGCTCGAATATATATATATATATATATATATATATATATATATATATATATATATATATATATATATATATATATATTGCCTTCGATAATGCTATTGGTGGCAAGATATGGTGATAGATTCTATGGTATGTCGAACTTAGCATATTACCTATTGAACAGTGTGTGAAGTTTTATGTTAACGAAATTGTTTCAAGGCATGGTGCTTCAGTGTCAATTGTGCCGAACCGAGATTCGCGATTCACATCGAATTTTCAGAAAGGTTTGTAAGAATGTGTGGAACGCAATTAAAAATAAGTATGTCATATTGTTTGTAAATCGATTGCCAAACTAAAAGGAAATCTAGACATCGGAAGGCGTGCTAAGTGCACGAGAAGTTTTTGATAATGTCATACGAGGAGTCCGCATTGAGCAAGTTATGGGCAAGTTAAGAATAAGGTAAGAGTAAGGTAATGTCAGGTGGGATTTCAATTGAGGACTCATATAGTAACTAAGTCGTACAAACTTTTGTATGGGCAGAGGTTTTGTGCATATACTTGGTTTATCACATTGATAATCATTGGAATGTCGGTATCGTGCTATCCATGTATATGTGATGGAAAGGTGATTCTTTTTTTATGTATATATTTGATAGTTATATGATATTAGGATTAGGTTCAGTTCTTAAAACTAAAGCATATGGTAAGTTTGTGACTCATAATCATATGGTATGTTTTGAACCCCTCAGCGAATGGACACCTATGGTCTAACTAGGATAAGTTCCTAAACTCATATGATTGTGGCAAGTTCCTGAATTTCCAAAGTGTGGTAAGTTTGATGAATTATAGTGGGTATAAAGTGGTTATAGTATAGGAAGCATTGATGAAGTTGAAAAGATGGTTTAGAGGTAGCCTTACCTCTACAGTTAGAGCACATTTGTAATATTTTCTTGTTTTGATGATATGATCGAACAAGCTCGACTGCAATCGTGTGATCAAGTATAAACCGTTATAGTTGTTCTACTAAGGAAATTTCTATCCAGATAGTCGACAGAAAAGAACAAATGCTCAGGGATAAGGTGATACTTTCTATGAAGGTGATATAGAGGAACCACAGTGTCGAAGAGGCTACGTGGGAACTCGAAGCTAAAATGATGAAGAATTACCCTGAATTATTTATTTAGTCGGTGTCTTCAATTCTGGGGACAAAATTTTTATAAGGAGGGAAGAATGTGATGATTTGATTGTTTGAGTTGTGATTCTGGGGACAGAATCCTTGCAAGGAGTGAAGGATGTAACAATCCGGAATTTCAAATTTAAATTTTAAATATTTATTGAATTATCTAAATATTTATTTGAGGTGTTTATTGTTGGATAAATATTTTAATTGATGTTAATATGGTATAATTATTAAATTAAATAAATATTTTAACTGATATTGATGTGATTATTGTTATTAAATATTTATGAATTAAATTTATAATTTGGAGACTTGTAATATAACATGAGATGTTATATTGTTGGTTCAATTTAATAATTTAAGGTGGTATATTAAATTATTAAATAGATTATAATAAAATTATAATTTTGCAATATTTATTTAAGTGCAGTATTTATTTAAAATATAGTATGTATAATTATTTTATTTGATTAATGTTGGATATGAAAATCCAAATAAGTAATATGTGGTTATAAATTATAAACTAAATGGTTTATTAAAATAAAATTAAAGTAGTTTAATTTAGTTTTGACCAAACAAGGCTTAAATATATTAAGTCTTTATTTTAAAGACTTTTTGCCAAACAAAGCCTTATGGCTTTTGAATTTTTAATATTTGAATTATAAATAAAATAAATTAAAATAAATCAAATAATATAATATATATTTATAATTGACAACGTATTATTGTTTTTATTACAACGTCGGCTATAGACGTTTGATTTTGTGCGTTAGGTTTAGTGTGTTTTATGTAAAAGAAAATTGGCTTAAGCCTAAGAAGAGAAGAAGAAAGAAAATACAGAAAAACTAAGAGAAACGAGGGAGAGAATTGAGAGAAAGTCCGTAATTCACAGCAATTTCAGTGATTATTAAGCTAATTGAAGGTATTATTCGTAACCTTAATGTTATATATATATGTGTGTGTGTGTGTGTGAGTTCTTCGGCATAATTCTTAATTGAAAATCACACCAGAAACAAGTTTTCCCTCTCATTTTCTCTTTATATTGTCGAGCGTATTCTTATGAGTATTTTGATACTTTGAGTGTTGCTATACGGTGCAAGATCTCTTCAGCACTATATCCAGTATTCCAGTCAGAAGTACTGTCTTTTCGAGGTAAGGAATGTTATTTTTTTATAAATGATATTATTTCTTTCAATATCATTATGCCAAAATATTGGTAAGATTTTTCTTGTAAAATTCTTGTCTTTTAGTGTCGGGGTTACTATTCACGTATACGACACTATTCACGTATACAACACTATTCACGAATACGGCATTATTCATAAAAAATTAAATTTTTGTTTTTTGTCCAAAATATCTATTATGGATACTAGCTTTGATTGTATCCATGTTTTATCATTCTTGAATTTTACTTCACTATGGTTATTTATGAAGTATTTTTGAACTTGGACTGTTTAAAGTACGAATCCTTATTATTTGTTCTTTTGTTTCACTGGATTCGTTTTCTTTAAAATATTTTTCATCATCCTCAGTCCTAAATGATGATATTACTGAATATCTTTGGCTTGTAGTGCAAGGATGAATGAATTTTTTTATGAATATCTTTGGCCCGTAGTGCAATGATGAACATGTATTGAGATGAACATGATCAACTGATGAATATCTTTGGCCTGTAGTGCAAAGATGAATATTTGATTCAAGATATATATTGATTGATGTTACAGGGATAAAATATTGATGATGGACTTTTAAATTCATAGATAATAGTAGATTTCATTCTCTACGTAACTCTTCTATGAATTACTATTTCCGCTGCGAATATTGATCTGAAACTTGTTGTCTATTATATTGTATCAGATTTTTTCCCTGTTGAAGAATAATGATAATTTGTTCTATATTATCTTAGTCATAATATTCTTTACTGGGCTAGTTGAGCTCACCCTTTTTCTTTTGTTCTATTTTTCTTATCAAGAGGCGAGAATGTAGCGAGTACTAGTCGGGGTATGGAATAAAGGTTCTAGAAAGTCGTTTTAGTAGTCCTCACTATTTTATAAAATAGTGTATCAATAATTGTAATGAGGACTTATTTGAATGTTGATATTGTCTAAAAGACAATAATTGTTTTTAAACTCACAGTTTATGTGTTGTCGTATTTTGCACGACAATTGTATTAATAAAGTTGTAGTTGTTTCTGTACCATGTGTTTGGCGACTCAGAATGGGTGTTGTATACCTATTTTGGGGCCATCACAGATGATATGCCGAACTAAATCGTAAATCTGTGCCCATAGCTTTTTGCAAACTAACCCAAAATCTTGAAGTGGATCTTGGGTTTCGATCAAAAACTATGGATACTGGCATACCATGCAATCTTACGATCTCGTTTATGTACATACTGGCAAGAAGTTCAAGTGAAAAAGTTTCGCGTATCGGTAAGAAATGAGCAAACTTGGTCAATCTATCAATAATGACCCAAATCGCATCTATGCCTTGAGAAACCTTGGGAAGACCAGTAACGAAATCCATGGTAATGTGCTCCCACTTCCATTCTGGAATTTCAAGTGGTTGTAATGGACCTTTTGGCACTTGATGCTCTGCCTTGACTCGTTGACAAGTTAGACACCTTGAGATAAACCCCGCTATCTCTCTCTTCATATTGATCCACCAAAATGTTTGTCGAAGATCATGATACATTTTGGTACTCCCAGGATAGATTACAAATGGTGTGTTGTGCGCCTCCATCATGATTTTATACTTCAAGTCAGAATCGTTAGGAATAGAAAGTCTGGAGTTGACTCGAAGTATTCATTCTTCATCGATTCTTGCTTCCGGAATAGCACCTTCTTGCACTTTCTTCTGCATACGCATCAGCTCCAGTTCTCTAGTTTGAGCAGCTTTAACTTTATCGATTAAAGTCGGTTCCACACGTATATTCGTCATCATCACATGGGCCCCTGGTGTCTTTAACTCTATTTTTATCCTTTTCGAGTCATACAAAATGGGTCTTTGCGTTGACAATATTGCACTCGTACCCACATATGATCTTCTACTCAATGCGTCAGCTACTACGTTCGTTTTTCTAGGATGGTATTGGATGGTATGATCATAATCTTTCAACAACTCAAGCCATCGTTGTTCCCGCATGTTGAGTTCCTTTTGAGTGAAGAAATATTTGAGGCTTTTCTGATCCGTATAGATCTCCAGCTTCTCTCCATACAGGTAATGCCTCCAAATCTTAAGCGCAAAAACGACTATTGCCAACTCTAGATCATGAGTAGATAATTCCTCTCATATTCTTTAAGTTGTCGAGAGGCATAGGCTATGACTTTCCTATGTTGCATGAGAACACATCCTAACCCTTTGCCTGAAGCATCACTGTAGATGATAAATCCCTTCGAGCCAGATGGTATTGTCAGAACAGGTGCTGAAATGAGTCTTCTCTTTAGTTATTGAAAACTCTTCTCACATTCCTCGCTCCAACTGAATTTTGTATCTTTTCGAGTCAGCTGAGTTAATGGAGTAGCGATTCGGGAAAACCCTTCTACGAATCTCCGATAATAACCAGCTAAGCCGAGAAAGCTACGTACTTCGGTCACTGACTTAGGTTGCTCCCGGCTTTGAATTGCTTCAATCTTTGCCAGGTCAACATATATTCCATGATTTGATATCACGTGCCCAAGGAATGCAACTTCCTCAAGCCAGAACTCACATTTCTTTAACTTGGCATACAACTTTTTTCACGAAGCTTTTGGAGTATCAGCCTCAAGTGTTGCTCATGGTCTTCACGGGTTTTGGAGTATATGAGGATGTCATCAATAAAGACGACCACAAAGTGATTTAAATATTCCTTGAATACTCAGTTCATCATGTCCATGAAGGCAGCAAGAGCATTAGTCAATCCAAAAGACATGACTAGGAATTCATAATGCCCGTACAGAGTTCTGAAAGCAGTCTTTGGAATGTCATTAGTTTTAATCTTTAACCGATGATATCCAGAACGAAGAACAATCTTTGAAAAGAATTTGGCTCCTTGCAACTGGTCAAACAGGTCATCAATGTGAGGCAACGGGTACCTATTTTTGATGGTGACATGATTCAACTCCCGATAATCAATACAAAGTCGCATACTTCCACCTTTCTTCTTTACGAATAGAACAGGAGCACCTCAAGGAGACGTACTAAGACAAATGAAACAGATGTCTAACAATTCCTGTAATTGGGTTTTTAACTCCTGAAGTTCAATAGGAGACATTCGATATGGGGCTTTGGAAATGGGTTTTGTACCAGATTCAAGGTCGATACAAAATTTAATTTCACGCTTTGGGGGTAGGCCAGGAAGTTCTTCCGGGAATACGTCAGGAAATTTATTAACAATAGAAATATCATTCAAATCTGACGTATCTTTATTTAAATCCGTGACATGGGCTAAGAAAGCTTGACATCCGTTTTTCAATAAACGAATAGCTTTATGACTCTATATGACAGTGATTGATTTTAGTGGTTTGGTTGCTTGAATTCGCATAATAGGTTGGTTAGGAATATAAAAGCTAACAACCTTACGAAAATAATTGATTTTAGCATGATGAGTAGTTAACCAATTAACCCCTAAAATCACATCAAATGCAAGTATTTTCAAAGAAATAAGAACGACAGGTAACGTGCGGTTACCAATTTGAATCAAACAAGACTTATAAACCGTTGATGTAATAAAGGTTTCTCCCAACGGAGTTTCAATAGATAAGTCAAAGTCTAATTTCTCCAGAGTCAAATTTAAACGTTGAGCGCAAGTAGGAGAAATAAAGGAATGGGTAGAACTGGTATCAAATAAAGTATAAACTTCGCTAGAGTTTATGATTAGCTTACACGTGATCACCTCATTCGGATTTCTCGCATTTTGGGAGGTTACGACAAATGCTCTACCTTGAACTACCAGTATTGTCTTGTCTGGGACACCCTTTGATGCCTCCATCCCAGCTGGACTTGACTTAAGGGCACGACAAAATTGGGCTAGGTGACCTTCTTTTCCATAATTATAACACGCTTTGGACTATATCGTGCAGTTTGGACTTATGTGTCCTTCCCCTCCACATTTTTAACAAACGACTGGTGGTCGTTCTCCTTCCTTAACAACAGGTGTTGGTGTTGGCGTTTTTCCATCCTTGTTGAATCTCCTCTTCTTGAAATGTCCACTCTTATTGTCATGGCCATGATTACCACCGAAATGATTATCATTTCTGGCATGTTGATTCCCTCCACGTTTGTTGTCACCGCTTCGATGACTGTTACCACTGGTATTATCGACTTGCCAGCTGCTCTCTCTTGGTTGGGTTGACTCATTATCGTGCTCCAATAACTGAGCCCTATTCACAACATCTGAATACAAACACAGTTTATGAGAGATAAGGTATTGACGTATCTCAGGTTTCAAACCTCTTAGAAACATCTGCGTCATTCTCTTCTCATTATCAACCAAGTGGGACGCAAACCGAGATACCTCGGCAAACTTAGCTTCATACTACGCCACTGTCATATTGTTTTACTCAAGCTTGATGAACTCTACCTCCTTCATATGACGAATACTTTTAGGAAAGTACTTGTCGTTGAACAGCTCTTGGAACTTCTCCCAAGACATTTTGAGTGCAGCAGGTTGAGTACGCTTTATATATTACCACCGGTAATATGCCTCTACTTGCAACATGAAGGTGGCAAAGGGAACCGTTTACTCCTCGGAGCATCCCAAGACATCAAATATCTTGTTGATCTGCTTTATCCACGTCTATGCCTTAAGTGGTTTTGGCTCTCCAAATAACTCCGGTGGTCCCAGCTCCTTAAACTGCTTAGCGATGACCGTCCAAGAGTTGTCAGTGTTTCCACCTGCGTTTTGGACAAGAGCCGCTTTCGCCTGATGTTGCATGAATTTCATAAAGCCTCTGAACATCCCATCGTTCAGCATTTCATCGGTGTTATTGTTTACATGAGGATTATTGTCTTCCTATTGCACATTATCCTGGGAATTAATCTGTGGTGACACAACAGTCTCATGTGCTTCATTGTTTATCTCAACATTTTCGGATGTCATTTTCAAATACTGCCACAAAACAAGGGTTAATTAACATATCACATATTATCCCTATACTTTGATCGACCAATTAAATACCAAATAAACTTAGGTAGGTCATACTAGCGAAGGAATTCCCCATCTCTCTCCTCCTAGTTCTTGTCTCACAACTCAGCCAGGGATTATATCCCTAAGCTTTGATACCAACTGTGATGCCCCCAAAATAGGTATACATCATCCATCTTGAGTCGTTGACAAGTAGATTTTATATCTATTTATCCGGTATCTGTTACTTAAATTAGTTGCTTATATTCATGTTCTTAGTTACTTTTCATATATTTTATATTATTTTGTAGGCTATGACATGACATTGGCATGAAGAAGCAAGGAAAAGCAATTCAGACATCTTTTGGACTAAAATACGCAAGCAAATGTAAGAGGGGAATATTTAAGGACTTTTAATACCAAGTTTGATGCATGTTCTTGGCTTGAACTTGGATTTTATTGAAGCTCTACTTCTTAGCTTTCCAGAACATCTTGAATCGTCTCAATCGGAGCTCGGATGTGAGAGTTATGGCCTTTTTATCAACGAAGATCAAAGCTAAGAGTTGTCATACTTGCCAATTACATAGCATCTACTTCAAGCCCGATTTCCACCCTGATCAAATTCGAATTTGTCAAAGCTCAAAGAATAAAAGTTATAGATCTCGTCGATATCTTCGATTTGATAGGTTGCAAGCCCCGTAACTCCAAGAGGATCAAACTTTATGCTTATTTTACCAAAGGACATCGTAGCAAAAACTACGCGTAGCGCGGACCGCGCTAGAGGTGCGCTAGGCCACCAGAAACACTGCATGCACAGCGCGGAGCGCGCCCAGAAAGGCTTAGCAGCAGTACAGAGCATGCTAGGTAACGGAAATTGAGTCAAATTGGGTTATTTGATGTCCAAATTGAGCTAGAATAGGATTCTTAGTTGCCTAACTTGTTAGGATATCCATTAGAACCCTAAATACTTGAGTTTAACTTGGATTGAGAGGCTAATTCTAAGACTTTATAAAATCCCTCTTGGGATATATTTCTATTATCTAATTCTTTACTTTCTTTCTTAGATTAGAAACCCTAGATTAGATTAGAATTGGAGATTGAAGCAACTTGGAGACCATTGAAGATCAAGAGCATGAGCTTGAGGAAGATGAAGATTTGCTGACAACAGATTCAATTCTTTTCTTTAATCTTATTCTTATCTTTTAATGTTATTTTAAGTGTGGATTCTTAGTTTTAATTCAATGAACTAATTCTTTGTTTGAGATTACAATGGATCTTATTATGTAGTTTATTTTAATAAGCTTCGTTATCAATTATTATGTTCTATCGTGAGAATTGTCTATTGTGATTTGGACTTAATTGTTTAATTGATTGGCCATTAATTACCGTGATAATCTATATGAAGTCGAGACATGAAGTTTAGATTTAGATCTGCTCATGATAGCATATGTTTGTGATTTTTGCATAGATGGAATTCATAATTCGTATTTAGGATAGAGATATGCCTTTACGCCATATGTAATCTTATAAAGAACTTGTGCTTTAAATCTTTTTTAATTGTAATTCACATAGAGATATAGTGGATTAGTTAATTAGGGCGTCTTGCTTAATTCTATCATCTGTGGATTTAAGTGAGTATGGGTATTATGCATCGAGATGTGGTTTTATCTGCTTTAGTGTTCTTGATTAATAATTCAGGATAGAGAATAATTGATGAGAAGTGTATTAACTTAAATGAAGCAATAGGTGAAGTTATGATCTTAAATCTCCGTAATCTTAATTTAACTAGTTGTAATTAGAATTAGTTTAATTATAAATTGAAATTCATTCGTTTAAATAAGATTGAGTTGATTACGAGTTAGTACTTGGTGATTTTTATTAAATAGTTCTCTGTGGGAACGATACTCTACTTACACTTTATTACTTGTTGACCACGTATACTTGCGTGTTGTGCGTAATTAGATTTTACCCAACAAGTTTTTGGCGCCGTTGCCGGGGAATTAATTTAATATTTTTTTTACCAATATTAATTTCAATCAAATTAGTCTTAATTTAAACATTTTTATTTTTAATTCTCTTCCTATATTTCTCTCTTTTCAGGTACCATGGATGACTTTGCATATCAATGGCCATACACGAACATGACTCAACCAAGGGAAACATGGATTGATGGACGTAATGCATTTTCCTCAGAGTCAGTACAAATTGAGGCAAATTCGAAGACCTTGGAGGTTATCGCAGCCCAACGGAGGCGAAGGATGGCAGTTACGTGTGACTATTATGCTGGCAACCATCAAAGTCATCAATGCACCATCAATTTTGAACCGGTACAACATAGTGGTGATTACCTCAATAACTATGTTGATCTTAACTATCACCAAGTTTGGGGGTATCACCCGGATTCGTCATGGTGATATACTTATGAAGACCAATACTACGCTCCAAATCCAACATACATGTCCGAATTCTCATATCAACCTCCATTAAATGAAGAAAAGTCAAAGTTGGAGGATTTACTGTCAAAGGTCATAGCAAACCAAGTGGACAAGATGATGAGTCAAGAAATATCGAGCCATAATTTTCAGCACCAGATGGAACAACTCATCACCACTTCAACTCATGGTCCTCAATACACGGATTCCAAAACTAAGACAGATAATTCGAGATTGGAGGAATTGTTGTCCAAGTTCATAGCATCAAATGAGGAGAGGTGGATTAATCAAGAGCTGTCAATTCAGAATCAAGAGATAGCTATTTAAAATCTTCAAAATAAGATAGATCAAATGACCAAAGTCGTAAGCAACTTTCCTACAAACACGTGGCTTTATGATGTGGATAACGAAATTGATGGAGAACCCGAACCGAATCTACGACTGGATGAGCCACAAGATATAAGAAGTGTGGAGACAATTGGGGATAATGAAATAGAGGTACACGAAGATCTAAATGGGTCTCCACCAAAGATCAAAGAGTCGGTCAGATTTGCAAAATCATGCCCACTTGGTAGTCAAGTCGTCGGCGAAGCTCTTGATGACAAAAGAGCGAGTACAATTTTGAATCCATGGTGGGATGAGAAAGAGAGGATAGACGAAAAGCCCATTGTGTGTGACAAGCTTCCATGCCTCAAAGTGATCACATACACAATGGAGTAAACACCTAGCTGTGGGACGTTCTTGATTGAGATCATACCAAATCAGAGTATGCTAGGTGACTTTAAAGCAATGGTTATCACAATTGGGAACCTACCAAAAGCTACATTATTTCCGATGGATGGAGGGTTCCTCAATTATCGAAGAGGAGTTGGATAACATTGACCAGACAAAGTCAGGCTGAAAGACTATAATTCAAGCGCTAACTCGGAGGCACCCCAGGAATTTTTCTATTTATTTGCTTTACTAGTTTATTTGGGGGTATTTATGCCAAGTCCATCTATGCACGTAAGCCACAGATGACTTTCATCACAATATAAGCATGAGGATGATGACAATGACATAATAATTCAATAAAACAAGTTCAAGAATAAATTTTAAAGATTTATAAGTTAATTTATCTTGAAATCAATTACGTCCAAATTGTCAACATGATACTGCTTTGTGGAGTAAAATTCAAGAATGCTCAGAAGAATATTTCCATGAAAAGATACCGGATGAAGCGCAAATATCCAGGATATTCTACTAATTTCATGGAGTATAGAAGCCATAATTTTAACCAAATGAGTATCATAGAATATATGAAACTGCAAATGAATTTTCACCCACAATGCGGTTATCCACGTAGACAGATCATTTCCACAATTTAATAAGGAATGAATACGAAGGATCATTCACCATGCATGTGATAATCCACGTAGACAGGTTATTCTAACAGAATAATAAAGAATGAAACCAGGTTTAGCGTAATCCGCACAGACAGGATATTCCAACAGAATAATAAACAATGAAATAACAAAGAATTCACCATGCATGCGATACACTGCACAGGCAGGTTATTCTAATAGAATAGTAAAGAATGGAACCAGGTCTAGAGTAATCCGCACAGACGGGATATTCCAATAGAATAATAAAGAATGGAAAAATAGAAGAATTTCACCATGTATGCGGTACTTCGCATAAACAGGTTATTCCAACATAATACTAAAAAATGGAATAACAGAAGCTCTCTTCATGAATACGAAAGAAATAATACCCCTTACCTTAGAAAGAAACTGGATACTGGAGTAGAGAGGTAGCAAACTTCTCTTCTTCTTTCTCTCCATAATTTCTCTAAAGCTTTAGTGAATTGGTGAAAAATGAAGGAATAATAAGCTTCTATTTATAGGAAATATAGTTTCAATAATTGCACGTTTTGGGGCTCAAAATATTACAGTACAATACCTTTAACTTTTCTTTCATTTTTAATTTAGTCCTGCAAGTATTATCAAACTTGCATCACCTCCCCTAATAGTAAATAATGTGAATCAATAGTTCAATCATGTAAATCAATAGTTATAATCATGTGAAAATACGAATTACAGTATAGTACCTCCATTTTTAACTTAGTCATGCAAGTATTATCAATCTTGCACCAACTCCCCTAATAGTATAAGAATGTGAATCAATAGTACACACATGTGAACAAATAGTTATAATCATGTGAATTAATAGCAATTAATTGCTCATTTATTCAATTAATTACCCGACTGGTCAGTAAAACTTCCAGACATCAATTAATATCGAAATATATGTAGATTTCTACTAATACTAATAATTCCAACACAATGGAACTATCAATTTCATCTTTAACCAACACGAACTTATTCATCATTAATATTATATCTCACAATATTTAACAACCAGGTCGTTCCCAGGAAAGATGAGACTTTCCGATAAGGATTTCTCCTTATTGGCGCACAATTAGATGACCGAACCTCTCCTTGACAGAACTTCTAGACATTGTAAATATTGTAATTTAATAATATGATTAACTTTGTCATCTCAATTATTGATTAATAATATATCATATTATGCAGATGATACTGTGACAATAATCGAATCAATAATATGAGAGATATGATGCAGCAATTACTGTAGCAATAATTGAGTATAACTGAGTGACTTCTCACGTAAGAATCAATAATCAATATCGTGTGCTACTATGCAACCACGCGTATTACTGTACTTTTACTACAGGGTAGTTCAACAGTTTAACGGTAAAACTTCCGCCGTTATTTTTTAAAAAGATTATTATGTCATTTTCTAACTACGACAATACTTCCGTTTTGGGGTCCACCAATGATTGTGTCTTCGTACGAATATTTCCTGTTAAAATGAATATTCCCCGACCAATCGAATATTATATAACCACTTGCTTACTTTGCAAAATTTATAAACATTACCCACAACTATAACATTATATCAAATCCACACCATAATATTCAAAAATATATTTCGAAAAAATTATTCTTTATTCATAAAAGTTGGGGTCTTACAATATTCCATGACGAGTACAAAAGAAATGATATCTCATACGAGTATAATTAATAGAATATATGAAACTGCAAATGGATTTTCACCCGTCATGCGGTAATTCACGTAGACAGATCATTTCCATAATTTAATATAGAATGAATACGAAGGGTCATTCATCATGCATGCGGTAGTCCGCGTAGATAAGTTATTCCAACAGAATAATAAAGAATGGAATAACAGAAGAATTTCACCATGCATGCAGTTGTCCGCGTAAACAGATTATTCCAACAGAATGATAAAGAATGGAATAACAAAAGAATTTCACCATGCATGCGGTAGTTCGCGTAGACAGGTTATTCCAACAGAATAATAAAGAATGGAATAATAGAAGAATTTCACCATGCATGCGGTAGTCTGCGTAGACAGGTTATTCCAACAGAATAATAAAGAATGGAATAATAGAAGAATTTCACCATGCATGCGGTAGTCCGTATAGACAGGTTATTCCAACAGAACAATAAAGAATGGAATAACAACCCTTACGAGTATTGAAAGAAAATTACTTTCTTCATGAATACGAAAGAAATAATACCTCTTACGAATAAGAAATAAATAATATCTCTTCTGAATATGAAATAAATAATACCCCTTACAACTGTGGAATGAAAAATAATATTCCTACAAATATTGAACGAAGATAATATTCCTTACGAATACGAAAAATAATATCATAAGCAAAGATGAAATAAATAATACCCCTTACCTCAGAAGAAGATTGGATACTGAAATAGTGAAGTAACAGACTTCTCTTCTTCTTTCTCTCTATAACTTCTCTCTCTATAGCTTCTCTCTCTATAATTGCTCTTGTGAGTCTTAGTGAATTGGTGTGAATGAAAGAAGAATGAGCTTCTATTTATAGGAAAATATAGTTTCGATAATTGGATGTTTTGGGGCTCGAAATATTACAGTATAATACCTTCATCTTTTCCTTCATTTTTAATTTAGTCCTGCAAGTATTATCAAACTTGCACCACCTCCCCTAATAGTATATTATGTGAATCAATAGTACAATCATGTGACTCAATAGTTCTATACATGTGAAAAAAATAATTACAGTATAGTACCTTCATCTATACCTCTATTTTTAATTTAGTCATGCAAGTATTATCAATCTTGCACCACCTCCCCTAATAGTACATGCATGTGAATCAATAGTACACACATGTGAATAGTTATAAGCATGTGAATTAATAGCAATTAATTGCTCATTTATCTGATTAATTACCTGATTGATCAATATAACCTCTAGATATAAATTATTATCGAAATAAATGTCAATTTCCACTAACACTAATAATCCCAACACAATGGAAATATTTTTATCAACAATTTCATTTTGAAATTTCGAAGTTTGACTTTTTCCAAAAAAGTCAACTATTAACTTTTTGACCAAAAAGTCAACCTGGTAAATTTTGTGTTTATAGTCTAGTTTTACTAATTACATCGTTACGGACTCAAATATCACATCCGCGTCTCCAAATTCAACTCCGACCTCAAATTTGATTTTTAATAACATTCATCATTAATATTATAACTCACAATATTAACAATTGGATCGTTCCCAGGAAAGAGGGGGCTTTCCGTTAAGGATTTCTCCCTATTAGCGTGCAATTAGATTACCTAACCTCTCCTTGTCAGAACTTCTAGACATGTCAATATTGCAAATAATTATATGAATAACTTTGTCGTCTCAATTATTGATTTGATAATATAAAATATTATGACAATAATTGAATAAAACTGAGTGACTTCTCACGTAAGCATCAATAATCAAAGATATTGTACAATATCGTGTGATACTATGCAACCACGCGTATTACTATACTTTTATCACTGATTATTTTATGACAACTTGTTTACTTTGAAAAAATTTCACATATCACCTTTAACTTTAACCTTTTATCAGTTTAACCATTTACTAAATAGAATAATTATAAGAAAATTGAATACTTTCATTTCATAAAATTTGGGGTCTCACATCGTAGAGTTGTCGTACAAGGGCACGTACGGGGGTCATACTAACTTGTTCAAGTGTCATTGGTTTGATTCAGAAAAAGGGATACGTGTTGACATACATGGAATCTTCGATATTGTCTTTCATAGGTCTGCGTACTCCAATGTTTTACCAACTCAAATGGTACAAGTATACTACACTCTTAGTCCTATTAGGAAAAGAGATAGGCAGCCTACAGATTGTCAAGTTGTAATTCATACTCCTGCGCGTAGTCGTGTAGAAGTAGTTGACGGGGAGATTTACCAAGAGCAGACGCTTCAAAGTAAAACTATAATAAATGTGGAGGACGAAAATGATGTAATCCAGTTAGATGGTGGAGATGAACCACATGAATTAGATCCTGAATCAATACTTATGTCAGATGACATTGATACTGAGGTGGAAGAGTTAATGACTGAATCTGACATTGAATCTGAAGCAGATGATGGTTATAAATCTGCAATACGAATACAAGATGATTCTGAATCAGACATTGGCACTTGAACAAATGAAATGTATGTTTAGCATTACATGTTTTTTATATCATTGTCGCTGATAGCAGTCGCTGACACGTGGCACACGTCAGCCTTTGGTCCTGAACCATGCTGACTCATCTTAGCGACCAAAATGATGAATTCGGCCGCTAATATCAGTTGCAGATACATCGATCACTAATAGTGGTCGCTGATGTGCATTCCAGCGACCAAATTTAATGCGACGCCTATCAGCGACCGTATGTGGTTGCTACTAAGGATATGCGATCAACTGTAGTCGCAGATAGGCTGTCGCTGATAGGCCTTTTTCTTGTAGTGAAGTATGCTACGTTATGCATAACATTTAATCATACTCATGTGCGCACGTCGGTCTCCCGACAATTATATAGTTTCCCTTCCAAGGAGGGTTGTCCATCCCAATCAATTATACGAGTCTGTATCAAATCAATTTGGTTTGGATAGCTTTCTATCATACGATAATAGTCTAGCCGAATCAATGGCTTAGACAGGTTTTATAATGCATTCAAGAACTATAAGTTCAATTCTTGCAACAATCGTCATAATATATCAATGATTTCCGAATAGTAATAGATATTTGTTTGAAATAAATATGGTTGATATGGCAACAATTCGGATTATACAATATATACAGTGAAAGGAACTTAAGAAACTTGCATTTAATATGAGAATCAAATGAAGTTAGAGAACATGTATCAAAGAGATAAGGTTTATATACTTGCACTGTGACGGCCCGAAAATAGGTATACAACACCCATTCTGAGTCGCCAAATACATGGTACAGAAACAACTAAAATTTTATTAATACAATTGTCGTGCAAAATATGATAACACATAAATTGTGAGTTTAAAAACAAATATTGTCTTCTAGACAATATCAACACTCAAATAAGTCCTCATTATAATTATTGATACACTATTTTACAAAATAGTGAGGACTACTAAAACGACTTTCTAGAACCTTCATTCCATACCCCGACTAGTACTCGTTACATTCTCGCCTCCTGAGAAGAAAAATGGAACAAAAAAGAAAAGGGTGAGTTCAAATAGCCTAGTAAAGAATATTATGACTAAGACAATGTAGAACAAATTATCGTTAGTCTTCAACAGAGAAAAAATCTGATAGAATATAATTGACAACATATTTTAGATCAATATTCGCAGCGAAAATGGTAATTCATAGAAGAGTTACGTAGAGAATGAAATCTACTATTATCTATGAATTTAAAAGTCCATCATCAATATTTTATCCCTGTAACATCAATCAATATACATCTTGAATCAAATATTCATCTTTGCACTACAGGCCAAAGATATTCATCAGTTGGTCATGTTCATCTCAACACCTGTTCATCTTTGCACTACGGGCCAAAGATATTCTTCAAAAATTCATTCATCTTTGCACTACAGGCCAAAGATATTTAGTAATATCATCATTTAGGACTGAAGATGATAAAAAATATTTTAAAGAAAACGAATCCAGTGAAACAAAATAACAAATAATAAGGATTCGTACTTTAAACAGTCCAAGTTCAAAAATACTTCATAAATAATCATAGTGAAGTAAAATTCAAGAATGATCAAAATATGGATACAATCAAAGCTACTATCCATAATAGATATTTTGGACAAAAAACAAAAATTTATTTTTTCTGTGAATAATACCGTATTATTGAATAGTGTTGTATACGTGAATAGTGTCGTATACGTGAATAGTAACCCCGACACTAAAAGACAAGAATTTCACAAGAAAAATCTTACCAATATTTCGGCATAATGATATTGAAAGAATTATATCATTTATAAAAAAAATAACATTCCTTACCTCGAAAATGCAGTACGATTTTACAGTCCAAATTCCAAGCAGAAATTGACTAAAATCCACATATGGACAATTTTACAGGCTATAATCAAATTTCAGTCAAGAAATGGGGTCCACAAACATGAAAAATATGTTTTAAATATTTTTAGTATCAAAAATACTCTTCCTTCTCATTTATTCATATATCCCATATTCATTGTAAAAATATCACCATTATTATATTATTAAAATATAATAATATATTTAAATAAATGATTTTATCAGAAAAGATAAAATATCACTTTTCAACAATTGTCACATTATAATTTTTCTCTATCTATATCCACATAAAATGAATATTTTCATTATCATATAAATCAATAATTAATTATCCACAAATAATATTACAGAATCACAATACTGACAACCAGACCGTTCCCAGGAAAGAGGGGGCTTTCCAATAAGGATTTCTCATTATTGGCGCGTAATTAGGTGACCAGACCTCTCCTTAGACAGAACTTTCTAGACATTGCCAATATTGCTATCTAATAATATTATTCAAATAATATGAATTATTAATTTGATAATGGAAAATACCATGTAATGACAATTATTGAAACAACAATAATATAAAATATCAACGCAGCAATTATTGAATCAATAAAATAAAATATTGAATAGTAATTACTGTAACAATTATTGAGTAGTGCCTTCTTATGTAAGAATCAATAATTGGTGTAATACCGTGTGCTACTATGTTTTAACCTCCGAGTATTCCAACATTATTAACGATAACAACAACGCTGTTATTTATAAATAACTTATACTTGTCGTTTTCTTTATCAAATCGCTTTCCGTTATGGGGCCCACACAAGGCTGCGCCGTCGTACGAATATTCCCCGACAGTAAGAATATTCTACAACCAAATGAATATTCCCTGACAACAATGAATATTTTATAACCACATGCTTATATGAAATATTTGCGCATTTTACCCATAACTAACCACATTAATCAAATCAACCCTTACTATTTCAAAATAATAAATAGAGGAAATTTAATTACATTTATAATAAGTTGGGGTCTTACAACCTCCCCTCCTTATGAAATTTTGTCCTCGAAATTGACATACGTACCTGGTGTTTCGAAAAGGTGAGGATACCTCGCTTTAATTTCCATTTCCAACTCCCATGTCATTTCCTCAATAGCATGGTTCCTCCACAAAACTTTGACTTGTGGTATGACCTTTGTGCGTAGGACATGCTCCTTCCTATCCAAGATCTTGACAAGTACCTCTTCATACGTTAAGTCTTTGGCTATCTTGTCTGGTTCTAACTCAATAACGTGGTTCGGGTCTTTCACATATTTACGTAGCACAGATATGTGAAAAACATTATGAACACGAGACATACTTGGAGGTAATGCGAGTCTATAGGCCATATTTCCTACTCGGTCAAGAATCTGAAATGGACCAATAAATTATGGATTGAGCTTTCCTCTCTTCCAAAATCTTGTAACTCCTTTCCATGGAGCCAAACGCAACAATACATGATCCCCAATACTAAATTCTACGTCCTTTCGATAAAGATCCGCATAACTCTTTTGTCGATCCTGTGCCGTTTGTATACGTTATCGAATCATTTGGATCTTTTCTGTAGTCATACGTACCAACTTTGGTCCCAATAATGTTGCTTCACCCACCTCGTCCCAACATATTGGAAAGAGACACTTTTGTCCATACAATGCTTCAAATGGGCCACACCTATACTTGCATGATAATTGTTGTTGTAGGAGAATTCCACCAATGGTAAATACTTATACCAACTCCCTTTGAAGTCTAGGACACAGAGTCTTAATAGATCTTCAAGAGTTTGAATAGTCCTCTTTGATTGTCTGTCCATTTGAGGATGGTATGCCGAACTGAATCGTGAATTCGTGCCCATAGCTTTTTGCAAGCTAACCCAAAATCGTGATGTGAATCTTGGGTCACGATCCAAAACTATGGATACTGGCATGCCATACAATATCACAATCTCATTTACGTATATATGAGCAAGACGTTCAAGGGAATAAGTCTCCCGTATCGGCAAGAAATGAGCAGACTTGGTTAATTTATCAATAATAACCCAAATAGCATCTATGCTTTAAGAAACCGTGGGAAGACCCATAACGAAATCCATGGTAATGTGTTCCCATTTTCATTTCAGAATCTCAAGTGGTTGTAATGGACCCTTTGGCACTTGATGCCCTGCCTTTACACATTGATAAGTTAAACACCTCGAGATAAACTTCGCGATCTCTCTCTTCATATTGTTCCACCAAAATGTATGTCAAAGATCAAGATACATTTTGATACTTCCAGGATGGATTGCAAATGGTGTATTGTGTGCCTCCATCATGATCTTGTACTTCAAATCAGAGTCTTTAGGAACACAAAGTCTGGAGTGGACTCGAAGTATTCCTTCTTCATCGATTCTTGTTTCTGGAATAGCACCTTCTTGTACTTTTTTCTTCATATGCATCAGCTCCGGGTCTGTGGCTTGAGTAACTTTAACTTTTTTGATTAAAGTCGGCTCTATGCGTATACTTGACATCATCGCATGGGTCCCCGGAGTCTTGAATTCTATCTTCATCTTTTGAAAATCACACAAAATGGGCCTTTGTGTTGACAACATCGCACTCATTCCCGCATATGATCTTCTACTCATCTCGTCAGCTACTACGTTCGCTTTTCCAGGATGATATTGAATTGTGTGGTCATAATCTTTTAATAGCTCGAGCCAACGTCGCTACCGCATGTTTAGTTCCTTTTGGGTGAAGAAATATTTGAGGCTTTTATGGTCTGAATATATCTCAACTTTCTCCCTATATAGATAGTGCCTCTAGATCTTTAGCGCGAAAATGACTGCCGTCAACTCTAGATCATGGGTAAGATAATTTCTCTCATATTCTTTAAGTTGTCGCGAGGCATAGGCTATGACTTTCCCATGTTGCATGAGAACACATCCTAACCCTTTGCCTAAAGCATCGCTGTAGATAATAAATCCATTCGAATTAGATGGTATTGTCAGAACAGGTGCCGAAATGAGTTTCCTCTTGAGCTCTTGAAAACTCTTCTCGCATTCCTTGCTCCATATGAATTTTGTATCTTTTTGAGTCAACTGAGTTAATGGAGTACCGATTCGAGAAAATCCTTCCACAAATCTCCGATAATAACCAGCTAAGCCCAGAAAGCAACAAACTTCGGTCACCGTCTTCGGTTGCTCCCAATTTTGTATTGCTTCAATCTTCGCCGGGTCAATAAATACTCCATGTTTTGACACCACGTGCCCAAGGAATTCTACTTCCTCAAGCCAGAACTCGCATTTCTTCAACTTGCCATATATCTTGTTTTCACGAAGTCTTTGGAGTACCAGCTTCAAATGGTGTTCATGATCTTCATGACTTTTGGAATAGATGAGGATGTCATCAATAAAGACCACAACGAATTGATCCAAATATTCCTTGAATACTCGGTTCATCATATCCATGAAAGCCGCAGGAGCATTAGCCAATCCAAAATACATGACTAAGAATTCATAATGCCCGTACCGAGTTCTGAAGGTAGTCTTTGGAGTATCCTCAGTTCTAATCTTCAGCTGATGATATCCAGAACAAAGATCGATATTTGAAAAGAATTGTGCTCCTTGCAACTGGTCAAACAGGTCATCAATGAGAGGTAGCGGATACCTATTCTTGATGGTGACATGGTTCAATTCTCGATAGTCAATACAAAGTCGCATACTCCCGTCTTTCTTCTTTCCAAAAAAACGGGAGCACTCCAAGGAGATGTACTAGGACGAATGAAACCGATGTCTAACAACTCCTGTAATTGGACCTTTAAGTCCTGAAGTTCAATAGGAGCCATTCGATATGGGGTTTTAGAAATAGGCTTTGTACCAGGTTCAAGATTAATAAAGAATTCAATTCACATTCTGGGGGTAGACCGGGAAGTTCTTTAGGAAATACGTCAGGAAATTTACTAACAACAGGAATATTATTCAAATTCGATATGTCTTTATTCAAATCCATAACATAGGCTAAAAAAGCTTGATATCCATTTTTCAATAAACGAATAGCTTTATGACTTGATATAATAGTTATTGATTTTAGTGGTTTAGTTGCTTGAATTCGTACAACAGGTTGGTTAGGAATATGAAAACTAACAACCTTACGAAAACAATCAATTTTGGCATACTGAGTAGTTAACCAATCAATCCCTAAAATCACATCAAGAGCAAGTATCTTTGAAGAGATAAGGTCAACAGGTAATGTGATGGTACCAACTTGGATCAAAAAAGATTTATAAACAGTGGATGTGCTGAAAGTTTCTCCTAATGGAGTCTCCACAGATAAATCAAAGTCTAATTTCTCCAGAGTCACGTTTAAACGTTGAGCACAAGTAGGAGAGATAAATGAATGGGTAGCACCGATATCTAGTAAGGTATAAACTTCGCAAGAATTTATGATTAGCTTACCCGTGATCACCTCGTTTGGGTTCCTCATATTTTGACCAGTCACGATAAACGCTCTTCCTGGAACCATTAACTTTGACTTTTCTGGGACAACCTTTTGAGTCACCATCCCCGCTAGACTTGGTTTTGCTACTATACAATCTCGAGCGATATGTCCTTCCTTTCCATAATTATAGCATACCTTAAATTGTTGTGGGCAGTTTGGGCTGATATGTCCCTCTTTTCCATATTTATAGCATACGACCGGTGGTCATTCTCCTCCCTTAGAACCAGTTGCTGCTGGTTCTGACGTCTTTGCATTGTCATTGTTGAATCTCCTCTTTTTAAAATCTCCCCTGACTTGCTTCTTCAATTTTCATGGCCATGATTACCACCAGAGTGGTTACCGCTTTTGTCCGTATTTTTCTTTCTCCGCTGGTTGTCGTTGTTCTGATGATTACTGTCACCGGTATGATCCTGGTTGTGGTCCCTCGGTTGAACGAACTCGTTATCTTGCTTTAATAATTGATCTCTGTTGACAACATTTGAATAGAGAGAAAATTTATGAGAAATGAGATATTGACGTATATCGGGTTTCAAACCTCTCAGAAACATCCGCGTCATATGTTCCTCATTCTCCACCAGATGAGGTGGAAACCTGGATAACTCTGTAAACTTTGCCTCGTACTGGGACACCGTCATGTTATTTTGTTCTAGTCTAATAAACTTCACTTCCTTCATATATCGAATACTTTTAGGAAAGTAATTGTCATTGAATAGTTTCTGAAACGTTTCCCAAGATATGCTGAATGCGGCTGGATGGGTACGCTTCGCAGATTCCCACCAGTAATCTGCCTCATTACGGAACATAAAGGTGGCAAATGGAACCTTCTGTTCCTCCGTGCATCCCAAGACATCGAATACTTGGTAATTTGCTTGACCCACGTTTCTGCCTTAATTCCGGCTTTCCCCAGAATTCTGGTGGTCCCAACTCTTTGAACTACTTGGCTGTGACAAACCGTGCGTTGCTATCATTTCCACCTGTATTTTGTACACGAGTCTCCTTCGTCTGATTTTGCATGAACTGCAAAAAGCTTCTAAACATCCCATCGTTCATCGTCTGATCAGTAATGTTGTTTACAAAAAGAACATTACCGGCCAATTGCACGTTTTCCTCATTGGTGGGTAAAGGTGTCTCCACGGTCTCATTTACTCCATTGTTAAAATTCTCGGTTGCCATTATCAAATACTGACATAAAACAAGGGTTAATTAAATAAATTAACATATCACATAATATCCCTATATTCTAACCAACCAACAAATAAGCTTAGGTAGGACATACTAGCGAAGGATTTACTCGTCTCTCCCCTCCTAGTTCTATTCCCGATCTCCGCCAGAGATCATATCCCTAAGCTCTGATACCAACTGTGACGGCCCCAAAATAGGTATACAACACCCATTCTGATTCGCCAAATACATGGTACAGAAACAACTACAATTTTATTAATACAATTGTCATGCAAAATACGATAACACATAAATTGTGAGTTTAAAAACAAATATTGTCTTCTAGACAATATCAACACTCAAATAAGTCTTCATTATAATTATTGATACACTATTTTACAAAATAGTGAGGACTACTAAAATGACTTTCTAGAACCTTCATTTCATATCCCGACTAGTACTCGCTACATTCTCGTCTCTTGATAAGAAAAATAGAACAAAAAGGAAAAGGGTGAGCTCAACTAGCCCAGTAAAGAATATTATGACTAAGATAATATAGAACAAATTATCGTTAGTCTTCAACAGGGAAAAAATCTGATAGAATATAATAGACAACATATTTCAGATCAATATTCGCAGCGAAAATAGTAATTCATAGAAGAGTTACGTAGAGAATGAAATCTACTATTATCTATGAATTTAAAAGTCCATCATCAATATTTTATCCATGTAACATCAATCAATATAAATCTTGAATCAAATATTCATCTTTGCACTACAGGCCAAAGATATTCATCAGTTGGTCATGTTCATCTCAATACATGTTCATCTTTGCACTACGGGCCAAAGATATTCATCAAAAATTTATTCATCTTTGCACTACAGGCCAAAGATATTCAGTAATATCATCATTTAGGACTGAGGATGATGAAAAATATTTTAAAGAAAACGAATCCAGTGAAACAAAAGAACAAATAATAATGATTCGTACTTTAAACAGTCCAAGTTCAAAAATACTTCATAAATAACCATAGTGAAGTAAAATTCAAGAATGATCAAAACATGGATACAATCAAAGCTAGTATCTATAATAGATATTTTGGACAAAAAACGAAAATTTAATTTTTCTGTGAATAATGTCGTATTCGTTAATAGTATCGTATAAGTGAATAGTGTCGTATACATGAATAGTAACCCCGACACTAAAAGATAAGAATTTCACAAGAAAAATCTTACCAATATTTCGGCATAATGATATTGAAAGAAATAATATCATTTATAAAAAAATAACATTCTTTACCTCGAAAAGACAGTACTTCTGACTGGAATACTGGATATAGTGCTGAAGCAATCTTGCACCGTATATCAACACTCAAAGTATCAAAATATTCACAAGAATACACTCGACAATATAGAGAGAGAAAGAGAGAGAAAACTTGTTTCTAATTTAAGTTTCAATTCTAACCTAAGCAACCTATTTATAGAAAAATGCTTAGAACACCAAATCAGAAAATTTAATAAAATACTAACATATTTATATAAATTTTCCTTAACCCACTTTTTTGGTCAAGACATTAGCCATACAAGTGACAAAATCATCAAAAACGTTTTTCTAAATAAAAATATTTAAAACTCCAAAAATCGATTCAGACCCGATATACCGGAACTTCAATAATTCATAATAAATAGCCCTTTTATCAGAAAAATTCAAATATTATGTCCATTCCATAGGAAATTAAATTCTCTACAACTTTATAAGTTTAAATTTTTCTAAATTCCAAGCAGAAATTGACCGAAATCCACATACGGACGATTTTACAGGCTATAATCAAATTTCAGTCAAGAAATGGGGTCCACAAATGTGAAAAAACATGTTTTAAATATTTTTAGTAACAAAAATACTCTTCCTTCTCATTTATTCATATATCCCACATTCATTGTAAAAATATCACCATTATTATATTATTAAAATATAATAATATATTTAAATGAATTATTTTATCAGAAAAGATAAAATATCACTTTTCAACAATTGTCACATTAAAATTTTTCTCCATCTATATCCATATAAAATGAATATTTTCCTTATCATATAAATAAATAATTAATTATCCACAAATAATATTACAGAATCACAATATTGACAATCAGGCCGTTCCCAAGAAAGAGGGGGTTTTCCAATAAGGATTTCTCCTTACTGGCGCGCAATTAGGTGACCAAACCTCTCCTTAGACAGAAATTTCTAGCCATTGTCAATATTGCTATCTAATAATATTATTCAAATAATATGAATTATTGATTCGATAATGGAAAATACTGTGTAATGACAATTATTGAAACAACAATAATATAAAATATCAACGCAATAATTATTAAATCAATAAAATAAAATATTGAACAGTAATTACTGTAACAATTATTGAGTAGTGCCTTTTTACGTAAAAATCAATAATTGGTGCAATACCGTGTGCTACTATGTTTTAACCTCCGGGTATTCCAATAGTATTAACGGTAACAACTACGCCGTTATTTATAAACAACTTATACTTGTCATTTTCTTCATCCAATCGCTTTCCATTATGGGCCCACACAAGGCTACGTCGTCGTACAAATATTCCCTGACAGTAAGAATATTCCACGACCAAACGAATATTTCCCGACAACAATGAATATTTTATAACCACTTGCTTATATGAAATATTTGCGTATTTTACCCATAACTAACCACATTAATCAAATCAACCCTTACTATTTCAAAATAATAAATAGAGGAAATTTAATTTCATTTATAATAAGTTGGGGTCTTACATGCACAATATTCAAAGTCGTGTAAGTTAGAAAACTTGCAATAAATGCGAATATTCATTAATAATTAGTGAACGTGGACTAATCAACAATAATTATCCACTAACATACTTTGAGAAATAATAACTCGAGTTGAGTTAAGGAAACTTGCCTTTTGCATTGATTACCACTTACAACGCAAACCACTTCAATGAACTATATTATCCTATTTATGTACGAATAGGTATTCATTAGTCACACACTTTGACATATATATCCACATGTATTTATCACACATATTTCTATTTATGTATGCTATACACATTAAAACTAATAGATGTATAATCCACATTATTCTTACTTTTGACAACTTTAGAACATTTTAACAATTTTGGTCTCATATACTAATTTCCTGTTTGTATACATGATTTTTTTTACTTAAGTCACGTACTCTGGTTCAAGTTGTTTCACACCTACATGTTAAGGAACTTTTAAACTAGGTTCTGTCCTTTTTATTTACTTTCACCATCAGTTAGTTTTACTCATAACATTTCTATTTTACAAATTAAGAAAGTTCATTATGTCAAAAGTTAACCATAACATTCTTTAAACCACACAACAAAGATAAACAACCTTCCCTACGCATGCTTGTATGTATCATATCTATTTGCACATAGTTAGTAAAACCTTCTGCTTAGAAACTCATTTTAGTTCATGTGTGATAACTAAATAATAACACTTAATACATTAATCCAGCCTTTTCCAAGGTCACGACGCTATCTCCGAATTCGAAGACATCTTCTGAAGCCAAAGACCTCATCTCCGAAGTCGAAGACATCTTCTCCGAACCCGAAGACGTCATCCGAAGTTGAAGATGTCATCTCCAAATCTGAAGATATCATCCGAAGTCGAAGACGTCATCTCCGAATCCGAAGACATCATCTGAAGTCAAAGATGTCATCTCCGAATCCGAAGACATCATCCGAAGTTGAAGACATCTTCTAAACACAGCTCATCGGGACAACTTCAGTCTCTGGGGATTATGACCGTTTCTTCTATCTCGACTCTTATCTAACTTCTTTTCAAACTCCATGGCTAGCTGTACTTTGTGTCCAACTAGACGTGGGATCATGTCAAATACCTCCTGAGGCATATAGTAAGTTATTATTCTTATATTCACAATGTTTAACGAGTTTGGTTTACTAACTAAGAGGCAAGGACCCGAAAGGGAAAATAATAATAATCATAACAGTTCCCGAGGCATGCGATGCAATTAACTTGGATCTATTTCTCTTCGGCAGAGCCTAAGTTCTTAGGTTTTTTTATTTATGGGTACACATATAGCCAACTTATCACCTAATTCAAGTTACTGGTCAGTTTAATGTTTGTTCTCAGATACAACTATCATGATAACCAATAGGACTCTTTCTTATGCATATTACATTACTTAACCAAAAGAACTAAATTACTAAAGTTGATACGTAATATTTAAGGTAACAAGGTCATACCTTTATGCCTTCACAGTCGTTCCTCCTAGATTCTGCCTTCCCGAACAGTAAGAGCTTCCTAGGTTTCCTTCTTTCCTCTCAACTCTCTCTAGTTCTCTCTTATACTAGAACTTAATAACTGTAATGTGGCAAATTTCCACCAACACTCTAAGGCTCCTATTTATAGGAAATCATTATCCAATTATTGGGGTAATAACCAAGGGTAAAAGTGGAGTTGGTGTAAAGTTCTACCAACCCACACTATTCCTAGTACTTGGACCATCATTTCCCCCATGTGGACTTTGCTTGAGAGCTCAATTAGCTAAAAAAAATCATCATTAGGCAAAGGGGAGGGGCTTGGTCGGTCATGGGACTCATTGCCCTATGTTTCATTTTATTTATTCCACATTTTGTACCATAATCTAGTATATTGACTTCCGAATTGTATACATATACATATACCCATATAATTATATAACTCAAGTGTATTGGGCTAATCCAATAAAATGTCCCTTAGGCTACTAGCACAATTTTAATCAAATCTTGGATAAAATACCATTGGGCTCATCCTAAGTTAAATCAAGTTTGGGCTAGGCATAAATACTTATACATATTGGGCTAAACATTAGTCCACCAATTCAATTTCTTGGGCTAAAACTCCCAACTTATGCAAGTATGTTACATTATTAAGGTTGGGCTTGGATATATCCTAGATCCAATACTTCATTAAGTTATCCATCAATTAATCTCATTTAAAAATTAATTATGCCACAAGAGGCTTAACACATAAGCTTAATTAATCATAACCAAGCTTATAAACATTAGGAGTGATCATTCGGTTATAGCCGAACCGAATAAGCTATTCGGTTATAACCGAAAACCGAAGTAATGATAATTTTACTATCCGAAATAATAACCAAAATTTGAAAATAACCGAATTACCGAATACCGAATTACAGAATTATAATTTTGGTAATTCGGGTAAAAACAGAATCAACATCCAACTGTTACCTGTTTAGAAAACACTGTCCAGCAAATTAAAAGTTTAACAATGTCCAGTGTCCAGCAATAAAGTAAAAATTACAGCAGCAACAACTAACAAGCCCAAACACTTTTACAGTATCACTTTTAAAAAATTACAGCAGCAACAAGTCAACAACTAACAAGCTAGTAAGTCATTACAAACTGTTCATAGGACAACTTGTAATTTACAGTAAGTCAGTAACCCAAAGTTCTTTAACAAGCTCCAGTCTGGAAGTTTCCCACAAGCACCATTAGCATCAGCGATTCAGCATCAACAAGCTCCAGTCCGACAGTCTCCCAATAGCACATTTAACTGCACAACGTCAATAATAATTCATTAGTTCTTGTCATCAAGAACTAAAAACTAATTCATTAGTTCTGACCAAAAACTAATGAATTAGTTTTTATCTTGTCATCAAGGCGCACAACATCAATAATAATTCATTAATTCTGACCAAAAACTAAGCATGTCATCAATTCAACGGCTTGAAAAGAACATTGAGCACAAAATGGAGAAGAAACCATTGATATTAATATAATATTCTGTTAGAACAAAACAATGTATGTGCTATCACTGCGAGGCTACAACAGTGCAAGTATTAATGAAACCCACAAAAAAACAGATTTGTGCTTCCTTATTTTTATTTCATTTCATGGAGACATAGATTTCATCATGTTCTGTAAATGTCCCTGCCCAAGCTTCCAATTCCAATTATGATGAATTCTTTATGCAACACCAATTGCTTTTTGCCCAGAGTTTGAAGGTATGTATGCAGGCACATAAATTTGTTTATTAGTTACTAGTCTAGCATCATACAACAACATGAGAAAGACTATCATTACAGAAAAAGGATCCAAGTTTGAATTTAAACAATACCTGATCATAAAATATGTGTTCATATAAAAGGGTAACAAGCTCTATATAAAGAAAGCAGTCATACTCATATAGTCACAGTAACACTTATCTCACATTATCCCAATCCATGGAATTATATAATAAAGATCCAAAAAATCAGATGAAACCAAAATAAGAAACATACCACTACTAGCTACTGTACGTACGAAATACTAATTTATGATTAAATTTGAAAGAATCAAATGATTACCCACCTTAGAAATCATAACCCAAGTCCTAACTAACAAAATCAGTCCTAACTAACAAAACAAACATACCTGATACCACCAATTTCTTTGATCAATCGTAAGAGAGTCGAAGGGAGAGAGCCGCAGAGGGCACTGGGCAGAGGTCGTTGGCCAAGGCGGAGGCCCGAGAGAGGCGGAGACTGGAGTGGAGAGGGAGTACTCGACTGTCGAGACTCAAGAGGCAAGTAAGTAAGCAACTGAAGAAAAGAGTGAAGATAAGGGCTAGGGCAAAATGGGATCTAAAGAGTGAAGACTGAAATGTCAAATGTGAAATCAGAAATGGACTCGCAGACTCGGTCACTTAGGAAGTTTTGAGTGAGATAATAATAATATTATAAAATTAATTTTTTTTAAGAATTAAACTTCGGTTATTCGGATAACCGAATAACCTGTTATTTGAAAACCGAAACCGTAACCAAATACTGAATAATAATTCAGATATAACCGAAATTGTAAAAAAAATCGAAAAATCGAAATAATTCGGTTAAAAAATTTTGATTCGATAATTTGGTTTTATCCATTTTTTGCTCACTCCTAATCAATATAATTCTTAATCCTTTCATACATGATTTAATTTGTATTGAATTATTAGCCTCATGTCACATATACATATATATATATATATAAACACACAAATAATTGCAAATCTCTTTATTTTATTACTAAATTTGCTTATAGAATTCTCGGGTATTACAGAAGATAGAGAAATGAGATCAAAGAAGAGGCAAAAAGCCTCTCAATGGTCATCAATTCCCTCCAATGTTGTAGAGGTTGTCCGCAGAGTATTTGACCCGATGATCATCAAGTCAGTGGATTCAGACTCTGAGGGGGAGCAACCCAGTGGCTATCACGTTCCTCCTCCCTCAATGTTATCCACATCATAAGGAATAAAGAGGCATATAATGCTTGAAGCGATAGAATATCCAAATGCTTCTATTCCCGATAGATGGATAGGGTTTAGAAACAGGAAGATGAGATTGGTCTCAATGAGCCCAAAAGAGTTATTTAACAACTTTTATGTTTTGGACATCGACAAAAGTACTACTCTCTATGATCCTAAGAGTGAACAATTACTTTACTTCTTACCATTAATGTCATTGCTAAAATCAGCTGGTGCTATTCAAGCTTTCCCAACCTTAAGCTTATCGCTCAGAATTTCCCAAGGGCTATGTCTTACCCTTCAAGGCTTCTCTACATCTCTCCTCATTTTAAAGCATACATGAATAGTAAAGGTACTTCTATTCCTTTATCATTCCTTCATTCGTATCAGTTTAATCCATCCTTCAATATCAATGATGAAATCGTAGAGTCTCTTTCTAAGATTCGAGTCATAGAGTCCCAATACTCTACCGACCGTATATATTCACCAAACTCTTCGTTCGTAGAGTTTGCACACTCTACGAATGATGAAATCAAGATAAACACTTCAATTGTAGAGTCTTAAAACCCTACAATTGATGTAGATAAAACTAAAGTTTTTATCTCTGTTCCACCTGTACCTAGATCATTCCTAATACAAACTCCATCACAAGAATCCAAACCACGTGTTCCTACAAATATTCCTTCCTCCTCACAAAATAAATTCTTTGATATGCCTCTCACTCTTGCAATCTTCTCGGAATGAGAAAGCAGGCTCTGAAGCTCTATTTGCCAAAATCTTAGAACGCCTCGAGATCATTCCTACCAATGAGCAGTTGAAAAATATAATAACTCATATGTCTCAAGATATTTATTAGCAACTTGAAGAGAATTTAGAAGCACTTCATGAGAAGATGTACAATCTAACCACAACTATAAGTTGTCTTCCTAGAGACATGGGTAGGGAATCAAGAAGCAAATGAGATCCATGTTCAAAGATATGTCAACTAGTTTTCATGAAAGGGATCAAATTTTATTGGAAACTAGCGAAGAGCATAAGAAAGTTGTTCTGGTATTACAGTAGCGGAATGAGAACTCCATCAAATATTTTTCAGATAAAGCCTTTGATCTCAACTCTATGTTCTCTGAGTTCAAAAATGATATGACAACTCATACTAATAACACAATTGTGACGCCCCCAAAATAGGTCCACACAACCCATTCGGAGTCTCCAAATACATGATACAGAATTCAAATACAAACTTCATTTATACAACTGTCGTGCAAAATACGACAACACATAAGCTGAGGGTTTTAATACAAATATTGTCTTGTAGACAATATCCAAACTCAAATAAAGTCCTCATTATAATTATTATCACACTATTTTACAAAATAGGGAGGACTACTATAATAACCATCTTGGACCATTACTCCACTCCCCGACTAGTCCTAGCTACATTCTCGCCTCCTGAGAAGAACAATGGAACCAAAAAGAAAAGGGTGAACTCAACTAGCCCAGTTGTAAGACCCCAACTTTTATGAATAAAATGAAATTTCCTCTATTTATTATTTTAAAATAGTAAGGGTTGAATTGATTAATGTGGTTAGTTATGGGTAAAATGCACAAATATTTTAAATAAGCAAGTGGTTATAAAATATTCATTTTTGTCGAGAAATATTCGTTAGGTCGTGGAATATTCTTGCTGTCGGGAAATATACGTACGACGTCATAGCCTTTTGTGGGCCCCATAACGGAAAGCGATCGGATGAAGAAAATGACAAGTATGAGTTTTTTATAAATAACGGCATAGTTCTTACCGTTAACACTGTTGGAATACCCGGTGGTTATAACACAGTAATACGCGGTGTTTCACAGTAGCACACGGTATTGCACCAATTATTGATTCTTACGTAAGAAGGCACTACTCAATAATTGTTACAGTAATTATTGTTCAATATTCTATTTTATTGATTTAATAATTGTTATGTTAATATTTATATTATTATTATTTTAATAATTGTCACTGCACAATATTTTCCATTATCAGATCAATAATTCATATTATTTGAATAATATTATTAGATAGTATTATTGGCAATATCTAGAAAGTTCTGTCTAGAAAAGGGGTTTGGTCATCTAATTGCGCGCCAGTAAGGAGAAATCCTTATCGGAAAGCTCTCTCTTTCCTAGGAACGGCCTGATTGTCATTATTGTGATTCTATAATATTATTTGTGAATAATTAATTATTGATTTATATGATAAGGAAAATATTTATTTATGTGGATATAAATGGAGGAATTTTTAAAAAAGTGATAATTGTTGAAAATTAATATTTTATCTTTTTTGATAAAATAATTAATTTAAATATATTATTATATTAAAATAATATAATAATAGTGATATTTTTACAATGAATGTGTGATATATGAATAAATGAGGAGGAAGAGTATTTTTGTTACAATAAATGCTAAAAACATGTTAAACATATTGGTGGGCTATTTATTATGAATTATAGAAGTTTCGGAATAATTAATTTTTTAAGTTTAAAATATTTTTTAAAGAAAAATGTTTTTGTTATGATTGGTGGGCCCCACTTGTTGTTGAAAATGCTGAAATCAGATTTTTCAAAGTGGGCGTAGGAATTTTTAAAAAAATAATAATAATTTATTAAAATTTTTGCTATGGTGTTCTAAGTATTTTTCTATAAATAGGGTGCTTAGGTTAGAATTAAAAATCACACCAGAAACTGAAGTTTTCTCTCTCTATATTATCGAGCGTATTTTTGTGAGTATTTTGATACTTTGAGTATTGCTATACGGTGCAAGTTTCGTTCAGCGTTATATCTGATATTCCAGCTAGAAGTACTATTCTTTTGAGGTAAGGTATGTTATTTTTTTTATAAATGATATTATTTCTTTCACTATCATTATGCCGAAATATTGGTAAGATTTTTCTTGTGAAATTCTTGTCTTATTGTGTCGAGGTTACTATTCACGTATACGACACTATTCACAAAAAAATTAAAATTTTCTTTTCTTTGTGTAAGTTGTTTATTATGGTTACTAGCTTTGATTGTATCCATGTTTTGATCTTCATTCTTGACTTTTACTACACAATGGTTTATTATGGAGTATTTTTGAACTTGGATAAACTAAAGTACAAATCCTTAAACCTTGTCCTTTTATCTCACTGGATTCATTTTCTTTAAATTATTTTCATCATTCTCAGTCTTAAATGGTGATATAACTGAATATCTTTGGCCTGTAGTGCAAAGATGAACGATTACATGATGAATATCTTTGGCCTGTAGTGCAAAGATGAACAGGCGTTGAGATGAACATGACCAACTGAGGATACGGTAGAATATTTTGGTCGTAGAGCATATATGAATTTTTGATTCAAGATGTATATTGATTGATGTCACAGGGTTAAAATATTGATGATGGAATTTAAAAACATAGAAGATAGTAGACTTCATTCTCTACTTAACTCTTCTAATGAATTGTTATTTCCGCTGCGAATATTGATCTAAAACTTGTTGTCTATTATATTCTATCAGATTTTTCCCTGTTGAGGACTAACGATAATTTGTTCTATATTATCTTAGTCATAATATTCTTTACTGGGCTAGTTGAGCTCACCCTTTTCCTTTGTGTTCCATTTTTCTTTTCAGGAGGCGAGAATGTAGCGAGTACTACTCGGGGTATGGAATGATGGTTCTAGAAACTTATTTTAGTAGTCCTCACTATTTTTGTAAAGTAATGTATCAATAATTGTAATGAGGAATTATTTGAGTTTGAATACTGTCTAGAAGACAATATTTGTATTTAAACTCACTGTAAATATGTTGTCGTATTTTGCACGACAATTATAATAATGAAGTTGTAGTTATTTTCTGTACCATGTATTTGGCGACTCAGAATGGGTGATGTATTCCTATTTTTGGGGCGTTACAGTTGGCATCAGAGCCATAAGTAAAGAGCCCCGAGCCTCTATCTGGTGACTTCCTGTTTATGAGGGATGCACCGAAGCCAGACTCTCTGTAGGGGACATCGTTCTATGGTGGCAAACTGATAGGTATCGTTGGTGAGGTTCTGACACAAGTTGGTGTCCAGAGTCACAGTTTGTATCAGAGCTTAGGGATATGGTCTCCGGCGGAGATCGGGGAATAGAACTAGGAGGGGAGAGGCGAGTAAATCCTTCGCTAGTATATCCTACCTAAGCTTATTTGTTGGTTGGTCAGAATACAGGGTTATTATATGGCATGCCAATTTCTTTAATTAACCCTTATTTTGTGGCAGTATTTAAGAATGGCAGCTAAAAATATTAACGATGGAATGAATGAGACCGTGGAGACACCTTTAATCACCAACTAGAAGAACGTGCAACATGATGGCAATGTTCCTCCTGTAAACAACACCACTGAGCAGACGATGAACGATGAGATGTTTAGAAGCTTTTTGTGGTTCATGTAAAACCAGATGAGGGAGACTCCTGTTAAAAATGCAGGTAAAAACAATGGCAACTCATAGCTAGTCACTGCTAAGCAATTCAAGGAGTTGGGACCATCAGAGTTTTTGGGAAAACTGGATCCGATCAAAGCAGAAATGTGGGTTAAGCAAATTACCAAGATATTTGATGTCTTAGGATACACGGAGGAACAGAAGGTTCCATTTGCCACTTTTATGTTTGGTGGTGAGGCAGTTCACTGGTAGGAATCTATAAAGCGTACCCAGCCTGCCGCATTCAATATTCAATCATAAGTACTTTCCTGAAAGTATCTGTCATATGAAGGAGGTAGAGTTTATCAGGCTGGAATAGAACAACATGACTGTGTCCCAGTATGAGGCTAATTCGAAGAGTTATCCTGGTTTGCACCTCATTTGGTTGAGAATGAGGAAAATATGATGCGGATATTTCTGAGAGGTTTGAAACCCGAGATTCGTCAATACCTTATTTCTCACAAATTTTCTCTATATTTAGATGTTGTCAACAGGGCTCAATTATTAGAGCGAGATAATGAGTATATTCAACTGAGGGACCACAACCAGGGCTAGACCGGTGGTAGCAGTCATCGGAGCAATGATAACCATCGGAAGGGAAAGACTACAGACAAAAGCGGTAACCACTCTGGTGGTAATCGTGGCCATGATAGTAGAAGAAGCGAGTCAGGGGGAGATTTCAAAAAAAGAAGGTACAATAATGACAACGTGAAGACGTCAGCACCAGCATTAACTGTTTCTAGGGGAGGAGAACGACCACCGGTCGTATGCTATAAATGCGAGAAAGAGGGACATATCAGCCCAAACTGACCACAAAAATCCAAGGTATATTATAACTATGGAAATGAATGTCATATAACTTGAGATTGTTCTGTAGAGAAACCAAGTCCAGCGGGGATGGTAACTTCAAAAGCTGTCCCAGACAAGTCAAAGTCAGCAGTTCCTGGAAGAGCGTTTGTCGTGACTGGCCAAAATGCGAGGAATCCGAATGAGGTGATCACGGGTATGCTAATAATAAAATCTTGCGAAGTTTATACCTTACTAGATACCGGTTCAACCCATTCTTTTATCTCTTCTACTTGTGTTCAACGTTTGAAGTTGACTCTAGAGAAATTGGACTTTGACTTATCTGTTGAGACTCCGTTAGGAGAAACTTTCATTACATCCACTGTTTATAAATCTTGCTTGATCCAAGTTGGCACCATCACATTTCATGTTGATCTTATCTCTTTAAAGATACTTGCATTTGATGTGATTTTAGGGATTGATTGGTTAACTACTCATCATGCCAAAATTGATTGTTTTCGTAAGGTTGTTAGTTTTCATATTCCTAACCAACCTGTTATGCGAATTCAAGCAACTAAACCACTAAAATTAATCACTGTCATATCAAGTCATAAAGCCATTCGTTTATTGAAAAATGGATGTCAAGCTTTCTTTGTCCATGTTATGGATTTGAATAAAGACACGTCAGATTTGAATAATATTTCTGTTGTTAGTGAATTTCCTGATGTATTTCCTGAAGAACTTCCTGGTCTACCCCCAGAAAGTGAAGTTGAATTCTTTATTAACCTTGAACCTGGTACAAAACCCATTTCTAAAACCCCATATCGAATGGCTCCTATTGAACTTCAGGAGTTAAAGGTCCAACTACAGGAGTTGTTGGACATCAATTTCATTCGTCCTAGTGCATCTCCTTGGGGTGCTCCTGTTTTATTCGTAAAGAAGAAAGACGGGAGTATGCGACTTTGTATTGACTACCGGAAATTGAACCATGTCACCATCAAGAATAGGTATCCACTACCTTGCATTGATAACCTGTTTGACTAGTTACAAGGAGCACAATTCTTTTCAAAGATCGATCTTCATTCTGGATATCATCAGCTGAAGATTAAAATTGAGGATATTCCGAAGATTGCCTTCAAAACTCGGTACGGGCATTATGAATTCTTAGTAATTTCTTTTGGATTGACTAATGCTCCTGCGGCTTTCATGGATATGATGAACCGTGTGTTCAAGGAATATTTGAATCAGTTCGTTGTTGTCTTTATTGATGACATTGTCATCTATTCCAAAATTCGTGAAGATCGTGAGCTCCATTTGAAGCTGGTACTTCAAAGGCTTCGTGAAAAAAGGCTATATGCCAAGCTGAATAAATGTGAGTTCTGGCTTGAGAAAGTAGCATTCCTTGGGCACGTGGAGTCAAAACATGGAGTATCTATTGACCTGGGTAAGATTGAAGCAATATAAAGTTGGGAGCAACCGAAGTCGGTGACCGAAGTACGTAGCTTTCTGGGCTTAGGAGGTTATTATCGGAGATTCGTGGAAGGATTTTCTCAAATCGCTACTACATTAACTCAGTTAAGTCAAAAAGATACTAAATTTGTATGGAGCGAGGAATGCGAGAAGAGTTTCCAAGAGCTTAAGAGGAGACTTATTTCGGCACCTGTTCTAACAATACCATTTGGTTCAGAGGGATTTGTCATCTACAATGATGCTTCAGGCAAAGGGTTAGGATGTGTTCTCATGCAACATGTGAAAGTCATAGCCTATGCCTCGCGATAACTTAAAGAATATGAGAGCAATTATCCTACACATGATCTAGAGTTGGTAGCATTCGTTTTCGCGCTAAAGATTTGGAGGCACTATCCATATGGGGAGAAAGTGGAGATATATTCAGATCATAAAAGCCTCAAATATTTCTTCACCCAGAAGGAAATCAACATGTGACAACGACGTTGGCTCGAGCTGTTGAAAGATTACGACCATACCATTCAATACCATCTTGGAAAAGCGAACATGGTAGCTGACATATTGAGTAAAAGATCCTATGCAGGAAGGAGTGCGATGCTGTCAACACAAAGGCCCATTTTGTGTGATTTTCAAAAGATGATGATAGAGTTCAAGACTCTGGGGACCCATGTGATGATGTCAAGTATACACATAGAACCAACTTTAATCGATAAATTTAAAGTTTCAAAAGCCACAGACCTGGAGCTGATGCGTAAGAAGAAGAAAGTACAAGAAGGTGTTATCCCAGAAGCAAGAATCGATGAAGAAAGAATACTTCGAGTCAACTCCAGACTTTGTGTTCCTAACGACTCTGATTTGAAGTACAATATCATGATGGAGGCACATAATACATCGTTTGCAATCCATCCTGGAAGTACCAAAATGTATCATGATCTTCGACATACATTTTGGTGGAACAATATGAAGAAAGAGATTGCGAAGTTTATCACGAGGTGTTTAACTTATCAACGTGTAAAGGTGGAACATCAAGTGCCAAAGGGTCCATTGCTACCACTTGAGATTCTGAAATGGAAGTAGGAACACGTTACCATGGATTTCGTTACGGGTCTTTCCAAGGTTTCTCAAGGCATAGATGCAATTTAGGTTATTGTTGATAAATTAACCAAGTCTGCTCATTTCTTGCCTATACAAGAAACTTATTCCCTTGAATATCTTGCTCGTATGTACGTGAATGAGATTGTGAGGTTGCATGGCATGCAAGTATCCTTAGCTTTTGATTGTGACCCAAGATTCACTTCAAAATTTTGGGTTAGCTTACAGAAAGCTATGGGCACGGATTTACGATTCAGTTAGGCATACCATCCTCATACGGATGGACAACTAGAGAGGACTATTCAAACTCTTGAAGATCTATTAAGACTCCGTGTCCTAGACTTCAAAGGGAGTTAGGATAGGTACTTACCATTGGTGGAATTCTCCTACAACAATAATTACCAGGCAAGTATAGGTGTGGCTCCATTTGAAGCATTGTATGGACGAAAGTGTCTCTCTCCAGTATGTTGGGATGAGGTGGGAGAAGAAACATTGTTGGGACCAAAGTTGGTACGTATAACTACAGAAAAGATCTAAATGTTCTGACAACGTATACAAACGGCACGGGATCGACAAAAGAGTTATGGATCTTCATTGAAAAGACGTGGAATTTAATATCGGGGATCATATATTGTTACATGTTGCTCCATAGAAGGGAGTTATAAGATTCGGGAAGAGAGTAAAGCTCAATCCACGATTTATTGGTCCATTTGAGATTCTAGATCGAGTAAGAAATGTGGCCTATAGACTCGCATTACCTCCAAACATATCTCATATTCATAATATTTTTCATATATCTGTTCTTCGTAAATATGTGAAAGACCCAAACCACATTATTGAATTAGAATCAGATGAGATAGCTGAAGATTTAACGTACGAGGAGGTACCTGTCAAGATCTTGGATAGGAAGGAGCATGTCCTACGCACAAAGGTTATACCACAAGTCAAAGTTTTGTAGAGAAACCATGCTATTGAGGAAATGACCTGGGAGTTGGAAACGGAAATAAAAGTGAGGTATCCTCACCTTTTCAAAACACCAGATACATACGTCAATTTCGAGGACGAAATTTCATAAGGAGGGGAGGTTGTAAGACCCCAACTTTTATGAAAAAAATGGAATTTTCTCTATTTATTATTTTGAAATAGTAAGGGGTTGATTTGATTGATGTGGTTAGTTATGGGTAAAATACGCAAATATTTTAAATAAGCAAGTGGTTATAAAATATTCATTTTTATCGGGGAATATTCGTTTAGTCGTGGAATATTCTTGCTGTCGGGGAATATTCGTACGACGGCGCAACCTTTTGTGGTCCCCATAACTGAAAGTGATCGGATAAAGAAAACGACAAGTATAAGTTTTTTTATAAATAACGGCGTAGTTGTTACCGTTAACACTGTTGAACTACTCGGTGGTTAAAACACAGTAATACGTGGTGTTGCACAGTAGCACACGGTATTGCACCAATTATTGATTCTTACGTAAGAAGGCACTACTTAATAGTTGTTACAGTAATTACTGTTCAATATTTTATTTTATTGATTCAATAATTGCTATTTTGATATTTTATATTATAGTTGTTTCAATAATTATCACTGCACAGTATTTCCCATTATCAGATCAATAATTCATATTATTTGAATAATATTATTAGATAGTATTATTGGCAATGTCTAGAAAATTCTGTCGAGGAAAGGGGTTAGGTCATCTAATTACACGCCAGTAAGGAGAAATTCTTATCGAAAAGCCCCCTCTTTCCTAGGAATGACCTGATTGTCATTATTGTGATTATGTAATATTATTTGTGAATAATTAATTATTGATTTATATGATAAGAAAAATATTTATTTATGTGGATATAAATGGAGAAATTTTTAGAAAATTGACAATTGTTAAAAATTAATATTTTATCTTTTCTGATAAAATAATTTATTTAAATATATTATTATATTACAATAATATAATAATGATGATGTTTTTACAACGAATGTGTGATATATGAATAAATGAGGAGGAAGAGTATTTTTGTTACAATAAATACTAAAAACATGTTAAACATATTGGTGGGCCCCATTTTTTACTGAAATTTGATTATATCCTGTAAAATCGTCCGTATGTGAATTTCGGTCAATTTCTGTTTAGAATTTGGAAAAACTTAAAGCTACAAAGTTGTAGAGAATTGAATTTCCTATGGAATGAACATAAGATTCGAATTTTTCTGATAAAATGGCTATTTATTATGAATTATTGAATTTCTAGAATAATTGATTTTTGAAGTTTTAATTTTTTTTTAAAGAAAAATGTTTTTGTTATGATTGGTGGGCCCCACTTGTTGTTGAAAATGTTGAAATCAGATTATTCAAAGTGGGCATAGGAATTTTAAAAAAAATAATATTTTATTAAATTTTTTGCTTTGGTGTTCTACGCATTTTTCTATAAATAGGGTGCTTAGGTTAGAATTGAAAATCACACCAGAAACTAAAGTTTTCTCTCTCTATATTATCGAGCGTATTTTTGTGAGTATTTTGATATTTTGAGTGTTGCTATACGGTGCAAGTTCTCTTCAGCGTTATATCTGATAGTCTAGCAAGAAGTAATATTCTATTGAGGTAAGGGATGTTATTTTTTTATAAATAATATTATTTCTTTCAATATCATTATTCTAGATTATTGGTAAGATTTTTCTTGTGAAATTCTTTTCTTATTGTGTCGAGGTTCCTATTCACGTATACGACACTATTCACAAAAAAATTAAAATTTTCTTTTCTTTGTGTAAGTTGTTTATTATGGTTACTAGCTTTGATTGTATCCATGTTTTGATCTTCATTCTTGAATTTTACTCCACAATGGTTTATTATGGAGTATTTTTGAACTTGGATAAACTAAAGTAAGAATCCTTAAACCTTGTCCTTTTATCTCACTGGATTCATTTTCTTTAAATTATTTTCATCATTCTCAGTCTTAAATGGTGCTATAACTGAATATCTTTGGCCTTTGTGCAAAGATGAACGATTACATGATGAATATATTTGGCCTGTAGTGCAAAGATGAACAGGTGTTGAGATGAACATGACCAACTGGGGACACGGTTGAATATTTTTGTCGTAGAGCAAATATGAATATTTGATTCAAGATGTATATTGATTGATGTCACAGGGTTAAAATATTGATGATGGAATTAAAAATCATAGAAGATAGTAGACTTCATTCTCTACTTAACTCTTCTAATGAATTGTTATTTTCGCTGCGAATATTGATCTAAAACTTGTTGTCTATTATATTTTATCAGATTTTTCCTTGTTGAGGACTAACGATAATTTATTCTATATTATCTTAGTCATAATGTTCTTTACTGGGCTAGTTGATCTCACCCTTTTCCTTTTTGTTCCATTTTTCTTCTCAGGAGGCGAGAATGTAGCGAGTACTAGTCGGGGTATGGAATGATGGTTCTAGAAAGTTGTTTTAGTAGTCCTCACTATTTTTGTAAAGTAATATATCAATTATTGTAATGAGGACTTATTTGAGTTTGAATACTGTCTAGAAGATAATATTTGTATTTAAACTCACAGTAAATATGTTGTCGTATTTTGCACGACAATTATAATAATGAAGTTGTAGTTATTTTCTGTACCATGTATTTGGTGACTTAGAATGGGTGATGTATACCTATTTTGGGGACGTCACACCAGTAAAGAATATTATGACTAAGATAATATAGAATAAATTATCCTTAGTCCTCAACAGGAAAAAATCTTATAGAATACAATAGACACTAATTTTTAGATCTACAACTGCAGCGAAAATAACAATCAATTAGAAGAGTCAAGTAGAGCATGATGTCTACTATCTTCTATGATTTAAAAGTCCATCATCGATATTTTATCCCTATAACACCAATCAATAATTATTTCCATCAATGAATTATCTCTGTACTACGGGCCAAAGATAATCGTTTGTATCACTAGTGGGCATTATCATATCAAACACCTGTCCATCTATGAACTATGGGCCAAAGAGGACTTTCGCCATAAATCTTTATCTATAACATTAAAGGTCATGATTATACCAATACATAATTTCTGGTCATAATCATACCAATCAACGGTCCATCTTTGCTCTAGGGGCCAAAGATGACTTTCAACACAATATAAGCATGAGAAAGATGACAATGATATAAAGAATCAATCAAGTGAGATCAAGGATAAATAATTTATCCAGAGTTCAAGAATGTCCAAATTGTTAACATGATCACTAATTGTGGAGTAAAATTCAAGAATGATATTTATGTATCAAAAATAATTTGAACAGAAAATGAATTATTTTTGTCGTGAATAGTACCCCGAATGAATAGTACTCAAATGAAAAGTACCCCAAATGGATAGTACCCCGAATGGATAGTGTCCTTAATAAATAGTATTCCAAATGAATAGTACCCCGACATAAATAGTATCCCACCATGAAAATATTACAATTTCAATAAGAAAGTTCAGACCAATAGTGAAATGATAATAGATGAAGCACAAACTATTAAGAATATTCCACTAATTTCAAGGGTTTTCACCATTTAATAATAAGGTTATCGAAATAAACAATAAATTCGTACCATAAATGGAGAAATATGAAAGAAGATGATATCCCTTTATGAGTACAAAAGAAATGATATCTCATACGAGTATAAAAGAATATTTGAAACTGCAAATGGATTTTCACCCGTCATGCGGTAATTCGCGTAGTCAGATCATTGTCGACGTCAGGATTTTTATTTGTCCCTTTTTTCGTTACTTGTTCTGTGGTGTTCTCATGTTATGTGAGATTTGTTTGAAAAAACAAGTGAAAAAAGGTCTGACATGTGTAATGTCGACAATTTGACTTTAAGAGTCGCCAGTTGGTGTTTTTAACTAGTTGCACCAACGCAACCGAGAAAAGGTTTGCACATTGACCTAGTGATGTAACAGTACTAAACGGGTCTGTGAAACTGAGATTTATTTGGGTTCGGGGGCTTGATTATGCAGAGGGAAGGTGTTAGGCACCCCCCGACATCCGTGTTACCACGGTGACAACCACTTTTCAAGAAACTGTTATATGAATATGTGTGTGTGTGTGTGTGGATCAATGTGCAATTTTATTTGAAAGTAGTGCGAGGCCTCGTTCACACCTATATACAAAGTGTTTGAATTTATAGAAAAATTCAGTTTTAAACATGATATAGCAGTGAAGTTTTGTAAAAAGTGGTTTTTCAAACCCTGTGCTCAATAGGAATTGAGACCTTTAAATACTTCCATTTTATTATTACATGTTCGGCTTGTTTGCTTTTATTTTCGAGATGCGAGGCATCCTCGAGAAAATAATATACAGTAGTACCGAACTCCTCACGGGCATGACAGCCATCTAAGAAAATTCAAACACTGTAAATAATGTACAAGCTGCTTACAGCTGAAAATGTCCATCACGGGAATCGAATCTAGATTCAGTAGCCTAAATCTGTGATCACATGATTCCTAGGCTCACATGATGCCGCAGTTTATATGAAAAGCAGTAAGCAGTTATATATATAAAAGTTGTAAATATATATATACAGACATGATCAACCACCACGAAGCCTCTCCATGGGGGATCGGAAATATAAATATATAAAAGCGATAAATATATATATATATATATATGGACATGATCAACCACCATGAAGTACCTCCATGGGGGATCAGAAAAATAAATATATAAAAGCGATAAATATTTATATATATATATATGGACATGATCAACCACCACAAAGCACCTCCATGGGGGATCAGAAAAGTAAATAAAGCTTTAAAAGACGATCAACCGCCACGAAGTAAACTTCAGGTGGGACTAAATGTAAATAAAGCAGTAAAAGGCCTCGAAGTAAACTCCAGGCCTGACAGAAATATAAATATATATATATATAAGTAATAAACGCTACGGATGTAAAAATCCAGGATCATCGAATATGTCCGATAACAATATATATATATATAGACAATAAACGATCCGAATGTAAAATCCAAGCTCATCAGACAAAGTCTGACCACAGTTTATATATATATATATATATATATATATATATATATATATATATATATATATATATATATATATATATAAGCAAATAAACGTTCCAGATAGAAGTCTAGGCTCAATCGAGGCATAACTCGATAATGTTAGTCCATATATATATATATATATATATATATATATATAGAAAGAGAGAGAGAGAGAGAAATGAAAATCACGGACCAAAGTCCGGGCAAACACACACAATGCGACTCTCAACGTGAAGAACAGTATGTGCAAAGATGAAGAGAAAGGCTTTAAAGTGTGTAAGAAGGTTTACAGTGGACTACCAAAGAATACTTTAATAAATTTAAATGGATAAGTACTCAGCTCTCGCTGGTAAAAATATGACAAAATATAAGCTCAAAAGTTTTTGAAATAAGAAAGCACTCAGTTTATGATGTGTACAAATCCAATTGGATAGGGTTTCCTTGCTATTTCCCTCTCAAATAAGGCCACCCCAAGCCCCAAATATATAGAGGGGGGTTCCGCAGGTCTACCTGTGGCTGCCCAGGCTGCCCAGGGCACTGTGGGTCCCACCGTGTCGCAATACGTACACTCAGAAATACCATACCATTCCGGAAAGCTCTTTCTGAGAGCTACCCAGTGACATAGGATTTTCCCTTTTTTGATTATAGGAAGATGGGTCCATGATAGAAATAGCATTTTTGGGTTTTTGTCAGGCAATCTAGTGAGTTATTTTGCGTAGTTTGCGCTCCAAAATTAAGATATATGTCTTGTGGGACTTTTTTTGAAGAAATTTGGGTTGAAATAAGTGTATTTAGTTTTAAGTAAAGTTAAGTTGGCAAAATGACTATTTTGCCCCTCCCAGGGTTATCTCCAGTTTTCGCACATTTGTAGCAGTCTTTTCGCATGGTTATGTTTGAGGTTGTCATGCTATTAACTCTGAATATCCTCAGGGTTATCTCTGAGGTTGGAATTGATATTGTGGTCCTCCAGGGTTAACTCTGGAGTAAAAAAGATGTTTTTGCCCTCCTGCATAGTTAGTAATAGGAAAAAAAATTGAGTGTCTACAGATGCCCCTCTTTATCATGTTCATACAATGCAATGGAATGGACATGATAAAGATTAGTAGATACTTGAAACATGACAAGGTATTTTTAATGATGCAAAATGTAGTGAATGGGATGATGAATGTTAAAATGTTTTTGCAAATCGCACATTGCATTTCGCACTTCGCATTTCACTTTTGGCCAATCGCACTTTGCAACTCACACATCGCATTTTATATATCACAAATTGGAAATTGCAATGTAATGAATGTTATAATGCATGTTTAAAATGTTTTCTCAAATTGCTTTACCTTTACCGGGGATTGCTGATGCCTATACTGGTGTTGACTACAATGGTTTGGCTTTTTATTGGTGACGCTAATACCTGTTTGATGAAAAGAAATTGAGATGTCGCCGATGCATACGCTGGTAGTTTACAATGATGCCTACCCTGATGGTATTTTGATAACAGATCCTACCATGCTAGTAGTTGAATACGCTGACATCGCCCAACTATTTTGGTTCCCACTCGAACGATGGTATACGAAGCTTTCATCGCTGAACTTTCTTGATGTTGTACTGAATTAATGACAATGGTTTTGAATACAGAATCTTTTGATACCTTCGTTGAATTGATATTCAAAGATTTGCTTCACCAGACTCTACCTGATGTTACGCTTGATAGAGATGTATGTTAATGTAGCGCCTCACCCTTTTTGAGGTGATTTGGAGTTTCCTTTCGTTGTTGGGTGCTTGTGCCCCATTTCATTTAAACATTTGATTCACAACCCAGTTGAACTGATGACCTGATTGCTGCTGATATCCTGGAGGGTGCAGCTCTCTCTTTCGCTGTTGAACTTTTGAACTTCAGTGTAGAGGCCTCAATTTATGAGGATTTGACACAAATTAACATGTTTGATGGTGTAGATTTCATTCGTCAGACCTTTTGTCATTAGCCTTAAGTTAAGAACTTTTTGAGAATTTTCCCCTTCTTTCGTAGGGGCACGCTTATGTCGCAATGATTTCTTTCAGGAGTTTTCCTTCTTTTGATGAGAGGCTTGATCCCACTTTAAAATCCTTCACTTTTTTGGAATCAAAAAAGCCCCAGTCCTTTCGCATACTGATGTTGGGGTCATATGAGAAAGTCTCTTTGTTGACCAAATCACGAGTGAATAATATCTGAATTGCCAGTGAGATGATATGAGGGAAGGTCTAATGATGATGGACCATGCTGATGGTGTTGACCAGGGTATTTTCCTCTTTAGGATGGTTGATAAATGCCCCAGTGTTGAGTTATCGCTGTTTCTGAGATTGCCCCAGCCTTGTTTGTTGTCTGGAATAGTTGCTTTGACAGATGGGCTGATAAGATGAAGAGAACGCAAGAGGCTTTTACTTCTGTACCAGATGATGAATAGGTAATGGATTTGGGTTTTGATAACCTCAATCATAATTTATGGACTTGTTTACGCTATCGGCTTTGATGATTTCCTTCTGATTTGATGAAGACTAGTGATTGAGGGTGTTGGCTCTTTGAAGGTTCTCGTTGTTGGTTGTCTTGGCGTATCGTTGTTTCTTCCTTTTTGGGATTTGTGCCAGATTTGATGGAATAATATTTAAGTGTTGTTCTTTTGAGGGTCAGACCGCACCACTGATGGTTGCCTACGTACTCCTTTATGTGAGGGAGATCAGGTCTGCGTAGTTCTTGCTTAATAAGATCAACAATTTGAAAAAAAAATTTGTTTGGGAAGTGTTTGTTTTGGTTTTTTGGTTTGACCGCACCATAAATGGCTGCCTACGTACTCCCATTGATGAGGGGAGATCAGGTCTTTCGTAGTTCAGGCTTGATGATCTGAAACCTGAATGACTTGATTTTTTATTTTTTTTATTTTTCTTTTTTTTTCTTTTTTTTCTTCTTTTTTTTCTTCTTTTTTTTCTTTTTTTTCAATATTTACACGCATGGAAAATAAAAGGAATACTACGAAGAAATTGATACCGTCCCAACATCTTCTGGAACTCGCAACTTTTTCCCCTGGATCTACATCTTTTTGGTTAGTTGAGGCCTGATAGTTCAGTTGTCAGTGGTTGTGTTACCTTCAAGGCTCGCGACAGAGGTTACTTCTTGGTTTTAAATTTCTTCACTTATGGCCATAACTTGATCGCTTCCTCGTTCAGTATATTCCTCAGGGATGCTTGAGCTGGACCAATCGCAAAAACTTATGAACTCTTGATTCTTTGATGGGTTGGTTTCCCCGATAACCTCACCACCTTTTCCTTCATCTATTCCTTCACGCTTTTCCTGGGCTTGAGAGGATTCGACCATGAAATCTCCCTCGAATTGTTGTCGCATTTCTTGCAAGGAACTTTCCTTTTTTGCTTTTTCTTCCTTGGAAAGGATCAGTATTTCCTCCGAATCATCCAAGGTTCTAAGATCTGGAATGTGGTTGTCATCTTTGGACCACAGGATGTTGGATGTTGGCGGAGAAATCTCTTTTGGGGATTCCCTTGTCTTTTCTATCATTTCCTGTATTAAGATCATTCCATCTTGGGTTCTGCCAGGATTATCGCTCATAGCCTTCACCTTATTTGAGCTGCCTGTCTCAAGTGGACATCTTAAGCTTTTTATTTCCTTTTTGCCTTTTTTGGTCGTGGGAAATTCTATCTCCAGCTTTCCATTTTCAATTAGATCCTGGATTTTATGTCGTAAAGACCAGCATTCCTCAGTCGTATGTCCAAGTTAGTTAGAATGGTAGTGACATATCTTGGTGGAATCATAACTCTTTCTCTTGAGATTTATAGGTGGCAGCAGCTTAGTAATCCTTCCTTCGCTTATCAGAAAGTATAACATTTCTTCATTGGATTTGCTTAGAGTGGTGAATTTTTGGACTCTTGTGGAAGTTATTTGATCTTTCTTCATTGAGAATTCACATTCCCCCTAGTGATTTTTTCGTTGGCGAGATCTTCTAGCAATTTTATCATCCCCCTATTCTTGGCTTTATGATAGTTGAGTGAAAAACTGCCACGTATCCTGATGTTGACGCACTATCAGCTTAGCTAGCAGATTGACTTGATTCTGGATTGTCTCTAACTTTTGCATTACTATCATACCCTCTTCCGAGTTTTCCCACTTTAGGACATTTGATCTATGCCTTTGGGGGTATTATTCTATCTTACGAATTGGATACCTTTTTGCGCTTTCTGACCCGATCATGTTTACTTCCCTCGTATCATGCTGTAACGAAAGATTGGTGTTGCAATTCTGTTGATTAGGTTGCTGAACCACAATTCTGTCACATTCGATCAGATTTTGAATTTTATGCTTTAAGGACTAACAATCTTCTGTATCGTGTCCTGGAGACCCTGAGTGGTAAGCACATCTCTGGCTTGGATTGTATCTTTTTCTCCCTAGTTCCAAAGTTGGAGCCAGCTCGGTAATTTTCTTGTGATCCATTAATATCGCCAACACATTTTCAAGGGAATCGCCTAGTGGAGTGAACATCCGATTTTTCGTTCTTTCAAATTTTCTTTTCCTATCTGGGTATTGGTTGAACGCAGCCTATTTTTGAGATGGCAGATTGTCTTGCATTTTCCAAATGGGGGGATTGTAGGTTGGTCTCCTAGATTGCCCCTGTACAACAAGAGATACATCTTCATTGCCTTTATCAGGTACGCCCTTGGGATCGCTCGCATACTTTCTTGTCTGTATATTCTTGGTGACTGCTTCCAAGGCAGTGAAGTCTTTAATCTTGCCTGTCTTCAGGCCCATCTCTGCCATTTCTTCGTGTTTGATCATTTTTGAGAATGGCTTTTCTATGCCTGCTAGGATCCTCTCGTAGTACGGACCCTCTTGGATATCAATAAACGTCATTACCATCTCAGTTTTTGTCATTGATAGAATGACTTGCGCTGCTAGATGTCTCCACTTTTGGGCATATTCTCGGAAAGATTAAATACTTTACTTTTTGACTTTAGTCACTTGGTATCGATCAGGTACCATTTGTGACTGAAAACTGTACTGATTTAGAAAGGCGTGGGCCAATTCTTCCCAGTTGTGGATTTTGGCATTGTCAAGTCGGGCATACCATGCCTTAGCCTCTCCAGTGAGACTCTTTTAAAAAAGCTGCATCCTGAGGCTTTCATCTTCAGCATAAGACCCCAGTTCGCCAATGTACACTTTTAGGTGCGTATAGGGATCACCTTCCCCATTATACTTTTCAAACTCTAGGACTTTGAATTTGGTAGGATAACGAACCCCTGGGAATATGTAAAGATCTGAATAGGTGACACTCCCATAATTTCCAGTCCCTTTGATTGACCGGATGGTCTTCTCCATTTGTTAGACTTTCTTTCTTATATCCCCATTTTCTCGATCATCCCTGAGATTTGTGATTTCTTTATTGGAATGAGATTTAGGTATCTGGGTTTCCATCATTTTGCCAATACCATGACTGCCCCTTGGTGTGGATGACTCTGGTTGAGTAGGCATTGTTTGGCCCCGGATTCCTCCATATGCAGAGGATTCTGTGTGGATGGGTATTTGTGTACCCTGAGTAGATTGGTGTAGTTCTTTGGGCATAACAACCAACTCTATCATTTGATAGCTTAATTTTTCGAATTCTTCGCGAGAGACAAGAGTAGGATCGGGATGGGAACTTTTATCCATGTCTGACTATGGGCTTAATACCCTTTTGGACTTTGAAAGGGAAATAAGATCAATTGCTTCCCTACAAAAAGACTTAAGTAGTTTAGTCTTAGAGAATGTATAAATGTTACATGCTATGTGATGTACCCGTTTTAGGAATTTTATCCTGTAAAACGGATGTTAGCTGTTTTGCAATACAGAAAAGTATGTTAACTTTGAATATGCATTTGCACATATTTCTTCATATTTTCCATTACAATGGATTGACATGAAATGATTATTAAAAGTAAATGCTTTTATAAGTAATTGAAAATGGAAAGCATGAAGAAACTTTCCTCCGCGTTTGGTTTATCAGAGGCTGACCTATCTTAGGGTTACTCTCGTGGGTTTTTGGCATGAAGGTTCCCAGATCATCGCAATTTACTTGACGGGAAGTTAATCTGGTCTTTCAACTGGAGCGAATCTGGGTGGTTCTTTTCCTGAGCCTTGTTGGAATTAGTCTCCCTACGAGTCCAGTAATCAAACACCGACAGGATAGTCTTTTGGTGGAGGAACCACACAGCATACATTCACATACAACGTGTCTCACCGTTTATGAAAATGATGACATGTGCGAAGCACTAATATCATAGATAGATATAGTACAATGCAGTAAATAAAATGCATTCGTACACATTCAACGAAAAAATATAAATGCAACATTCACACACAAGCATATAACAGTTTTGAAAAGCTTGTAGTAGCGGCTTAAGCCCTCTTACTGGAGTCCCCAGCAGAATCGCCACCTGTCGACGTTGGGATTTTTATTTGTCCCTTTTTCATTACTTGTTCTTTGGTGTTCTTATGTTATGTGAGATTTGTTTGAAAAAACAAGTGAAAAAAGGTCCGACATGTGTAATGTCGACGATTTGACTTTAAGAGTCACCGGTTGGTGTTTTTAACTGGTTGCACCAACGCAACCGAGAAAAGGTTTGCACATTGACCCTGAGATGTAACACTGCTAAACGGGTCTGTGAAACTGAGATTTATTTGGGTTCGGGGGCTTGATTATGCAGAGGGAAGGTGTTAGGCACCCCCCGACATCCGTGTTACCACGGTGACCACCACTTTTCAAGAAACTGTTATATGAATATGTGTGTGTGTGTGTGGATCAATGTGCAATTTTATTTGAAAGTAGTGTGAGGCCTCGTTCGCACCTATATACAAAGTGTTTGAATTTATAGAAAAATTCAATTTTAAACATGATATAGCAGTGAAGTTTTGTAAAAAGAGGTTTTTTAAACCCTATGCTCAATATGAATTGAGACCTTTTCATACTTTGATTTTATTATTACATGTTCGTCTTGTTTGCTTTTATTTTTGAGATGCGAGGCATCCTCGAGAAAATAATATATAGTAGTGCCAAACTCCTCATGGGCATGACAGCCATCTAAGAAAATTCAAACACTGTAAATAATGTACAAGTTGCTTACAACTGAAAATGTCCATCACGGGAACCGAATCTAGATTCAGTAGCCTGAATCTGTGATCACATGATTCCTAGGCTCACATGATGCCACAGTTTATATGAAAATCAGTAAGCAGTTATATATATAAAAGTTGTAAATATATATATATATATACAAACATGATCAACCACCACGAAGCATCTCCATAGTGGTAAATATATATATATATATATATATGTGTGTGTGTGTGTGGACATGATCAACCACCACGAAGCACCTACATGGGGGATCAGAAAAGTAAATAAAGTTGTAAAAGACGATCAACTGCCACGAAGTAAACTCCAGGCGGGACTAAATGTAAATAAAGCAGTAAAAGGCTTCGAAGTAAACTTCAGGCCTGACAGAAATTTAAATATATATATATATAAGCAGTAAACGCACTGGATATAAAACTCAGGCTCATCGGATATGTCCGACAACAATATATATATATATATATATATATATATATATATATATATAGAAAAGCAATAAACACTCCGGATGTAAAATCCAGGCTCATCGGATATGTCCGACGACAATATATATAGATATATATATATATATATAAGCAATAAACGCTCCAGATTTAAAATTCAGGCTCATCGGATATGTCCGACAACAATATATATATATATATATATATATATATATATATATATAAGCAATAAACGCTCCGGATGTAAAATCCAAGCTCATCAGACAAAGTCTGACCACAGTTTATATATATAAGTATATATATATAAGCAAATAAACGCTCAAAACAGAAGTCTAGGCTCAATCGAGGCATAATTTGATAATGTTAGTCCATATATAATATATATATATATATATATATAAATATGTACAGACAGAAATGAAAACCACGGACCAAAGTCCGGGCAAACACACACAACGCGACTCTCAACGTGAAGAACAGTGTGTACAAAGATGAAGAGAAAGGCTTTAAAGTGTCTAAGAAGGCTTACAGTGGACTGCCAAAGAAGACTTCAATAACTTTAAATGGATGAGTACTCGACTCCTGCGGATAAAAATATGACAGAATATAAGCTCAAAAGTGTTTGAAATAAGAAAGCACTCAGTTTATGATGTGTACAAAGCCAATTGGACAGGGTTTCCTTGCTATTTTCCTCCCAAATAAGGCCACCCCAAGCACCATATATATAGAGGGGTGTGCCGCAGGTCTACCTGCACCTGCCCAGGGCACTGTGGGTCCCACCGTGTCGCAAAACGTACACTCGGACAACGCGTTGTTCGCTCGGTCGTTCATAACTTTCAATCCAGGAGTCCGATGGAAGCATGTCATACCATTCCGGAAATCTCTTTCTGAGAGCTACACAATGACATAGGATTTGTCCTTTTTTGATTCCAGAAAGATGGGTCCATGACCAAAATAGCATTTTCGAGTTTCCGTCAGGTAATCCGGTGAGCTGTTTTGCGTAGTTTGCGCTCCGAAATTAAGATATGTGTCTTGTGGAACTTCTTTTGAAGAAATTTGGGTTGAAATGAGTGTATTTGGTTTGAAGTGAAGTTGAGTTAGCAAAATAACCATTTTAACCCTCCCGGGGTTATCTCCAGTTTTCACACATTTGTAGCAGTCTTTTCGCATGGTTATGTTTGAGGTTGTCATACTATTGACTCTGAATATCCTCAAGATTATCTCTGAGGTTGGAATTGATATTTTAGTCCTCCAGGGTTAACTCTGGAGTGAAAAAGACGCGTTTGCCCTCCTGTATAGTTAGTAACAGGAAAAGAAAATTTCGAGTATCTATAATTATTTTCATAATTTAATAAAGAATGAATACGAAGGGGTATTCTCCATGCATGAGGTAATCCTCGTAGACAGGTTACTCCCACAAATTAATAAAAAAATGAATACAAAGGGTTATTCACCATGTATGCAGTAATCCGCGTAGACAGGTTACTCTCGCAGATTAATAAAGAATGAATACGAAGGGTTATTCACCAGGCATGCGGTAATCTACGTAGACAGGTTATTTCCACAGATTAATAAGGAATAGAATGACAACCCTTATGAGTATGAAGAAAATAACATCCTTTACGAATACGAAAGAAATAATACCCCTTACGAATACAAAAAATAATATCCCTTACGAATACGACAATAATATCCCTTACCTTAGTAGGAGATTGGATATTGCAATAGTGAAATAGCAGAATACTCTTCTTCTTTCTCTCTATAGTTTATCTCACTATAACTTGTGATTATAACTTTGCTCTTCAAATTGGTAGGAAATAATTAATGGATGGAGGAGTATTTATAGGCTAGGAAAAGGGGGTAAATTACAAGGTTAATTATACTTTAGTACCTTCATCTTTACCTCCATTTTTAATTTAGTCCCTCAAGTATTATCAATCTTGCATAACCTCCCCTAATAGTACTTACATGTGAACCAATAGTTCCTTGAATGTGAACTAATAGCAATTAATTGCTCATTTATCTTATTAATTACCCGTTTAGTCAATTTAACATCCCGAAATCAACTATTATCGAAATAAATGTCGATTTCCACTAACACTAATATTCCCAACACAATGAAAATATTTTTATCAATTATTATTCTTCATTAATATTATAACTCACAATATTGACAACCAGATCCTTCCCAGGAAAGAGGGGGCTTTCCGATAAGGATTTCTCCTTATTGACGTGCAATTAAATAACCTAACTCATTTCCTCAACAGAACTTTCTAGACATTGTCAATAATACAAATAATAATATGAATAATTGTGTCGTCTCAATTATTGATTTAATAATATAAAATATTGTGCAGATGATATTGTGACAATAATAGAATCAATAATATAAGATTCTATACAACAACTACTGTGGCAATTATTGAATGAAATTGATTGACTTATGTAAGCATCAATAATCAAAGATATTGTGCAATACTGTGTGCTACTGTGCAACAATGCGTATTACTGTACTTTAATCACCGGGTATTTCAACAGTTCAACGGTAAAAGTCTTGTCATTATTTTATGAAAAGGTTATTTATGTCGCTTTCTATATCCGAAAGTTATTCCGTTATGTGGTCCACCAATGATTGTGTCATCGTACGAATATTCCCCGATAAAAAGAATATTCACCGACCAAACGAATATTTTATGACCACTTGCTTACTTTGCAAAATTTACACATATCACCCATAACTATAGCATTATATCAAATCAACACCTTACTATTCAAAATAATATTTAGAGAAAATTAACTCTTTATTCATAAAAGTTGGGGTCTTACAACAATAGCTCTCGTAAATCAACAGAATAATCAAGTAAATGCTCTTCAGCAAGAAATTTGAGTTGACATTGCCATGACTTCCTCCCAACTCTAAGAGCTTACCCAAATAGTGATGCATCCTTCCAAAGTTAATGATGACAAAAAGGGGGGATAAATAGAATAAAAAGGGTGAAACAAATTATGGGGAAGTCAGAATCAGAGAGAGCTGTAAAAGTTAGGGAGAAGAAAGGAAAAATATGAAAAAGGATTCAGCTGATAGAAGAAGTCAAATCTAGAGAAGTTAAAGACTGTTATGTAAGCAAATTTGAAGAAGTCAAAGAGAAGACAATAAGAAGCAAATAAAAGAAGGTAGTAGAGTATGTATTGATATTTTCTTTGTAGTGAATTTTCATATTTCGTTCGAATTGTATTTTACTTCAATAAATTCATTCTTTTTACTTTAGCAATACAATGACTTACTGTATTTCAAGTTATATTTAAATTTCAAGCAACTGCAATTTTAGAATTGATAAGTGTTATGAAACTACTAGTTTTTGTCATTATCAAATATGAGGAGATTGTTAGTGTAAGACCCCAACTTTTTATGAATAAAGATTTAATTTTCTTCTAAATAATAAACTGATAATTTAATAAATATTATATTTATGGGTGATATGTTCAAATTTTACAAAGTAAACAGTTGTTGAAAAATATTAGTTAGGTCGGGAAATATTCTTTTTGTCGGGAAATATTCGTACGACTCCGCAATCATTGATGGACCCCATAACAAAATAATTTTCGGATATAGAAAGCGACAGAAATAACCTTTTTATAAAAATAACGGCAAGACTTTTACCATTAAACTATTGAAATACCCGGTGATAAAAGTACAGTAATAAGCGTTGTTCCACAATGGTACGCGGTATTGCATAGTAGCACATGGTATTGCAAAGTATCTCTGATTATTAATTCTTACGTAAAAAGTCATTCAGTATTTCATTCAATAATTGCTACAGTAGAAATAACATAGTATCTTATATTATTGATTCAATAATTGTTATAGTAACATCTACACAATATTTTATATTATTAATTGTCACGACATAGGAACTCATATTATTGAAATAATATTATTGATTAGCATTATCGACAATGTCTAGAAAGTTCTGTCGAAGAAAGAGGGTTGGTTATTTAATTACGCGTAATTAAGGAGAAATATTTATTGAAAAGCCCTCTCTTTCTTGGGAACGATCTGGTTGTCAGTATTTTGAATCTATAATATTAATGGTGAATAATTGTTGAAAGATTAAAATTTATTGATTGATGATAAGTGATTTGTGGTAGATATTTGTTCAATTTTTGATATAAATAGAGGGGTTTGTCATGAGGTGTTTGTTGTAAGTTTGGCTTTTTAATCCATGGGAGAACGTGTTAATTTTTCAAACCGTCATCAAAAAATTATTTTAGTTTTTGTTTAATTATTATTATAATAGTAATAAAATAGAAAACTTTTTATATAAAATATAAATTTTTTTATAATATATATAAAGTTATTTGTTTTATTAGAATAAACAAAATTTTAGAGAAAAAAACTCATTATTTAGACCGTGATTGTTTTTAAATAGTGTCATGTCATTCTCTTATAAATGGGTTGCTTAGTTAAGAAATGAAAATCACACCAAAATCAAAGAATTTTCTTCTATAGTATTGTGTGTATTTCTTTAGAGAATAAGGATACTTTGAGTGTAGCTAATAGTGCAAGATTTTCTCAAGATAATCTTCGTTATACCAGTCAGATTTAGTCTCCTACTAAGGTAAAGGGTATTATTTTCTTCATACTCATAAGGATTGTCATTCTATTCCTTATTAATATGTGGGAATAACCGGTCTACGTAGATTACTACGTGCCTGGTAAATAACCCTTCATATTCATTCTTTATTAAGTTTTGAAAATGATCTGTCTACGTAAATTACTGCATGATGGGTGAAAATCCATTTGCAATTTCGTATATTTTTTCATACTCGTATGTGATATCATTTCTTTTTTACTCGTCAAGGGATATCGTTTTCTTTCATAATTCTCCATTTATGGTACAAAATTATTATTTATTTCCATAACCTTATTATTAAATAGTTAAAATCCCTAAAATTAGTAGAATATCCTTAATAGTTTGTGTGACGCCCCCAAAATAGGTATACATCACCCATTCTGAGTCCCCAAAAACATGGTATAGAATACAACTACCATTTAATTATACAACTGTCGTGTAAAATACGAGAAAACATAACTGAGAGTTTTAACACGAATATTGTCTTCTAGACAATATCCAAACTCAAATCCAATTTCATTACAATTATTGTCACACTATTTCACAGAATAGTGAGGACTACTAAAACAACCATCTGGACTATCAATCCATTCCCCGACTAGTCCCATCTATATTTTCATTTCCTGAAGAAAATAATGAAAGAAAAGGGTGAGCTCAACTAGTCCAGTAAGAAATATTATAACTAAGATAATGCAGAATAAATTATCCTTAGCCTTAAACAGTATAACAACTGATAGAATACAATAGATAACAAGTTTTAGATCAATAACTACAGCTGAATAAGCAATCCATTTGAAGAGTCAAGTAGAGCATGATATCTACTATCTTTTATGATTTAAAATTTTATCATCAATTTTATCGCTGAGACTCAGCTTAATAAATAATCTACATCACTGAATTATCCAAGCACTACGGGTCAAGGATATTCATTAGTATCACGACCACGAATTATCCATGCACTATGGGCCAAGGATATTCGTGTTTTCACCAATTGTCATGAATATGCCAAACAACAATTCTGCTTTGCACCCTTGGCTGAAGAGAATGCATAGCCATGATCATACCAACAACTGTTCACCAATGCACTACGGGCTAATGAGGACTTTTATCACATCATTTGTAACATTACAGGTCATGATTATACCAGATAATCCTTGGTCATAATCATACCAATAAACAGTTCATCTTGCACTACGGGCCAAAGATGACTTTCATCACAATATAAGCATGAGGATGATGACAATGATATAAAAATTCAATCAAACGAGATCAAGGATAAATATTAAAGACTTTAAATTTATCCAAAGTTTAAAAATGTCCAAATTGTCAACATGATAATTTGGACAGAAAAAAAATCAGTTAAGGATGATATATGAAAAATTTTCAAAGTAAACAAGTTTTCATAAAATAATCAGTGATAAAGTATAGTAATACGTGTTGTCACATAGTAGCACACGGTATTGTACAATATTTTTGATTATTAATGCTTACGTGAGAAGACACTCAGTTATACACAATTATTGCTACAGTAATTGCTGCATCATATCTCTCATATTATTGATTCAATTATTGTCACAGTATCATCTTCATAATATGTTATATTACTAAATTAATAATTGAGACGGTAAAGTTATTCATATTATTATTTGCAATATTGACAATGTCTAGAAGTTCTGTCAAGGAGAGATTTGGTAACCTAATTGCGCACCAATAAGAAGAAATCCTTATCGGAAAGCCCCCTCTTTCCTGGGAACGATCTGGTTGTTAATATTACGAGTTATAATAATAATGAATAAATGTTATTAAAAATCGAATTTGAGTTCAGAGTTGAATTTAGAGACACGGACGTGATATTTGAGTCCGGAATAATGAAATTAGTAAAAGTAGACTATAAACACAAAATTTATCGGGGTTGACTTTTTGGTCAAAAAGTCAATGGTTGACTTTTTGGAAAAAGTCAAACTTCAAAAATTCAAAAATGAAATTGTTAATAAAAATATTTTCATTGTGTTGGGATTATTAGTGTTGGTGGAAATCGATAATTATTTCGATAATAATTGATGCCTGGAGGTTATATTGACCAATCGGATAATTAATCGGATAAATGAGCAATTAATTGCTATTAGTTCACATGCTTATAACTATGTGATTATATGTGTGTACTATTGATTCACATGATTTACTATTAGGGGAGTTGGTGCAAGATTGATAATACTTGCATGACTAAATTAAAAATGGATGTATAGATGAAGGTATTATACTGTAATATTTCGAGCCATATAATCACATGTTTAGAACTATTGAGTCATATAATTTACTATTGATTCACATGATTTACGATTAGGGGAGGTGGTGCAAGTTTGATAATACTTGCAGGACTAAATTAAAAATGAAGAAAAAGAGGACGGTATTATACTGTAATATTTCGAGCCCCAAAATGTGCAATTATCGAAACTATATTTTCCTATAAATAGAAGCTCATTCCTTCATTATTTTTCACCAATTCACTAAAGCTATAGAGCAATTATTATAGAGAGAAAGAAGAAGAAGAGAATTTTGCTACCTCATTATTCCAGTATCCGATTTTCTTCTAAGGTAAGGGGTATTATTTTTCATATTCATGAAGAGAAGTTATTTTCTATCAATACTTGTAAGAGTTGTTATTCTATTCTTTATTATTCTGTTGGAATATTCTGTCTGTGCGGATTACATATGACCTGGTTTTGTTCTTTATTATTCTATTGGAATAACCTGTCTGTGCGGTCTATCGCATGCCTGGTGAATTCTGTTCTTATTCCATTATTTATTATTCTGTTGGAATATCCTGTCTGTGCGAATTACGCATGACCTAGTTTCGTTCTTTATTATTATGTTGGAATATCCTGTCTGTGCGGATTACGCATGACCTGGTTCTATTCTTTATTATTCTGTTGGGAATAACCTGTCTGTGCGGTCTATCACATGCATGGTGAATTCTTCTGTTATTCCATTCTTTATTATTCCGTTGGAATAACCTGTCTATGTGGATTACCGCATGCATGGTGAATGATCCTTTGTATTCATTCCTTATTAAATTATGGAAATGATCTGTCTACGTGGATTACCGCATGGCGGGTGAAAATCCATTTGCAGTTTCGTATATTCTATTATACTCGTCTGAGATATCATTTCTTTTTTACTCGTCATGGAATATCATTTTCTTTGATATTTTTTTACGAGTTACTATTCACAAATTACTATTCACCCGGTTACTATTCACTCTAGTATTATTCACTCGGGTATTCAGGGCACTTTTCATGCCGGAGTACTATTCACGACTTACTATTCACCCAATTACTATTCACTCTAGTATCATTCACTCGGGTATTCGGGATACTTTTTATGTCGGGGTACTATTTACTCGAAAAATATATTTCTTTTTTGCCCAAATTATTTTTGGTACATGAATATTATTCTTGAATTTTACTCTACAAAGCAGTATCATGTTGACAATTTGGACGTTATTGATTTCTGGATAAATTAAATTATAAATCTTTAAATTTTATCCTTAAACTTGTTTTATTGAATTATTATGTCATTGTCATCATCCTCGTGCTTATATTGTGATTAAAGTCATCTTTGGCTTACGTGCATAGATGGACTTGTTATGATTATGACCAGTGATTATTTGGTATAATCATGACCGTAATGTCATGAATGATGTGGTAAAAGTCTTTATTGGCCTGTAGTTCATTGATGGACAGTTGTTGGTATGATTATGACCAGGGATTATTCGGTATAATCATGACCATTGATGATTACATAAATATCCTTGGTCGTGGTGCAGGGATGATTTGATTATGTGGTTTATTTATTAAGCTGAGTCTCAGCGATAAAGTTGATGAAAAACTTTTTAAATCATAGAAGATAGTAGATTTTGTGCTCTACTTGACTCTTCTAATGGATTGCTCATTCCGCTGCAGTTGTTGATCTAAAACTTGTTGTCTATTGTATTCTATCAGTTGCTATACTGTTGAAGGCTAAGGATAATTTATTCTGCATTATCTTAGTCATAATATTTCTTATTGAGCTAGTTGAGCTCACCCTTTTCTTTCACTATTCTCTTCAGGAAATGAGAATATAGCTGAGACTGGTCGGGAAATGGATTGACAGTCCAGATGGTTGTTTTAGTAGTCCTCAATTTTCTATAAAATAGTGTGACAATAAATGTAATGAGGACTCTATTGAGTGTGAATATTGTCTAGATGACAATATTCTTATTAAAATTCTTAGATTATGTTTTGTTGTATTTTACACGACTGTTGTATAATTAAGTTGTATTTGAATTTTATACCATATATCTGGCGACTCAAGATGGGTGATGTATACCTATTTTGAGGGCGTCACATTTGGTATCAATGCCATAGAAAAGAGTCCCGAGCCTTTATCTGGTGACTTCCAAGTCTTGATATGCACCGAAGCAAGACTTTCCGTAGGAGATGCCGTGAGTAACGGTGGCAAGTTGATAGGTATCATTGTGAGGTGCTATCCAAGTCTTGGATGCGGGTCACAGTTGGTATCAAAGCTTAGGGATATGATCTCTGGCTGAGATGTGAGACAAGAACTATGAGGAGAGAGACGAAGAATTCCTTCGCTAGTATGACCTACCTAAGTTTATTTGGTATTTAATTGGTCGGTCAGAGTATAGGGATAATATGTGGCATGTTAATTAACCCTTATTTTGAAACTATATTCTAGAATGATATCTAAAATACAGGAGATGAGAAATGGGAAAATCATGATAGAGAGGAAATAATTGGGAAGGTACAATCCGAAAAGAAAGCAAGGTATTTTCATCTCTTCGAACTACCAGGTACGTAAATTTCGAGGGCGAAATTTCATAAGGGGAGATTGTGAGACCCCAAATTTTATGAAATGAAAGTATTCAATTTTCTTATAATTATTTTATTTAGTAAATGATTAAATTGATAAAGGTTAAAGTTAAGGGTGATATACGAAAAATTTTCAAAGTAAACAAGTTGTCATAAAATAATCAGTGATAAAGTATAGTAATACGTGTTGTCACATAGTAGCACACGGTATTGTACAGTATTTTTGATTATTAATGCTTACGTGAGAAGACACTCAGTTATACTCAATTATTGCTACAGTAATTGCTGCATCATATCTCTCATATTATTGATTCAATTATTGTCACAATATCATCTTTGAAATATGTTATATTATTAAATTAATAATTGAGACGGTAAAGTTATTCATATTATTATTTGCAATATTGACAATGTCTAGAAGTTCTGTCAAGGAGAGGTTTGGTAACCTAATTACGCGCCAATAAGGAGAAATTCTTATCGAAAAGCCCCCTCTTTCCTGGGAACAATCTGGTTGTTAATATTACGAGTTATAATAATAATAATGAATAAATGTTATTAAAAATCGAATTTGAGTTCAGAGTTGAATTTGGAGACGCGGACGTGATATTTGAGTCCGGAATGATGAAATTAGTAAAAGTAGACTATAAACACAAAATTTATCGGGGTTGACTTTTTGGTCAAAAGGCAATAGTTGACTTTTTTGGAAAAAGTCAAACTTTGAAAATTCAAAAATGAAATTGTTGATAAAAATATTTTCATTTTGTTGGGATTATTAGTGTTCGTGGAAATCGATAATTATTTCGATAATAATTGATGTCTGGAGGTTATATTGACCAATCGAGTAATTAATCGAATAAATGAGCAATTAATTGCTATTAATTCACATGCTTATAACTATGTGATCACATGTGTGTACTATTGATTCACATGATTTACTATGACTAAATTAAAAATAGAGGTATAGATGAAGGTATTATACTGTAATTAATTTTTTTCACATGTTTAGAACTATTGAGTCACATGATTTACTATTAGGGGAGGTGGTGCAAGTTTGATAATACTTACAGGACTAAATTAAAAATGATGAAAAAGAGGAAGGTATTATACTGTAATATTTTGAGCCCCAAAACGTGCAATTATCGAAACTATATTTTTCTATATATAAAAGCTAATTCCTTCATTATTTTTCACCAATTCACTAAAGTTATAGAGCAATTATTATAGAAAAATTATAGAAAGAAAGAAGAAGAGAAGTCTGTTACCTCACTATTCAAGTATCCAGTTTTCTTCTAAGGTAAGGGGTATTATTTTTCGTATTCATGAAGAGAAGTTATTTTCTTTTAATACTCGTAAGAGTTGTTATTCCATTCTTTATTATTCTTTAAAATATCCTGTCTGTACAGATTACGCATGACCTAGTTCTGTTCTTTATTATTCTGTTGGAATAATCTGTCTGTGTGGTCTATCGCATGCCTGGTAAATTCTGTTGTTATTCCATTATTTATTATTCTGTTGGAATATCCTATTTGTGCGAATTACGCATGACCTGGTTCCATTCTTTATTATTATGTTGGAATATCCTGTCTGTACGTATTACGCATGACCTGGTTCTATTCTTTATTATTCTGTTGGGAATAACCTGTCTGTGCGGTCTATCGCATGTATGGTGAATTCTTCTGTTATTTCATTCTTTATTATTCTGTTGGAATAACCTATCTATGTGGATTTCCGTATGCATGGTGAATGATCCTTTGTATTCATTCCTTATTAAATTGTGAAAATGATCTATCTACGTGGATTACCGCATAGCGGGTAAAAATCCATTTGCAGTTTCGTATATTCTATTATACTCGTCTGAGATATCATTTCTTTTGTACTCGTCATGGAATATCATTTTCTTTTATATTTTTTACGAGTTACTATTCACGGGTTACTATTCACTCGGTTAATATTCACTCTAGTATTATTCACTCGGATATTCAGGGCACTTTTCATACCAGAGTACTATTCACGAGTTACTATTCATGGGTTACTATTCATCCAATTACTATTCACTCTAGTATAATTCACTCGGGTATTCGGGACACTTTTCGTGTCGGGGTACTATTCATGGGGTATTATTCCCGAAGTACTATTCACGGGGTACTATTTATCCGAAAAATATATTTCTTTTCTATCCAAATTATTTTTGGTACATGAATATTATTCTTGAATTTTACTCTACAAAGCAGTATCATGTTAACAATTTGGACATTATTGATTTCTGGATAAATTAAATTATAAATCTTTAAAATTTATCTTTGAACTTGCTTTATTGAATTATTATGTCATTGTCATCATCATCATGCTTATATTGTGATTAAAGTCATCTTTGGCTTACATGCATAGATGGACTTGGTATGATTATGGTCAGGGATTATTCGGTATAATCATGATCGTAATGTGACGAATGATGTGGTAAAAGTTGTGTCGCCCCCAAAACAGGTATACATCACCCATCTTGAGTCACCAAATACATGGTACAAAATTCAAATACAACTTTATAATATAGCTGTAGTGTAAACAATACGACAAAACATCAACTGAGAGTTTTAATAAGAATATTGTCATCTAGACAATATCCACACTCAAAGGAGTCCTCATTACATTTATTGTCACACTATTTAACAGAATAGTGAGGACTATTAATGCTATCATCTGGACCGCCACTCCGTTCCCTGACTCGTCCCAACTATATTCACATTTCTTGAAGAGAACAGTGAAAGAAAGGGTGAGCTCAACAAGCCCAGTAAGAAATATTATGACTAAGATAATGCAGAATAAATTATCATTAGTCTTCAACAATGTTAAACTGATAAAATACAATAGACATCAAGTTTAACTGCAACGGAACAAGCAATCCATTAAAAGAGTCAAGTAGAGAATAAAATCTACTATCTTCTATGATTTAAAAAAAGTTTTTCATCACTTTTATCGCTGGGACTCAGCTTAATAAATAATCCACATCATCAATTCATCCATGCACTACAGGCCAAGGATATTATTTAGTATTACGACCACGAATTATCCATGCACTACAGGCCAAAGATAATTGTGTTTTCATCAACGGTCTTGATCATGCCATAAAACAATTCATCTTTGCTCCCTTGGCCGAAGAGAATCCATAGTCATAATCATACCAAAAACTGTCCATCAATGCACTACGGGCCAATGAGGACTTTTTCCACATCATTTATAACATTACGGTCATGATTATACCGAATAATCCCTGGTCATAATCATACCAAGTCCATCTATGCACTACAAGCCACAGATGACTTTCAAAAAAATATAAACATGAGGATGATGACAATGATATAAGAATTCAATAAAACAAGTTCAAGAATTAAATTATCCAGGAACTAATAACGTCCAAATTGTCAACATGATACTTCTTTGTAGAATAAAATTCAAGAATGCTCAGAGGAATATTTCCATGAAAAGATACTTAATGAAGCGCAAATATCAAGGATATTCCACTAATTTCATAGAGTATAAAAATCAAAACTTTAACTAACTGAGTATAATAAAGAATGGAATAACAAAAGAAATCACCATGCATGCGGTACTTCGCACAGACAAGTTATTCTAACAGAATAATAAATAACGGAACCAGGTCAAGCGTAATGCGCACCGACAGGGTATTCCAATAGAATAATAAAGAATGGAATAACAACAGAAATCACCATGCATGTGGTACTTCGCATAGACAGGTTATTCCAACAGAATAATAAATAACGGAATCAGGTCAGGCGAAATTCGCACCGACAGGATATTCCAATAGAATAATAAAGAATGGAATAACAACAGAAATCACCATGCATGCGGTACTTCGTATAAACAGGTTATTCCAACAGAATAATAAATAGCTGAACCAGGTCAGGCAAAATTCGCACCGATAAGATGTTCCAACAGAATAATAAAGAATGGAATAACAACAGAAATCACCATGCATGCGGTACTTCGCATAGACAGGTTATTCCAACAGAATAATAAATAACGGAACCATGTCCGGCATAAAACGCACAGACATGATATTCTAACAGAATAATAAAGACGGAACCAGGTCCGACATAAAATACACAAATAAGATATTCCAACAGAATAATAAAGACGAAACCAGGTCTGGCGTAAAATGCATAGACAAGATATTCCAACAGAATAATAAAGAATATAATAACAACAAAATTTCACCATGTATGCGATACTTTGCATAGACAGGTTATTCCAGCAGAATAATAAATAATGTAATAACAGAAGAATTTTATCAAGTATAGGGTAGACCGCATATATATGTTATTCCAACAGAATAATAAAGAATGGAATAACAGAAGTTCTCTTCATGAATACCCCTTATGAGTACAACAAATAATATCTCTTACCTTCGAATAAAGCTGGAAATAGGAGTAGTGAAGTAGCAGAAAACTTTTCTTCTTTCTCACTATAGTTTCTCTCTCTAGAGTTTTAGTGAATTCGTGAGAAATAATGAAGGAATGAGCTTCTATTTATAGAAGAATGGACTGAATAGTAACTAATCTATGAACGGTCTGGATTGATTTACTTTTAATCAGACGGTCCATATTTAAAGCAAAATCTTTTAAATAAAATATAATATATTCTATTTATAATCTAATAAAACGAATAACTTTATAAAAGTATTCTGTTTTATATAAAAAGATTTTACTATACAAAACACTATGCAGGCACTATGCAAACACTATGCACAATAAAATATAATATATTCTAATTATTATCTAATAAAATAAATAACTTTATAAAAGTATTCTATTTTATATAAAAAGATTTTACTATACAAAATACTATGCATAATAGAATATAATATATTCTAATTATTGCCTAATAAAACGAATAACTTTATAAAAGTATTATGTTTTATATAAAAAGCTTTTCTGTTTTATTACATTAATAATACTAATAAAACAAAACTTCATCATCATTATTATTATTCACACTATTAATTGACCAGGTCGTTCCCAGGAAAGAGGGGGCTTTCCAATAAGGATTTTTCCCTTTTGGCGCGCAATTAGGTGACCAAACCTCTCTTTGGCAGAACTTCTAGACATCGTTAATATTGCAAATAATAATATTAATAACTCTGTCATCTCAATTATTGATTTAATAATATATAAAATATCGACAATAATTAAATCAAATAATGTGAGATACTACGCAACTACTGAAGTAATAATTGAACAAAACTAAGTGACTTCTCATGTAAGCATCAATAATCAATATCGTGTGCTACTATGCAACCATGCGTATTACTGTATTTTTACTACCGAGTAGATCAACAGTATTAACGGTAAAACTTTCGTCGTTATTTTCATAAAAATATTTTTGTCATTTTCTCAATCCGACAATAATTCCGTTGTGGGGTCCACCAATGATTGTGCCATCATACGAATATTCTCCGACACAAAGAATATTCCCCGACCAATCGAATATAATATAACAACTTACATACTTTGTAAAATTTATAAATATTACCCACAACTATAACATTATATTAAATCCACACCATAATATTCAAAAAAATCGAGAAATTTAAATCTTTATTTGTAAAGTTTGGGATTTTACAAAAGTCCTCATTGGCCTGTAGTTCATTGATGGATAGTTGTTGGTATGATTATGACCAGGGATTATTCGGTATAATCATGACCATTGATGATTACATGAATATCATTGGTCGGGGTGCAGGGATGATTCGATGATTTGGTTTATTTATTAAGCTGAGTCTCAGCGATAAAGTTGATGAAAAACTTTTTAAATCATAGAAGATAGTAGATTATGTGCTCTACTTGGCTCTTCTAATGGATTGCTTATTCCGCTGCAGTTGTTGATCTAAAACTTGTTGTCTATTGTATTCTATCAGTTGTTATACTGTTGAAGGCTAAGGATAATTTATTCTGCATTATCTTAGTCATAATATTTATTACTGGGCTAGTTGAGCTCACCCTTTTCTTTCACTATTCTCTTCAAAAAATGATAATATAGCTGGGACTGGTCGGGGAACGGATTGACGATCCAGATGGTTGTTTTAGTAGTCCTCAATATTCTATAAAATAGTGTGACAATAAATGTAATGAGGACTCCATTGAGTGTGGATATTGTCTAGATGACAATATTCTTATTAAAACTCTTAGATTATATTTTGTCGTATTTTACATGACTGTTGTATAATTAAGTTGTATTTGAATTTTATACCATGTATCTGGCGATTTAAGATGGGTGATGTATACCTATTTTGGGGGTGTCACAAATAGTACTCCATGAATAGTGAAAGTATTATGCATAAAAGCCAATCATGTATGATGATAAAACATATACTTTGTAATCAATATTTTTTATTTTATTAATAAAAGGATTATTTATTAAAGGCATTTATTATCTACATGGTGCTATTTTAATAATATGTGGTAAACCCATAGTTTTAAGCAATGCTTTTAGAATCATGATGAGATCATGCTAATGAGATCTAAATTCTTAGATAGCTTAAAACTAAAATGTTCCCAATCAATGGATTACTAAAAAGGGGATTAGTGAATCCAGATAGATTGGTACGTACGTTACTTTCTCGTTGGATGAGTATGATTGATCTCATGATCATTTGTGTAGAGACACTAAAACAAGTATGTAGGTGCTTATTAGAGAATAAGTTCACTGAACGTGACTCGCTAAGGAATACCTAATAGAGTTTTGCTTGCCTGTCAATAGGAATTCCTGTAGTGATAGTAGTACAAATGATCCTTAGACGTGAGATCATCATAATATCTTATATATAATGAATTACACTTTGACTTATTCCTTAAGACTCTTAGAGTATATCAAAGGGTATGCTTGGGTGTAATAAGTTATATATGAAGATAATGAATGATTAATAAAGAATCTACCACTTCTAGTAAAAGAAGAGAAATGTCCTATGTGATTCGATAAATGACAACCCAGGAATCCTTGGCCAAGGTGGAATGAAATTAGAAAGTAGTTTCTAATTTGCATTCATTAGGAGTTGTACATTTAGAAATCAAAATACATATAATTAAAAAAAATAAGACTTGACAGTAATTTCATGTCTTATATTTAATTGGGACATTGCATGGTGGAAGGATTGAATTGTACGGTAACTATTAACTTAAAGGTTCTTTTATGATTAATGTTGAAATCTATATTATCTGAAAAGTCGTTGATCGCTAAGGAGACTTATCCTTATTGTAGAATAAATATTATTTATTTAAATAAATTATTCGTTTAATTTATTTATTTAAATAAGATTAGAATTCTTCTGATTGATTTATTCACAACCGGTTTAATATGGAGAACCTAAAGGATCACACCATAAAAGGAAGAATAATTATTTAAGAAGTTAATGGCATAATCATAATAATATGTTAAGTATATTTAATTTAATCTATGGTGATAAAATAAATTAAATAGCTTAATATTTATTATTTAATATTTTAGAAATATTAAATATAAATTAATAAGAGGAGTCTTATTAATATTATTACAATTATTATTATTTTAATTTCTAAAAGAGTTTAAGAATTAATTTAATATAAGAACTCTCATTTATTTCTAATAAGATTAGGAGGGAAAATTACTTAAAGGAGTTTAATTATTTATCCCTAATAAGATTAGGAAGTCCATTTAATTAAAAGAGTTTAATTAAATAAATAATACGTTATTTTAATTAAATAGGGTTACTTGATATCTTTATAAGAGGAGTCTTATATCATATATCAAATATAAACGTAATTCCAAGAGTTATAGAGAGTACGCCCCCTTTTTCTATAGAGATAGGAAAAACTAGGGTTTGAGCCAATACACCATTCTTCTTGAAAAATTCTTCTTCCTTGGTGGATCACCTCTAGCGGCCATACACTTAGGTGGCTTACATTGATCAAAAAAAGAAATATGCCCGGAGATTCAAGGAGATCGCGAAAAAGGAGGAGGTGAACTCATACCTGAGGAAGCTCGTTTCTACAAGGGTATGATTTTATGACTTCTTATTCTTCGTTTAATTAATAATATGCATAAAGGATGATCTGGAATATTGGTTTGTGAAATTTTTTTAAAATCTAATTTTATTATGCTTCCGTTAATTTTTACAATTTGATTGCTACTTTATTTTTCACAAAACCTTACAGTGGTATCAGAGCCAAATTTTATGCAAATTATTAATTATTTTGATTCCGTATGTGTATGAATATGTATTTAGAATAATTTATTAAGCATAATTTGTTATATAGAATTATTATATTATTAAAAAAAATTACCGAAAAAGATTTTCGGAAAAACGTTTTTTTTAACCCGTAGCTAATTTTTTTTTTCTTCAAAAAGTTGACTCCGTGTTTTACAGTACTATATATAAATCCTGTTAATTTTATATAGTCTGTTATCTTTAGTTTATATATATATATATATATATATATATATATATATATATATATATATATATATAGGGCTATATGTATATATACAGTTGTGTATGACACAGTAAGGCTTTGACGACAGATTTTTTGGGCTATAGCGACGGTAAACTGTCGCCATAGCCCAGAATAGCTATGTCGACAGGTGAAATCGTCGCTATAGCCCAAAAAATCGTCGTAATAGCCTACTGTGTAATACACAGTTGTGTACATACATTTTTCCTATATATATATATATATATACAACACGGATAAGGTCCGGGAGTCCGGACCTGATCCAAAATTCGGACCCTATTTTTTTTTTGGTAGAATAACTAAAAAAAAATTATGGAACTAAAATTTTTCCATAATACAGTATTTTGGGTGTGTTTTTAATACCTACACCAACCAATGTATGTACAGTCTACCCAGAATGTACAGATATATTTTGTTATACGTATCCAAATCACACCCAAAACACTGTATTATGTAAAAATTCAAGTTCCATAAAATTTTTTTTTTAGTTGTTTTAAAAAAAAGCAAAAAAAAAAAATCCGAATTTTGTTAAAATTCGGAAGTCCGGACCTGATCCGGACTCATATATATATATATATATATATATATATATATATATATATCTAATAAAATACAAATGATTTTGAATTTCCCGCTCATTCAATAAATCATCTTAGCCGTTCAAAGTTTAAGATAAATCCAACCGTCCATACATATATCTAATAAATCTATCTAATTCTATCTAATAAAATACAAATGATTTTAAATTTCCCGTTCATTCAATAAATCATCTTAGCCGTCCAAAGTTTAAGATAAATCCCACCGTCCATACATCTATCTAATAAAATATAAATAATTTTGAATTTTCCGCTCACTCAATAAATCATCTTGGTCGTCCAAAATTTGAGATAAATACCACCGTCCATACAGCTATCTATCTATCTAATAAAATACAAATGATTTTGAATTTCCCGCTCATTCAATAAATCATCTTAGCCGTCCAAAGTTTAAGATAAATCCAACCGTCCATACATATATCTAATAAATCTATCTAATTCTATCTAATAAAATACAAATGATTTTGAATTTCCCGCTCATTCAATAAATCATTTTAGCCGTCCAAAGTTTAAGATAAATCCCACCGTCCATACATCTATCTAATAAAATATAAATGATTTTGAATTTCCCGCTCACTCAATAAACCATCTTGGTCGTCCAAAATTTGAGATAAATCACACCGTCCATACAACTATCTAATAAAATACATCTCTCTATTTATCTATTATATCTAATAAAATACAAATGATTTTGAATTTATCACTCACTCAATAAATCATCTGGGCCGTTTAAAATTTAAGATAAATCTCACTGTTTATACAGTGCCGGAGGCACGGGACCCAGCTAGTATATATATATTGCGCGGATCACGGGGCTGTTAGTTAAGAAGCACGGAAAGCATAATAAGCTTAAACTTTGAAGCAGCACGCAACACGTTTTTTTTTCTAAACCACGTAATTCTGAAGCATGTATGATTACAGGAGTAAGTGGGAAAAACAAGCATGGATTATTATATATATATAGTATTATGTCAGAGATTTTCGTGTAACATGTCTGCAACATTTTTTGATTAACATGGTTTACGTTATATGTTTAGATATATAAACCGGACCGTGAAGCCCAACAGGGATATATATGATATATATTTTATATATATATATAATTTTAATAATTTTATAATTAAAATAAAAAGTTTATTTTAATCTTTAAATTGGATTTCATGCAACATAATATTGCTCATTAAATGATATTCATATATATATGGAATGATTTTATTTATTGATACATATGATGATATGTATGATAATAAATGAGATTGATTATGGATTATTGACCAATGTGATTTGATTTATTTTGGTTGAATGTTTGAATGAATGAGTTTTATTAAATGGGGTCTGCGTACCTCGTCTTTTCTGATTTTCTTCTGATGTAAATTCTATCTCTCTTCTATATACTTCCCCTTGACTACTGATCAAGGTTTCTATTTAAATAAAATAGTTTATGTAATAGGATTAGTTAGAATTTTTTGAAGAACCGGAGATCAAAGAGCAAGGAGCGCTTAAAGACCCGTTTTGTAATGGAGCCCGGGTTTAAATTTAATAGTTTTATTTAAATGTTTATTCTTACACCCTAGGGTTTGACCTTTTGGTTCACTTGGTGGCTCTAGTAAACCAAACTATAATAAAAGTCCATAATCAATCCGTGTAGAATATAGTATTCTATATGTGCATGCTAGTATTATATATATTATATATTATGCAAACATGTTTCACATGTTTAATAATATGACGCGTATTTTATATATATATATATATATATATATATATATTTGCATGCGCGCTAAACAAGATGAGACCAATAATAACAAACCCCTCAAAGATATTATATTAAGTTGTAACGTTCAAAGATATTTAGAATATCGAACGTCGCCTTCCAGCATGATAAAAATAATAGAGTATTAAATATTTAATATGAGTTTGTTGTGCACACACAAGGCAAGTATTACATATTTAAGATGTTATTGTTATTATATTTGATGTTTATAAGGAATTGAATATTACCGCTTTGTTATGCACACACAAGGGCTGTAGTTTTCTCTTTCACTTATGTGAAAATGTTGGGTATGACTTAACTTAAATTATTTTAGTTCGGATGTGCACGCACCTAACCATTATGATTTAAGAGGCAAAATATAAGGAGTTACGTGATGATGTAATTGACAAGAGTTGTCTACCTATTTATTTATATATAGTTTGTTGTGCACACACAAGGCTATATACATTTGAAATGGGATTCTTATTCTCACTAGCAAATCTTTAATTAGATATTGTCGAACTATATTCATGAGGGTAATATAGTTTGAAGAAAATAATGGGAGATACCAATATAAAATAAGACCTAATTTATTTTGGTAATTAATTAAATGAATGTTTGCTAAAATATTGTCTTTTTACATGCAGAATTTTGAAAATGTTACATTCACTAATTTCACTGCGTAGCATACTTGATGCTAAGAAACTGACCGGACCGAATTACATGGACTGGTTAAGGAATCTGAGAATTGTTCTAACTGTTGAAAAGATTTCTTATGTCCTAAATTCGCATGTACCTATAAAAGTTGCAGAAACAGCCTCCGAGGAAGAGATTGCTACTTTTAAACAGTGGCAAAATGATGTATCAGTGGCTCAATGCATCATACTCGCATCCATGAGTAACGAGCTTCAGCGTCAGCATGAAAACATGGATGCTCCTACTATGCTACTGCACCTTCACCAGTTGTATGGTGAGCAAAGTAGGACTGCTAGATATGAGATATCTAAGGAGCTCTTCCGATCTCGGATGACCGAGGGCACTACCGTTGAGACTCATGTCTTAAAGATGATCAATCTGATTGAACGTCTTGGACAGCTTGGGTTCGTCATGGATGGGTAGTTGAGTCAAGATTCAGTCTTTCAGTCACTCCCAGACACCTTCTCACAATTTGTTATGAATTTTCACATGAATAAGTTAGATGTCAGCTTGCCTGAATTACTTAACATGTTGAAAACTGTTGAAGGTCACTTCCTATCCAAGAAGAACCATGTCTTACTGGTGGATGATTCTTCCAAGAAAAGGAAGAGGCCCAAGGTATCTTCTGAAAAGAAGAAATCCAAGAAGTCTAAGGGAAAGGCGAAAGAGAAGGATCAAAAGAAACCTGATCCAGCTAGCAAAGGAATTTGCTTCCATTGCAACAAGCTGGGTCACTGAAAGAGGAACTGCAAGGATTATCTTGTGGAACAAAATCAGAAGAAGCTTGGAGAAGCTTCAAATCCTAATCAAGGTTTGTTTATGATTGAAATTAATTTTTCTGAAAGTCAATCTTTTACTTGGGTATTGAATACCGGCTGTGGTTCTCGCATATGTAATAATATGCAGGGACTGGTCAGAAGTAGAAAGCTGAGCAAGGATGAGGTTGTCCTATGAGTGGGAAATAGAGCAAAGGTTGCTGCATTAGCTGTAGGGACTTATTGTTTAGCACTGCCTACGGGAAAATCCATTAGTTTAAATAATAGTTATTTTGTTCCGTCACTTATTAGAAACATTATTTCAATATCTGTATTGGATATGGATGGTTTTGACATTATAATAAAGAACAATAGTTGTTCTATTTATAATAATAATGTTTTATATGGTGTTGGTAATTTAGGAAATGGACTTTACATTCTTGACTTGCATGAAAATATACTTCAAATTGAACAAACTAAGAAAGAAAAAGAGATGATGTTAATTATACCTATATGTGACACTGTAGACTTGGTCATATTAGTGAAACAAGATTATCCAAGTTGAATAAAGATGGGCTCCTAGAGCTATCGGATTATGAATCATATCCAACTTGTGAATCTTGTCTTATGGGAAAAATGACTAAATCTCCTTTTAGTGGAAAAGGAGAAAGAATTACAAAGTTGTTAGCGTTGGTACACACGGATGTATGTGGACCTATGACAACGAATGCACGAGGAAGGTATTCTTATTTTATTACATTCACTGACGATCACTCAAGATTTGGATATGTGTATTTAATGAAATACAAATCTGAATCATTTAAAATAGTTCAAAGTGTTCAGAAGTGAAGTAGAGAAACAACGGGCAAAAGTATTAAGATCCTTCGATCAAATCGAGGTGGTGAATACTTAAGCATTGAGTTTCTCAATTGTCTCAAAGAAAATGGTATAATCTCATAATGGACTCCACCAAGTACGCCACAGCTGAATGGTGTATTTGAAAGGAGAAATCGAATACTGTTGGACATGGTTCATTCCATGATGAGTTTTATCGATCTTCCGATGTCATTCTGGGGATATGCCCTAGAAGCGACTACATATCTACTAAATAAGGTTCCCTCAAAATCCGTCCCTAAGACTCCATATGAGATGTAGACAAGGAGGAAGCCTAGTCTTAAGCATGTTAAGATTTGGGGATGTCCAGCTTATGTGAAAAGGTTTCAAAATGATAAGCTTGGGACAAGATCTGATAAGTGTACTTTTGTGGGATATCCTAAAGAAAGTTCAGGATATTATTTCTACAATCCTACTGAACAAAAGGTGTTTGTTGCCAAACATGCTGCCTTCTTGGAAAAGAAGTTATCCTTGAAGGGGTCAGTGGGAGGAAAATAGATCTTTAAGAAATTCAGGAACCACAAACCACTACAGATCAAATGGATGAACCTGTCCAAGTAGAGATTCCTTTTGTACCACACCCTATTCGTAAATCTGGAAGAGTACCAAAGATACCTGATAGGTATGGACTTGTCATAGAAGATGACGATGAGGTACACATCATAGATGATGATGATCCATTGAATTATAAACAGGCTATGAGTAGTAAAGACTCAGAGAAATGGCAAGAAGCCATGAAATCTGAGATGGACTCCATGTATGAGAACTAAGTATGGACGTTGGTCTCACCACCTGAAGGCATTAAGCCTATTGGGTGTAAATGGATCTTTAAAAGAAAGACTGGAGCAGAAGGCAAGGTAGAGACTTATAAGGCCCGACTGGTCGCAAAAGGTTTCAAACAAGACAAGGAGTTGACTATGACAAAACCTTCTCACCAGTAGCAATGCTTAAGTCCATTCGGATTTTGCTTGCGATTGCAGCTTACCATGACTACGAAATCTGACAGATGGACGTGAAACGGCCTTCCTCAATGGGAAACTTGAGGAGGATGTGCATATGACACAGCCAGAAGGATTTGTTTCAAAGGTTGGAACAAATCAAGTCTGTAAACTACAACGATCTATTTATGGATTGAAGCAAGCTTCTCGTAGGTGGAACATCTATTTTGATGAGACAATCAAAGAGTTGATTTATCAAAAATGAGGATGAACCATGTGTGTACACAAAGGTTAGTGGGAGTGTTGTTTCATTCCTCGTATTATATGTTGATGATATATTACAGATAGGGAATGATATTCCTATGCTGCAATCAATTAAAATCTGGTTATCTAACACTTCTCCATGAAGGACTTGGGAGAAGCATCCTATATTTGGGAATAAAGATCTATAGAAATAGATCTAAAAGGATGCTTGGCTTATCCCAAGGAACGTACATTGACTCGATGCTAAAGAGGTTTAGCATGGAAGATTCTAAAAGAGGTCTCACGCCGATGACCATGGAATACATCTCTCCAAGAAACAGGCCCCAAAGACACCTGAGGAGAGAGACCGTATGAGTAAGATTCCTTATGCTTCAACAATAGGATCTATCATGTACGGTATGATATGTACTAGACCAGATGTCACTCATGCACTTAGTGTAACAAGCAGATATCAGTCGAATCCAGGAGAAGAACACTGGAAGGCAGTGAAAAATATCCTAAAGTCATAAAGAAGAACTAAGGATGTATTTCTTGTCTACGGTGGTTCTGAATTGAAATTATAGGGCTTCACATACTCAAGTTTTCAAACGGACCAAGATGAAAGTAAATTTGTTTCGGGGTATGTGTTTACCTTAAACGGTGGCGCAGTGGGTTGGAAGACTTTCAACAGCAAATAGTTGTTGATTTAGTAACAGAGGCAGAGTACATAGCTGCAAGTGAAGCTGCAAAGGAAGTTGTTTGGATTAAGAAGTTCATTACCGAACTTGGTGTGGTTCCTAGCATTACAGGACCAGTGCCTTTATTCTGTGACAACACTAGAGTTGTTGCGCAGGCTAAGGAACCCAGGTCTCATCAGAAATCCAAACACGTGTTGCGACGATTTCATTTGATTAGAGAGATCATTGAAGAGGAGGCGTCACCCTGGAGCGTGTGGACTCTCAAGACAATATTGCAGATCCATTTACTAAAGCGTTAACACAACAACAATTTGATCGTCACTTAGAGAAGATGGGTATGAGATACCACGATGATTGACTTTAGTGCAAGTGAGAGATTAAAAGTATTATGCATACAAGCCAATCATGTATGATGATAAAACATATACTTTGTAATCAATCTTTTTATTTATTAATAAAAGGATTATTTATTAAAGGCATTTATTATCTACATGGTGCTATTTTAATAATATGTGGTAAACCCATAGTTTTAAGCAATGCTTTTAGAATCATGATGAGATCATACTAATGAGATCTAAATTCTTAGATAGCTTAAAACTAAAATGTTCCCAATCAATGGATTACTAAAAAGGGGATTAGTGAATCCAGATAGATTGGTACGTACGTTACTTTCTCATTGGATGAGTATGATTGATCTCATGATCATTTGTGTAGAGACACTAAAACAAGTATGTAGGTGCTTATTAGAGAATAAGTTCACTGAAGTGACTCGCTAAGGAATACCTAATAGAGTTTTACTTGTCTGTCAATAGGAATTCCTGTAGTGATAGTAGTAAAATGATCCTTAGACGTGAGATCATCATAATATCTTATATATAATGAATTACACTTGACTTATTCCTTAAGACTCTTAGAGTATATCAAGGGTATGCTTGGGTGTAATAAGTTATATATGAAGATAATGAATGATTAATAAAGAATCTACCACTTCTAGTAAAAGAAGAGAAATGTCCTATGTGATTCGATAATGACAACCCCAGGAATCCTTGCCAAGGTGGAATGAATTAGAAAGTAGTTTCTAATTTGCATTCATTAGGAGTTGTGCATTTATGAATCAAAATACATATAATTAATAAATAAGACTTGACAGTAAATTCAGTCTTATATTTAACTGGGACATTGTATGGTGGAAGGATTGATTGTACGGTAACTATTAACTCAAAGGTCTTTTATGATTAATGTTGAAATCTATATTATCTGAAAAGTCGTTGATCGCTAAGGAGGCTTATCTCTTTTGTAGAATAAATATTATTTATTTAAATAAATTATTCGTTTAATTTATTTATTTAAATAGATTAGAATTCTTCTGATTGATTTATTCACAACCGGTTTAATATGGAGAACCTAAAGGGTCACACCGTAAAAGGAAGAATAATATTTAAGAAGTTAATGGCATAATCATAATACTATGTTAAGTATATTTAATTTAATCTATGGTGATAGAATAAATTAAATAGCTTAATATTTATTATTTAATATTTTAGAAATATAAATATAAATTAATAAGAGGAGTTTTATTAATATTATTACAATTAATATTATTTAATTTCTAAAAGAGTTTAAAAATTAATTTAATATAAGTACTCTCATTTATCCTAATAAGATTAGGAGGGAAATTAGCTAAGGAGTTTAATTAATTATCCTTAATAAGATTAGGGAACCCATTTAATTAAAAGGGTTTAATTAAATAAATAATACCTTATTTTAATTAAATAGGGTTACTTGATATCTTTATAAGAGGAGTCTTATATCAGATATCAAATATATACGTAATTCAAGAGTTGGAGAGTACGCCCCCTTTTTCTATAGAGATAGAAAAACTAGAGTTTAGCCAATACACCCTTCTTCTTGAAAAATTCTTTTCCTTGGTGGATCACCTCTAGAGGTCATACACTTGGGTGGCTTACATTGATCAAAGGAAGGAATCTACCTGGAGATTCAAGGAGATCGCGGAGAAGGAGGAGGTGAACTCGTACCTGAGGAGCTCGTTTCTACAAGGCTATGATTTTATGACTTCTTATTCATCGTTTAATTAATAATATGCATAAAGGATGATCCGGGTTATTGGTTTGTGAAATTTTTTTAAATCTGATTTTATTATGCTTCCGCTAATTTTGCAATTTGATTGCTACTTTGTTTTCACAAAATCTTACTTTGTTTAACAAAACCTTACTTTGTTTTCCAAGTTTAAAAATATTCAAATTGTCAACATGATACTGCTTTGTGGAGTAAAATTTTAGAATAATATTCACGTATCAAAAATATTTGGACTGAAAAAAAATCTATTTTTTGGGTGAAGAGTTCCCGTGAATAGTATTTGTAAATAGTGTTGTACGTATGAATAGTACTGTATACATGAATAGTATTGTATGTATAAATAGTACCCATGAATAGTACTCCGGCATAAAAAGTTTAAAATTTAACAAGAATGTTCAGAAAATATCCTAATGAAACGTACTAGAAGAAACGCAAATTTTAAGGATATTCTACTAATTTTAAGGATATATAAGCAATACTTATAACCAAATGAGTGTAGAATTCAGAATCTGAAATGAAATAATATTACTACATACTACAGAGTATGAAAGAAAATATTATTTCTTCGATATTGAACAAAAATAATATCTCTTACAACTGTTGAACGAAAATAATATTCTTTACGAGTATTAAACGAAGATAATATTCCTTGCAAATATTAAATGAAAATAATATTTCTTGCGAATATTGAACGAATAAAATTTCTTACGAATACGAAAAATAATATCGTAAGCAAATATGAAAAATAATACCCCTTACCTCAAAAAGAGAACAATTTGACTGGTATAGCAGATATATTCTTGAAGAAAACTTTTACTCTTTTCTACACTCAAAACTTCCTTAAACTCTCAAGAATACGCTCGATATTAAGAAGAAGAATTCTCTAATCTGTGTGATTTATTTCTAACTGAGCATCCTTTATAGGAGAGTGGAAGGATACTATTTGAATTAGAAATCAAGGACTGCACAGTAAGGATCACGGGAGCTCAACGGCGAAGAATTTTTTTTTGATTTTACTATGCAGACACTATGCAAACATTATGCATAATAAAACTATAATATTTCTATTTTGCATAAAAAACAAAATTTATTATAATATATAATAATAATAATAATGCTTTCTCCCTTCCGCGCCACATTCCTCCCCCCCCCTTTTTCCTAAACACACACACAACACCCACACACACAATATATATATATA